>OY728133.1:1948594236-1949844236 GCA_963277665.1 Viscum album
TTTAACCTAGTTTATTCATGGTCATAATCTATTCATATCCTTCATGTTGGTTTCTAAAGAGTTATTTGAATTTCCAAATTATATCCCATAAGAGTGTCAAACTAGGTGTGAAGCAAGGACTATTGTCATGTACTAGGTGATGATAATTTCTATCTCAATGTACACTTTTTAGAGTCACTACCTTTTGGTACAATGATTCCAGATCCAAATACACTTTTAATATCTAGATAAGGATTTATTTTCATAGAAACAATTTTCTCTATCCTTCAACAAAATTCCAAGATATTTTCGTATACCTTGACTTAAACATAAATATATCCCTAAGGATCTCACTAAAGTTTTATCATCCTATTTTATAAAGGTTAACTAAAATTTTCCTCTGATACCAACTATTAAAACCCAAGATTTTCATATATATATATATATATTTATTTATATTTATATTTATTTATTACATCATAATAAATGAACATTCAACACATTTCAGAAATAAAAACCCAATAACCATAATTTTTTAGTGACTTTGGATACTAGTTACAAAATATTATCATTTCATGAATGATCTTAAAAATCTCCCATAAATATCTTATCATTTAGTACTCTTCATAAACCCACCCAAACTTAAACCTTTATTCATAACATAGGGGAAGGAAACATAAGAAAGGTCGGTCTTAGATGCTTAGTAAGGGTAAACATTGGAGATATTAATAGTTGATTCTATGAAAGGATAAGATAAGTATAAGTGTGATATTATAAATAAAACATAAAAATTTTATACCCAATATATCATGGATCATAAAAATGATCCATGGAATAAAAAATTATCATTTCAAAAGACATTAATAACAAAAGTTATAAATCATCATAAATCAATCATGAACTATAAGTTCATATCATATAAGTGCAGAAACATCATAATAATAGAATCAATTTTATATATCAAGGTTATCATAAAAGACTATATAAATCATAATTTATTAGGCATCAACACCAATTCCCAATTCATAATGGATCAGTAAGAATCACCTATTTCCCATAGTAAATCAAGCATATCTTCCAATTTTCCACAGTAGATCAAGAACATCAACTTTTTTCCCATCATTATATCATAGGATATAGAACATTACTGAATTAATTATAGGGAGATATGGGTGCCACCCTTGTATAATACATACATTTGTATTTTAAAAAAATTATAAAAATTCATCATGTCATAATGCATGAAAAATGAAATGGGTTTCATAAATATTTCATTATAGCATAACCTAAGGAAAAGAAACAGGTTTTTTAAGCATTTAATCAATTTATCTTAATATAACCCATAGAAAAGGAAAAGTATACATAAACTTATTTATATCATTATCATAAAAAAACAATCCAAAATAATAATAATGATATTTTCATTAGATCATATCCTTAGTAAAAGATAATAAATTCCAAAGGATGTTTAAATTAATGCATATAAATTCCATAAAATATAATTAAAACATTATTTAGGAAAAAAAATTTCAGTAGAAATAATTTATTTAAAATTTCAAAATATCATAAATATTAATGAAGAAAAATTTTAGAAAATAACCTTGAAAATTTGAAAAGGAATCTTAAAATAATTTAGTGGTCATTATGGTGGAAAATTATTTTCATTATGTACATATTAAAAACAAAGTTTCTATTCACATTTTGAGTAGAAGGTCAGAAGTACCTCATTGAAAAATGATAAGAATATTCCTTTTAAAACATTTTGTAAAAATTAAAACATGGTTATACATGTCTTTAAAAAACATTGGATAATAGTAAATATTTCTTTAAAACATATTTAGAAAACATGGGCATGGAAGAAAAAGGGGTTTTAACCAAATATAGAAACAAATTTGGTTTTTCCTTAAAAAAATTCTTTCATAATGTTTTGTATATAAAGGGTGGAAATTGATAGAAAACATTTAATTTAAATAAATTACTAAATTATAATAAAATTAATGAGTTTATTACGGGTTGTATCATAATACCTCTTCATTAGAAGCATAATCATAAAAAATATTGATAATAAATTAGATTATAATATAAAACCTTTACCAAATTGTTATCTTTTGAATCGTAAGCCCCAGGAAAGAAAGAACATTATATGAATATGTATATCACGCAATTATCAGGATAAGTATCATCAAATACATTAATGGGTAGTATATAATTAACAAAATAAAAAAGCGTTGTATAATCCATGTGTACTATAGAAATAAAAGTGATAATAAAATCCCTTACCTTATGTCTTGACTTCCTTAATACATGTTCGAACCTCTTCTTCTTCAGACAACCTCCTTAGGTTTACACAAAAATCCTTCCTAGGTTCTCTTATTGACCAAACTAAGTCTTATAGGATGTTATTATGAGAGTAAGTAATGGATTTTGGAATTTATTGGTTAAAAAGTGGTTTTAGAATTTATGGTTCGTAGAGAGGGGTGACCTTTTCAAGTTGGGGATAAGACACACTTTGAATATTGGAAAAGAAGAAGGTGTACCCATATTTTAAATATTACTAAAGAATCAAAAATAAATCATTATAGAACCTTATTTGAGATAAGATATAAATATTTCTACAAAATAATATTTGGAAAAGTTTTTTTGTCATTTTTCCCCTTATCTTTTAAGTTTAACCTCCAGTAAAACCATTTTAACCTTAATCATGATAATTAATTTTTTCTGTTTTTACTATTTATTTTGACCAAAAATTATGTTTATATTATTTTATAATATTAATTATTATGATTCCAAATATGGAATCCATTTTTATGAATTTCATTCACCTAATTGGTAAAATTTAATTTAATATTAAACCTACATACGTGACAAAAAATAGATTTCCCAAGAAAAAAATTTCCTAAGTATAGAATGTTTTAATATCTAAATTCAATATGAAATTGATTCCAATGAACTAAATTGGATGAATAATTTTATAATTGAACTAATTTTACAATTAAGATCAAATTAAAATAAAATGGTTATGGTAAATTATATAAACAGAAAAGGAATTTTTAAATAAAAATCAGTATTTTTTACTATTAATTGAAAAATTAATCTTTTCATAAAATTATCAAAAATTCACTCCAAGATAATTTTGACATATATATTAAAAAAATGAATTTTATTTTTTTAATTAAATTTTCTAAAACATTAAAAAAATACTTTTATTATTTTTTCATAAAAAACATTTTTTTTTGAGAAAATAGATTTCAGATGAATATAAAGACTATTAAAAATTAAGTACATTTTTCATTAATATATTTTATTTATATAAAACCATTATAATTAATATTTAAAATTTGGTTATTCTTATTTATAACACAAAGTTTAACCGGTGTGTTATAATTGTCTTATTTAAATAATAATATTAATAGTCTTTCAAGGTTCGTTAAAACTTGGTGTTGTATATAACTCAAGAAATCAGAAAAAAATAAATTTATTTGAAAAAAATATTTCATAAAATCTCAGCGTGTTACAATGCACATTATTCATAATTATATATTCCATTAGGAATCACTATGATGTATATATATCTGAAGAAAAACTTATTGTGGGATATCATGTAGAGGGAGATTACAAAATTTGTATCACGATGTCTAGTATGCCAATAAGTCAATGATGATTGATAGAAGTATAAGGGTATGATCTAACCATTTCCCATATTAGTATGGAAATGGGAAAATGTAACCATGTACTTCATTATAAGACTCCCCAATACATCCAAATAAACTAATTCCATTTGGGTGGTAGTCGGCCACCATATAATGTCAGCGCATTTCATTGCTACCAAGGAACAATTATGTCCTCAGAAACTATCCAAAATATACATAAGAGAAGTGGTATTAATACCTGGATTTGGAAACTCCATTTTATCTGATCATGATCCATGGTTTACCTAGAGGTTCTCAAAAAGCCTTTAGTAAGAATTAGATACTGATAGGAGTTTCATTACTGCATATCTCCCCCAGACATATGGCTAGTATGATAGAACCATTCAAACTCTAGGAGGTATTAAAATATCTTGTTCAATGTATTTATAAGTATTTTAGGATCAAAAACATTACCTATAAGATTTATTTAATAAAATTAGTTTCCATTCTATAATTCAAATGAAACTTTATGATTCTCTTTATGGAAAGAGGTGTAGGACTACAACATTCTGGGATGATGTTGGGGAGAAAAATCTAATGAGACGTGATCATATGTAGGAGATATCATATAATCTTGAACCCATTTAGTAACATTTGAAATGTTTGAAATGTAGATTGAAAAGCTATAAAGATAATCATTGACACAACCTATAGTTTGAGGTTTGAGACAAAGTGTTCCTTCATATATTTCTATAAAATAAAGTCATGAGGTTTGGGAAGGAGGGAAATATTAATCTAAGTTACATATTCCCCTTGGAGATACTTTGTTGAATTAAATTTGTGGCTTATTGATAAACACTACAACTAAACCAATCTCAATTACATAATCTGTTCCATATATCCATTGAATATGTACATTCTAGACCCCTCACTTATCCTAAATCTTGATTTGGTATCATTGGAGAATGATCTTTTATATGAGAAGTAGTCCGTGAATATCTTATATTTTATAGACAAATATCTATGAAACAATAAAACTCACCCTTTAAATGTACTATTAAAGAACCACAAGTTTGAGGAAGAAACTTGGGAAATATAAGAGGCCATAAAGTAGAAGTACCTTCATCTTTTTTATTGTTTGAATTGAAATTTCAAGGGTGAAATTTCTAAAGGGGGGAAGAATTTAATGACGTGTAGTATTATAAATGAAATTCCATTATCAAATGTATAAATTCCTTATTATGTAATGTATTTATAGAAAACCCATACACTAATTTGGTTATTTTGGGCCATTAAAAGTTATTCGATGAAAGATTTAAAAGACCATTAACCTTCATAACCATTGATAATAAATACATTATATAATGACCATTAATATTAGTATATACTAAGGGTTATAATAATGTTCAATTGAAATGGATGAAAGAAACGAAAACCTTGACCAGTAAGATCATACCCTATAAAGCCCATTTATTCAATCTTTTAAGGGAGATAGAATCATTGGAATTTACCCTTAACCAATTCCAAGACAATATTCAACAACTAAATCATGATTGAAACTGTTTATGGGATAAGTTCAAGCTTATATAGATCACAGACCAAACCATGTTTGTCGAACCACCATAAGAAAGTGTCACCATTGCACACCATACCCTTAAGTAATATATTGGTGTAATAAGGGGTTATTTAAAAAAACCCTAACAATATGAATTATTATATTTTCATTTTTAATAAATTGTTTATTACATTTATATTTTTAATTATTACATTATAATTTATTAAACAATGAGTTTGATAAAAATTAGATTTTGATACGATGAAACACATATTTTATTTTTGGGAAATATATAGTTTCAATCAAGACACTATTTTTTTATGGATTAGAGAATTTTTGAAATAAATGGTAGTTTAATATTATTTTTAAATAATATTAATTTAATTATTAATTATAATATATTTGTATGAATTCAAATGTAATTTTATAAGGGTCAGAAACTGTTATTATCGTAAATACCCATATTTTTTTAATAAATATTGGATTTTTTATTTGAAAGTGTAAATTATAATATTCATAGAATTATTTTGATAAAATAAATATAATTTTTTGAAATAATATTTTTTAAATTATCCAAGAATTAATTTTTCATAATTTTTTGATACCGACGAATTTTTGGGTAAAAATTAAACGCGATATAAATATATATTATGTGTTATGACATTATAAAAGACCAAAATTAATGTAATAAATACTATAAACAGTATACATAACCCAAATTTTGTTTTACCTTTAAAATAATGTGTTTTTGATGTTATTTTATTAAATATATAAACCCTTAATGAATCTTCCAAAGCCTATATTATATTTTATGGTTTTAAAATCAATTCTTTATGAACATGGCTCACTTCCACAACACCAAGGGTATTATTTTAATGATTTCAGGAATTATACTTATAAAAATTTAAAAAAACTCTTATTTAATACAAAACATGGGTAAAAAAGTGGTAAGGTTTTTGGTTTTGATTATTTTATCGTATAGAGTCCAAACCTATGTTTTGAAAATAATAAAGAATTACCTTCTCCTTTACTATAAAAACCACCCAAATTCTTATTCAAATTTACTCAAAACCATTTTATCATGAAGTATTTGCATATTTTCCATTCTAAATCCTTTTTATAGTTTCCCCAATCTTTTAATAATCTCCTCCCATGATTTTATATGTGCTCACTCAAGGTATGTGATCCTCTCACCCTCTTTATTCAAACACCTTCTTAATATTGTACCTTTATATTTATAATGGTTCTTATTAGGATATTTTATAGTTATAAATATTAATATACTTATGGTTTACATGTGACAAGATACCCCTTTCACTCTCATCAAACCCCTTCAGAAATATTTATGTATCACCATTATTCTGCAGAATTTATCTAGTGATTGTCCAAGCCAAACATTTTTGTAGTGAATACCCACACCCATTTCGACTTAAAGGTATTCACCTAGTTGTAACTAGGTTTCATTTTTCTTGTACTTCCATTTATGTAACCCACACACATTAATTATGGGATTAAAAGTGATGGAATCCATTCTTTTTTTTGTGATCTATGTGGCACACTTATGCATGTACATGATATGAATGTTACATGTTGACTTGGAATTATATAGACCTCCAATGCAATGGGTAATGTTTTTATCTCCTGAGATTCCATTTATTGTGTACAGGAGGTTATCCAAAGCGCACTATGTAATATTTCTTGGTTATTATCCTTGAATTATGTTTATAATATCATGTTTTATGTTGTTTCCACATTCCCATATTTCCTTTATGTTATTATCTAATATCATGATTCTATGTTGAAGTTTATTATTCTCACCCCAATTATGTTACCATAATATGCCTCTTGACTCACATGTACTTATTTACCTTATTTTATGATTTAATTATTTTTTATTTGGATTTATATCTCACCTATTTCTTATATACGTCCTGATGTTATCCTATGTGGTTTTAGAATATAAAATGAATTTTTTTTTAAATAATGTTCATTCACCCATGTTTTAAGTTAATGAGATATTTACATAATTTCCAAAATAAAATAGACATCACAATCTTATGGGATTGTATTATGTGTATATTTATGTAATAAATCATAAATTAATGTGTAATATAGATATTGGTTTCCATGTGGGTCATCTATAGGTGTTGGTATCCTCACAGCCATTTTGTAAACATCATCAAGGAATGTATCCCCACCACTATTTTGGATATATCACAAGGTTTTATATTATGGAATGTTTTTAGAGGATGGATCAATGGTATGACATTTTTAAACCTAAGGATGTTATTCTCCCACATCTGACGATCATGATTTAGTGATGAGTGGACTCCACTTCATGGATATAAGAGGTGAAATGACTTTTGGATGTTTATATAGTATATAATCCTATGGGAATTATGATTCCTTGACACCCTATGGGTTAACTTATAGATGCGATACACATGAGTAAATAAACTTCATTCTTTTTGGTATATTTAATATTTTAAGCTTCCTCAATTTCTCATGTGGTATGACTATTGTGGGTTAAAGTAGTGATGATGGGGGCCCTTTATTGGTTCCTTGAGAATTAATAATTTATAGAATATCTAGATTATTATTCCTTAACATTCATTTTTCACTCTTTTGTATCAATTGATTGAGCTAACTTGGTGTTTTATTTTTTCTTCTCTGTCTTCCTCCGGGTCACCTCTTATACCTAAATTTGAGTGGACTTGTTGATTTTTTTTCCTTTGTGGTTTTGGTGAATCTTTATATGTATTTTTATACTCACCCATGCATGATATTTGTTATTATATGTGTTGTGTCGATACATATGACACATGGGTTTAGAGAAGGGATGGTTAGACATGGTTCTGATGTTCAGTGTTTCTTGGTGATTCATTATAGATCATGGTAATTTGGGATGGTGGTGGTGACCGCTATTTATAGAGAGTGATCAAGGAGAATATAGTGTGGGGAAGATTCTCAGTAACATATGTTTTATATAGTCATCATATATTCTATTTCCCCTAATTTTTTCTTTTATAGTGATTCATTTATAACTAATTTTTCATGAATGTGTTTTGTAAAGTTTAGTTGATTATATATATTCATCCTTCTAGTATTTATATCTATTTAATAAATTTAAGATATATATATATATATTGAGAATTTTTATAGGTTAAGGACTCCCATACTTATAGATATTCATAAATGATGATAGTTATCGGCCCCTAGCATATTAGAGATTGTATTGGGGTAGCACTCTCATTATACTACTATCCCGGGCGGGGCTCCTATGTGATAGGTTTTTTCAAAGTGGGTTGACCTAGAAATTATGTTTGGAGTTAGTGGTCATGTGTCTACTATTTTGGGTACTTAGGGAAACAATGTTATTGGGTATTGAATTTTGTTATCAAAAAAGGGAGAGCATCGTAGGTTTGGTGACCACCATATCCTTTTAGTAGGACATTGATAATCTGTTATTTGAACCATAGTTTTAAGACATCATTGCAGGGGTACATGTAAGTTGGTTCAGTCATCATATATTGTCTAGATGTGTTCTTTAATATCCTCCCAATTTCAGCTCATACATATATTCTCCAACTCTTATAGATTCATTCAATTAGTTTTATGGTGTTACCAACTGATATTTATCATATATTCAGGGGAAAGGTCATGATGAGCTTATGCATATAGTTCTGCCTCTCACCACTAGTTAGTTAGTGATGAGGAATTTATTTATGATATTTTATTGAGGGAAATTATTGGCCTAGGATATGAAATTTCTTATATATCCTTCATTCATAATTCAGATCCACCTTTTAAAACTAATGTTAGTATCCATTGAGTTAGATGAGACTAACATTACCCTAAATATAATATGTGTGTTACAATGATTGAGGTCTCATGGGTTTGTGAGACCGTCGAGTAGTAGATGTTTTGATAGAGTTTAAGACTCACATTTTCATCTAGCTCTAGTTTTAACTAATTGTATTTTGATTATTGTGTCAATATATCTATGTGCTTGGTGATTTATTGATAGATGATGTTTTCTAAACTTATGATGTGATAGATCAACAATAGTCAACGATTGAGCACTGGTCTAGGATAAATTTTTTATTAGAGTATGTTAAACCCTCTTTCTGGTGGCATGACCATAAATGAGAGTAAAAAAAGTACCAAAGACCTCATGAGGTGTTTATCATATAAATTTTAATGTGTAACTTTTCAAGATCAATGGTTTGGAAAAGGAATCCATGGGGAGGATTTTTCATGTCGTGGTAATATTTTTTTTGAACACCACATTTGGCTAGTTCCTTCCATGCATGGAGGGTTGAAAGTCGAGGATTTAGTGTAATTTATGATAGGAATAGATATTTTTGGGCATCATAACATTCATTTTAGTGTATAATTAATGTTAGTTCTTCAGATACCCACATATTGGTCAATGTCAGCATGAATTCATCATCCTACTCCATATGTTCGGGTGTTAAAAATTCTAGTTTAACCCTTATCAAGACCCTAGTCAGTTGGAGAGTTTATTCTAATGTTGAATTTCATTTAATCACACCTTCAGATGGAGTGAGTCTGTCTCTATATAATAAAGAGGAAATTTTAGATATTTACTCTTAGAAAAGAAGAGGTTCAATATAAACCACCTCCGCAATGATTAGTTATATTTTTTTGTGTCGTGAGGTGATTGGAATTTGGGTAGATGAGGTCAGTCATTTATTCCGCATTAAGAGAAATCCCCTCTAGTGTAGTGATTAAGGAAAACCTTTGGGTAGTTAATACCAGTAACTTAGATGGTGGTTAGATATTCTTGGTACACTATGCTCATGGATGAGAATTTACTTTTTATGATAATGGAGGAATACATAAATTCTTTTGAAGGGTAAACAATAGTTAACCCTTATCTAAAGTTTGATGTATGTATCATCATGAATGATGAGGATGATGTTCTAAGATTGATTATTGGTATGATGAATTCCCCTATGGAATTCGTATGCATGTGGGCGAAACCCTTCTATGAATTTCTTATGGTGGATCCTATTGGGAATTCTAGACTTTTTCCCTTATCCTGTCATTATAGTGTCAGTTGTGTAGTAAACTATCATTGTATTGAATATATATTTGAGGGGTTAATTTGGTATTTTTTTGTTGATACCATGGTGGTTAGTGAGATTTTATTATAGGTATAGATGTGTGGTGGATGATTCATCTAATAAAGGAATCTTTATTTGGATGATGGAGGAGAAACTTGACCTGCAATTTTGGGTAGTGGTGAGAAACAAGCTACGAGCCTACAAGACAAGAGGTCTTGGGAAAATATTTGGGTGGGGAGGGTTTTAAAAAAATAATTTTATTAAAAATGGTCTTGGGTAAACAGTCCACTTGTACATCCAAAGCATGCGGGTAAACCCGCATGGGTACTAGTTATCCAACATGCTATTTTAAATTTAAAAAAACCCATATGATATAAATAAATCCAGTATCATGAAACTCTAAATTAAATATTTTGAATGAATTTTATGAGGTATCCAATTATTTTCCACAAAAAAAATTAATGTTCCATGTTTAGAGACTCATTCATGCCCCTTTACACACCTTACTCCCTCCCCAAACCTGACTACCCTATCCTAAGCACCAGGACTGTATCCACCTCCCTCCCATCAACCTGATAGACTAATCTTCTCTATCACTCCCTATGTACCTGACATACCATATCCCATACATATCCCTCTGTAGTCTTTATTATATCCCCATCATCCCACCTCAAGGCTCATTGTCCCCCACCTCAACCCCCCCCCCCCCCCACCTCTAGACTCACTATCACCCTCCCAGACTCACCATCACCTTCCTCAGCCTCCCACCTCTAAACATATCATCACCATTTCCCATATAGACTCTAATATAATTTTTACCTATATTAATGTACTTATACCAATATCTTGTAAAAAAGATAGTACAGGTCATTTATACCAATAGTTTAACTAATATTTTTTATAGGATCCCACATATACCCCCTCACATGACCCCATTTCACTTTAAGAAATTAAATCCCAATGTCGAATGTTTTTGACATCTGGTGGTTCCCTTAAGTTATACAGAAATTATGATTCAATTCATAATTATTAAAATGTTTTAAATTTTTAATCAATGTGGTCTGTTTATTCTGTTCACCTTTTATCTTTTTTTCATCTCTATATTTTTATATTTTCATGTCAAAGACTATGAATTCCCTAACATAACAAAATAAATTTCATTTTTCTATATTATTTTTGTAAAAATAAAGAGTAATTTTATTAAATAACTCTTTTTATTGGGATGTTTTATTTAATATATTACCCAATAGTTTTAGTGGATATGGATCAGACCATGTTTGTTAAACATGTAATGCCTCTTTAATTTTAAAATAAAACAATTAGACCAAAATTCTAATTTTAAATCACTATTTTTTTATCTAAATTTATAAATATATATTTATGAGATATATTACAAGATTAACCCATATTTTATTAATTATATCTTGATCATTCAGAGGTATGTATACATATTAGCTCCAACTTAAATATTCTGTATTTGAGAAATAAAAATTCTTCTCTGGATCCCCATGCGACATGACTTGAAATATTTCTTGAATTATATAATTTCCATATTTATTAAAGTCTTAATATTAAAACTATAGAGTATCAATGTTTTCACCTATTGTGTAGGTATTTTTTGAGATTATATCAGTTATAATTAAGTTTAAAAAAATTATATCCTATTTTAATTCAAATGTTTCAGTCAAAAACTTGTCTGAGTCATTTCTACAACCTTGATCACGTGAGGTTAAAAATGTTTCAATTACCCAATATTGATTCCCTTGGATAGTTATATGTTTTTCATAAAATTGTAAATGTATACGGATTTTTTTAATATCTTAATTTCTAAATTGAATTCAGACAAGGCGAAATATTTTAATTGATTTAGAATCATCCATGTTATTTTCATGGGCTTTCGACATCAAGTAATCAAAGTGTTTATGAAATTGATAAATTTGGAAATGAAGTTCTTGGAAAGTAGTGGAACTATATTCCATAAAATTAATTCATTTATTTGTCTTTACATCCTCCAAATTTTTAAATGACTCTTCCTCTTTTTATAATAATCATTTCCTTGTATCACCCTTCAAGAATGAAGGGAAACATCTCAAATAAGGCTACTTGTCCATCAACCCCTTCAAAGTGAATTAATGGACCCACATCATGAAATAATTAATAAATTTGTAGTAATTTAATTGGGGTTAACTATTTAAACCTGATAATATATCCACTTGATTTTATTTTAACATTATTCCCTTTCTTTTGGTGATACCCATATGGTTTATTTCCACCCTAAAACTTTAGGTATCTCAATAACCTTTAATCTTGTTGAACATGGAATCTATACTGGACTAAATAAAATCTAATGAATAAAACCAAACAAAAGAAAAATGAAATAAACTACATTGGAAGCCAAAAAACAAAAAAGTAACTAACAAAACTAATTAGAACTAAATTATCATCAATTGAACTAAAAAAATTATACTAAAATGAATAATAAATGTAATAATCCAATTGATATTGAGTTGAATTAAACAAAATCAAATCATCCCAACCTAAATTTAATTGAATCAATCCAACTTGAATCAAAATAGAATAATAAAACCTAAAATTACCAACCCAACTCTACCCAAACTAATTTAAAATGAACTAAATTGAATAAACATGAAAAAATTAATAAAATATAATGTAAACCTATTGAAGTGATTTTAATAAAATAAAAATAAATCAAAACCCATTAATTTATATAATTATAAAAAAAACATACCTGATAAAATATGAACATGGATGAGCTATATCCAATTGTATTAGATAGAATCAAAATGACTTGATCAATGATAAAAAGATATGTATTTAGTTTTGTAATTAATTTTTTACCATAATATGTATTCAAAATATTCATGGAATTCATAAAGTATCTAATTATAGTATACTACATTGAAATTAATAAAAAAATTCAAAAAAAATAGATAAAACATAGATGTATGTTACTGATTGGATCTCAAAAATGTTTAAAAAATTATCGGATTGTTTTTTTTATTTTGTATTTAACAATGCTTTAGTTAGAGGTATTATACACTATCCTTGTTTTAATTATGTTGGAATACATTGGTTAAGTCGTGAATAATTTAGATACTATATGATAAATGTTAGTTTTCAAACAAATAATCATGTATGTAAACATAATAAAGAGGAAACAAAATCCCATACCATTCATGAAAGAAATGAAAAGATCAGAATGAAGAATTTAGTATTTGGTCTATTTAAAATGAAAATAATAATGTTGATATGTTTAAATAATTGATGATGGATGATGCTAAGAATCTTGTATATCAGTCAAGTTATAAAATTAAAAATCTATAATTTTTAACATGGCTATATTATAAGAAACCCATGTATGGAATTTTTAATAATTCCATCTTTTATATTTTTACCATTTTAAGGAATTAATTCCTAATGATTTCGATATTCACTAAAATCATTATATGGAATAGAAATTAATTGAGTAGTTTTTATTTTCTATAAATAAAATTTATTCCTTCTTGAAAGATGTTAGGATATTCTAGGAGTAAATGTGGGACGAAATTATTGTAAAAACTATTGTACATATCAATGGAAGAAAAATACAAATGGAACACCATATTGTGTTCTATGGAAATTAATATGAAACCTTTTATTGATTCCTATATTCTAAAATCCTTTAATGTCTATTGAGATATCAAAAAAATATGATGGAATAATGATAAGTTAAATAAGGATAATTATTAGTTGGTTTACCTCATAAATACATTGGCATGGCTAACATATTATGCATGATATATTTATTTTTCATCTAAGGTTCATAATTCTAGGTTTGGTCTATCATGTGACAGTTTTAATATATTTGGTAAAATTCTTACTTTGCACAAAATGTATCTTATTTTCATTCACATTTATAAACATTCTCTATGAATGTATTTGAAAAAAACATTCAATTTATTTAGAATACAAATATTTGGACCTTCTGATCTTGGAAATGAAATAGATGTGTATATGAAACCTTTAAAATATTGGTGAATCACCTTTTGAATGTGGGTATGCACAAACGATACTAATTTGAAAGACATATTTTATATGCATGTTGAGATTATGTGAAATACAAGTGATTTTCCTACTTGTGCATTGATTTTTTGTTGGAGAAAGACGTAAAAACTATCTTATCTTATTTATAAGAAGAATACAAGATCTAAAAGTCTTACATATCATTGTAGTTTTAGATTTATAGGACATAGATGATTATTTTCAATAGATTATCCATAAAAGAATAATTTTCAAAGGTTTGAAAATATCATTGAGACTGAGAAGCCACCTCAGTATATGTATGGAACTCATGATATTAATGAATTATAAGATGCTATTTTTTCATTCAGGAATGTTTATATGAAATTAATAAAGAGGAAGAATGTTTCCTAAAAATTCAATAACAATTATATGAAGAAAAGTATTACCTTTTATTTTTTATACTATTTAACCAATTCATTAAATCATTATTTAGAAGTAACACACATTGAGAAAAATACACATTATATATATCTTTAAAGTATTCTATATATCATGGAGAAAAATATGATTTATGCTCTCAATGTTATTTTGTGGATTGAGTATCATAACATAACTATATCCTGTGTGGATCAGTAAAATTACCTTGAAATTTTGATATGCATTATTATCTGATGATTCCTTTAAATAAAAATAATTTTTAGTATTAGAGAATATCTATGTTCCTGATGGATATTCAATAAACATATAATAATGGGTCAGTGAAAGAGGTTTGAAACCAAAATATTTTAAAACTCATGATCATCACATAATTATTCAAGAATTGATTCCAATATAGTTTTTTCATTTACTCTCAAATAATATAAGGTTTACAGTGGTTTGATTTTTCTTTGTAATAAAATGTTGTCTAAGTCTTTTTTTAAAATTTAGTAAGGGGAACCATTAATTTTGTGTGTATTAATGAAAAAGTTTCCTCTATCATTTTTCACTTGCATGCTATATCTGACTATTCATATTCCAATTGAAATATTTCTTGGAAAACAATTTCTTTTTATTGTATTTATCTAACCAAAGTAAATATAAACATAATGAAGTCTTATATTTGGAAAAATTATCATCCTAAAGGTTCCATTGTGAAAGGTTATTTTGTTATGAATTTGGGTATTTATGTTCATTGTATTTGATTGATGTAAGCACTAGACACAACCAGCCAATGATAAATGAAGATGAGTGGTATAAGAAAATTGAACCCAATTTTCCACAACTTCCCTAAACAGTGGGAATTCCTTGATTATATGCATTGGCTAAATTATTCCTTGAAGTGTGGGAGATGGAAAATCCCACATTATTGTTAAACTATTATGTATTCAATGACTACATCAAATAAGTAATTTTAACACATATATATTATATCATAATTCATGGTTTTTTATATATCTTAAAATTTTATTATCTTTTCAGGAAGGTAACATAAAAAATATTATTGGAAGTCAATTTTTTTACCTTTGAGAAGGAGAGAGATATTTCATAATAAAGAGTTTACATCTTGGTTAATTTTGATGGTATTAGTATTATTATAAAAAAAATAAAAAAATATTCATTTAATTTTAATATTCCTTGTATATTTTAGGTATTAAGTTTACCTATTGACTATGTCTCTTAATAAATAAGAGTATTGGATTTAAATCCCAATTCTGTTGTTTATGAATACAGATTGATAATGATTAATATGTAAAATAAAAGTTACAGTTGATCAAGTAGTGAACCTAAAAATACAAAATTATTGTTTTATGTTAACTATAGTGATCGACTGTTATTTTATGCATCATATAGTTGTCCTTGATATGAAAATGTGTCTTATTATGTGATTACTGGGAAAATATCAATATTGTATTATTACTCCCACAATCAAGTCACCATGATGAAATGCAGGTGGTTTGATTCAACGATGTAATGGGGCACATTTATTGATGACCATGGATTTAGAATTATTTATAGGATTCATTTCCTAGAACTCAATGAGACATATGCTTTTGAATTAATGAAGGAAAATGTATTTTATGTGAAATATCATCTGAGACATGAATTCAGTTCCATCTTTTAAGTAATACCATGAAAAATGTTTAATGACATTGGGGATGAAAATTAACTCCATCTGTACCCCAATTGGTATAGATCAATTTACTGCATATGATGAATCAGATAGTCTAATTTTTAGAGTTTATTTTGAACCTGAATTAATGGTGAGAAGTATATAGAATTAAACATTTATGTTCTCATATCATTTAGTTTATTGTGACTTGGGTCTTTCAGTTGGGTTCTATTCAAATTTCATTATTTTGGTTTAATTTTGTAAACTATAAACTAATTTTAAAAAAACTTTATATGTAAACTATAAAATCATCTTATATGTAAACTAATTTTAGAGTTTACAAGTTAACCACTAAAATAGTTTACATGTAAAGTATATAGAGTTTACATGTAAATTATAAAAATAGTTGACAATTAAATTTATTTTTAAAAAATATTATACATGTAAAATGATTGAAGTGGTTTCTTAGGGTTTTATGTTGCATGAATATAATTGGTTTTTATTTTTATTTTTATAGATTATAATCAATAAATAAAGGAACTTCCTTTTATTCATAGTGATATAATAATAGGATCCATTTTATACCCTTTGGTTTCCATAACATTGAATGCTTGAATTAATTTAACTATGTTTTTAATTGATATTAAATGCTCATATTCATTTTTATTATTATTTAGGAATTATAATTTTATATTAGTTTTTTAGAAAATATGAATTTAATTTATATGAATAAAAAAATATGATGTTATGATAATTATTTTATAAAAGGTATCAAATAAAGATAGAAAAATTTATCAATGTTGTATTCAGAATTTTGATGAATTATGATTTAATTAAGTAAAATTTTATCCTAAAATCATTGATATGAAATTTTTTTCTTTATATCTTCCTAAATTCACTTTTCATGTTTGTTAATTTGAATCTCATTTTGAAGGTTTTCAGTTTTCATATTGGTTTTTGTTTGGAATGGTTTGTTTGAAACTGTTCTCACATAGTACCATCACATTTATTTCACTTTGTATATAATTCTATCCACTTACCACATCAATATTATCTCTGGACAACTAGTTGTTGAAGTATTCTACACATTATTTCATGGCCTGTTTTACGATTTCATCATTGATATAGTCCTATAAGAACCTCTTTTTAATAACATTAAAGACTCTTGTGTCCTCTATATCTTCCTCATTTTGGAATATGAATTCTACATTATTTACATCAATTTTATATTCTTTTAATTTTGTAAGGTGGAATCCAAGACTAAATGTAACTTTTTTATCCAATTCTAATAAAATTACTATCAATTATTATTTTAGTTATCCCATATTTTCCTACTAAAATTTATGGATACTACTCATAAATCACATGAATAAAAGGTCTGAAATTCCTATTTAGTCCATAATTTTGAGCATGAAGGAATTCTTCTTTCACCCTCTAATATTTGTTAAAATTAATCCTCTAAATAGGCTATAAGTTCCCTTGAAATATCAAAATTATTACTAACTATAATTTCATTTAACCCGTTGATGGTACGTCTATATAATCTTTATATCCATAAAAACATGCTTTGATGAATGTATCATTCCTTAAGGGATGAATTTGAGAACTTATCATTTAAAAAATACTCTTTGAAAAAAATAAACTAACCCAAAATAAACCAACTGACCTAAACCAAATGAAAAAATTACTAAATGAACCAACCAAAAATTAACCATATAACCTTACACAAAATGAACAAATGACGAAATAACCTAACATAAAGTTAACCCAATTACCTAAACTAAAATGAATCTTAATACGTAACCAAAAACAAACAAATGACCTAACGCAAAGCAAAGAAAACGACCTATCCAAAAAATAAAAAAAACCTAAAAATGAACCACATTACCTAACCAAAAATAAACCATATTCCAAAACTAAAAATGAACCAAATGACATAAATCAAAAATGATATAACAAAAATTGAAAAAAAAACCCTAAACCAAAATGAAATAACCTTAAATGGACCAAATAAAATAACTCAAAATGATCCAAATGACCTAACACAAAAATGTAATAACAAAAAAATGAACCATATGATTTAAAACAATTGGACCAAAATGATGTAATCCATAATGAACCAAATGTTATAACCTAATAACCAAATTTCAAAATAATCCAATATAACTAACCCAAAAAATGAACCAGATAACATAACTAAAAAATGATCAAATGACATAACCTCAAAATGGATAAAATAAAATAACCCAAAATGAACAAAATGATTACAATGAATGACCAAATGACTAAATATTGAATAACTCAAATTGAATAAAACTCACATAAACTAAAAAAAATATTAAAAATAACCAACCTGAAATAAAAACACTCAAGGATAAATCAAATGTAAATTAACTGTCTTGAAATAATCTAAATTGAATTTACCTAAACAAAATAGAGTTAGACCAAACAGAACATACAAGAATAAAATTGTAATATACCATTGTTTAACATTCTAATTAATATGATTTAATTATATATTTTCATTCGTGTTTAATTTTTAAATAAATGTATATTAATTTTCATATATAGTTAATGGAAAATATTGAAGAGATATGAAGGAAGATAATTTCTGGTGATAATATTCACATGAGATAGATTGGAATTCCTTATTTTGTACCCATTTTGAGTATATTATTTTAGATACATATTTCAATTACAAAAAATATAATGTCACATAATTAATCATTTTTAAATTTTAATCATGTTATACTAACTTGGATACCGATATTCCCTATCTATAATAGTAATATTAGTTACCAACATACTAATACAAGGGGCAAGTAATAGAGCTACTCACAACACTTGTTATATCTGATCAGATCCATTCGCTTTAGTGGATACACCATATACCATAGTTTCTTATCCCATAATTCACTTAGATCCACCATTTTCATCTATTAATTATCCTCATATATCATTTCCTTATTTTATGATTCCTCCCTATCTCCATCCCTATTATCATTTTCCATATATTTTTATGTCGTTGCATCTATTTACAACTTATTCACTCTCTTTGAGATTTTATGTCCGTGCTCTAATGAATTCTTCTCCAGTGCCTTATGATCATCTTGATCATACATTGGATCCTATAACAGTACATAAAATATCAATTCTTCAATGAATAGACATACAATAGAGCTCATTGATCATTATGTCTCAAGTATATGTATACAACCCTAATAAATTTTGTAATGATAATTTATTTTCATTATAACATGTATTAATTTAATATTTTAATGTTAGTATTTCACATTTGGATCTACCACTATTATGTGGAATTTTTATAATCACATGCATAAAGTATAGAACCGCCATACGTGGGTGATGGACGAGTGTAATGAAGATAATCAAATGATTGGTAAAACATGGAGATAATGAGGAATTTTTATGGAGATTCTTGTCAAATAATGTTACATCATTCCTATAAAACCAATTTCTTGGAGACACCTTGAAAATGAAATAATGGATACAACATTTTCTTAAATATGGGTAATAAAATTTATTAGAATATATTATATATTATTATTATATTTATATGAATTAACATTTTTGTAGCAATGTCTCTATAATTTCATTGACGGTGAAGCTAATAGGGTTGCATAAGTGATTTAATTATGTGATATATAGAGATAATACATGCATGATATATATAATCGATGTTCTGGTAGAGTTGTAAAACAATTATAGGGTATACCAACCCTTAATGAGTGTATAGTAACATATTACTAGGAAATGATTACTTATTGAAAGAGAGATGAGCTAAAGTTATTATTCAAATTTAATGTTTTTTATTGAAAATAATTATGATTTCAATTAATAATTAATTTTTTGATATTGAATTTTCTATTTTAATACTATTAATAATGAAATAAAAATGATATTATTAAGTATTCCATACTTTGGGGGGAACAACTATGTTAGAGCGTGAAAGAAAACATGATTTTTTTCATGTACATCTGCGTTTAATTGGGTTCTAACACAAATTAACCAAACCAAAAGAATCCTAACACAAATGACATAACTCGAAATGAATTAAATAAAATTTAATTAAATAGAATTAAATAGAAAAGAGAAAATAAAAAAAACTGGAATGAATTGGTTATATCAAGGTAGAGCTTACCCATACCAAATCAAATGGATATGATTAATCCAAAATAAAATTAAACTGATATAATGTGATATATATAGACATAAACTGACCAAAACCTACTTGAAATGGATCATAAAACTAAATTTAATCGAACTCAATTGAATTAAACTAGATTGAATCGAATAAAAATAATCAAAATTAATCCACACCAGATATAACCAAATAGAATTACACTAAAATAAAGTAAATGGATATTAATTTTCCTAAACTTACTCAAACTAAACAAAAATAAATAATTCCGATATAAAGCATGATGTGTTTAACCATTACATGTAAACTATAAACAACTTATAGTGTGTAATATTTTTATTGTTTTTAAACGGCTTATGCACTACTTAAAAATAGTTTAAATTTCATTTACAAAACTAGTTGTAAACTATTTATGAATTGTTATCCCATCATGTTCTGCATGTTAAAAGTTCATGTGCACCCTAACTCTTAATTTTCTTCCTACCCTTTCACGATGCCAAAAATTCCCTATTTGTACCCCATTTTCACCTTTTGAACCAAAAAATTAAAACTCAAGATTCCCACATAAATATGTATTAAAATGATGGTTTTTAATAATAAAAACTCAACATAAGTGATATTTTAATGATTTACCTCCCAAAACCTTAATATCCCTTATAATTTCAATCAAGAACATCAACCTCAACATCCAAAACCACAATTCTCATATCAAGACTACTAAATAACATCCCAATAATATATTAAAGAAAAAATAAAAATATTTCAACCGTAAATTACCCTAATTCAATCCATATGACCCTAAAATTATTCATCCATCAAAGAAGAAACTTCCCCTTTTGTTATATGCCCTAAAATCCACCACAAGGGCTAAAATTTTAAATAACCACTCAAACCAAAACAATAATACCCAATTCTGTCCAAGGAAATCATATATAACAGTTTCATCCTAAATAACTAATTCCCAAATCAATCTCACACATAATACCAAAAATCAACATGGATCCTTCAACTTAACATAAAATTGCAAAATGTCATCTTTAAATCAAACACAACTTAACAAATTAATCACTCATAAAATCAAGATAAAATAATATAATCACAAATAAAAGAAAACATAGATGCAAATTAATTAAAAACATCCCAATATTGAACCATTTAAACCATGGTTCTAACCACACAAACATCATCATCTCACATAATCTATTTTATTTGAACCAAACAAGTCATAAACAACAAGTTGAAATAAATTTTAAAATATTAACCAAGTGAACATTATTATTTTAAATCAAATATTGGTTTTTATGTCACATAATCCTTTTGAATTACAAATTTTATAAATGAACCCCTTTTAAATTGAAAACCAAATATCCAAAATATTAGATAAAACATTTGATTTATCCCAAAAAGGTCCAAAATATTTATAATAAAACTAATTTTTTGAAAACCTTTTGGTGTTATTGCATTAATCATGGTTTTATAATAATCAAACATCCAAACACACAAATAAACACAAAAAAAATATTTTATATAATATATATCAGTTTATCCAACCACATCTAACAAAATTTTCTAATTAAGTGAACAAAAATCATATCAATTAAAATGATTGAACCTAGAAAAATAAATTCACAATTCATAACCCAAATTAATGTGTGATAAACAAAAAAATATATTATTTCCTAATTAAAACTCATTCATTTCATTAATAAAAATAATTACCAAAATTTATAATCATTCTTTGAAACTAGTTTAAGTCATTTAAAAATAATAATTTTTTAAAAAATCCATGTCATCCTTCTACACCTTACTCGGATTAAATTAATCAGCGTATAATTTTGAAACACTTTTAATAAAAAAACCAGTACTTTTTTATCTTCTAATCCCCAGAAGGATAATTATTTTATAATATTTTTTTAAAAAGTAAAATAAATAATCAATATAATATTATATAATATTTTTTTTCATATATTCAATGTCATTTTTGGTGGGTAGTATTAGACATAAAATAGAATATTCTTTGATGGAATTTTTTCTCGAGCAGAAAGTAGAATGATTGGAGTGTTATAAATGAATAGATATAAGAAAAAAATATAATTTTTTTAATTATTTTTAAAAAACATAATATCGATTTTGATACTATATATCTCATTTGTATTTTCAAAAAACTTTCTTTTAGAGTCCATTGATGAGAAATGGGATGAAAAATATGGACCAAATGATAATTTGAAATAGATATTTGGTAATGATAACCATGGTAGAGTCTGTTCTTGACCTGGAAAAAGTATCATCCCCACTAGCTATTGGCCCAATTTATGCATTAATAACATATTTCGTAACAATGAGTGTCGATAGGCCCATTCATAGGATGAAAAGGTATGTACTGTAGTAATAGAGGATAAAAAAATTTCCATTTTAGTGATTTAATGATGTAAAAAAGGAAAATTAGTTGATTATGAAAGCTCTAAAAACATTATGTCTATCACTTATTCTAGGGACCATTTTATTTTTGGATACATGCATGCCGATGATGCACAACATATATGATAAACCTGAAAATAAAGATAACGATTATAGTGGTGGGTGGGATAATAAATTTTTTGGTTCGTGATGTAGTTGATGATGTATGAGGTGATGATTCTAGTGATGAAAATATTGATAGTGATTTCCATGATTATAGTGGTGGTCATGAGGGTGATATTAATCCTTTATATTTTTTACCTTATAATTATGAAACTAATTTGTGTATGGTGTTTTATGATTGAAACTAACTATATATGTGTTTGTATTTGTTTTTTAAATTATCACCAGATTAAATGTGAATTATAAAATATATTTTATGTATTAAATGTGTATTGTGATTGGATGAAATTATAATTTTTTATAGTTTGTAATATATTGGTTTAATAGGGCTTGAGGTGTTGGTACAATTTGGTAAGAATATGGTTGTAGTTGAAGCCTATACCAACAGTTCTCCAAATGTTGGTATAGATTCTATAAAAATAGTTTTTATAAACCATTGGTAAAATCCAAAATAAGAACCATATATACAAATAGTTCTCGTAAAATTATTGGTATAGGGGTATCCCAACAACTATACTCCCAATGTTTTTGGGAACTGTTGGTATAAAATATAAAAATGGTTCCCAAGCCTATACCAACGGCTTGAAAATGTTGGAAATGGTGAATTTTATAGTAGTAAGACTCTTTGTCACCATCACCCCTCCAGACTCATAGTTCTCCTTTTAGACATGTCCTCACCCACCTTAACCTCCCCCCTATAGAATCGTAATCTCCCACCTCCCTCCCAATGTTAGATTTTAATATTTTTTCTAATTTTCTTATATTTTATCATATATATATATATATATGTAAATATATTATTAAAATTTCATTACATTAAACTTTTAAAATGTATGATCAGAATAAACAATTTGGTTACCCATCCACTTTTGGTTGGGTGGTATTAGTAAATCTACTTGTTTAACATGCAGGCTTGTATGATCTCTAGCCTGCATAGGATTAGGCCCACATGGGATTATCTCGACCTACCCTAATTTATCTGTATCAAATTTATTGTTTTGGGAATATTTTTTCTAGCATGAGTATGGAGACATATCTCACCATAGATAGATGATATGTGTCCCCACACTCTTTCATTATGTGAGGGAATCCATAGTGACAATACAGACCTGTGGTCTTATGTAACATGACATTTTTCTATCATGGACTTAAAGGTTTAGCTGAAGTTTGAGAGCATTCCTACCACTTTATCGTAAGGATAATAAGTTTTCCTCGATGTTTGTGGTGAATATTTTAATGTAAAACTACAGTGGATACCACATTAGTAAAAGGTGACTCTCGATGTGATATTTCTAGTGTATCTTTTTTTTGTTACTATAGTGACCCACAGTTTTTAAACATAGAAATTACATATTTTTATATGAATATTCATTTAATAACATAATTTTCTATGCTAAATTCATATAGGTCTTATATCTATGAGAACTTGGATATATAGAAATCTTTTTAATAAGAAAACTACATCATCTCTCCCTGATTTATTCATAATTAGATCCCTTCTTGTACATACTATATATAATAATTTTCTTTATAACCCATGGAAAGGAAACATGAGAAAGAGTAATATCATATGTTCAGTAAGGAAAAACAAGGTATATATCATCATAACATCATTATAAGGGTATGAGAGAATGATAATGACATTGGAAACCATAACCCACATATCACAGATTATAAAATTCTGTAATGGAATAGATATAGGAATTTTATAAGACATGAATCACAAAAGAATCAAATATCATAATTCATGAATTCATAAATTTTCCATAGGACATAGATCCATGGTATGAATAGTAGAATAGAAAATCATATCATAAGTAGTTAAGTATTATTTATAATACCATCATAGTGGAATGGTTTCACTCCCTAAACCATCATAGTAGTCAATATTCACTCCTATTATTATCATAGTGGATATAGTCTATTATAGAATGGGGTTTACTTCCCATTCTAGTCTTGTTCATCTCATAGGATATCCATATTTACCCAAATAATTATAGGGATATATAATTCTAGCACAACCAATCACATAATTAAAGTCATCAATATGTGTTCCATAAGATTATAAAACATTAATAATATCATGTCACTTGAAAAGTAAACATGTTTAATAAACATTTAATCATTGTATAACCTATTGAAAAGAAATGTGTTTCATAATTATTACATTAATTAATCATAAAATAAACCATGTAAAATGAATAGGTTTCATACACATATTATCATCATAATCCTAAACCATCCATATAAAGAATAATTATGATATCATTGGATCATATCACTAGTGGAGTATAAGTATAATCCAGGATTTTTCTCATTTATGAATAAAAATATCCTTAAAATATCATTGAAATATTCTTGAGGAAAATATTATTTTCAATTTGAAATCACTTCTTTAAAATATTAAAATTTCTTAAATACTAAAGAAAATTTTTAATTTTATAATAACCTTGGAACCCTTTTAAGGAAGCATGAAATAATTTATCGGTCATGATGACATAAAATTCTATTTGTGTAGTGTATTTTAATACAAACATTCCTTTCACGTTTTCTATAGAGAGTTAAAGTGACTCATTCATAAAACAACAAGAACATTCCTTTTAAATAATTTTAATATAAATTAAAACATCGGTAAAAATGAATTTAAGAAATAATATATTAATATTAATAACAATATTAAAAATATTTTTAGTAAATATGGATGTTGATGAAAAGGTATTTTCAACCAAAGAGATAAATAAAGTCAGTTTTCATAGAAAAATATTATTTTAGAATATTAGGAACATAAAGTGAGGAAAATGATAGGAAAACATTTATTTTCATTAAATTACTATAGGATATACAAATTTATGGTTTTCATAAGAGATATTTCATAATATTTCATCATCGGATCATAACCATAATCAATCTCGATAAATGATTAGATTATAATGTAAAACCCTTACCACATTGGTAATATTCAAGTCAAAACATTATGAAATAGATAAACATATATGGATATTAATATAACCATAATTTTCATGAATATAATCATAAAATATATTTATAGGTATAATATAAACTATATAAAATAAACAAGTGGCGAATTTGACATTTTTCTCTCGGAAGTAAAAGTGAGACGAAAATCCTTTAGCATAGATCTAAATTCCTTTATACTTGTTTTAAAATCCTATATAATAAATATATATTTATTATAAATATATTATATAACAATAATCAGATATATTATATCGTATATTATTTACTTATAACCTTTTACCACTCATTTATTAACAATTATTTATTAATTTTATTTGCAATAAGTGGTGCATTTTTCATATATGTTTTGGTTCAATGGTTTTGGTCATTGTAATTTTATAATTATTTCATAATCTCGAAAATTTTAATCGTGATATAGATATAAAATATATTTATTTTATATGTATTTATATTCATCCATAAAATTTAGATATAGAAAATTGAATTACATCGTTCATGGATATGGTAGTTCATACGTGCGCATGAAAGCTGATGGAATGAAATAAAGATAAATATAATTAACCTTTATACAAAGATTTTTATAACATAGATATAGTATATATTCATTAAATCAATCCTTATTACCATCCATTCTAAAATAAAATGAAAAATGTATAACAATACTTTGTGGAGACGGTAATCCACATGCACGCACGAGTGACGTTATCGTTGTCCTGTATATTGAAAGGTATGAAGGTAGATATGATATTATAATTATATAAGTATAATTATGTCATAAATATAATATATATATATATGTTAAAATTATTATTATATCCATCCATGAGAGTCAATGATGGAAAATGAATTACATCGGTTTGTGTGGTGGTACTCCACCGCAAACACGATCGATTATTTTGATTCAAATTTGACGGAAGAGGATATAGATATAGGTTATGAAATTAACATAATAACATCTTAGTATATATAATATAATGTTTTTATTATTTCATAACAAATTTATAATATTATAAGGATGTGGAAAAACAAATAAAACAGGAACGCTCTATTAAGAATGATAACTCTTCTTCGGAAAACCTCTTTATGGTTCCAGTAAAAACTTTCCTAGGATGGCTTTATAATCAAAAAAATATTCTATGAATTTTTAATGTAATTAATGAAGGTATTTGGATATTTAGTTTCTGGAAAAAATTCTATGTAAGTATGAATAGTAGAGGAGAGGAGGTTCCCTTTTATAAGTGAGAAGGATTGGATTTTTTGTAAATACCCAAAACTATTCAATAATTGGATGTCAATATCAAGAAAAGTTCCTCAAAAATTGATAAATAATTAATTATATGGAATTAAATTTTAAAAAAATCCCCCAACACTAAAAAATAAACATGATTTAAACATGTTATTCTATTTACCTCTAAGGTTACTTTCTTTTATCAATTTAGTTTTCACCAGATTAAGTAGTTTTTTTACATAGGTAGTTTATCCTTTAATCCTAGAAATAAAACAATAATTATTAGATACTTTGGAACCAATAATTATAAATATTAAATCCAATTTATCAAATAAAAATGATAGTCATGTGTAAAATTTATTTTAACATGAGTGTATGCAACGACCAAAACCTCGTTGTAACCATAATCACAGTAACTAATTTATATAGTTTTTACTATTAATTATAAAAAAATTAGTTGACATGATTAAATAATATTAATTGTGTTTATTCAAAATATGGAATCTATTTTGTCAAATAAATTTTATAAAAGGTGAATAGTGTAATTTAAAATTAAACCTGTAATCGTGAAGAAAAAGTGGTTTTCCAAATAAAACCTTTTCTTAAGTATATAATGTTTTTGTATGTAAATGTATCTTAAAATTAATTACAATGATATAAATTGGATTTATAATAATATAATATATCTAATTTAACTTATGAAAAAAAATTAAAACATGATTTAACTTTTTAAATGCTTTAAATGAAATGGTAATTTTAATAAAAATCAGTATTTTTCACTATTCATCAAAAAATTGTTCTTCCCAAAAAAATCTAAAAAATTCACTATAAGATAATTTTGAAAAGTGGATTTAAATAATTAAGAAAATTTTAAAAAAAAAATTACATCTGGGAAAAATAGTTTAAAATAAGTGTGTAAAACACGATGAAATCGCTTTTTAGAAAATTAAAATTTTTGAGAATAAAATTGGAATTTTATCATATCACATGACTAAAAAAATACTAGTTGAATCATAGAAACAATTATTGAATATATAATATATAAATTTCATTATAATTATTTAATAATAGTTATTAATTTAATAAAAATACATTTCATGAAAAAAATAGTTTTTAGAAAAAACATTTAAGGTTATTTAAATTGATTTTTATTATTTTAATTTCTAATCAAATGATATCCAATGAATTTATTTTAAAATTGTGTAAACAATATGATTTTAATAATTTATTTAGTCTTATTAATACACTTCAATTTAACTTCTAGGTTATATTGGTATATTATATTACTGTTCTTTAAAACTCCGTATTTCCTGAAACACATGAAATCAAGAAAATTAAATTTATTTAAAAAAATATATTTCAGAAAATCTCATTGTATTACATTATAACTCCATTAAAAAAAATTCAACCTTGAAATTACATTACTCTGATATAAAAAATTGATGATACTTCTACCTCATCATACCTTCAGGATCCCATGTGGGTTCCTTAAATTGTTTGTTTCGCTATTAAAATTTGACAAAGCGAGAGGTCTAGTTCCTAGCACATTCTTTATACGATCCAGAATATCCACTATTTGTTCCTCATAATAGATTCTTATAAGTTTAGTAAATGTGAATGGACATGTATTCACTTCCTCATGAGAGATATGTGGAACACATTGTGAACTTGAGAGAGGTTTGGTGGGAGCTCCAACTGATAAGAAACTATCCCTACTTTATCAAGAATCTCCAAGGGGAAAATATACCAAGGGAATAGTTTTCCTCTCTTTATGAATCTCATAACCTTATTCCATGTAGAAATTCATATAAAACCATTCTCACAAACTTAAAATTCCAAATTTAACTAACAATGTCCATTGTGAGGTTTTCCCATATTTATTATGGTATGGGTAATGGTTTTAACATAACCTTAGACTTATATATCTCAGACATAAATTTCTTACATACAAATCACTAGGATATATACTCATAAATATCTCCCGTCATATTTTTTCACCAGAAATACATTTTCAAATCTTTATACATCATCCCATTTCTAGGATGAATAGAGAATAAACAATTATGAGCCTCATACAATGTCTCCTTCTATAAATATAGTATAGATAGAAGACATACATGGTTCTTGAAACTTATCATTCCATCACAATCAATGTTAACCACATGAATATTTCACACCTTATTTATAAATTCCATTTCTCCCTTTTGTGACTCATTTATTTTAACATAGATAGATTATTTAATACATATTTGAGAAACATAATATTTCTCCCCTTCCTTCAAGATTTAGAGATCCATCCTTTTCAAATCAAGCAATATTAGTTCTTTTTTATCATCATCATGGATAATATTGCATATATTTTGAACATAAATTTTCATCCATCTTTCACCCTTTCCCAGGGTGGTAATATCTTGAGTAGTCAAAATCTATAATCAGTTACAATCATCTTCTTTGGAACATATTCCACTCTTTTTGTGTGAATATATACATTATTCTTTTTTGATCAATATATATATCACAAATTTCTCCATATATATATTTCCTAAATGTATTTAATGAAAAAATATGTGTATGGTGTTTTATGAGGGTGATATTAATCCTTTATATTTTTTTACTTTATAGTTATGAAACAAATTTGTGTATGGTGTTTTATGATTGAAACTCGCTATATATGTGTTTTTATTTGTTTTTTAAATTATCCCCAGATTAAATGTGAATTATACAATATATTTTATGTATTAAATGTGTATTGTGATTGGTTGAAATTATAATTTTTTATAGTTTGTAATATATTAGTTTAATGGGTCTTGAGGTGTTGGTACAATTTGGTTAGAATATGGTTGCAGTTGAAGCCTATACCAATAGTTCTCCAAATGTTTGTATACATTCTACAAAAATAGTTTTTATAAACCATTGGTAAAATCTAAAATAGGAACCATATATACAAATAGTTCTCATAAAATTATTGGTATAGGGGTATCCCAACAACTATATTCCCAATGTTTTTGGGAACTGTTGGTATAAAATATACAAATGGTTTCCAATCCTATACCAATGGCTTGAAAATGTTGGAAATGGTGAATTTTATAGTAGTAAGACTCCTTGTCACCATCACCCCTCCAGACACATAGTTGTCCTTTTAGACATGTCATAACCCACCTTAACCTCCCCCCTCTAGAATCGTCATCTCCCACCTCCCTCCCAATGTTAGATTTTTATATTTTGTTTTTAATTTTCTTATATTTTATCACATATATATATATATATATATGTAAATATATTATTAAAATTTCATTACATTAAACTTTTAAAATGTATGATCAGAATAAATAATTCGGTTACCCATTGGATTTCTTGTATCCACTTTTGGGTGGGTGGTATTAGTAAATCTACTCGTTTAACATGCAGGCTTGTATGATCTCTATCCTTCATAGGATTAGGCCCACATGGGATTATACCGACCAACCCTAATTCATATGTATAAAATTTATTGTTTTGGGAATATTTTTTCTAGCATGAGTATAGAGACATATCTCACCATAGATAGATGATATGTGTCCCCACACTCTTTCATTGTGTGAGGGAATCCATAGTGACAATACAGACCTGTGGTCTTGTTTAACTTGACATTTTTCTATCATGGACTTAAAGGTTTAGCTGAAGTTGGGGGGAATTCCTACCACTTTATCGTAAGGATAATGAGTTTTCCTCGGTGTTTGTGGTGAATATTGAAATGTAAAACTAGAGTGGAAACCACATTAGTAAAAGGTGACCCTCGATGTGATATTTCTAGTGTATCTTTTTTGTTGTACCTATAGTGACCCACAGTTTTTAAACATTGATGTTACATATTTTTATATGAATATTCATTTAATAACATAATGATCTGTGCTAAATTCATATTGGTATATATCTATTAAAACTTGGATATATAGAAAGCTTGTTCATAAGAAAACTACATCATCTATCACTGATTTATTTATAATTAGAACCCTTTTTGGACATACTATACATAATAATTTTCTTTATAACCCATGGAAAGGAAACATGAGAAAGAGTGATATCATATGATCTGTAAAGAAAAACAAGGTATATATCAACATAACATCATTATAAGGGTATGAGAGCATGATAATGACATTGGAAACCATACCCCACATATCATAGATTATAAACTTGTGTCATGGATTAAATATAGGCATTTTATAAGACATGAATCACAAAAGAATCAAATAACATAATTCATGAATTCATAACTTTGACATAGGACATAGATTCATTGAATAAATAGTAGCATAGAAAATCATATCACAAGTAGTTAAGTATTATTTATAATACCATCATAGTGGAATGGGTTTACTCCCAAAACCATCATAGTATTCAATATTCACTCCTATTATTATCATAGTGGATATAGTCTATTACAAAATGGGGTTTACTTCCCATTCTAGTCTTGTTCATCTCATAGGATATCCATATTTACCCAATTAATTATAGGGATATATAATTCTAGCATAACCAATAACATAATTAATGTCATCAATATGTGTTCCATAAGATTATAAAACATTAATAATATCATGTCACTTGAAAAATTAAACAAGTTTAATAAACATTTCATCATTGTATAACCTATTGAAAAGTAATGGGTTTCATAATTATTACATCAATTAATCGTAAAATAACCCATGTAAAAGGAATAGGTTTCATACACATATTATCATCATAATCCTAAACCATCCATATAAATAATAAGGATGGTATCATTGGATCATATCGCCAGTGGAGTATAAGAATAATCAAGGATTTTTCTCATTTATGAATAAAAATATCCTTAAAATATCATTGAAACTATTCTTGAGGAAAATACTATTTTCTATCTGAAATCACTTCTTTAAAATATTAAAATTTCTTAAATACTAAAGAAAAATTTTAATTTTATAATAACCTTGGAACCCTTTTAAGGAAGCATGAAAAATATATTGTTCATGATGACATAAAATTCTATTTGTGTAGTGTATATTAATACAAACATTCCTTTCACGTTTTCTATAGAGAGTTAAAGTGACTCATTCAAAAAACAACAAGAAGATTCCTTTTAAATAATTTTTATATATAAATTAAAACATCAGTAAAAATGAATTTATGAAATAATATCTTAATATTAATAACAATAATAAAAAAATTTAGTAAATATGGATATTTATGAAAATGTATTTTCAACTGAAGAGAGAAATAAAGTCAGTTTTCATGGAAAAATATTATTTTAGAATATTGGGAACATAAAGTGAGGAAAATGATAGGAAAACATTTATTTTCATTAAATTACTATAGGATATAAAAATTTATGGTTTTCATAAGAGATATATCATAATATTTCATCATTGGATCATAACCACAATCAATCTCGATAAACAATTAGATTTTAATGTAAAACCATTACCACATTCGTAACATTCAAGTCAAAACATCATGAAATACATAACCATATATGGATATTAATATAACCATAATTTTCATGAGAGTAATCATAAAATACATTTAATGGTATAATATAAACTACATAAAATAAACAAGTGGTGAATTTTACATTTGTATCTTGGAAGTAAAAGTGAGACGAAAATCCTTTAACTTAGGTCTGAATTCCTTTATACTTGTTTGAAAATCCAATATAATAAATATATATTTATTATAAATATATTATATAACAATAATGAGATATATTATACCATATATTATTTACTTATAACCTTTTACCACACTTTTATTAACGATTACTTATTAATATTTTTTTTGCGATAAGTGGAACATTTTTCATATATGTTTTGGTTTAGTAGTTTTGGTCATTATAATTTTATAATTATTTCATAATCTTGATAATTTTAATTGTGATATAGATATGAATTATATTTATTATATATGTATTTATATTCATCCATAAAATTTAGATATAGAAAATTGAATTACATCGGTCATGGATATGGTAGTTCATACGTGCGCATGAAAGCTGATGGAATGAAATAAAGTTAAATATAATTCAACTTTACACAACCATTTTAATATCATAGATATATTATATATTCGTTAAATCAATCCTAATTACCATTCATTCCCAAATAAAATGAAAAATGTATAACAATACTTTGTGGAGATGGTAATCCACATGCACGCACGAGCGACGATATCGTTGTCCCGCAGATTGAAAGGTATGAATAAAGATGTGATATTATAATTATATAAGTATAATTATGTCATAAATATAATATATATACGTTAAAATTATTATTATATCCATCCATGAAAGTCAATGATGGAAAATGAGTTATATTGGTTTGTGTGGTGGTACTCCACCGCAAACATGATCGATTATTTTGCTTCCCTTTTGATGGAAGAGGATATGGATATAGGTTATGGAATTAACATAATAACATCTTAGTATATGTAATATAATGTTTTTATTGTTTCATCACAAATTTATAATATTTTAAGGATGTGGAAAAACAAATAAAACACGAACACTCGATTAAGAATGATACCTCTTCTTCGTACAACCTCTTTATATTTCCACTAAAAACCTTCCTAGGATGGTTTTATAATCAAAAAAATATTCTAGGAATTTTTAATGTATTTAATGAAGGTATTTGGATATTTATTTTCTAGATAAAATTCTATGTATGTATGAATAGTAGAGGAGAGGAGGTTCCCTTATATAAGTGAGAAGGATTGGATTTTTTGTAAATACCCAAAACTATTCAATAATGGGAAGTCAATATCAATAAAAGTTCCAAAAAATTTGATAAATAATTAATTATATGGAATTAAAGTTCTAATAAATCCCCCAACACTAAAAAATAAACATTCTTTAAACATTTTATTCTATTTACCTCTAAGGTTACTTAATTTTATTAATTTAGTTTTCACCAGATTAACTAGTTTTTTTACATAGGTAGTTTATCCTTTAATCCTAAAAATTTAACAATAACTATTAGATAATTTGGAACCAATAATTATAAATATTAAATTGAATTTATCAAATAACAATCATAGTCATGTGTAAAATTAATTTTAACACGAGCGTATGCAGTGACCAAAACCTCGTTGTAACCTTAATCGCAGTAATTAATTTATACAGTTTTTACTATTAATTTTGAATCAAAATTTAGTTGAGATTATTAAATAATATTAATTGTGTTTATTCAAAATATGGAATCTATTTTATCAAATAAATTTTATAAAATGTGAATAGTGTAATTTAAAATTTAACCTGTAATCGCGAAGAAAAAGTGGTTTTCCAAATAAAAAGTTTTCTTAAGTATAAAATGTTTTTGTATATAAATATATCTTAAAATTAATTAAAATGATATAAATTGGATTTATAATAAAATAATATAACTAATTTAACTTTTGAAAAAAAATTAAATCATGATTTAACTTTTTAAATGCTTTAAATGAAATGGTAATTTTAATAAAAATTAGTATTTTTCACTATTCATCGAAAAATTGATCTTCCCAAAAAATTCTAAAAAAATCCCTGTAAGATAATTTTGAAAAGTTGATTTAAATAATTAAGATAATTTTTTAAAAAAAAATTAAATGTCAAAAAAATAGTTTAAAATAAGTGTAAAACGCGATGAAATAGATTTTTTTGAAAAATAAAATTTTTGAGAATAAAATTCGATTTTTTCATATCACATTCCTAAAAAAATTCTAGTTGAATAATAGAAACAATTATTGAATATATAATATATAAATTTCATTAAAATTATTTAATAATATCTATTAATTTAATAAAAATACATTTCATGAAAAAAATAGTTTTTAGAAAAAACATTTAAGGTCATTTCAATTGATTTTTATTATTTTAATTTCTAATCAAATGATATCCAGTGAATTTATTTTATAAATGTGTAAAAAATATGATTTTAATAATTTATTTAGTCTTATTAATACACTTCAATTTAACTTTTAGGTTATAATGGTATACTATTTTACTGTTCTCTAAAACTCGGTATTGCATGAAACATAAGAAATCAAGAAAATTAAATTTATTTTAAAAAATATTTCAGAAAATCTCATTGTATTACATTATAACCCTATTAAAAACATTTTCACCATTGAAATTACATTACTCTGATATAAACAATTGATGATACTTCTACCTCATCATACCTTTAGGTTCCCATGTGGCTTCCTTAAATTTTTGGTTTCACTATTAAAATTTGACCAAGTGAGAGGTCTGGTTTACTAGCACTTTCTTTATACGATCCAAAATCTCCTCTATTTGTTCCTCATAATATAATATTATAAGTTTAGTAAATTTTAATGGTCATGTATTCACTTCCTCATGAGAGATATGTAGAACACATTGTGAACTTGAGAGAGGTTTGGTGGGAGCTCTAATAGATAAGAAACCATCCCTACTTTATCAAGAATCTCCAAGGGGAAAGTATACCAAGGGCATAGTTTTCATCTATTTATGAATCTCATAACCTTATTCCATTTAGAAATTCATAGAAACCCATTCTCACAAACTTAAAATTCCAAATTAAACAAACAATGTCCATGGTGATGTTTTCCAATATTTATTATGGTATGGGTAATGGTTTTAACATAACCTTAGACTTATATATCTTAGACATAAATTTCTTACATACCAATCACTAGGATATATACTCAGAAATATCTCATGTCATATTATTCCACCAGAAATACATTTTCAAATCTTTATACATATTTCCATTTCTAGGATGAATTGAGAATAAACAATTATGAGCCTCATACAATGTCTCCTTATTTAAATCAAGTATAGATAGAAGACAAACATGGTTCTTGAAACTTATCATCCCATCACAATCAATGGTAACCACATGAATATTTCTCACCTTATTTATCAATTCTATTTCTCCCTTTTGTGACTCATTTATTTTAACTTAGATATATTATTGAATACATATTTGAGAAACATAATATTTCTCCCCTTCCTTCAAGATTTAGAGATCCATCCTTTTCAAATCAAGCAATATTAGTTCTTTTTTATCATCATCATGGATAATATTGCATATATTTTGAACATAAATTTTCATCCATCTATCTCTCTTTCCTAGGGTGGTAATGTATTGAGTAGTCAAAATCTATAATCAGTTACAATCATCTTCTTTGGAACATATTCCACACTTTTTTTGTGAATATATACATTATGCTTTTATGATAAATATATATATATATCAAACCTTTCTCCATAAATATATTTCCTATATGTATTTAATGAAAAAATATGTGTATAGTGCTTTATGAGGGTGAAATTAATCCTTTATATTTTTTACTTTATAATTATGAAACAAATATTTGTATGGTGTTTTATGATTGAAACTCACTATATATGTGTTTTTATTTGTTTTTTAAATTATCACCAGATTAAATGTGAATTATAAAATATATTTTATGTATTAAATGTTTATTGTGATTGGTAGAAATTATAATTTTTTATAGTTTGTTATATATTAGTTTAATGGGGCTTGAGGTGTTGGTATAATTTGGGTAGAATATGGTTGCAATTAAATCCTATACCAACAGTTCTCCAAATGTTGGTATAGATTCTATAAAAATAGTTTTTATAAACCATTGGTAAAATCCAAAATAGGAACCATATATAAAAATAGTTCTCATAAAATTATTGGTATAGGGGTATCCCAACAACTATTCTCCCAATGTTTTTGGGAACTGTTGGTATAAATTATACAAATGGTTCCCAAGCCTATACGAATGACTTGAAACTGTCGGCAATGGTGAATTTTATAGTAGTAAGACCCCTTGTCACCATCACCCCTCTATACTCATAGTTTTCCTTTTACACATGTCCTCACCCACCTTAACCTCCCCCCTCTAGAATCGTCATCTCCCACCTCCCTCACAATGTTAGATTTTTATATTTTGTTTTTATTTTTATTATATTTTAACATATATATATATATATATGTAAATATATTATTAAAATTTCATTACATTAAAATTTTAAAATGTATGATCAGAATAAATAATTTGGTTACCCATTGGCTTTCCTGTATCCACTTTTGGGTGGGTGGTATTAGTAAATCTAATCATTTAATATGCAGGCTTCTATGATCTCTAGCCTACATAGGCTTAGGCCCACAAGGTATTTTCTCGACCTACCCTAATTCATCTATATCAAATTTTTTGTTTTGGGAATATTATTTCTAGCATGAGTATAGAGACATATCTCACCATAGATAGATGTTATGTGTCCCTACACTCTTTCATTGTGTGAGGGAATCCATAGTGACTATACAGACATGTGGTCTTGTGTAACTTGACATTTTTCTATAATGGACTTAAAGGTTTACCTGAAGTTGGGGAGAATTCCTACCACTTTATCGTAAGGATAATGAGTTTTCCTCAGTGTTTGTAGTGAATATTGAAATGTAAAACTAGAGTGGAGACCACATTAGTAAAAGGTGACCCTCGATGTGATATTTTTAGTGTATCTTTTTTGTTGTACCTATAGTGACCCACAATTTTTAAACATAGATATTACATATTTTTATATTAATATTAATTTAATTACATAATGATCTATGCTAAATTCATATAGGACATATATCTATGAAAACATGGATATATAGAAATTTTTTTCATAAGAAAACTACATCTTCACTCACTGATTTATTTATAATTAGAACCCTTCTTAGACATACTATAAATAATAATTTCTTTTATAACCCATGGAAAGGAAACATGAGAAAGAGTGATATCATATGATCAGTAAGGAAAAACAAGGTATATATCAACATAAAACAATTATAAGGGTATGAGAGCATGATAATGACATTGGAAACCATACCCCACATATCACAGATTATAAACCTGTGTCATGGAAAAAATACAAGCATTTTATAAGACATGAATCACAAAAGAATCAAATATCATAGTTCATGAATTCATAACTTTGACACAGGACATAGATTCATGGTATGAATAGTATCATAGAAAATCATATCATAAGTAGTTTAGTATTATCTATAATACCATCATAGTGGAATGGGTTCACTCCCAAAACCATCATAGTAGTCAATATTCACTCCTATTATTTTCATAGTGGATATAGTCTATTACAAAATGGGGTTTACTTCCAATTCTAGTCTTGTTCATCTCATAGGATATCCATATTTACCCAATTAATTATAGGGATATATAATTCTAGCACAACCAATAAAATAATTAATGTCATCAATATGTGTTCCATAATATTATAAAACATTAATAATATCATGTCGCTTGAAAAGTAATCATGTTTAATAGACATTTAATCATTGTATAACCTATTGAAAAGAAATGGTTTTCATAATTATTACATCATTTAATCATAAAATAACCCATGTAAAATGAATAGGTTTCATACACATATTATCATCATAATCCTAAACCATCCATTTAAATAATAAGGATGGTATCATTGGATCATATCACCAGTGGAGTATAAGTATAATCAAGGATTTTTCTCATTTATGAATAAAAATATCCTTAAAATATCATTGAAAATATTCTTGAAGAAGATATTTTTTTCAATTTGAAATCACTTCTTTAAAATATTAAAATATCTTAAATACTAAATAAAAATTTTAATTTTATAATAACCTTGGAACCCATTTAAGGAAGAATAAAATAATTTATTGGTCATGATGACATAATATTCTATTTGTGTAGTGTATATTAATACAAACATTCCTTTCATGTTTTCTATAGAGAGTTAAAGTGACTCATTCAAAAAACAACAAGAAGATTCCTTTTAAATAATTTTTATATAAATTAAAAAATCGGTAAAAATGAATTTAAGAAATAATATATTAATATTAATAACAATATTAAAAACATTTTTTGTAAATATGGATCTTGATGAAAAGTGATTTTCAATCGAAGAGAGAAATAAAGTCAGTTTTCATGGAAAATATTATTTTAGAATATTGGGAACATAAAGTGAGGAAAATGATAGGAAAACATTTATTTTCATTAAATTAATATCGGATAAAAAATTTTATGGTTTTCATAAGAGATATATCATAATATTTCATCATAGGATCATAACCACAATCAATCTTGATAAACAATTAGATTGTAATGTAAAACCCTTACCACATTGGTAACATTCAAGTCAAAACATCATGAAATAGATAACCATATATGGATATCAATATAAACATAATTTTCATGAGAATAATCATAAAATACATTTATAGGTATAATATAAACTATATAAAATAAACAAGTGGTGAATTTGACATTTGTCTCTCGGAAGTAAAAGTGAGATGAAAATCCATTACCTTAGGTCTGAATTCCTTTATAATTGTTTAAAACTCCTATATAATAAATATATATTTATTATAAATTTATTATATAATAAAAATCAGATATATTATACCATATATTATTTACTTATAACCTTTTACCACTCGTTTATTAACAATTATTTATTAATTTGTTTTGCAATAAGTGGTACATTTTTCATATATGTTTTGGTTCAGTAGTTTTAGTCATTTTAATTTTATAATTATTGTATAATCTCGAAAATTTTAATCGTGATATAGATATAAAATATATTTATTATATATGTATTTATATTCATCCATAAAATTTAGATATAGAGAATTGAATTACATCGTTCATGGATATTGTAGGTCATAAGTGCGTATGAAAGATGATGGAATGAAATAACGTTAAATATAATTAACCTTTACACAAACATTTTTATATCATAGATATAGTATATATTCATTAAATAAATCCTTATTACCATCCATTCCAAAATAAAATGAAAAATGTATAACAATACTTTGTAGAGACGGTAATCCACATGCACGCACGAGCAACGTTATCGTTGTCCCACAGATTAAAATGTATAAAGGTAGATGTGATAGTATAATTATATAAGTGTAATTATTTCATAAATATAATATATATACGTTAAAATTATTGTTATATCCATCCATGAGAGTCAATGATGGAAAATGAATTACATTGGTTTATGTGGCGGTATTCCACCGCAAACACGATCGATTATTTTGCTTCCCTTTTGACGGAAGAGGATATGGATATAGGTTATGAAATTAACAGTATAAAATATTAGTATATGTAATATAATGTTTTTATTGTTTCATCACAAATTTATAATATTTTAAGGATGTGGAAAAACAAATAAAACAGGAACGCTCGATTAAGAATGATACCTCTTCTTCGGACAACCTCTTTATGTTTCCACTAAAAACCTTCCTAGGAAGGTTTTATAATCAAAAAAATATTCTATGAATTTTTAATGTAATTAATGAAGGTATTTGGATATTTAGTGTCTGGAAAAAATTCTATGTAAATATGAATAATAGAGGAGAGGAGGTTCCCTTTTATAAGTGAGAAGGATTGGATTTTTTGTAAATACCCAAAACTATTCAATAATTGGAAGTCAATATCAAGAAATGTTCCTCAAAAATTGATAAATAATTAATTATATGGAATTAATGTTCTAAAAAATCCCCCAACACTAAAAAATAATCATGCTTTAAACATGTTATTCTATTTACCTCTAAGGGTACTTACTTTTATCAGTTCAGTTTTCAACAGATTAACTAGTTTTTTTACATGGGTAGTTTATCCTTTAATCCTAAAAATATTACAATAATTATTAGATAATTTTGAACCAATAATTATAAATTTTAAATCTAATTTATCAAATAAAAATCATAGTCGTGTGTAAAATTAATTTTAACATGAGCGTATGCAACAGCCAAAACCTCATTGTAACCTTAATCACAGTAATTAATTTATACAGTTTTTACTATTAATTATGAAACAAAATTTAGTTGAGATGATTAAATAATTAGTTGTGTTTATTAAAAATATAGAATTTATTCTATCAAATAAATTTTATAAAAGGTGAGTAGTGTAATTTAAAATTAAACATGTAATCACGATGAAAAAGTGGTTTTCCAAATAAAAAGTTTTCTTAAGTATAAAATGTTTTTGTATATAAATGTATCTTAAAATTAATTACAATTATATAAATTGGATTTATAATAAAACAATATAACTAATTTAACTTTTGAAAAAAAATTAAAACATGATTTAACTTTTAAAATTATTTAAATGAAATGGTAATTTTAATAAAAATTAGTATTTTTCACTATTCATCGAAAAATTGATCTTCCCAAAAAATTATGAAAAAATTACTGTAAGAAAATTTGGAAAAGTTAATTTAAATAATTAAGATAATTTTTTCAATAAAAAATTTAAATGTGGAAAAAAATAGTTTAAAATAATTGTTTAAAACGCGATGAAATCATTTTTTAGATAAATAATTGTTTTTTGAAAAAAAATGGATTTTTTCATACCAAATGACTAAAAAAATACTAGTTGAATCATAGAAACAATTATTGAATATATAAAATATAAATTTCATTAAAAGTATTTAATAATATTTATCAATTTAATAAAAATACATTTCATGCAAAAAATAGTTTTTAGAAAAAACATTTAAGGTGATTTCGATTGATTTTTATTATTTTAATTTCTAATCAAATGATATCCAATGAATTTATTTTATAAATGTGTAAAAAATATGATTTTAATAATTTATTTAGTCCTATTAATACACTTCAATTTAACTTCTTTGTTACAATGGTATACTATATTAATGTTCTTTAAAACATGGTATTGCATGAAACACAAGAAATCAAGAAAATTAAATTTATTTTAAAAAATATATTTTAGAAAATCTCATTGTATTACATTATAACCCCATTAAAAATATTTTCACCCTTAAAATTACATTAATCTGATATAAAAAATTGATGATACTTCTACCTCATCATACCTTCAGGTTCCCATGTGGCTTCCTTAAATTGTTAGTTTCGCTATTAAAATTTGACAAAGTTAGAGGTCTGGTTTCCTATAACTTTCTTTATATGATCCATAATCTCCACTATTTGTTCCTGATAATAGATTATTATAAGTTTAGTAAATTTGAATGGTCATGTATTCACTTCCTCATTAGAGATATGCGGAACACATTGTGAACTTGAGAGAGGTTTGGTGGGAGCTCCAACAGATAAGAAACCATCCCTACTTTATCAATAATCTCCAAGGGGAAAATATACCAAGGGCATTTTTTTCCTCTATTTATGAATATCATAACCTTATTCCATGTAGAAATTCTTTGAAACCCGTTCTAACAAACTTAAAATTCCAAATTAAACTAACAATGTCAATGGTGATGTTTTCCCATATTTATTATGGTATGGGTAATGGTTTAAACATAACCTTAGACTTATATATCTCAAACATAAATTTCTTACATACAAATCACTAGTATATATACTCAGAAATATCTCTCTTCATATTTTTCCACCAGAAATACATTTTCAAATCTTTATAAATCTTCCCATTTCTAGGATGAATAGAGAATAAACAATTATGAGCCTCATTCAATGTCTCCTTCTTTAAATCTAGTATAGATAGAAGACATACATGGTTTTTGAAACTTATCATTCCATCACAATCAATGTTAACCACATGAATATTTCCCACCTTATTTATCAATTCTATTTCTCCCTTTTGTGACTCATTTATTTTAACTTAGATAGATTATTGAATACATATTTTAGAAACATAATATTTCTCCCCTTCCTTCAAGATTTAGAGATCCATCCTTTTCAAATCATGCAATATTAGTTCTTTTTTATCATCATCATGGATAATATTGCATATATTTTGAACATAAATTTTCATCCATGTTTCTCCCTTTACCAGGGTGGTAATGTATTGAGTAGTCAAAATCTATAATCAGTTACAATCATCTTCTTTGGAACATATTCCACCCTTTATGTGTGAATATATACTTTATGCTTTTATGATCATTATATATATCACACCTTTCTCCATAAATATATTTTCTACATGTATTTAATGAAAAATATACCAAAGATAACTCTAAATTATGAGTTGGGTAATTTTTCTCATGAATCAATAATTTTTGTGAGGCATAAGATATCACCATATCATTCTACATTAGAATTCATCTCAGTACCTTCTTTAACAAATCATTATTCATTAAAACACCTTCTCTACTTCCGGGTAATGTAATCACATGTGTGTTGTATAACCTTCTCTTTAGTTCCTCGACATTTTATTCACATTTGTTTTTTGAAAGGAACTTAGATACCATAAAAGTTAGCATTGGGAATATATTATTAATTCATGAGAAATTCTCCAAAATTCATTGACAATGTCCATTCAAAACAAGAAAACATTAGAGCTCAGTCACAATAGTTAGTTTGAGAAAACATTTAAAAACTATATTCTTCTATAGATCCACAAATCTACCCTCTTTTAAGATTATATGACTAAAAAATGAAACCTTTTGTAAAAAAATTCATGATTGGTAAATTTCTCTTTCAAATTATCATTCCTCGTGGTCTTTAGAACAATTATCAAGTGATATTCATGCTCTTCCTTAATATTAAAATATAAAAGAATATCATATATAAATACAACCACAAATTGATCATGGTAATCTATAGGGAATCAATTTATTCAATCCCTAAAGATAATGGCAGAATTAGTAAGATCAAATGACATCACTATATATTCATAGTGTCTATAACTTTTACCAAATTATTTGATTGGTATATCCTCCTTATTGAAATTCAATTTATGATATACAAAAAAAATGTTCAATCATGGAAGAGTATTGAGATCCATTAGCTGATCAAACAATTCATCAATATAGGGTAGAGGATACTTTTTCTTGATTTTGATCATGTATAGTTGTCGATAATCAGTACAAAGTTGCATTGATTCATCTTTCTTCATAACAAAAAACAACAGTTACACCCCAATGTGACACACTTGGACAAATAAATACCTTGTCAATATTATCCTAGAGTTACTTATTTAATTGCGATAATTAAATCGGGTCTATTCTATAGGGAGTCAATGAAATAGGTTTGCCATAACGTATGAGTTATATTGAGAACTCATCTTCTATTATCGGTGGAAGACTATAAAAATAATCCATAAAGAAATAAAAAATTCCTACACAATAATTATATATTCAATATTGAGTTTCCCCCCAACCAACTGAGATAAAAACCCCTATTGAATAAGAATCAACACCCATATAGTAGATGTGATTCCCATTGAAAGTTCATATTTATCATCACACTTATAGAAAATCATAGTTAAGTTTAGAATATCAAACATAAATTCCCTTAATTATAAATTGGTGTGGGATTTATATAGATAAATTCAATCCATACCTAAGATAACATCAAATTCAAACATATCAAGAATAACTAGATTTTTAGGAAGCACATTTCCAAAAACATTAACTGGAGAAGAATCATGGACTTGATATATGGTCATCGTACCATTATGTATTTTCACTATAAATTCAATATCTAATCATTAAGGTGGTACTGTGATACCCTAAAAAAATTATTCATATATAAAAGAGTGGGTAGATATATATTCAAATCAGATAGTAGTGGTTCTAGAGTGTATAGTAACTGTACCTTTCACCACATCATTATCATAACCCTCATCAGAAATAGTGGTCACGTGTGATTTATCATTTTCTATCATCTGAAGAGTTTTTTGACATCAATCATTTTCATTAAAATTTATATTTGAGAACTGGTTAGTTAATTCCCATTCTCCATGAATTATAAACACTAGAATATATTTGTTGAATTTTTTGTAGCTTTCTCTCTATTTGAATCATTAGCTAACTTATTCTCATAACATTAGTATTCATCCACTCAATGACATTACTTTCTATAATGAAAAATTTTACTAGTCCCCTTAAGAAAATTTTCTCCATGTTTACTTACACACTTCAACCATGAAGGAAAGGTCATCTTCTTCTCTCTGGGTTTTTAGTGTTTTCTATGAATTCCATCTTTAGTTTATTAGCAAAACCATGATATTGATGGATAAATCCCATATCCATTTCTACCATGATATCCCATTGAATGATTTTATCACTGCAAATGAAGTCCCTTATGGATAACACCCTTCATATTCTAGGTTTAAGCCCCTAAATAATTGATTAAACTTACTTTTAGGTTAGATGATAATTCCAGAAGTATACTTTGCAAGTCTTGTAAAATTTTCCTCATAGGTACCAACATATTTATCATCCTTATTCATTAGTACAAGGAATTATTTAACCATTCTCATAAGAAGAATATAAGGAAATTTGTTTTTGAATTATAAGCTCTAAAACTCATCCCACTCTGGGGAGTGAATTGTGTCATGTTGCCTCATATTTTTTATAATATTACACTATTGATCCACTTATCCTTCCAAATGATAAATAACCAAAATGTATTTTTCTTATATTGAACAATGTAGAAAGTAAAATATCTTTTGAATTGTACTAACACATTTCTCAGAAACTAGTTGATCAGTGGAACCACTAAAAGAACGTGGATTTTTTCTCATTAAGGGATCAACAAAGCATTGATCCCTCCTTTTCTCATTAGGATGTTTAGAATTATTTATATCTTTAGAATGTTATGTGATTATAGAAATGATATTTTCCATTACATTTCCCATAACATTTGTTTACTTAGTATTACAATCCTTAAATTTTTTATTTCATTCAGCATTAACTTGATTCCTTCGAGTTCCAACCATTCATTAAAAACAAAAATCATAGTGTGAGGATAAATAGTCATAGTGGGTAGCCATGTAAAAATGAAAAATAATTTATAGGACGTCCAAATAAAGACACATTATTTTAAATGTATGAAACCTTATGTTTGAATTAGATTACTCATAAAAATTTTATATATTAATCATTCATGAAGATTCTTAAATAGTTTAGGAATTTCCAAAACATACCCCCTGGGTGTGATAAATTAGGTGTTCATTAAGGATCGTTTTGATGCACCAGGTGACTTTTGAGTCAAATCCCAATGAACCGTTTTTGGTGTCATTACCCCTAGGTATAACTATTTTAAATCCATATCCACTTTTAGTATCTATACATGGATTTAATTACTGTTAAACCACTCCATATATCCTTTATCCAAATTTTAGTACATTTTCTTATACTTTGAATTGTCCCTATGGTTCTCACTGAATTATTCCCATCCTAGTTTCAAAAGGTTAAATAAACCTTATTCTGATACCAACTATAGTGGCCCATAATTATCATACAAAAAATATTACATATTACTAGAATAATATTCATTACATAACATAATGATCCATTCTATAATCATATAGTTATAGAATATTTGGAAACATATATACATATAAAAATGGTTTATAAGTGAACTACATCATCTCCCACTATTTCATTCATAATTATCACCCTTATTATATATATCTTACATAATAAATTTTTTCATAACTTGGAGAAATAAAACATAAGAAAGGGTGATGTCAAATGCTCAGTAAGTTTAAACAAGTGACATATCAATATAACATGAGCATAAAGGTTTGATAACATGATAATAACATTTGAAAAAAATACCCTACATATCATATATCATAAAAATGAGTCATGGAATTTATCTAGGAAGTTCATAAGATATGAATAAAAACTAATCGAAGAACATAATCAATGAGATCATAACATTGGAATAAGACATAGATTTGTGGCATAAATATATGCATAAAATTTATTTCCTTTGTAGAAAAGGGTCATTGATAATACTATAATAGTGTAATGTTTTCACTCCCCAAACCATATTATTATTTAATGTTAAATCCCATGAATATCATAGTGGATAGAGTCCCTTATTGAATTGGGTTTAATTCCCATTCTGGTCTTGTACATCTCATGAGATATCTATATTTACCCAATGCATTGGAGGGATATATAATTAAGTACCCATGCATCACATAATTAAAATCAAATTGATATATTGTAAAGACCCGTAAAATTCAAGGGAAATTTTTTCTTAATTTTCTTTGGAATTTTACAAGAGCGCGGTTTCAGACGGCACCTGATTCCGAGGCCCGGAGTGCCCGGAATCTACTTCCAAAGTTTAGCTTGGGTACGTTCAGTGAACGAACGAGCGGGAATTTCTAACTTTTGATCCGGTGCTCGGAATTGAAATCCGAGGGCACCGATGAACTCGCAGCACCGATATTCGCTTAACGAGACCTTTTCGGGAGTTGCGTTTGTTTCGGGTTGAGAGTTAGTTTTTGGGAGATTAGAATAAGTTAAATAAAAATATGTAAACACAATTTTTATTTAAACTTAATAGTTAACTTCTCTCAAAGGAAGTTAGGTGTGGGACCCACACCCACTTAACCTCCCTTTAGAGGATTAAGTGTGGTGGGGCCCACACGAAACCTAACTTTACATCTTCCCTCAAACTCCCTTAACCCCTCTTTAATTAACATGACAATTTGTTAATTAATGTGGAGTTATCTCTTCTTTGAATTTCAAACTATTGAAATTCTAGTGTGTTGTTGTGTTAATAAAATAAAATAGAGTCTTATTTTATTTTGGGTTTAGTTTTGTCTCCTTGAGAGAGTTGGGAAGGTTCTTCTTGTTTCTTTCTCTTCTTCAACCTCGACGAAGAACACGAAGAACGTCGTTCTTCAACGAAGAACTTCTTCGCCGAAGAACACGGTTTTTCCGCGACGCCATATCCGCGACGTGACGTTCTTCTTCCGCATCATCTCTTCCGCGACGGTTTTCCGCGACGAACCCCATCGACAACGACTCTTCCTCCGACGTCAAAGGAATCGACACCGATATTCCACGACTACGTCAACGTGCGACTATCGAGGTAGGGGTTCTTGAGTTCATTGTTTTCTTTTTATTTGACTTTCCTCAAGACTTGACAAAGAACGCTCAAGTTCCGACGAAGAACGCCGCTCCGCTCTTCTTCGTCTTCCGTGTCAACGAGAGAGAACACCGCTTCTTCCTCGGACAACCTTCGTCGGCGTACAAGGTTTCGCCAACGACGTGCCTCTTCGGACACACCTCTTCGTCATCGAATTTGACGAACGAAGACAGCGATGCCGACCTCCGCGACGTTGCCTTCCGCGGAAGTTGGAAAATCCTCGAACGTATACCCAAGGTAGGGGTTGTTGATTATTGTTTAATTATTCTATTCTTGATCATGAATTTAGCAAGTCTAACGTGTGGCTTTGAAATATTTTAAGTTGCGTTATTGCTTAACGTGAGGGGGCCGGACCGCATGAACACGGCCGAACCCCCTCCATCGTTCTTGTTGTATTGCTTGCGGGTGGATGAATCAAGGTGGCGTGGTGCCGTCGCACCACGCGGATATTCGCCCAATCCTTATTACTCGACGCCGTCGCGCCGCGCCATGGAGGAAACATCAAGAACGCGACGCCGTCGCGCCGCGTTGAAGAAATTGAGGTACGGCGGAGGGGCGCGGTGCCGTCGCACTGCGCCGGATGACGAAAACTGCGGCCGGTTCCGGGCCGCGGCGGAAGAGAAGACCGGCGGCCGGGCCGCCGACGTCGGAAGCCGAAGGGGGGGACCGGAATTTCCGGTCCCGTTGGAGAAAACCGGCCGGCCAGCTGGCCGGCCGGATGCCATTAAACCGGGGGAATTAATCCCCCGGCCAGCACTTTAAACCCCCCCTCTTTAAGAGGGGGGCGGTTTCCTTGTGGGGGGAAAAGCCCCCCGTTTCCTGCCAATCAAGCCCCCCACGTGGGGGGGGGGGGGGGGGTTTGCAAATAGGGGGCGCGGCATATAGCCTCGCCGACTTCCAATCAGCGGGGGAATTGAATTCCCCCAGCGCAGCCACCATGCGGCGCCAGGCCGCCGCGGCCCCCGCGCCGCCGGCCGCCGGCCGGCCGGGCGGGGTCGGACCCGGGTCGGGTCGACCTGGTTCGGGCCGACCCGGGGGGGGGGGGGGGGGGGGGGGGGTCGGCCCGGACCCGGACCCCCCCGTTTCGAATCATTTACGGTCTTTTGGCCATAACATGAGCCTCGGACCTCCGATTTACGAACCGTCTGCGGCAACGCGATCCTTGGATCGAGACGGTCGTTTCGGTATATCGCACTCAAGGTTTCGGATTACGTTGAGTTCTGCCGGGTTGGTTCATTCACGAAACCAACCGGGCCTTCGGAGCGGAAACGATCATATCTTGAGCTACGGACGTCCGATTGACGTGCCGTCAGCCGTGTTGTGTTCCTCTTAGTGAGACGGATCTTTTGGCATACTCCGCCCGAGGTTTGGACGCAGGTGGAGTACGGTCGGGCTGGTTTTGCCTTAAAAACCAACCGGGCCCCGGGGACGAAAATGTCAATAACTCTCAGACCGGGCGTCCGATCGACGCGCCGTCTGTTGCGTTGAGTTCCTGTTGACGATACGGAACTTTTGGATACATCAACTCTGGTCTTGTGACAGTTGATGTATCAGCCTCTCGGCTCGTGGAGCGGACCCTCCGAACGAGCTTGCTGTGTGCGGGAATCCTAGTGCTGGCTGCGACTGTTACTGTGACTACTACTGCTACGACTGCTACTGTGACTACGACGACGACAGTACAGAGATCCTGTGTGGATTCGACGACGACGACTACCGCACTCAGTGATCCTACGTGGATCAGTGCTACAGGTCCTGTGTGGGCCCGATCCTGTGTGGGTCTGATCCTGTGTGGGTCCGCGCTCAGCGGTTCTGTGTGAGCCAGCGCCTACAGGTCCTGTGTGGGCCCGATCCTGTGTGGGTCTTTGCGGGGGTTAGTTACCTATCGATCCTTCGTGGGTCCGACGACTTAGATGGATCAGTGATCATCTTTATCGTCCTTTGAAGAAGTATACCTGTGTGAGCTGAATCCTTTTGCTTTCCTGTGTGGATTGTGTTGTGCAATCCTGTGTGGATTACGTTTTGTTTTCCTGTGTGGAATACGTTTACTTTCCTGTGTGGACTGAGTTGTACTTGGGCTCGGAGGTTGGAGCGTATTTGAATTGATGACTTAGGTATATGTATGGGCATATACCTAAGCATTGTCGGTTGTTACTTCGTGATTATACCTTTCTTCGTGGTTTATCCTTTGTGGATTTGAGAGACCTTCAGGGGTCTCGGGGTCCCTACTGAGTAGCTTATACTCACCCCTGCACGGGCTTTGCCCGCACTACGTTGTGTTGGTTGCAGACGACGGACAGCGTTGACCTTAGCTGAGGCTTGCAGAGCGGGACGGTACCCGGAGGTGGACCACTGGGCGGGACGTGCACGGAGCAGACGACGGGACCTGTGGAGCAGAGGAGCTATCTGTACCCACCCTTCAAGTGGGATTTCCAGTGGACAGCTCGGTGTAGCGGCATTTACCTTTCAGTTGCTGTTTTCCCCTTTCGAGTTGTACTTTACTTTCAGTTTGGGTTTGTATTCTGGCCCATTTACTTTTCCGCACTTTCAGTTGTACTCTGCTTTTGTTTAGTGTTTACTTTCCGCTTGCTTACTCTGTGGTGTTTGTTTACTTTACAAAGGAAATTCCTTCCCTTTTTACCGGGATTTACGCCTTGGTGCTTGTCGCCAGCCCCTGGCCTATCGAAGGCGGTCTTGGGGTAGTCACGGCACGGACCCCGAGGGTGGGTCGTGACAAATTGGTATCAGAGGAGTTCGGTTCTACCGCGAACTCTGATCTTTTCTATGTGAAGCAATAATGTTTAGCGTAATGAGTGTGGTTATCAGTCCAGGGATTCCAGTTTTGGTGCGGCGGCCGACGTATCCGTACACCAGGACCCTGACTTCTGATTTCCGACTTAATGCACGAAAACATTGATTGCGTGTGTGTTTCAAAGTTTTCTTTGTGTCAGCTCACCAGGTATACTGTTTGACCATGGTGCACCTGTTTCCTATACAGGATGGCCCCACGACGGCAGCCAGCTAGGGTTCCGAGAGTTGAGCGTGACGACAGCCCACCGAGCGACGAGGCCTCGATGCAGGGCCCTTTGCCAGTAGTGGCACCGGCGGTAGCTTTACCCCCCGAGCCCCCGATGCTTCCAGCAGCAGCCGCTGACGATGCACGTCGCCTCAGCGCACTGCATGAGTTTTAGCGCCAGCGACCGCCCAGGTTTCGTGGGGAGACGGATCCCCAGGCAGTAGAGGACTGGCTGGAGGCAGTGGTACGAGTGTTTAGGCTAGTGAGGACACCAGCAGACCTCATGGTGATCCTCGCGGCGAGCCTACTACACGCAGCAGCAGGATGATGGTGGAGCTTGATGCTCCAGGTGCACGATGAGGCATCTCTTCTTTGGACGGACTTTGAGAGCCTCTTCCGCTCGGAGTTCGTCCCAGCCACCCTTCGTGCGGTGCGTATCCAGGAGCTTCTACAGCTGCGGCAGGGCAGCATGACGGTCGCTCAGTACTCGGCGAGATTTACCGATCTATCGCGCTACTCGACCGACATGGTACGGGACCCATTATTCCGGGCCCGGACCTTTGAGCAGGGTTTGAGACACGAGATCAGGGCATCGCTGATCTCCCTCAGCATACCGACTCAGACAGGAGTACTGGAGTGGGCCCTTCTGATCGAGAGCTTCCTTGCTGAGTCTACACCAGCACAGAGACCCACCGCAGGGCGGCACGTGGCAGAGTCATCTGCAGCAGGCAGTCGACGGATGACTCAGGGGTCCAGACAGACCAGACCTTCAGGCAGACGACCTCAGGGCACTGGCTCAGCAGTGCAGGGCACACAGAGCGGAGCCAGTCTTTTGAGTGGAAGACAGTGCTTTGCATGCGGCGGGCAAGGCCACATGGCTCTTGACTGCCCGACCCGCCATGCGGAGGAGCAGCAGACGGTTGAGGAACCACCTAGGCAGAGGCAGAGGTTCGACCGTGGTGGTCTGCAGGGAGGAGGCGGACGAGGCAGAGGAGCTGGCCGAGCAGCAGGTGGTGGACGACGCTTTGAGGTTCTACCACCACCACCACCAGGAGGTCCACCCCGACCGCAGGGGAGGGCTCAGCTTCAGGCAGCCAAGGCCTTCGATCATGGAGCTCTGGGAGCCGATGGACAGGAGCAGAACTAGTGGATACATCCTTTTTACTTCTGGTTCCTTGTTGCTTTTGTGTAGCGTCTTGTATTATGAGCTGCAATAATAAAAGACGCATACCTTTGTGATGTTTTCGTTCCTGTCCTCTTTCGTGATGATACTAGGAGGTTCCAGTTTTGGCTGTTGACTTGACCCTCACTTGTGAGACATCTACTGGAGGAGACCCAGTTACCACACACTGATGCCGACAGTGTGACTCAACCCTTGGAGGCGAGAGTAATGGTTGAATCTCTTAGTAGTAGCGTCGAGGCCTTACGACGTCATCCTTGGTATGGATTAGTATCATCCATGTTAGGATTGACTGTTTTAGGCAAAGAATGTGGTTCATCCAGGGGATGAGACCAGATTTCTCTTTTCGGCAAAGAAGAAATCTTGCAGCTCTTGTGGGACCTGTGATTGTCCAGGCCACGACAAAGAAGGTCCAGGTCATCCAGGAGCGGATGAGTATAGCTCAGAGCCAGCAGAAGTCATATGCTGACAGGAGGCGGAGGCCACTAGAGTTCGAGGATGGCGACCACGTCTTCTTGCGGGTCTCACCTCGACGTGGTATTCGGAGTTTTGGCCGAGGCGGCAAGTTATCTCCGCGCTTCATCGGAACCTTCCAGGTCCTCAGCAGGGTTGGTGAGGTGGCTTATCGCCTGGCTCTACCACCTCAGTTGCACCGGGTGCACGACGTCTTCCACGTGTCTCAGCTGAGGAGATACGTGCACAACCCGACGCACATCATTGACCATGGGGAGCTTGACGTTGACGATGGGGCGACTTTTACGGAGGTCCCAGTGGAGATAGAGGATCGTCAGGAGCGGGTCCTGCGTGGGCGATCGATTTCTCTTGTGCGCATCAGATGGCAGCACGGGAATCTCCAGGAGAGCACATGGGAGCGGGAGGCTCAGATGCGTGCTCAGTACCCTCATTTGTTTCCCTACTTTTGATGTATCTTTACGGGGACGTAAAGCCCTGAGGTGGGAGTAATGTAAAGACCCGTAAAATTCAAGGGAAATTTTTTCTTAATTTTCTTTGGAATTTTACAAGAGCGCGGTTTCAGACGGCACCTGATTCCGAGGCCCGGAGTGCCCGGAATCAATTTCCGAAGTTTGGCTCAGGTACGTTCAGTGAACGAACGAGCGGGAATTTCTAACTTTTGATCCGGTGCTCGGAATTGAAATCTGAGGGCACCGATGAACTCGCAGCGCCGATATTCGCTTAAAGAGACCTTTTCGGGAGTTGCGTTTGTTTCGGGTTGAGAGTTAGTTTTTGGGAGATTAGAATAAGTTAAATAAAAATATGTAAACACAATTTTTATTTAAACTTAATAGTTAACTTCTCTCAAAGGAAGTTAGGTGTGGGACCCACACCCACTTAACCTCCCTTTAGAGGATTAAGTGTGGTGGGGCCCACACGAAACCTAACTTTACATCTTCCCTCAAACTCCCTTAACCCCTCTTTAATTAACATGAAAATTTGTTAATTAATGTGGAGTTATCTCTTCTTTGAATTTCAAACTTTTGAAATTCTAGTGTGTTGTTGTGTTAATAAAATAAGATAGAGTCTTATTTTATTTTGGGTATAGTTTTGTCTCCTTGAGAGAGTTGGGAAGGTTCTTCTTGTTTCTTTCTCTTCTTCAACCTCGACGAAGAACACGAAGAACGCCGTTCTTCAACGAAGAACTTCTTCGCCGAAGAACACGGTTTTTCCACGACGCCATATCCGCGACGTGACGTTCTTCTTCCGCATCATCTCTTCCGCGACGGTTTTCTGAGACGAACGCCATCGATAACGACTCTTCCTCTGACATCAAAGGAATCGACACCGATATTCCACGACTACGTCAACGTGCGACTATCGAGGTAGGGGTTCTTGAGTTCGTTGTTTTCTTTTTATTTGACTTTCCTCATGACTTGACAAAGAACGCTCAAGTTCCGACGAAGAACGCCGCTCCGCTCTTCTTCGTCTTCCGTGTCAACGAGAGAGAACACTGCTTCTTCCTCGGACAACCTTCGTCGGCGTACAAGGTTTCGCCAACGACGTGCCTCTTCGGACACACCTCTTCGTCATCGAATTTGACGAACGACGACCGCGACGCCGACCTCCGCGACGTTGTCTTCCGCGGACGTTGGCAAATCCTCGAACGTATACCCAAGGTAGGGGTTGTTGATTATTGTTTAATTATTCTATTCTTGATCATGAATTTAGCAAGTCTAATGTGTGGCTTTGAAATATTTTAAGTTGCGTTATTGCTTAACGTGAGGGGGCCGGACCGCATGAACACGGCCGAACCCCCTCCATCGTTCTTGTTGTATTGCTTGCGGGTGGATGAATCAAGGTGGCGTGGTGCCGTCGCACCACGCGGATATTCGCCCAATCCTTATTACGCGACGCCGTCGCGCCGCACCATGTAGGAAACATCAAGAACGCGACGCCGTCGCGCCGCGTTGAAGAAATCGAGGTACGGCGGAAGGGCGCCGTGCCGTCGCACCGCGCCGGATGACGAAAACCGCGGCCGGTTCCGGGCCGCGGCGGAAGAGAAGACCGGCGGCCGGGCCGCCGGCGTCGGAAGCCGAAGGGGGGGACCGGAATTTCCGGTCCCGTTGGAGAAAATCGGCCGGCCAGCTGGCCGGCCAGATGCCATTAAACCGGGGGAATTAATCCCCCGGCCAGAACTTTAAACCCCCCCTCTTTAAGAGGGGGGCGGTTTCCTTGTGGGGGGCAAAGCCCCCCCATTTCCTGCCAATCAAGCCACCCACGTGGGGGGGGGGGGCGGTTTGCAAATAGGGGGCGCAGCATATAGCCGCGCTGACTTCCAGTCAGCGGGGGAATTGAATTCCCCCCGCACAGCCACCATGCAGCGCCAGGCCGCCGCGGCCCCCGCGCCGCCGACCGCCGGCCGGCCGGGCGGGGTCGGAGCCGGGTCGGGTCGACCCGGTTCGGGCCGACCCGGGGGGGGGGGGGGGTCGGGCCAGGTCGGCCCGGACCCGGACCCCCCAGTTTCGAATCATTTACGGTCTTTTGGCCATAACTTGAGTCTCAGACCTCCGATTGACGAACCGTCTGCGGCAACGCGATCCTTGGATCGAGACGGTCGTTTCGGTATATCGCACTCAAGGATTGGGATTATTTTGAGTTCGGACGGGTTGGTTCATTCACGAAACCAACCGGGCCTTCGGAGCAGAAACGCTCATATCTTGAGCTACGGACGTCCGATTGACGTGCCGTCAGCCGTGTTGTGTTCCTCCTAGTGAGACGGATCTTTTGGCATACTCCGCCCGAGGTTTGGACGCAGGTGGAGTACGGTCGGGCTGGTTTTGCCTTAAAAACCAACCGGGCCCCGGGGACGAAAATGTCAATAACTCTCAGACCGGGCGTCCGATCGACGCGCCGTCTGTTGCGTTGAGTTCCTGTTGACGATACGGAACTTTTGGATACATCAACTCTGGTCTTGTGACAGTTGATGTATCAGCCTCTCGGCTCGTGGAGCGGACCCTCCGAACGAGCTTGCTGTGTGCGGGAACCCTAGTGCTGGCTGCGACTGTTACTGTGACTACTACTGCTACGACTGCTACTGTGACTACGACGACGACAGTACAGAGATCCTGTGTGGATTCGATGACGACGACTACAACACTCAGCGATCCTACATGGATCAGTGCTACAGGTCCTGTGTGGGCCCGATCCTGTGTGGGTCCGATCCTGTGTGGGTCCGCGCTCAGCGGTTCTGTGTGAGCCAGCGCCTACAGGTCCTGTGTGGGCCCGATCCTGTGTGGGTCTTTGCGGGGGTTAGTTACCTATCGATCCTCCGTGGGTCCGACGACTTAGATGGATGAGTGATCATCTTTATCGTCCTTTGAAGAAGTATACCTGTGTGAGCTGAATCCTTTTGCTTTCCTGTGTGGATTGTGTTGTGCAATCCTGTGTGGATTACGTTTTGTTTTCCTGTGTGGAATACGTTTACTTTCCTGTGTGGACTGAGTTGTACTTGGGCTCGAAGGTTGGAGCGTATTTGAATTGATGACTTAGGTATATGTATGGGCATATACCTAAGCAGTGTCGGTTGTTACTTCGTGATTATACCTTTCTTCGTGGTTTATCCTTTGTGGATTTGAGAGACCTTCAGGGGTCTCAGGGTCCCTACTGAGTAGCTTATACTCACCCTTGCACGGGCTTTGCCCGCACTACGTTGTGTTGGTTGCAGACGACGGACATCGTTGACCTTAGCTGAGGCTTGCAGAGCGGGACGGTACCCGGAGGTGGACCACTGGGTGGGACGTGCATGGAGCAGACGACGGGACCTGTGGAGCAGAGGAGCTATCTGTACCCACCCTTCAGGTGAGATTTCCAGTGGACAGCTCGGTGTAGCGGCATTTACCTTTCAGTTGCTATTTTCCCCTTTCGAGTTGTACTTTACTTTCAGTTTGGGTTTGTATTCTGGTCCATTTACTTTTCCGCACTTTCAGTTGTACTCTTCTTTTGTTTAGTGTTTACTTTCCGCCTGCTTACTCTGTGGTGTTTGTTTACTTTACAAAGGCAATGCCTTCCCTTTTTACCGGGATTTACGCCTTGGTGCTAGTCGCCAACCCCTGGCCTATGGAAGGCGGGCTTGGGGTAGTCACGGCACGGACCCCGAGGGCGGGTCGTGACATATATGGAATAATATTTGAAAACATTAAACATATCATAACCCATGAAAAACAAATTGGTTTCATAAACATTTTATCATTGTGCAACACATGTAAAAGAATTGGTTTTTAGAATTATTACATTAATTCATTACAACATTACCCATGTAAAAGAAACAGATTTCATAAAAAACATGTTATAATAATCATGATTCATCCATATAAAGAATTTGTATGGTTTAATTATATCATTTCCCTAGTAAATAATAGGTATAATCAATATTTTTTTCATTGATAAATAGAAATAGCATTAATAGACTATTGAAAACATTCTTGAGGAAAATATCATTTTATCTTGGAAATATCATATTTAAAATATAAAAATTTCCCAAATACCAAACAAAATATTATTTTTGAAAACAAATATGAACCATTTCAAAGTAATATTCAAATAATTTATTCATTATTAAGGTGGATTTCCAGTCACATCATGTATGTTAAAACCAGGATTCTTTCACATTTTCAATAAAATGTCTTAAGAACCTCATTCAGAAAATGATAAGAAGTATCCTTTTAAAATATTTTTTATAAATTAAAACATGGATAAAACTTAATTTAATTAATCATATAGTACTATTAAAAACATTATTGAAAATATTTTTAGAAAACATGTATATTGAAGGCAAATAATTTTCGACTAAAGAGAGAATTAAAGTCAATTTTCTGAAGAAGAAAAAATTCTATTGGAATATCGAGTATGTAAAGATAATAAAATGAAATGAAAATAAATATTTTCAAGAAATAACCATTGTATAATACATTTCATGGGTTTATTTATATATATATCAAAATATTTCAACATTATATCATAACCATAAACAATCCAAATAAACAATGAGATTATAACATAAAACCCTTTCAAATTTGGTTACATATGAATTAGAACCTCATGAAAGTGATAAAAATATATGGATATGAATATAAGCATAATTTTCATGATAATAATCATAAAATAAATTCATGGTCATGATATATAACACATAAAATAAACATGTGGTGAATATGGGATGTGTCACACAAAAGTAAAAGTGATATGAAAATCCCTTACCTTAAGTATGAATTCCATCATACATGTTTGAATCCCCTATATAATAAATATTATATATATATATATAAATATATTATATAACCACAATAATATATATTTTACAATATATTATTTACTTATAACCTTCTATCACCTGTTCATTGAAAATTCTTTATAAAAATTACTATTTTGGATGATAACTGCTTTGTTTTTCATGTATATTTTGGTTTGGTAGTGTTGGTCCATGTACTTTGATCATGGTTGAATCGTCTCCATAATTTTAATAATGATTCGATATATTAATTATATACATATTTATAGTAATACATTAGATTTATATATATTAAAATGAATTACATAATTAATGGAGAGGGTAGGTCGTATGTATGCATGAAAGTTGTTTTCATTTTTAATCAAATGAAACAAAAGAAAGGATAATATTAATTAAAATATTAAATTTATTTTTGATTTCATATATATTAAATAACTATATCTTTATTACCATCCACTTCAAAATAAATTGAAATTCATATCACATCGCTTTGTTGAGGTGGTAGTCCACACACATGTACAAGCGACATCACCATTTCCCAAAATATTTGAAGGTAAGAAGTTTGATGTGATATTATAATTAAATAAGTATAATTACATTGTAAATATATATATATATATATATATGTGTGTGTGTGTGTGTGTGTGTTAAAATTTAATCCATTTGTTTTAGGTGGTGATGGGAAACTAATTACATCGATTCACAAAATGGTAGTCCTTCGTACACATGATCAGCGGTTTTGTTTCCCATTTGATGGAATAAGAGAGTGATATAGGTTATAACATTGACATAATAAAATATAATCATATGGAATATATTTTTATTATTATTTCATCATAGTTTAAGAATATTTTAAGTAGTTCGAAGAAAAAATAAAACAAAAATGTTTGGTTAATAACTATACCTCTTCATCTGACAACCTATTTAGGTTTGCGCCAAACTCCTTCCTATGAATACTTTCTAATAGAAAAAGGACTCTCTGAAATTATAACATAGGTAATTAATGGATTTTTTTTGGTATTTTTTGAACCAAAATTCTTCGTAAATATAAATAATAGAGGATATGAGGTACCCCTATATAAGTGAGAAGGAGTGACATTTTTATAAATACCCAAATCTATTCAAAAATGGGAAGTCAATCTCAAGAAAAGTTCCTCAAAAATTGATAAATAATATAATTTTTGGAATATAAGGTCTATAAAAGCCTCTAAAACAACAGTATAAATATGTTTTTAAACATTTTATTCTCTCTACCTCTAAGGTTACTCACTTTTACAATTTTAGTTTTCACAGCGGTAACTCGTTTTTTTACCTAGTTAATTTGACCTTTAATAATAAAAAAATACCCATATTATATAATTTGGACCCACTAATTATAAAAATTAAAACCTATTTTTAAATTATAAATTATATTTGTGTCGAAAATTAATTTTAACACAGGTGAATGCAACGCGGAAAAACCTGTTTTAACCATTACTTAATTAATTAATTTTTACTAATTTTACAATTAATTATGATAAAAAATTAACTTTAACATTTTAATTAATATTAATTATACTTATTTGAAATTTTTAATCTATTTCATCAAATTCAATGCAAATAAGTGGTGGGATTTAATTTAATATTATACCCACAATCGTAATGAAAAGTGGTTTTCCAAAGAAAAAGTATTCTTAAGTACAAATTGTTTTTATAACGAAATTAAGTATGAAATTAATTTAAATGATATAAATTGAATTAATAATAACATAGTTTAACTAATTTTATAATTAAAATCATTTATAAACAATATTTAACTTTGTAAATTATTTAAATAAAAAGTTAATTTTAATAAAAATCAGTATTTTCACTATTCATCAAAAAATTAATTTTTTTATATATTTCTCAAAAACTCACTATAAGATAATTTTAAAATGTTGATTTATAAAATATATATTCATTTTTTAAAAAAAAATATCTAATAGTATAGATATATTAAAAAATAAGATTGCAAAACATGATGAAATCAATTTTTAGAATAATATAATTTTTAAGTATAAAAATATAATTATTCTTATACCATTCTTATGAAAAATATTATATGAATGATAAAACATTTTATTGAATATATAATATTAATATTTCCTTAAAAAATCACTAATAGTGTTCAATTTAATTAAAACACATTACACACATAAAAATAGTTTTTTAGAAAAACATTTCTTTTAATTATAAAAGAATTTTTTAATTTTTATTTCTAATAAATTCATAGCCAATAAATTTATTATATACATGTTTTAACCACATATTTTTCATAATTTATTTAGTCTTATTCATACCCACCAACTTAATAGTTTGGTTATAATGTTACAATATATTACGGTTTGTTAAAACTCAAAGTTGTGTGTAATGAATGCTATCGAAAAATTTATTTTTTTTAAAATAAATATTTCATAAAATATCACGGTGTTACATTACCAATTAAAATAAAAATAATGCTGGAAAGCGATGTTTTCTCATGATTTTATGGTTTTTTGTCACTTGATCAGGTGTTATTTTAGGGTCTATAGTCAATGGAGAACGGTCTTCTAAATGTCTAGGACCATCTATTTTGGATTTTGGTGGATTGGACCACTTAACTTGATGTGGTGTGATTTTGAGTTATTGGATAAGTTTTCAAATGGTTCTCATTGGTAAATTTTGTGATAGAGTTAAAAAATAATAATCATATTATTGTCAACAATGATTGTGAACCTATTGATGACTGGGGTGTGGTTAAAGTATTCCCATAAATTTTGTGATTAAAGAAGAATTAATATATAACATTTGAGTTATGAGATAGAAACATTGGTACATATGCCTTGTTGTATGGAGATGTATGAGAAGTTTTGAAGGAGTTGGATAATTTCTGCCATTCTAATTATAGTGTGGAATTTGGTGATGTGATAGGTGATGTGTTCAGCATGGATGGGTTGTAATCAAATAATGACCATATATAATGGTATTTATGTTTAAGAGATGGTCACTCCCACCAATGATATCCTTTTCAACATACCACTATTTTTTATGGGTGTCTATGGATCATGATTTCTTTTCATTCCATGTGGTAGGATATCCTTTGTATGAAAAATTATTTTGAGTGTTGAGTCATGGAAAGACTCACTTGGAGTGGATTTGTGTTCCCACTTATTTATTACTTAAATATGGTTAGATTTGGTATCTATGTGGAAGGGATGTTTCCATTCCATGTATTATGTACCATGTTTGTTTAGAGGTCATACTTTTGAGGAGAATGAATTTTAGATGATGGTGGGTTATTTTCTACATAAGGTTGTTTTGTGAGATTTTCTATTCAGTATTTTTAGTTCTTTTTTTACTTTTTCAGGATCAAAATACTTCAATGTGAGGAGCATTTAATGACTGGAGTTTTTTCTAAATGAGACTTATCTCAATTTGGGGTTCTAGATTTTAGGACCCCGATATTGTAAAATTGAAATATTTAACCAAGAATATGGCCTTAAATAAATTATTGAATGGTTCTGTTGATTCGGAGGGATGGCGGTTACCCTTATATAAAATGAAATGGAATTGTGAGAATGAAAGGTATTTAAAAATTAATATTAACTATAAAAAATATTATTTTGATCACCCATTAATTTGTTGAGATGAAATTATTATATGTATTTAATGGATAACCATATTGGAAAAATGACACTGTATTTGAGTTTTGAACTTGGGTTTTACCCTATAAATGTTATATCATTGGATTGAATTAGGATCCTTGAGTCTTCTCCATCAAAGATTAATTAATCAATTAATCAATTTTTTATTTAAAAAACAATATACATTACTTAATCCTCTTTCGTGAATCTTGGTAGGGTTACCCACCAAGACCCTAGCTTGAGATAGAGAAAAGGAGTAAGGTAGAAGACGAGGAAGATCTAAAGGAATTGGGAATCGAAGAACAAAATCACACTAACATCGATGATTAAATATTACATCAAAGATCAATGTAATTATGACACCAATGATGGATTGGAGCATTTATAGTTCTCAATAAGTTAGGAATATCATTATTTTTTTAACTTTATTCTCACTTTATTCTTACTTCATAAAAAAGTATCTCATTTTTTGTATAAATATGGAATCAATTCATAAATTGAATAAATCAAATGAACATAAAATATTTTATTTGATGAAATTATTCAATAGTAGAAAGATTCTATATATTATCATTAAAATAATAGATTAAATATATTATTGATAAACTAATTATTTTATTATTAAAATATTGACGGATTATTTGATCTCCAATAATTGTTTAATTTGATGTATTTTTCATCTATTTTCAATGGAACATACCATGTCAGATTATCCCCTTTTTAATTAACATTATATTTTCTTAAATTTATGTTGACATTAATCCATATTGGGTATCTATGCTTCTTAGTATCTAATTTTACTTTTGATTTTCTTGAATTTTGACCTCTGTTTATTTTTTCAGTGGTTCTCTAATGGGGGACCCTTAATTCGAGTCAACTTATCATATACAATGGGTGATATGGATATCAATGAGAAATGTATATAACCTTTAATTTTATATGGAATTGTATGGATATCATTGAGGAACATTATGTTGTCACTCCCTTTAAGAGTAAATTCACCCCCACTAAAATGATAGTAATATGGGTTATCAACGAATCCTCTTTAGGATGAAATGGTGGATCAATACTCGAAAAAATTATTTTTTGGAGAGTATCCCTTGAAGAATCATTGGAAAAAAGAGAGTAATAAATGATTTTTTTCACCAAAAAAATTCCTTCTTTGCTTATTAAAATATTTTAGAGGAATCTAAATTTTAAGAAAGTATTGGAATTCTTGAGAATGTTTAGAACTAAATTTTGTCATACAATAGGGACTCTATTTTATACTAAAGGAATTATCCATTCATATAAGGTATCATACCACATAGAATTGGGTTGATAAATTTCCTAGAAAGGTATGAATTTTTTAGATTTCATCATATCTATCTGATCACACCCAATTGAATAAGTGGACAATATTACACCCGCTAGAAAATAGATGTATCCTCTAGTGAAAAGAAATTTCCATTCCAACCCATTTTTCAATGTGAGATTCCAAAAATAACCATCCCCTTAAAAAACATAAAATAAAGAATTTAAATATATAAAAAATTATTTAAAATCCAATAATCCCCAAGCATTTTAAAATATTTAAAACACCATTTTAAATATCAATCCTCAAACTCCACATAATTAATAAAGATAAATAAAGGTTTATATCAGTTTAAAAAATTATAAAATAGAGAAAAATAAATGTTGAATATAAAAACTTTTTTCAAATTCATTAGTTCTTCATTTACTTATAGTTACCATTATGTTCATATGTCACTAAAAATTTCATGAATTTTTAATATCCAAATTCATAATCACTTTGGAGCAGCCCCACTCCTACATTCACATTGGTGAACCAAAAGGTATTCATGTAGCACCCTCAGTTTTAAGTAAGTAACCCTCTCTTTATTTATTTTGAGTATGTAATGCGTGCAGGTGAAGTTTGGTAGGGTTTGAAGGACTTTTGAAATGTTTTATTGTATTTTATGGATGTGTAAGGTTTGATCACATTTATTAGAAACTGTGAAACTCCTTTTGGAAACCATGTAGAGTGATGTAGAGGCTACTTGGTTGGCACATTATTGGGCACACAGTTTGGCCAAATGTGCGGACACCAAGTATAAATAATGATTTTGGTACAAAGTTATTTTTCATGGTTGGCACATAGTTTGAAAAATCATGCAAGAAAACTGTGGGAGTTAATTATTGAGGTAGAGGCTTGTGCATGGTTAGTGCACAGTTTGCCTAACCATGTGAGCTAACCATGAATGGTTAATTTATAGATCCTAGAAAACTGTATCTCACTTGGTATTACCTCTAAACCACGCTTTTTTTCTCTATTTATATGCTAACTTGGTTTTCACTCCTCCCAAATGATATGAAGTCTCTTCCCTTCGACCTGAGAGTGATCTGTTGGAATGTCTTGGCGTGTTGAAGGACATATTTCTTGGTAGGTCTCTATTTTTGGTTGTTTTCCATAGATCTATTCTTCTTTCTTCTCTTATATTCATAAATCTAGTCTATTAGTGATTGTTATGTGATATTTTATTCCAATCATGATGATATTTGTCTATGTTGATGTTAGGGAATTAGATCTAATGTAGGTTATTGTAAATTAAACCTGGTTTTGTTGAAGTTTTGTGTTGTTATTCATTTTCTCTATAGTTTCTGAGGTAGGTGGATTCACTCTTGAATCCTCTTATTAGAAATTGAATGTTTTATTTCAAATTAATATTTTTATAGAAATTTATTTTGAAATTTTGGCTAAATTATTGATGGAAACACACTTTAGTGGTAGTTTATGGAAATTTAAAAATTGGATGTTTTGGGGGAAAGTGAAAGTGGTATCATGATTTTAAAATGGTTGTTTGATTTTTATGAATGGAAATTTATTTTCAATAAAGGTATGGTTTTATTGAAATGGTTGAAAATATTTATTTGGAATGGTTTTTTTCTTAAATGGTTATGTGCGAGGTGAATTGGATGGATAATGGTCGTGAAGAGCCACCATCAATGGGATGGGTTATGGAGGTGAATTTCTACCATCAGTGGTAAAAACTAAGATTTTTTGGATCAGTGTGTGTGTTTGTTTGTGATAAATATAATGGGTTGTGCCAAATTATTATTCAGAAATAGTTTAATGATGTGTTTTGTTTCATTCTTTAGAAATAGAATTCATGTAGAAAATGTTTTTTGTATGAAAACTATTTCACATGGAAATGTTTTGAATTTAACATATTTTTTTTGAATTGCTTCATATGAATTGTTTTATATAAATGTGCTAACATGTTCTGTCCTAGGGGAATGAGTAGGGAATTCATTTTGGGAAAACATATGGAGTTTCATTACTCACCCCCTTCTTGGGCACTTTGGTGAATTTACAAATATTGTTTCTCGGGACACAGTTAAAGGGAAAGTATCACATTTCTTTAATGGTGCTTCATGATACTTGGGCATAGATTGTAGAGTTATATCTTAGAGCTTGTTGGGATTCATAGAGTTAGTGCCTTGGAGTATTTGAGATTTATTGATTTTTTTCCTCTTGGTACTATTATATAGTTCGGTTTGATTTGTTATACATTGAGTTTTCTATAAATTGTTATCATACATCATACAGTGGTTTTGGTTGCTGTATGATTTGTTTTGAATGTTTTTATTTTCAAAATGTAAAATCACCCACCAACTATTATGAAGTCGTTGGCATTTTTTGCCTTCCTTGGAACCTTGGGGATTTCACCTAAGTCTAAGTAACAGTTTTACCTTGACTTAAGCCAATGAGGAGGGGCGGGATGATACAAATGGTATCAGATTCTTCAATCCTTGAATTAAGAGTGGTATCATTCTTGGTTAGTCCATATTTAATTTTGGAAAAAATGGTATTGGTTTTTCAGTCTTGGCGTTAGAAAATAATTCATTATTAGTCCTGGAGTTGGGATGGAAGCAAGGAGTAGGATCTTTAGGACATGAAATTTAGATCATAAAAAGTCATAGCTAACCTATTTATGTTGGACTTCAGGATACCAAAGATTTGGGTATATAAGTGTTTTGAGACACTTAATGGAATTGTGAACTCATTGTTATGAGATTTTCCAATGAGAAGAGCATGACATGCAACGGTATAAATAACTTCCCACCAGAAGTGCATATTTTATTTATAGTAATGATTTATCTTTGGGTGAAAAAATGTTGATTTTAAAATTATGGAAAATGTTTTCATATGCGAGTTTTTAAAATGTAATGATAGTGGTATTTTGAAAATGGTTTGATTTTAAAAATCATGGTGTAATTTCCAAAAATGTGTTGAAATGGAAATTGTGTAATTTTGGTAAATCTATGTTTTGATAGTTGTGATATAGTAAATTTGAAATTATTAGGTCTTCAATTTATAGAGAGTGATAATTATGGAATTTTTTTAGTTATAGAAAATGGAATGTGGTAAGAATTGTAGAAACTAACCGAAAGAGGATACTGAGAATGTAGTTTCACTAAAGAAACAGGTGAACCAAAAGGTATATCAAAGTATAGTACAATATTTTCAGGTTGTGGATAGAGGGAAAAAAATGGATGAACCAAGGCCAATGGATCATTCTATTCAGTTCTAGAAGTAGAGTCCACTCTTATTTTAGGGTGATTCCGAACTATAGAAGCATCGGTGTTTCTAGATAGGATGAATCAAATTTTAGATTTCTTAGGCACACCAATAGTGTTGAAATTCATGTTGGAATTTTATATTATATAGGATCTTCCATGCCAATGGTGGGATTTTGCAATTCTAGCTAAATTAGACCAAGGAATTTCATGGGAGGATTTTGAATAATTGTTCAAAAAAATTCTATCCTCATAAGATTAGGATTTCAAGAATTGTAGACTTCTTTAACTTGAATCGAGGGAATCTCTCAATAATAGTGTATATGGACAAATTTATTAATTTAGTTCACTTCCACCAGAGGTTGTTGCTAGTGCATCCTTGAAGGCATGTATTTTTGAATTAGAACTGAGGTAGGGGATTCGATCAAATATTTTTATGCTTTGTATAACATATTATATTGAGTAGGTCAATAGAGTGATGGTGGTAGAATGGGACATCTCATGAGCTATTGGTGGGGAGGAATATTGATACCTATAAGAAATGGTGGTAACTCTAATGTTGGGAATAAAAAGAAGATGGAAACTTATTTCCAAGGTAGTGGAATGACTTATAATCCAATGGATGGATCAATGAATCTACCTCTAAAACATAAGAATAATCCAGGATGATTCCAATTTGGTTCTTTAGATTGCATGAATCAAGATTTTATGACACCACCTAGAGTATTCCATAGTTTAAATCAAATGGAGAATCTTCAGCACTATTGTTGAAATGATCCAAGCTTGAGTGTTTGGGAAACTTCTCATGTTTTAAAGATTTTTAATTCTTCGACAAGATGAGGGGAAAAAATACCTCTCATTAGGAAAATCAAGATTTCCATGGTGATTCCAGTTATACCATGAATCCTCAGCAAGGGAAATATAAACAGGGAAATAAAGAACAAATTTTAGTGATTAAGTAGTTCTATGGATTTGATTAAGTTATTGTGGATGATCAATCTAGACCATCGATGGTGAGAGTTATGATTCTTTTAAATTATATTTTTATTCATGATTTTTTCAATATAGTTTAATCCTATTTATTTATTTCTTCTCATTCTTTTTACCTTTTCATTTTAAATATTGATATAACTTCTTCAATTTTGAAACTTCAACCTCCTCTTGGTTAAATAGAATATTGAGCCTTTATATGTAGTGTATGTTCCATATCTATTAACATAGCTGAGTTGATATGTGATTTCTATATACTTGAGATTCATTTTTCTAGAATAATCCTATGTATGGATTGGTTTACGATGTCCAAATCTCACTTTAAATGTTATACCTAAAGGGTTAGTTTTATGATTAATAACGGCATCGAGCAACACATTAATGGATACTGGAATTTAAAGTCAGGTGCAACAGACTTGTTAGCACCAGTATCTAGGATAATATCACACCAGTTGGAAGGGTTGGATTTGGTATTGGTGTATTATATAGATAATAGTATTTTTGTAATAGTGGTTGATCAATTTCAAGATGTTTTCTTGAAAATTTCTCATGGTTTCCACCCACAAGAGAAGCATATATTACAATTGGTCTTCTTGTGAGGACCATTTATATTTCCCTTATATATTATTAGTTTGAACCAATAGAATTAATGGAATTTAAAGTGAAGTTAGAAGATTTTTAATGAAAATGGGTCATTCGGCCTAGCATGTCTCGGTGGGAAGCACCGATCCTATTTGTCAAAAAGGATGATAGAACTCTTTAGTTGTGTATGGAAAATCATAATCCTAACCAAGTTACAATAAATAATTGTTATCCACTTCCATGAATCGATGATATTTTTGAACAATTGAGGGGATACCACTGGTTCTCTATAAATAACTTGTGATTAGGTTATCACCAATCTTAGGTTCTTGAAGAGGATATAAAAAATACATCTTTCATGGGTAGATATAGTCATTATGAGTATGTGGTTATGCATTTCAATTTTTTGAATTCATTAGAAATATATATATCATTGATGAATCAAATATTTAAAAGGTATCTAGATTCATTTTTAGTAGTGTTTATGGATGACATATTTTTGTATTCAAGGACATGGGTGGAGCATGAGAAACACATAGCAATAGTGTTTAAAATCTTGAGGGGTCATCATCTGTATTCAAAATTATCAAAGTATGACTTTTGGATACAATATGTATGTTTACATGGCCATGTTATCTCTGAAATATATGTTTACATGGATCTAGAAAATATATATGTTTTTATCTCTTGGAAACCGCCAAAGAATGTATTTGATATATGTAGTTTCCTTGGTCTAGCTGGTTATTACCAATGCTTTATTCCTGATTTTTCATGACTATCCTCACAAATGATAGATTTTAAAAGGAATAATGTTCCCTTAAAATCAATTAAATAATGTTAGAATTATTTTCAAGATATAAAGTTTCACTTTATGTCTGCACTAATCTGGATATTTCTAGATTCAGGACAAGGGTGTGTAGTGTATTGTGACACTTCAGGATCAGGTTTGGGATGTTTTCTCAAGCAGTGAGATCATGTTGTTTCTTATGGATCATATTATTTATGGATTCATTTAATGAACCACCCAACAAACTATTTATAGATATCTATTGTAGTTCATGTTTTGAAAACATGGTGTCATTACCTCTTTGTTGTGAAATTCACTATGTTTATGAATTGTAATTTCTTGAAACATAATTTCTCATTAATGGATTTAAATTTGAGGAAGATAATATGGGTGGAGTGTCTCCAAATGTTTTAATTTGAATTTATTTACACACTTGGTAAATGAAATTAAGTGGAAGAGTAATTAAGTAGAATGTTGTATGCTCAATTGATAAAAGAGGATTTAGGTCAGTGGTAGTTGATGTCATTGCACACCAACATGCACTTAGATTGTGAAGAATAAGGCAATATTTCAGTTCTCTTTTATGTTTCTTTTGTTCCAAATTTAGTGGATATGGTTAAAGAGGCACAAACATCTGATTTAGAATTTGTTTTTGAGGTCAAACCTCAGTGGTGGGGGGACCATTGTGGGATGGAGGCTTGATGGAATCTTGTTTTGTGGTTTTGAAATCATATGGTCAAACATATGGATTTTTTGAAAAACTTATTCATGCTTACCACCATTCGAGAAGGGTTGTTCATATAAGAATATAGAATATGTATAAGGCATTGAAAAAAAATGTTTTAGTATGTTGACATGAAATGGATGTTAGATGAGTATGTTTTGATATGGTTAACTTGTCACATTATAAGGCATATCATCAGTGAAAAGCAACTATGTTGCAGTCTTTACCTATTCTTTTTTGAAAATTGGAGCCCACAGCTATGGATTTGGAAATTCGCCTCCCAAGGATGGTTTGAAATCATGATTCGATATTGATGATAGTGGATGGAATAACTAAGTCAGTCCATTTCATCCTAATTCATGAATATCATACAGTGGTGTACTTGTCAAAAATCTATATTTGATAAGTGGTAAAAAGGAATGACATACCGATTTCAACAGTATCGCAATGAGATCATTGGATTATATATCATTTCTAGAAATATTTAACGAAATCCCTTGGGACTCTGTTGTAAATGAGTACAATATATCATCCTTTGATGGATTGAAAATAAAAAATAAGGATAAAAATTCTAGAAGTCATGTTGCGGGCTTGTGTAATGGATTTTGGGGGCTCGTGGGAGGATCACATACCATTAGTGTAGTTATTTTATAACAAAAATTATTAGGAATTGATGCATATAGATCCTTTTGAATCATTGTATGGTAATCCTTATTTTTCTACAGTTTTTTGGGTGTAAACATGTGAGACTTCACTAGTTGGACTGAGACTTGTCCAAGAGACAATGGAGAAGATTCAGTTGACCAGGAAAAGGATGCAGATGGCTCAAAGTCATTAGAAATCATATTAAGATCATCATATATGGAATTTTTTATTTGAGGTGAGTGATTATGTGTTCTTGAGATTCTCTCCAAGACATAAGAATCATCATTTTGTGAAATATGATAAGTTATCTCCTCGATACATAGGCACATTTGGGATACTTGAATGGGTTGGTGAGGTGGAAGATTTGTTGGAATTTTCCACCCTGGTTCAATGAAGTGCATATTGAGCTTCATGTGTCTTAGCTGAAAAAGTATCAGTATCATCCCGACCATGTGATTTTATGGGATCAAGTTGACCTAGAGCTATATACTTCATTGGTTCATGTGCTAATGTATATTATGGATAGGGTAGAGAAAGACATTCATGGAAAAAACATTGGTCTAGTGTGGGTTTTGGGGAAACATGGTCATATTCAAGAAGAAATTTTGGAATGGGAGAAAGAAATGATCGAGAGAAATCCCTAAATCGTTCAATATAGAAGTGGTTTTCTAATTTCCAAATATGGAAGGGCCAATAGTGGGGAGAATGTAACACCCTCGGTTTCAAGTAAGTATATCTCTCTTTGTGTATTTTAAATATGTAAAGTGTGTGGTGATGATTGTGAGGGTTTGGAGTAATTTGAGAATGTGTTTAAGGATTTTATGGAGGTTAATGGTTTGAGAATGGTTATTAGAAACCATGAAACTCTTTTAGGAAACCAAAAAAATTGAAACGGAGGTTACTAGGTAGGCACACGGTTAGGAATATGGTTTTTCTGAACCACGCATCCACCGAGTATGAACTAGGATTTTGGGACAGAGGGTTTTTTCATGGTTAGTGTAGGGATTTACCAACCATGAGGGCCAACTATGTGAGGTTCTTCTTACGTTAGACGTATGTGCACAGTTATCACATGGTTTTCTAAACTTTGTGACCTAACCATGCACAGTTAATTTTTAGATCCTAAAAATGTAGAACTCACTCAGGATTACCTATAAGCCACTTATTTGTTCATTATTTCAACCCTAACTCATTTTACCTCCTCCCAATGTCTGTGTAGACTCTTCCCTTTGATCCAGTAGATATCCATTGGTGAATCACGGTGTGTTAAAGGATGGATGTCTCGGTAAGTCTGTGTTCTTTGATTTGTTTCTTAGATATATTCTTCTTCCCTCTATTAGATTCATATATCTAGTTCTAGTGGGGATATATCTATGATATTTCATAACAATCATGATGGAATTTTGTTATGTTGATGTTATTTAATAATATATATGGTGGGTATTTAGAGATTCAACCTAGTTTTATTGAAGTTTTGTTTTTTTCTTCGTTTCCTCCATAGTTTCTAAGGAAGGTGGATTCGCTCTCGACTCGTATTATTATAGTTGAAGGATTAATTTAAAATTTATTTTTTTGATTGAAATTTATTATAAAATTGTGGTGAAATTCTTGATGGAAACCCTCTTTAGTTATGGTTTATGAAATTTTGATAATTGGGTGTTTTGTGGAATGTGAAAGTGGTAACATGATTTTAAAATGATCATTTTGAAAGGTTTTTTTGATTTTGATGCATAAAAAATTCAATAAAAGGATAATTTTATTGAAATGGTTGAAAAATATTTTATTGGAATTTTTTTTTGATTAAATGGATATGTGTGAGTTGAATGTAATGGATAATAGTCATGAAGTACCACCATAAACATGATCGGTTAAGGATGTGATGTTTCACCATCAATTGTAAACAACATTATAGCATGTTTGAGTGTGTGTGTGTGTGTGTGTGAGTGGTTGCACAAAATATAATGGGTTATTATAAATGATTATTGATAAATAGTTGAATGGTGTGTTTGGTTATTTTCCTTGGAAATGATGTTTGTTTAGAAAATTATTATGGTATGAAAATTGTTTTACAAATAAATGGTTTGGATTTGACATAACTGTTATTAATTTCTTCATATAATATTTTTATATAAATGTGATAACATATTCTATTCTAGTGGCGTGAGTAGGGAATTCATTTGGGAAAAACCAAATGAGTTTCATTACTCACCCCCTACATGGGCACTTTGGTCTGTTTTCAAATATTATTTATCAAGACATAGGTAAATGGAAGGCATCACTTTTATTGTGTGGTGCGTCATGATACATTGGAATGGATTGTGGAGTTGGATCTTGGAGCATGTTAGGATTCACATAGTTGGTGTCTTGGAGACTTTGATCTTTATTGGTTTTCTTTCATCTTGGTACTCTGATATAGTTTTTTTTTATTTTTTATACATTGAGTTTTCTATACATTTTTATCATGTATCATATAGTGGTTTTGGTTGTGGTATTTTTGGATTTGGTTGTTTATATTTTCCAAAGGGTAAATATTCACCCAAAATTTGGGAATCCCGTGGAATTTATTTCCATATTTTGGAACCATGGGGATGTCACCTTTGTCCAAGTAGAAATTTTTCTTTGACTCAAGACAATGAGAAGGGGTGAGATGTTACAATTCCCATGTTTTAAAAGTTGTTTTAAATCATTGGTTCAAAATCACCCTACTTTTAATCATGGGATCCAAAAAAAAGTATTATGATACAATAGACCATTTGAATTTACTCTACAAAAATGGTAGAAGTTACTAAATTGAACTTATACAAGTGAAGTTATCACAGGTTAAGTAGAGGTCCCATCATTGGTGAATTTTTTAAAAGGAATTTAAACCCATCCATGTCGAATTTTGTATATTAACTCACTTGTAAGTCCCTTTGTTAGTGGGTCTACCAAATTTTTTCTCAATCTAACAAACTCCACAAATATGATACCATACTATATCAACATCCACACATAGCTATGTCTGAGGCCAATGTGTCTCAATTTTCCATTATAAGGATTATTTTATGTCCTAGGAAATGTTTCTCGACTATCACAATGTTTAGAAAGAGAATATATTGACAGAGGAAATAATAGTTGATCTGATAAAATAGATCTATTCCATTTTTATTCATTTCCAGTAGTTTCTATGGAAAAAAATAGAAGACATTGTGGATACTGTTATACCTGTTGGTTTCTTAGATCCCTATGAGATCACTCTATATTAATTATCCATATCATATCAGGAAAACTTTCCAATACCATTGGGTTTACACTATAAAATATACAATAATATATATCAGCCTTTAATACATGAGTATTCTTTTAAATTCATCTCATTATGAATAACTTGCATTACATGTATACCTTCTCAACTTTCCAACAACATATGAAATTTCAGCTCTTGTACATGTCATGGTATAAATGAGACACCCAATCACCCTTTCATATTCCAATTGAGAAAATTCTCTACAAATATTTCATAGCATCTTATTCCAAAAAACATATAGGGTAGAAACCATTGAATAATCAAATTACTTAAACCACTTTAAGACTTTTTCAATATAATGAGAATGATATGGTATAATAAAAATATTATTTCTATCAATTTTGATTTCAAAAATAAAATTATCCTCACCTAAGTAATTCATATCAAATCCTCTATATAAAATATAATTTTCCTCATCCATTTGATTCATATCAGTTCCAAATATAATCATTCCATCAATATATAAAAAAATAACAACACTATTGTTATTATAGAACCTAGTATATAAATATTTTTCAGATTAGTTAACTACAAATCCATTTAATAATATTATAACATTAAATATACCATTCCATTATTTTGGGGCTTTCTCTAATCTATATACCAACCATTCTAATTTGAAAACCTTCTTTTATTTACCAAGTACAATGAATACTTTTAATTATTCCATATATATATCTTCATTAATTTATAATTTAATAATTATATCATAACATCAATTTATATAATTTAAAAATTATTTATTCAAACTAAAGTGATAAGAATTATAATCAAATAAATACAATCTATGGGAGAATAGGTATCAAAATAACCAAGTCATTATTTTTGAGAAAACACTATAGCTATCAATCTAGATTTATATTTTTCAATTATACCATAGAGTTTCTTTTTTATTATAAATACCGACTTACAACCTATAGGTTGCAAAAATAAGAGTATATAATCTAACATCTAAGTATTTTTTTCAATTATAGTGTCTATTTCAACATTTATAGCTTCCTTACAAAGAGTTACATAATAATATGGTATAACTTCTTTGTATGTTTTTAGGTTAAACTCTATATTAAGAATATTTTTTTGTTAGTTCCTTTAAAAACGTATATATAGAAATTAGATCCATGTATATTGGATATATAAGGTTGTTTACTTTTACAAACCTACTTGATAGTGTCTTCTTGGTATACTCTTTTATTTGAACCTGATTCGTCTATTTCGGATTCCTTAGGTAAAGTGGTAAACCTAGATTTATAAAATATATCAAATCATGATTAAATAATAGTATTAAAATCTAAATAATAATTTTATTCAATAACAATGAATCTATAAGCCTTTTAATTCCCCGCATATCAAAGAAATATGCTATGAATACCTATTTTACCCATATTTTTCTTTTTAAGTTCAAATACTCTAAGAATTTCATGACAACCCCAAACCTTTAAATAATTTATGTTTGGTTTCATCCTCTTCCATAATTCATACGGATTACTAAACTTTACTTTTGTGGGAACCCTATTTAGGATATGATAAGTACTTAATAATATCTCCCTAAAAACCTTTTGAGACAACCAAGATAGCCATCATGGAATTAATCATTTCAATTAATGTTCTACAATTTTATTCATCTAAATCATTTTTTGTGAAGTATATATGAATATTTCATTTCATGTAAAATCCATATGGATATAGACAATAAAAGACTATAATACATTCCTCCCCTATCGAATCTAAATCATTTAATTATAAGCCCTCATTGGTTTTCATCCTCATTTTTATAAATACTATCTTTCTCTATAACATCAACTTTAACATGTAAAATATAGATGTGGATAAATATATAATAATTATCAATAAATGTTACCAAGTACTTTTGATTACATATGGTAGGTGTAGCATGAAAATCACATATATCACTGTGTATTAGTTCTAGAAAGTTACTTTTTATTTCTATAGTTGGAAATTTTTTCTTAATTATTTTAGTTAGCATGAAAGTTATGCATTTATTATCATTTTTATCCATGATATTTAATAATTTCATTTATAACATCTCATGCATTTTCTTAAAATTAATGTGGCCTAAAAAATTATTCCATAAATCAAAATAGTCTAGAAAGTAAGAAGAAATGATATTTTTATTTAATTTGAACAATCCATCATACAAGTGGACCTTTCTAATAAGATATTAACATTTTATAGAAGAAAAATATCTGACTCAAATACATGTTTAAACCCATGATTGTTTAACAATCTCCCTGAGACTATGTTCTTATGAACATCAGGCCCATGTAAGACACTATTTAAAATGAGGATCCTTTCTAAGGTAAACTCATGATCAACCACTCACTTCACTTGTATGTTTATGCTTTAAGAGTTCCCCATATAGAGTGGTGTTCCATATTTGATTGATTTTATAATCTTGAAACCAGATTTATTATTGTACACATGTTTTCTAGCATGAAAATTGATCCAATAATAAGATTTATCCTCAATCATATTTACTTCTTAGATCATGTAAGTAATGTTATTTTTTAAGTATTTTGTCCATCTTTATTCTTATAGAGATGACAGTCTTGTTTAAAGTATCCCAAATTTCCATATAAGTTTCATTCCCCTTTCTTCTTCTGGAATAACACATTTTCTTGAAAAGTATGGTTTTGATGTTTTTACCCCATCAAGGACCCTGACAGATCCACTCCATTCAACAAAATGTACTTGGATTTATCATCCTTAAGCTCATTTTCCACCTCATTCTTTGTATATTCATCCTCAATTTTTATGTATTTAGGTACCTCATTGTGGAAAATACCTTCTTCTTGTGATTTATATAATGATGACCATTCTTATAAGAAAGAGGGATATCATCTATTATGGATGTGCTAATTATATATAGCATCATCCATGTTCATATTTTTTTTCTTAAGATATTGTAATATGTGTTTTATTTAATAAATATATTCTATTATAGATCTAATATCTACCATTTTGTATGATATTAACCAACTTAATATAAATTTCTTGCTTTCCTCATCCTCATTTATGTACCTTTTCTCCATGATATCCCATATATCCTTTAGGGTTGGAATATATTAAAATCTGTTAAAGAGGTCATCGGATAAAGTGTTTAGTATGTACCCTTGACACATGATATCATTGTTCTCCTATTTTTTTCTTGTGTGGGAAACTTGGAGCATCTTATCATCAGATGTGGTGGGATTCAATGTTTAGAACATATACACCAATTTGAGAGTTTCATGTAGCAAGTTCATCCTATTCTTTCATCTATAGAAATTTTTTCCCTCAAATTTACCCATATATGATTCATTATTTAACATCTATATATCAAGTTGATAGTATTCTAATCTTAAGATAGTTTGGGATTTCACTGGCTAATGGGTATATCCTTTACTTTTGTATGGTAGCAGATATAGTTCCCTAGAGAATGTTATGTTTTCACTTTCATTAAGATCAGATTATCATCCAAAAAAATGGTAATACTATGGGGTATCAATGAATCTTATTTAGGATACAACATTGGATCGATACTAGAAACAAGTAATATGTGGAATGTATCCCTTAAGGAATCTTTTGAAACAAGAGTGTAATAAAAATATTATTTTATTATGCACCAAAAAAAATAATTTGATGATTGTTGAATGATTTTAGAGGAATCTCAATTTTATGTGATGATTGGAGTTCTTGGGAATGGATTAACTTGAATTTTCCCATATGATGTGGATTCCATTATATTGGCATGGAAGCACCCATTCAGATAAGGAATCATACCCCTTGAAATTTGGTTGATACATTTCATATAAAGTCATGTATTTTTAAGATTTAATTCTATTATATAGATCCTATAAAATCAAATAGGTTCACCAGATTGTACCCTCTAGTGAATGGATGTGTCCAATAGTGAACAAACATGTCCATTATAACTGATTTTCAATGTTATATTCTATAAGTAACCTTTACATTTAAAAAACATAAAATAACAAATATTTTTTTAAAACAAATATTTAAAATCCATAAAGATTTGTTAAGGGGATTATTAGGGTGAGGATATAATAATTGAGGCACGGGAATACGGTCATTAGCCTTATTAATGTTTGAAAGTGGAAAGGTGTGTCTTGGGCAAGGGAAAATTTTATATTGGAAGGTTAGTGGCAGTTTGATGGGGTCGATGACCAGGAAGGGTTGTAATGTGAGATATGGGTGTTGTGTGTGAATAGTTGTGTTGCATGATTGGTGATATGAATGAATGATGGAATGCATGTGTGATAGGGGTGTTAGTATTATGGGTTCATGTGGCCATTATATAAATAAATAAGGAAATTATTAATGAAATAATGGAATGGGGTTCACCCGAATTAGATAGAGAAAATGCTAGCATGTATTGAAGGGGAGGGGTGTGTGTTGCTATTAACCATTAATTATATATATATATTTTTTATAATAATAATAATAATATCATATTCTTCTTCTTCTTCTTTTTAGTCATTATTATAAATCCTTTTTTTGAATATATCTCTTTCTTATAATGAAATATTGATAGTCTATCTATGGAATCATGAACCGGAAATTGAGACAAAAAATTAAAAAACAATATTGGTTTCCTAAATTAAAATCATAGCATGAGCCTTCAATCCTATAATATAACATCTCACGTGTTTAATATAATGAAATACTTATTTTTCATCATTTTGGCATTTTTGATGAGTGAGTAGCCTATATTGAGTATTTTTCTAAATATATTTCAATGGTACGGTCCATTTGACCATCTCAGGCCATTTGTAGGGAAATATAGAAATATTTTTTATTTTGATTTATTGGACCAATAAAGGCATCTGTGTGTGATATTCAGAGTGACGTCGGGTTCAATATTCATTCCAATGAGGTTTTTTCCAAGGATGCATGGGTCCCTCAAATCCTTTATATAAATTGGGTAAGTATAACCCCCCCCATACACACTAGGAACATGTGTCATATATCTATGAAGTCAATATCCACCTTTCTAAGAGATCAAGCATGGTGTGGGTCCTCCATTGAGGTTGGTATCGTATTGATTGTTGTGTATCCTTAATTGAGGCATAGACCCCCCCCCCCCCCCCCACTATTTTGGATAGGTCATGTGGTTTTCTATCATGGGTAGTTTTAGAGGCAAGATTGATGGTAAGGTATTGATAGAATGTGGGATGCAGTACTCCCTCATCTTAGATCATGCTTCAATAATATCTGGCCCCCCTTCATAGATTCTAGAGGTGACATGACTACTAAATTTTTTTGAATATTGGCTAATGTGGGAATTGTGTTTCCTCAACATACTAAGGGTTTCCTTATATATGAAATACAAAACATGTGATCAATTTTAGGATTTGTGGTCTCTTTAGTATTCTGAGCTACTTCATTTACTCATGTGGTATGACTATCAAGGGTTGGATCAGTGATGATTGGGTCCTTCCTTGCATCCTTTAAAATTCTTAATATAAAGTATATCTAGATTATTCCTCCTTAGAATTCACCATGTCACTATTTAGTACTATGAGTTTGAGTTAAATTATTGTTTTGGTTTTTCTTCTGTATCTTCCTCATGGTCACCTGTTATACTAGGAGTTGATATTACTTTTTTCATTAGAGATTTATAGGGTGTTATATTGGGTATTTTTATACTCACCCATGCATGAGTCTTATGCCCACTTGTTTCATGTCTCTATAGATGAAACATAGGTTTGGAGATGGGTGGTTTGACATGGAGCTAGGTTGGATTGTTCGAAGTTGATATATATGATGGTTGAAGGTTCACTATGGATCATGGTGATTCATTATGGTGGTAATTTAAATTTTGATTAAATATATTTCCATGATTACATGTAGTTTTTTGAATCTTCTCAATGACTTTTGTTTCAAAGACTCATTAGATATAATATTTCTCATACTTATTTTTCCTTTTTACGATTCATCTGTACCTCATGTCTCATGCATGTGTTTTATATAATTTATTTGATTAAATATATTCATCATAATATTATTTATCTCTATTATATATATATATATATATATATGTTAGTTTCATATTTTTGTAGGCTAAGGCCTATGATTTTTTGAGATATTCCCACTTGGTACTAATCACCTGCCACTGCCTATTGAAGGTGGGATTGGGGTGTAACTCTTGCCTTACCACTGGAATGGGTGGTACTCTGGTGGGTTGGACCTTTTCATAGTGGTAATATATTGGTTTTATCCTAGGGATGGTGTTTAGAGTTATTAGTCATTGATTAATAATTTTAGAACTTTAGGAAATGATGTTAAGGGGGTTTGGAGATTAGTTATTAGACCTGGGAGACCAGCATAGGTGAGAAAACTGACATATCATTTCCCCATGACACTAATAACCTATCAATCAATCCAAAGTTCTAATAAATAATTTAGGGGTACAATTAATTTTTTTTGTTTGTCATATAGTATTCATACATGATATTTCATGTCCCTCCATTGTTTTCTCATCTAGATATTTGTTAACTCATAAAGATTCATCCTAAAAAATATAAGGTGTTACCCACTGATAGTAAACTTGTATTAAATTTCATGTTCATAAATACCTTATGTCAATAGTTAGGCCTATATCTACTATCTAGTGATTAATTAGGTGTTGTTTTTTGAGACTCGATTGAGAGGAATTATTAACATTAAATCTTTGGTTATTTCTCTCCCCTTCTTGATTAGTGTAAATTATTTTTATAGAAAATATGTTAGTTTCAACTAATTTGGATGAGACTACCCATATGATGGATATGATTCTGGTCTTATTATGGAAGATTACTCATGGGTTTTTGAGGAACATGGGCCTTTAGTTATAAAATTTTTGGTTAGTATCTGAGACACATGTTTTTATCTAGATCATGATTTTACTACTCATATATTCATTCTTGTATCGACATTCCTATATGTAATGTTAATCTATTGTTGGTATGTTTTATATCAACTCATTATAAGACCACTATTTATATTTATATATTGAGGTTTATTCTAGGATGAAATTATAAAATCCACATCCAGGATCAGTGAATAATCACTAAGAGTGGGGTGAATAAGTGATTCATTTTATTTTTAAATTTCCATGGTGAAAAAACCCTCATCACCAGTTAGAGTGAGTCTTGATTGATTTCTAACAAAAAAACATGAAGGGAACAACATATTTACAAGTTTCTACTCTAAAAAGAAAAAGGATAGTCCTTTTTATGATTTAGATTCTACTAAGATCATATGACCCACTAATTTCAATATGTAGGTACATCGAGTAGGGTTTATCTTTGAACTCATGCTAAAACAAGTCACTGAAAAATAATAGTTTTTTGCATACTTTTACTAAGATAAAGAAATTTATATCAATAGAAATAATTCCTTCCAAACATAGAATCCTTTTCTTGACTAAGTGTATCTCTTCTACTTCTTCATTAACCTAAAGAAACTCAGTTATGAACTCTTCACTCTATGATAATTTTCATAGAACCTTCTTATTTTATTATTATTATTATTATATCTTCTTCTCTTCTTCCTCCTATATTTTATTACTTTTCTTACACATATACCATACATTTCACATAGTCAATTTGATAGAAAAAAGGTAATTTTAATTTGTCAAATTTTAATTCCAACTAAAAACTTCCATTAAAAAAGCCAACTACTCTAACTTAATTATAATCCATTGGATATTTTTAGATCTCTTAGATACCCTTTATTATTCCAAAACATACCTTATATATTTAGTTACAGATCCAAAATATCATCTAAGAACATACATAAGGAAAATTTTTCCTAACTATATTGAATCCCCAAACATGAATTACACCATAGTGTGTTGACAAATTCCAATCTAGTTTCCCTCTGAAATGGAAACCACCACAACATAGTCCTCATACACTTGGTTGTTTTGATCTGAAACCCTGCCTATCCACCATGAATTTCCAAACCATAGGTGGGGTCATCTTCTTCATCCTGTTTTTCACAGTAAATCTCAAGAAACACCACAGGAACACCATGGTTTTTTTCTCTTCGGTAGTTTCATATAGGAACACCATCAGTTCACCACTGTATCGTCCATAGGTTATGAATCCATTTTCTTAACTATTTTTTATTCTTGTACTGTAGATCTTCAATGTAGAATCCCACTATAACCATGTCTGTCTCCATGACTATTTTTACCTTGTCCACTTCACAAAAACACTCCACCAATAAACCATGGAATTGATCATGGATTCATCAAGCCATTTTTTCACCAATATTTGAGAACTTCCTTCACAAAAAACTATATCTATTATGGGTTTATAGTTTCCTAGCATGCATATTCCTTCTCTATCCTTATTTAAATAGATAATATATTTCATCTCTATATGAAATATCTGAATCGCGATGTTTATAACCATGAAGACCATTTCACATGGAATCATCTAGTTTAACATATAATTTTATTTATTTATTGAAAACAAAATCCAATATACTCAATCTATCCTCTTCTCCAATTATTAAACATCTCTAACCATAATAATCATTTTTGTACCTCTTGGGCTCAACAATCAGCCCCTTGGGATTTTTTTTGTCACCAAGGAACATAAATCACTATAAATAAGATAGTTATATATCTACAATTTCAATAACACGAACATCACGAAATTAAATTATAACTTAATCATAATATCAATAATTCCTTAGTACCTAAAGGTTTCTATAAGTCTCACACAATAAACTATTAAAATAGTTCACATGATTAAATCAATGCTTACCCCTTTAAAAACCCTCTAAATATATACTTCCTTTTAATAGATAATTCCCCGAAATGTAACACATATCAATGGATAATCCACCCAAATATATCCCCCCCTAAATAGAAAGATAAAAATAAAATAATGATTTATTTTGTATATTTTTCTCCCCCTTTTACAAGACTATCCAAATACAAAAAAAATATAGGGGATAAATAAACAATACCATAACTTTATAAAGAATAAGGTTAAAACCCTAACTTCAACCACATATTCTAAAATTATTCTTTTGATAGTGTCTCGGTGAACACATCGATAATATTTTCTTTTATAGGGATAAATTCAAACATTAAATCATTCTTCTAAAATTATCTTTGATGAAGTGTAATTTTTTATCATTGTTCTTGGATCTTTATTATTGAAAAAGATTCATTGAAATATTAATATCAATATGATTATCACGTCCTAATAGTATTGGAATCATAAATTCAAATTTCATGTATTATAATCAAGTTTTCATCCACATATGTTTTGTTGAGGCATGTTTTGTAGCCACATATACATGCTCATTAGTGCTCAAGATGACTAAATTCTACTTTTTTGAATGAAAAAAATACATCTTTATCTAATAAAGAATTCTCCACTAACTGTAGACTTCCTATCATCAACATTTCCTTCCCAAACTGCATCTAAAAACCGAATGGATAAATCTTACATTTGCTTTCATATTTCCATCCATAGTTAGATGTGCCTTTTTGTATCTATGAATCGTATTTCCATCCATGAAATGAGAAATTTTTGGGTTACTTTGATATCATGCACAAAGTGTAATAGTATATATAATATCTAGTATTAAAGTTGTAAGTTATAAAATACTACCAGTTATATTTTGGAATTCCCTTAGATCGACCACATTGCCTTGTTCATATTTGGACAATTTTATTCCTATAGAAATTGTTTTAGAAACTAAAAAATGAATTCTCCATGAAAAAATTGTTCAAAGTTTAGTTATAACATTACTCTTAAGATATAAAAACATAATCATTTCTTTATAAAATTTTCATCAAATAAAGTACATCATCTAACTGAGAATAATATTTTCAATCTGTTTAGCTTCTACTGTGGTGGAAGCTCCTTGATCATCTTCCTTATAGAGGGTATGACACCTGACTTCGGGACAAGCCTGTGTATGCACATGAATGCCTAGTCGAACAGTCATGCGAAGGTGGAGAGCTGATTTCATGATGAAGATGATAGGGAGGATCAGTTCCAAGTAGTTTTTCTGGGTTGTATGTTATGTTTGAAGCCTATGGGAAATAAATTCCTCTAAGGCCTACGGGCCATGTAATACTTATGCCTACAGGCCTCCTAAGGGTTCCACCTCGCCCCTTGAAAGGTGGATTATCAAAATAAATAAAAATGAAGGCCTTAAAAAACATGGAATGAATGAGAGCCTCGGAGCGGCGGCGGACCCTCTCTCTCGAGTGTTAGGGTTTCAACTAGGGTTTCTATCCTTTCCCTCCATTTGCATCGTTCGGCTCAGCTTCTGTGTCCCCTCATCGGAGATCCTCAGTGGATCGGTTCTCGTCATAGCATCATCTCAATGGGATAAGGCTTCAAGAGGCGCCTTGATGGCAGATTTGGAATTGGTGCCTGCAGGTGACGGATTCGGTCCTAAGTGGCTCGGTGTCGGTTCTGGAATGGCATGGAAGGGGGAGGTGCTTTGATGGTTTCATTTTTCCAGGTGTTTTGAAATTTTTTTTGTGTGACGGTTTGCTGGAGTTCTTGCATTGGTTTCATTTTCAATGTATCCTTCTGCATCGTCGGTTCCTCTTTCTTTCCATGGATTTTCATTGAGGAATCCTTTGAGGGTCCTTATGTGGTAGAAATTTGTCCAGATTCATCATAGAGAGGCATTGTTGGCTCTGATCGGCTCAGATTCCTTCAATGGAGACATTCCATCGAGGTGATGTTGGTTCTCCCAGTCCAAGGTGACGAAGACCTGACTTCTTTCTCCTTGGACTGTCTTCTTCATCGGGTTTCTACGGATGTGGATGGAGGAGATCATGGTTTTAGTGGGGGTTCTGCCCGATTTGCCTCTATCTCTTGGGCGGTGTGCTCTGATGGATTGCTTGTTTGAGCTCGTGAAGGCTCTGTTTTTGTATTGGAAGGGTGTTGTTTTTCTTTTGGATTCGTTGAAAGTGGATGGTTTTGATCTTATTTTGAAGGCAGCAGTTGGTTTAGTTTGGTTTTAATGATAGAGGAGGAAGGTTTTGTAGTGTGGGTGTGGTTTTCTCATTGTTTCCATCGACGGAGACTGTGAAGATGAAGATCTTCGGTGATCCGATTGATGATGATAAGTAAGAAACCACATGGTGGTTGTTTCGAGGTTGGTCGTGGCTCGAGGCGGTGCAGAAATCGAGACCCATGCTCTGAGGCCATTGGTTCGTGGCTCAAGGTGCGCAGTTGATTTTTTTTTGAAGGTTTGAATTTGGAAATTGAGATGTGGTGGATTTTGAATGTGGGATGATTTGGATATATGTATGGTTACCACTTTCCAAAAAGTGTCTTTTATAAAATACCAAAAAAAAAATTCTTAAAAAAACTCTTATAAAATTCCATTATCATTTTTATAAAAAAATCATCTATATAGATAAAAATAGTGAGAAATACCTCGTTATTATCTTTAATGTGAAGATTTTGTTCCATTCTTCCTCTCCTTAAATTTAAATTCTTCAAACAGTTTTCAAGATTAGAATACCCTGCTCTAATGGTTTTATTTAACCCATATAAATCCTTTGTTAACCAATAAAATCAATTATAATTTTTCATAAGTAAGAAACCACATGGTTGTTTGACATGAACGTCCACTTCCAATTCACCATTGATGAAGGCTATCTTGAAATCTATTTGAAATATCTTGTATTGACTTTATTATAAAATATTAAGAAAAAATGTATGGTTTCAATTATTGAAATTGGTGTAAAGGTGACATTGAATTTAACTCCTTCAACCTGTAAGTAGAATTTACACAACAATCTTCCCTTATTTCTCATAACTTCACATTTTTAATTTAAATTATTTTATAACACCCTCTTTGTTTCAATGGTTTTTCTCTCTTTGGGATTAGGCACCAACTCCCAAGTCCCATTGTTTTCTATCTGATCCATATATCCATTCATTTCATTAATCCACTCTTAATGTTTCTTCACTTATTTCACATATCGTTATTTAACTTCATATTTTAATGTCATGTGAGAGGTTATCCTCAATGTACCTCTAGTGTGAATATATCATCCATGATTTAAAAAGATATTTTAAACATGAACATGACTTATTATCAGTGGAAGATTTGAATAGTATTGTTCTTAATCATTTGAACTTTTTAAATCAACTTATTCAACTTGAAATTCTTCATAATTCTTTCTATTTTCATAAACATACTTGTTTTGTTTAAAAAAGTATTCATCATCTTCACTTCTATAACTTTATTCTTCATATGAGTTCACGTTTTTGAAATATTCCATAACTTTAATATCAACAATATCAATAATCTATATTATCACTTTATTATAACAATGATATCCCCTTCCATTTGGTGGATAACCTATGAAGATACTATCAATTCCTCTTCTTTAAAATTTTTCCAGGTTTTCACCTTTAAGTTTGATAATAAAATGAATTCCAAAAACACTAAAATACTTAAAACGTATTGATTTATTGTAATAAATCTCAAATTATAACATATCAATGTTTGGCCTATAAAGACATTGATTTTGAATTTGATCATTGTTTCTATGGCTTGAATCTTGAAATAATGAGATCTGTCTTGCACTAACAACATAGTTATATCCATCTCCCCAAGACTTATATTATTTTTTTCATCCACACCATTTATTTGAGGTGTGTATGGTGCACTAATTTCATGATGGATACCAGGTTTTTTAGTATAGGATTAAAATATTCCACTAGTATATTGAATACCATTATCTATATGAATCTTTTTCATAGAGTAACCACACAATGTTTCTATACTTATCATGAAACTGTTAAACCCATTTATAACCTTTTATTTTTGATTCATGAACATAAAACATGTAATTAAATTAAATTCATCAATAAAGTAAATAAAATACGCATATACATTTTTTATTACTTCCTCATGAGACTAAAAATATCATAGTGAATTAAATCTAATGGATGAGTTGTTTGTATTTCATTATTCTTATATAGAGTATTCAAAATATTTCCCTTTTGAAAATTATAACACATCCAATTATTTTATATTTTTAAGTTTTAAGCATTATAAACATTGTCTCCACTGATTGTCGTACACGTTTTATTTTGTTCAAGACAACCAAGTCTTTGATTCCATAGTTTATTTTATTCTTTCATGCTCAAATAACAAGAATTTCTGACATCACTAATCTAAAAAAAAATTTATGGTTAATTTTACTCTTGTAAAAATACATACATATTTCAATATCTTCATAGAAAACCCATATTTCTAAAACATCACTTCATTTTACTTTATTACATGATTGAGATAGAAAAAGAATAATGTTTTTCAGTCCTTTATAATACAATGTTCTCTTGGATTTCAATTAATCATTACCAATAAATGATTATCCAAAACATTTGATTTTGTGTTTTCCCATAATTTCCAAAGTTAATAAGGATATATTTATATTTTTCAACATCAGTATGTACATATAGATCATCTATTAGGTATAATTAGAAACCACTCTCCTAAATCCATGGACATTTTCCTTTGGATGGTTTGTTGGAAACTTCATAAACCATAGATTTATCTTTAACATTATCCTTCATTTTTTAAAACATATCAACACTACATCTAGAGTAAATTTGGGCTAGTATCATAATAATAAACCCTTTTTCATGATAAACCGGATAATCACATTGTTAAAAAATATATTCCAATGATTGAAATTTAATTTTAATTTGTAATCTAGGTTTCTCATATTGTCTTTTAATTGTTCTTCTTTGAAAGGGGTAATTTCCCCTCAATTGTTGTCTTCCAAACAATCTAAAAAATTTTAATTAGTAATTAAACCAACACATCTCTTCCATGTTCCCAAAACCTCTAAAGTTACAACAATAACCATAAAAATCATATTTTACATTAAAATCATCACGATGTCCAGAAATGTGAACCTATATTTCAACCTTCTTCCCACTGTTTGATTGGCCCATTTTTATGAAACATATTTTTTTAAACCCTTAAAATTTTATTATTTACATACAACTAATTCTTATTCTTTTCTCATTCACCATTTATAATAGTTTTTTCATTTATATTAATGCACTCAGAATTTCAAGAATCTAGAAAATCACTTTATTTTTCTAGAAACTTGGTTTCTTGATTTAATTATTCTTCTATGAGTTATTAAAAATATTTTAAGAATTATTATAATCATTAATATGTTATTTCTATTTATATTTTTGAACTTCAAACTTCTTCAAAAATTCACCAATTTTTGAAATATAAATACGAATATTGGATCTGTATTTTGCCAAATATTATTGTGTTTTGAAAAAGTTTTTTTTGTAAATGATCATCCAATTTTTACTTATCCTTAAAATTATCTTTAAATTTTATTTTAAGAGTCTTATTATCATAGAAAATCTTGTTCAATACATTAACTTCATTAGAAAACTTTTACTTTCTTTTATAATGTTAGATTCATCATCTATAATTAATTCATTAATATCCTTATCATGTATGGAAATTCTTTGAGAGACATTTTTTAATTATATATTGTGTATAAATTCCATCTCAATTTCTTCATTTTCCTCAAATTCACTATATCATTCACTAGTGAATACCTTTTCATTCACCATATAAATGAGATGTTTTTCAATAGCATCTCTTGAAAAATTGAGTTTCTATTATTCATCAATTTATCCCTTCTTCCATACTTGGATAAGAACTTTCCCTTGAATTATTTTGAAAAATTATTTATATTCCCAAAATAAAAAATCATTTTTTATTTAAAAATTTTATGGTTTCTTCTGAAATAATATTCTGGGTGCTTATTATTCCTCATCACTGAAACCATCTTATTTTAACTTATGTAAATTGGTTGAAAAATTTATAACTTCTCCACACCTAAAATACTTTAGTAAAATATTAGATTTAAATATTACCTTTATTGTTATCATATAGGTAGAGATTAGAGACTTAATATTATCAAACTTCTTATGCAAATAAAAATTTGAATAAAAAACAACAAGATTCTTCCTCAATAACATCCTTCTTATTCAACTTTTCTTTCTTTTTATCTTTAAAATAGATTTATTTTTCAACCTTTACAATCTTATTGATAGAAAAATATATATTTATTTCATAATATATTTTAAGACTATGTTAATAATCAATATAAATATCATTAGGATATATTTATTCTAAAGAAAAGACTTTATAATCAAACTTATCAAGTAATATGTGAAAAATATTTTCAATAAAATTAGCATCTTCCAACTTTTTACTATAGCTTCTCATTATGGTTGTAACTTTATTCACCCTTGTGAATAAACAATCAATAGTTTTATCATCATGAATCCAGATATCTTCATAGATAAGTCTCTAAAAATAAAAATAAAAATTCTCAATTCACTTTGGTCTTTCATTCATATATATTATGAAGTTTATCCCATATTTTTATAGCAGTCTTGAATCCTTTAACTTCCAAAAAATCACTTTTCATGAAGGTTAAAGGAATAACATTCTTTACATGGTCATTGTTCTCCAAATTCCCATTATCAAATCATATCATAGAAACACCTTCTTCCTAGCGAACAAATCCATTATTTGGGACTTCTAATACTTCATAACTGAATGATAATAGGTATGAAAACATCAACTCATTGCATATATTATATCTTTACTAATAAAATTTAAAAGTCCCCTTATTATTAATAGGATTATGAGTATCCATGATATACCCCAAAAATTTAGTGATGATCACTTCAAATAGATATAAACTCCTTCTTCATAATCTAAATAGTAAATCACCAATGAGGGTAACCTCACTCTAATGGCACTTGAAATGGAACCTCCATGATAAGAGAATAATCACTACAAGTAGGATTAATTAGTGATTCAATTTCTTTTTAGTTTTCCTTGGTAGAAAAAACCTCTTCACCATTTATATTTAATATTTCTCTCTATCCAACACACACACATGAAGGTCACATAATACTTACAAGGTTAGCCTATTAAAATTAGAAGTATAGTCCTTGGATTTTTTTATTCTTCCAATATCATATGACCCATGATTTTAAATAGGTAGGTACAACATGTGTGGTCTATCCTTCAAATAATGTTACAATAAGTCTCCCAACAATGAAATTACTTCGCACATTATTTCAAAGATAAATAGCATGATATAAAAAATAATAAATCTTTCTAAACATAGCCTCTATTTTTTTATTCAGTGATACTCTTCCACTTATTATTCAACCTAAAGAAATTTAGGTATGAACTCTTCACTCAATATAATTTTCATGTCCACTTATTCTTATATACTTATTATTATATCTTCTTCTCTTCATACTCCTCACTTTTCTTCTTCATTTATACATATTCAATACTTTACTTAGTATTACTTTCAAATAAAAAATCCTATTTGAATTTTTATAATTTTAAGTCAAACTAATAACTTCAATTAACCTACTCAACTACTCAAACTTCATTATGATACATTTGATCTTATTGAATATCTTAAATACCTTTCATTATTCCAAAAAAATAGAGAGATCAATTTAGAGAACCAAAATATCATCCAAGAATCCAGATAACCAAAACAACTCATGGATACACTAAAACCACAAATATGGCTTATACCACATTATGGTGAAAAATTTTAAGTTTTATTTACTCTAAAATAGAAACCAAAATGCATTAGTCCTCTATCTCATGGCCTTTTTTTTGGAGTTGGTGTCCTAAACCCAACAATTTTTAATTTGGATTACACATATACTCTAATAATTGAATATTAATTTAAATATATTATTACATATTGTTCATAGTTCTTTGTGACATTAATGTAATGATGTCCTAGATTATCGGTAACATCCAGACCATCCTCATTGTCTTGTAGAGTGACTAGGGAGATACTAGGCCTTAGGTGACATCCCCAAGACACCAATGTATGGAAATAAATTCCAAGGGCCACAAAAGCATTTGGGGTATGATTTCCATTTGAAATATAAAAATACAAAACATAAATTAAATAACCAAACAAACCACTATATGATGAATGAGTAAAAAAAATAAATCAAAACATAAACAAACCAACAACTATATCAGAGTACAACTGGAAACCAAAATGCATACTCAAGAGGACCAAAAAGTATGTACAACTCAAAACTCAAAAGTGATAACAACCCGCAACACCCCACTTGCTCTAAGATCCAACTCCACATTCCATGACACAGTGTTGAGAAGAATCACAAAAAAATTAAGAAACCTTACATTTACCTACTTCTTTATAAATGAAATTTTTAACTGAACAGTAGTTCTTAAGAATGGGGTGAGTCTAAACTCAGTATGATTTTATCAATTATATCCCTACTCACACCACTAGGAAAAAAATTGTTAGCACATTTATTAAAACTTTTTCAAGAATTAAAAAAAGTTTATATAAAATCCATAAAAAAATTTTCCAAGAAAATCATTAACAAGTCCCTTAAACAATTTCTCATTTGATTTGGAATAAACATTCCATGCACACACACAACCACACACAAACACAAGATTGTATTCACTATTGATGGTGGAACTTCACATCCCTACTTTACCCCCTTTGGTGGTGGTACTTCATGATAACAACCTAGTCTTGAAATATAATAAAATTACACAACTTTTTTTAAATACTTAAATAATTATACAATGAGATGCCCAAATACCATACTAGTCTATTGCCTTTGGAAACATAGAAACATAAACATTGGTATATAAGTGAGATAAATTATCTCCCACTAGGTTCTTCATAAAACTAACCCTTATTATAAGCATCATACTTAATACATATATTCATAACCTGGGGAAGGAAATATAAATATGGATGAGATAGAATGATCATTAAGGGTAAATAAGGGAGATATATAATTATAAACATGAGAATATGAGTATGAGAACGTGAACAAACATTTGAAGATCATACCATGTATATCAAAGATCATTAACATGAATCATGATATAAATATTAATAGTTCATAAGACATGGATCATAAGGAAATAATGAAAATAATCCATGCAATTTTAACATAGTAATAAAACATGGAATTATGGAAAACACATAATCATATAATATGTTTTCCATAGTATACAAGGCATCACTGCAAAGACCATATTAGTACTGTGGGTTCACTCCTAAAACCATATTGGTAGTCATGGTTCATTCTGATGTTTATCATAGTAGCATTAGTTAACTCCTAATACCATCATGGTAGACATTGTTCACTTCTATTATTATATTATTAGACAAGTTTAACTCATAAGACCATCTTATTCTATCTCATGAGATATAAATCTTTACTTATTTCATTGGAGGGAGATATAGTTCTTACCCATATCATAATGAAATCATACATACATGTTCTAAATAATCATAAACAATCATATCATAACCCTTTAAATGAAATGGGTATCATAATCATGTAATCAAGTCATAACCAATAGAAAAATATAAAAGTTTCATAATTATTTCATCAAAAGAATTACCCATGAAAGAAAAAAAGATTTCATAAAAATATAATCAATGAATGAGAAATGGGTACGATGAAGACCATGAAATCAAGAATAAACCATTCAGATAAATAATATGAATTGAACCTTTATATCATTTTCAATAATGGCATGAGTAACATTAACAGATGTGATCTTAGATGGGAAATAATTTTGAAAAATATTTTAAAAATTTATCTTGACTAAAATATCATTTTTCATTGAAAAGTAAAATTTAAAACCTTAAAACTATTGAAAATATTTTATTTGACAATAAAATTTAATGATTATAATGTAATCTTGAAAAAATTTTGAAAACCTTTTTCCTTGAAAATTATAGAGAATATTAAAACCCATTTCAAACCCCTTTTCCATAAAAACTTATAAAAGACTCTTAAAACCTTTTGAAACATAAACCCCATTACAAAAAGAACATAGAATGGTTATTTAAATACCCATAAAAGTTAATAATAAAAATTGTAAAATACATTCATCAGCATTACATTCCCCACATAAAATAAAAGAGTGGTGAACATTGCATGTATCTCACGGATATAAAAAGTGGGATGAAGCTCTCATACCTTGTGTCTTTTTTTAAAGTTTGGGGACAAAGCCTCAATTTATTATTAAATAGAAGACCACTTTTTTTCTGGTCATAGGGAGACCCATTCAATAGCCTTAAGGCCTAAGGCCAGGTGTCCTGAATACAAGGCTTGAAAAACCATTTTTGGCCAAAAGGACCCCTCGGTGAACAGTACTACTACAGTACCCACACTGCTACAGTACCTGCTACTATACCACCACCACTATAGTTCTAGATATAGTGCCTCTGATGCTATAGTTTCACCACTTCTAAATATCCTCTACTAATACAGTGCTACTATAGTACTGCTACAATAACCCATAAATTCATCCCTACCCGGATTTGATCCTTGTGTCTTGAATCTCATCGTACTTGTATAAACTTCAAAAATAATAAATATAAGTTTTTTATAAATCTATCACAGAACTATATTATTATATATAATATCATATATGGTCTTATTATGACTTTATATTACCTGCTTATTATCAATTCTATCTTAAGGTTTCATTTCAGGTAATATTTTCTTTTTTTCATGTGTCTTGTTTTTTTGTATATTTGGACCTTATACTTATATAATGATTTAAATAATTTAAATAATTATATAAATATAATTAAAATTAATTATATTTTTATTATAATAATCTATATGATATATAAGTATGAAATAGAATACATCGTTCATAGAGACGGTAGATCGTACGTATGCGTTAACGTTGTTTCTGTTTTATTGTCATATTGGAAGAAAGATAGTAAATGAAATAAAAGTATATATGTATGTTTATATATAATAATTAAATTAGAATTATTATATCATATATATCAAATAATTTCACTAAACACATCCTTAATAAATTCCATGTAGTGTGTGAACGAATCACATCGCTTTGAGGGGGCGGTAGTCCACACTTCCTCAAACGAAATTATCATATTTACAAAAGATCAAAAGTATAAACACCTATGTTGTAAAATAATTAAAAAAGATTAAATAAATTATAAATATCATAAATATTACATAAAAATATATCTTCAAACATAATCGCTACCATGAGAGGTGATAAAGGAACAATAATCAATCATTGTTTTTGAGGTGGTAGTTCTTCGTACACATAAATTGTATGTTCATTACCAATTATATAGAATTGTGTTTATGTTTAAGTCAAAAGAGTAGAAAAAAATATTATTGTATTTTGGATACCATTTTTATTGAATAATAATTTAATAAAGAGATTTTATGTGATGGAGAATGCAAATAACATAAAAGAGCTTGAGGGAGGATGTTACCTCTTCTTAGGGTAACTCCTTTGGGCAGTCACCAAATGACTTCTTTGGATTTATTTATTCCAAAAGGGTGGATTCAAGGAGGAATTTATGGATGTTGTGGAGCTATTTTTTTATATCTAGTCCAAACATAAGTGGCTTAAAATGTTTAATGAAGTGGAAGGAAATGAGACCATTTATAGTGGTGGAGGAGTGGAACTCTTGTAATATATTGAAAAAAGGGAAACCACGCCCATGTTTTTTCCCTGAAAGTGGATCCAATAATGATTAAATATCTATAAAAGGGATTATAGGGTCGAAATATGACCATAAAATGTCTTTTTTTATATGTTTATAGGTTTTTATGGGCCTTAAGGTTATGGTTTAATCACTTATTAAGTTTATTTAACATTAATCATTATAATTAATTTTAATTTCTTTCACTAATATTTTTGGACAAAAATTAAGTTATAATTATTAAAAAATATAAATTTTTAAAATTATAAATATGTAATCATTTTTTATAAATTTAAAACACATAATTGGAAGAAGTTATTTTAAATATAATCCCGCAGATGAGACGACAATTCAGGTTTTTAAAGTAAAAAACAGCCAAACATTTGCTATATTTCTATAGTCAATTTCAAAATAAAATAGATTCTAATCACCTAAATTGGATTGATTGATAAAACATTATTCTAATTGAACTTTAAAACCAAATTAAATTTTAATTTAACTCTATCAAAAAATTAGGTGAAAAAACAATTTTGAGTTAAATTTTAGTATTTTCACTATTAATAAATGAAACATCACAGAAAATTACCAAAAATTCACCCTAACCTATTTTTATGAATTAAATTAAAATATAATTTTATTTCTACAAATATAATGTATAAAATTTCCAAAATTTATATTTAATGTAGGTTCTCCCTCAAGAGGTGGTAAAAGTACCTTAATAAAAACATATGTATTTATGTGTAAAATTGGGTTAGTTCTAATCTTATTCCCATAGAATCAATTTGATGAATACCAAAAATATAATATTGAATAATATATATATATATATATATTAAATTAATATCCATGAATAATTAAAATTAATTTAATTTATTATAATAAAAAATCTTTTTGACCATATAAATAGTTTTTTATAAAAATATTTCTTTTATATTTAATAAGTTCATTGTAACTAATGAATTAATTTTATATTTTGGTAAAAATTAGGTTTTTATAAGTTCATAATTACAATTCCTAAACTCAAATTAACATACATGTTAATATTTAATATATAATATTTTTTTAATATATTATTGTTTGGTAAAACTCGGTGTTGCGTGTAATGTACACCAAGTCGGTGTCATGTGAAAGGAATGTTTGACTTTGTGCATTGAAAAACATCAATGAAGATCAATTCATCTGAAAAAAGGGTCCTTATAAACTCAGGGTGTTATATTCTACCCTACGTAAAATGAATTTCACCCTCTAAATTCATTATTCCGGTACAAACCTATTAGGATACTTTTTGATTCATCATATCCTCAAGTTCCTATTTTACTTCTAATAACTAGTGATTTATCCAAAAAAACTTGAAAAGGTGAGTGGTCTTGTTTCCTAGAATTTTCTCTCTACGATTCATAAATTCAACAGGTTTCTCTTCATAATAAATATCATGTTCCATTTGTATGACCTTTATGTTTTGTACATGTGAAGCATTAGGTATGTAATTCCTTAGGAGAGACACATACAATATATCAAAGACTTTATAAATATTTTTAGGACATTCTAAGTGATATACTGCTTTCCAGATACAATCAAGAATCTCAAATAGACCAATATACCCAGGGCTTAGTTTCCCTTTCTTCCAGAATATCATTACCTTCTTCTTGTGAGAGATTCATATAATCAAATTTTCACTAACATCAAATTATATATAACGTTTACAGTTATTGGTATAAATATTCTACCAACTTTGATATATCTTAATATGATGTTAAATGGATCTAACATTCTCTATCATTTCTCCAGATCTTGTAGGTCCCAATGGCTTTATTTCTACAAAATCATCCCAACACGTTGGAGCTCTACATTTATTCCCATAGAGGGATTTATATGGTTCCATATGAATTCCTGAGTGAAAGCTATTATTGTAAGAAGAATCAACTAGAGGAACGTGTTGATTAAAACCACCTTTTAAATATAATGAAAAAGATACCAATATAAACTCTAGTGTTTGAATTGTTATCTCAGACTGACCATCTGTCTGAGGATGATAAGCAGTGCTGAAACTCAATTCTATATCAAGTGTTTGGAGAAAAATTCACCAAAATTTTGAGGTAAACCTTGGATCTTGATCATATATAATGGAATGCGGTACTTCATGTAGCCTTAATAATTCCTTAATGTATATCCTAGAATGTTGATCTAGAGAGAAATATTGTTTGACAGCAATGAAGTGTTCTAACTAAGTAAGGTGATCAACTACCACCCATATAGCATTAAACCCTTTATTATTTTTGGGTAGTCCAATAACAAAATCCATAATTATGTTCAACGATTTCCATTCTGGTATGGTTAATGGATGCAACATCACTTTAGAGTTTTTTCTTTTAGACTTAACTTACTGGAATATGAGGCACGAAGATGAAAATTACACGATATATCTCTTTATTCCATACGACGATAAATATTCTTCCAAATGACTATACGTCATTCTATATCCCATAATAAAGACAATGATGAACAATGAGATTCCCCTAATAGTTATCTCTTAAAATTTGGTGTAGATGTAACACATACACTATTATTGAACCTTATCATTCCATCCTGATCAATGATAAAATCAAGAACATTTATAACATTCTTTTGAATCTTTACAACATCCTTCTATGCCTCGTTAATCATAACATAGATAGAGTTTTGAACATTCATTTGAGAAAGATAATATTTTCTCCCTTTCTTAAGGATTTATAGATCTATCCTTTGAAAATATAGAAATATTGGAAATTGTGTGATCCTTATAATGGATAAGATATCATGATGCTTTGGATTTAAAGCATCCCCCACCTTGTTCACTTTCCCAAGGTGGTAATGTATTGAGAAGTCATAATCCTTTATCAACTATAACCATATTCTGGGAAACATATTCAACTCCTTCTATGTGAATATATATTACATACATTTATGATTAGTATATATATCACAATTTTTTCCAAAAAGATAAATCCTCCATATCTTTAATGAAAAATTTACCACTGTATACTTTAAATCTTGATTTGGGTAATTTTTCGATTGAATATTCAACTATCTTGAGGCATAGTCTATAATCATGTTATTATGTATAATAACACATTACAATACCTTCTTGGATATATAAATATAAATTACAAACCCTTATCTACTATAGTGTAATGTAAGTACAGGTGTGTTGACCAACCTTTTCTTCAATTCCTTGAAATTTTCCTCACATTCATCTATTCAGTGGAACTTGTTGCCTTTCCAATTTAATTTGGTCAAAGGGTTAGATTTTCATGAGAAGTATTCCACTAACCATCAATAATATCAAAATAAACCCAAAAATCAACAGATCTCATTCATTGTGGTTTGTATAAGTTAACATTCAATAGCCTCTGTCTTTGATGGATCTATTGTTATACCATCTTTTGATATTATGTGACAAAAAATGAATCCTTTTTCATCCAAAATTTATACATTTTAAATTATTCATATAGTTTATCCTTTGTTAGTGTATTTAGTAAAATTATCAAATGGTATTGATTTTATTCCTTTATCTTTGAATATATAAGAATATTATTTATAAAGACTACCAAAAATAGGTCAAGGTAATCTCTAAAGACTCTATTAATTAAATCCATAAAGATAGTAGAAGAATTAGTAATACCAAAAGGCATTACAATATATTCATAGTGTTCATACCTTGTATGAAATATCGTATTGGGTAAATCCTCCTTCTTGAACCTCAATTAATGATATCCAAAATAAAGTTCAATATTGGAAAAGTATTGAGATCTACATAGTTGATCAAACCATTCATCAATATGGGTAAGAGGATAATTTTTTTATTGTGATATTGTTCAACTCCTGATAATAAATTCAGATTCACATTGATCTATCATTATTTTTCATAAAAAGAATAGGTGCACCCCAAGGTGACACATTTTTCTGAATGAATCCCTTATCAATGTTTTCTTAGAGTTGTTTCTTTAATTCATGCAACTCAATCTGGGTCATTGTTTAGGGATCCTTTGAAATTGGGGTGGAACCAAGTATGAGTTCTATTAAGAACTCAACTTCACATTTTGGTGTATGGCTAGGGAACTCTTACAAAAAGACATCCAAAAATTCTAAAAAAATGGCCGTATCATCTATGTCGATTTTCTCCCCAACCATTTCAGATATACATCCCTTATAAATGGAAATTAAGACCCATAAACTAGATGTCATCTCCCTAGGAAGTTCATACTTATCGTCGCATTGATTGATGATAATAGGAGGGTCTGAAATATCAAATGTTACTTCACTTCCTCAATAATTGATATGACATTTATGCAAAGAAATATGATCCATTACTAAGATGATATCTAATTCAACCAAATGAGGAATTTCAATATTTGAAGGAAGCATACTCCCATAAACATCAACTGGAGAGGAATCATAGTCTTGAGATGCAATAATCATACCATTAGAGGCTTGCACTGCTAATTCCAAATCCAATTAATTTGGGGGAGTCTTAACACCCTTATAAAATTATTTATATAAGAAAGAGTGGGTAGATCATGAATAAAATAATATATTATAAGTTTTAGAGTGGATTGAAATTGTACCTTTCACCATGTCCTTATCGCACCCCTCGTCAAAAATATCGATTTCATGAGATTTCCCCTTGTCCCTCAACATAAGAGGTTTCTTACGTCAATCATCATCAACATCCCCATGTTTTGGAAACTCGTTTTCATAATTCTAATTCTCCTCACACTTATAACATTGGATTATGGGATGTTTATTCGATGTCATTTTTTCTCTATTCACACTTTTAGCTAACTTCTTCCCATCACTTCCATAATCAATTTCCTTATGGACTTCCCTTACACACATAAAAAATTTATTATACCCCTTAAAGAAATTACCTCCATTATTCTTCCCACACATATATCATAATGTAATTGTATCTTTTTATCTTCATGGTTTTTAGAGTTTCCTATAAAATCCATCTTCTTTCTCATGTCAAAACCATATGATTGATATATGACTCTGACCGCCATTTAAACCTTGATTTCACAACACAAAATTTATTAATAGCTACAAATATATATTATGTCCAATTCCCTTCATTGATTTTGATTTAACCCACTGAATAACCTATAAACTTTATATTTACGTTGGATGATAATTCATGACGTGTACCTCGCACGTCTCGTGAAATTAACCTCATAGGTACAGATAGATTAATCATCCTTTTGTTTCAACTCAAGGAACTCCTTATCCATAGTAGTACATAGAATCCAAAAAAATTAATTATTGAAAAATATTTTCTTCAAATAATCCTAGTCCTTGGATTCAACTTCATCTTGAAACCTTGTATTCTTATTTAGAGTCCACCACTAGTCCACTTCACCTTTTAACCAATAATCAATGAGAATGAATTTATCATGCTTCAAACACTAGGGAAACGATAATTTTTTTGTAGTACTAATACATTTTTCAGAAATAAGTGGATTAGAATATCCTTTAAAAGAAGGTAGACATTGCCTCATGAAACAGAATGCTGTTTCGTCCTTTTCTCATTTGGAATTCCACCATGATTCATAGCTTGAGAAAGTTGTGTGATCATGGAAACATGATTTTTCATTCCAAATCTCTTATCATTCAGTTGGTCATGAGTAAACATTTTTCATTATTTGTCATAATCACCGTTAATATGGTTCTTTTGGGTTCTAGCCATTTAATAAAACAAAATGCATAGAATAAGAAATAGTTGTCATAATGAGGAACCACATAATCATGAAAAGCCGCATATAATATGTCTATGTAATATCACCTTATTTAATATATGACACCTTAGGTTTATCCTAGGTTATTATATTCATATTCTACTAAAACCATTCATATTTATTCATAAAGAGTTTTTGAATTTCTAAAGCATATCCCTTGGGAGTGTCAAACCAGGTGTGCAGTAAGGATCGTTATCATGTACCATATTACCCCAAGTTAGGCTCAAAACATCTTGTTGGAGTTATTACCCCAAGGTAAATATATTCTATATACACATCCACTTTTATTATATAGAAAGGGATTTATTTCTAGGAAACCACTCACTCTATCCTTTACCAAAATTCGAGGAAATTTTCCTATACTTTTCTTAATCCTTATAGTTATCCTTAATCATGTCCTTAGAATTCTAACTAAAGTTTTGTCAATATAGTTTCCAAAGTTTAACTCCTCTGATACCAAATGTAATGATCTAGTGTTGACATACATTAAAATCACATCACTTTTTCTAAATACATAAAACATAACACAAATAGATTTCCAAGTAATGTACTGCTCTAGTGCCTTTGGAAACATAGAAACATGAACACTAGTATATATGTGAGCTACATTATCTCTTGACAGGTTCTTCTTGACTAGAACCCTTCTTAGACACATCATAATTTATACATATCTTCATAACCTAGAAAAATAATATTAAAAATTGGTGACCTCAGATGCTCAATAATGGTAAAAAATGGAGACATATAAACATAAACATGAGAATAGGAGTATGAGAATGTGATCAAAACATTAGAAGATTATACCATTCATATCAAAGATAAAAAAACATAAATCATGGAATATATCCTGATAGATTAGAAGACATGAATCATAATGAAATAAAGATCATAATCCTTGAAATCATAATATAGGAATGAAATAAGAAATTTTGGAAAACCCAAAATCATATAATAATATTTCCATAGTAGACAATGAATCACTACCAAGACAATATTAGTAGTATGGGTTCACACCCCAAACCATCTTGGTAGTCATGGTACACTCCAATGGCCATATTAGTAGCATGATTTCACTCCACATACCATCTTGGTAGTCATAGTTCACTCCCATCGACATCTTAGTAGTCAAGGTTCAATCCCCAGACCATCTTAGTCTATCTCAGGAGATATAAATCTTTACCTTATTTATTATAGGGAGATATAGTTCCAACCCATATCATAATGAAATCATAAATACATTTTGAAAGAAATCACAAAAAATATTATCATAACCCATGAAATTAAATGGGTATCATAAAAATTTATTCATATCATAACCTATATAAAATGATATAAGTTTCGTAATAATTTCATTAAAATAATAAACCATTAAAGAAAAATGGAATTCATAAACATATAACCCATGAAATGGAAAAGAAAATTCATAAATACAATTAAATAAATCATAAAACAATCGAATAAATAATATTAATGGAACCTTTATATCATTTCCATGAAATTAATTAGTAACATCAACAAATATTATCTTAGATGCTAAATAATTTTGAATATATTTTGAAAACATTTCTTGAGGAAAATATCCTTCTTCTTTGAAAATTTATTCTTAAAAAATACAACATTTTTAAAACAATTTTTATTTAAAATAAAATGAAAAAAATAAAGGAATCATCAAAACATTTTTTAATTCTTTTTCTGTGAAACTTATAAATATCATGAAAACCGTTTCAAAACGGTTTTCAATGAAAACTTATAAATGACCAATGAATACTTTTGAAACATAAGTCACATCAAAGAAAGAATGTAGAATGGATATGTAAATTCCCATAAAATTTAATAATAATAATATAATAAATTAATGAGAATTATATACACCACAAAAAATAAAATTGTCATGAACATAGAATGTATTTCATAGATATAAATTGTAAGATGAAATTCCCTTACCTTTTGACTCTCGTCGTACCCGTATAAAATTCATGTATAATAAATACATGTTTATTATAAATCTATCAGATAAACATATTATCATATATGATATCATATATTTTTTTATTATGAATTTATATTACCTTCTTATTAACAATTCTATGTTAAGGTTTCACTTCGGGTGATATTCGATTTGTTTCTCGTAATGGTCTTAATTTTTTGTATCGTTGGTCCTTATTAATATATCATGATTTCAAGAATTTAAATAATGATATAAATATCATTAATATTCAGTATATGTTTATTATAATAATATATTGTATATATAAGTATGAAATGTAATACACTGTTTTCAAAGACAGTAGGTCGTACGTATGCATGAAAATTGTTTCCATTTTATTGTCATATTGGAGGAAATAGAGTAAATTACATAAAGGTATATATGTATGTATGTATATAATTAATAATGTAGAATTATTATATCATATAATTTCACAAAATAAATTCGTAATACATTCAATTTAATGTGTTAATGAATCACATCACTTTGAGGGCTCGTAGTCCACACTTCCTCAAACAAAATGATCATATTTACATGAGATGGAAAGTATAAAGGGTGGTGTTGTAAAATAATTAAATAAGATTAAATAAATTATAATTATTATAAATATTACATACAAACAGAGTTTACATCAGGATTTACACCATGATAGGTGGTAAATGAATAATGAACAATCATCATTTTGGAGGCGGTAGTTCGTTGTACACATAAACAGTATATTCATTACCCATTAGATGAAAGTATGTGTATGTGTAGGAAGAGAGTTTAGCAAAAAAAAATATCATTATACTAAGGATACTAATTTTTATAATAATAATGTAATAATGAGAGTGGAGGGAATGGATAATGAAAATAAGTTAAAGGATCTTGGGGGAAGATGTTACTTCTTCTTTGGGTAACTCCTTTTGATTTTCACCAAAATACATCCTTGGATTACATTGTTCCAAAAGGGGGGATTCCAGGTGTAAAGGAAGTATTTGGAGTATCTATTTGGATATATAATTTCTGAACATAAGTATCTTGAGCGGTGTTAGGTAGTGGAAGGAGGGTAGGGCTTTTATAGTCTAGGAGGAGTGGCACTCTTTTAATATTTTGGAAATAGAGAAACCATGCATGTGTTTTTTTATTGAAATTAGATCCAGTAATGGTCCAAACCAATACAAGTTAGTATAGAGTATAAATATGTCCATAAAATGGATTTGGACAATTTTATTGGTCATTTTTTGAATTATGGTTATGGTTTAGTCCCTTATTAAGCTTTATATGACCTTAATCATTGTAATTAATTTTAATTACATTCACTAGAATTTTTGGTAATAAAATATGTTTACCTTATTAGAATTTATGAATTATTCTAATTCCAAATATGGAATCCATTTTTCTTAATTCCAAACACATAAGTGGTATAAATTAATTTAAATATAATCCCACAGACATTATAACAATGCATGGTTTTATAGTAAAAACGTTCAAAAGTTTTCAATGTTTTTATCGTCAATTTAAATAATTAAATTGATTATAATGACCTACATTATAATGATTGATGAAAATTTAATCTAATTAAACTTTAAAACCCAAATTAAAATATTATTTAACTATATAAATAAATTTGATCAAAAAGAAATTTTTAGTTAAATTTTAGTATTTTTCATTATTAATTAATGAAACTTCATAGAAAAATACCAAAAAAATCACCCTAACCTAATTTTTATGTTTTTCATTATGAGAAAAAGTTTATTTTGATATATAAAATTTGTAAAAGTTACAAATTTTACATTTAAAGTTAGTTCTCCATAAAAAGTTGGAAAAAGTACCTTAATAAAATATAGGTTTTTATCTGTAAAATTGGGTTTGTTCTTATATTATGCCTATAAAATATATTGTATGAATATAAAAAATATAAGATTGAATAATATATATATATATAAATATTAACATTAATATGACTCTATAATTGAAATTAATTTAATTTATTTGTATAAAATAAATTTGTTAGTATAAAAATAGTTTTCTATAAAAATATTCCCTTTATATTCATTTGGTTAGTCCTAACTAATGAATAAATTTTATATTCATGTAAACACTATGTTTTTATAAGTTAGTAATTACTTCTCATACCCTCCAAACTAATGGCTTAGTTAAGTCATAATATATAATATTTTAATAATATATTATTGTTTGGTAAAACTCTGTTTTCTGTGTAATTTATGCCAATTCGGTGCCGTGTAAATGGAACTTCTGACTTAGTGCATTGAAAAACATCAATGAAAATTAATTCATTTGAAAAAAATGGTCCATAGAAACATGGGGAGTTACATTCATGTCCATAATCCATCCTATTCAACTCACCCCAAACCACTTATGCCAACATCATTCTAATTAATTACTATCAACAAAATTATTCATTTTAAATGAATTTTAAAAATAAATTACATGAATCCAACAAAACCATAATTTTAAAATCATCTTTTTAAAATTATAAATAATAAGGTTTTTCCAAAAACAATCACTTTCAACAATTTCAATGCTAGTACCAAAACATGGTTTCTATCAATAATAACAATAATATATCACAATAATTTCAATAAAATAAATTAATTAATTAAATGAAATAAATTTCTAATATAATAAGAGATATTAGAGAAGACATCTATTTCAAAATAATGTAAAATACGAAGAAAGACACAATAACACTTCAAGATCTAAACACAAACCACATTCTCTTTACTAAATCCAACAATATTTAATCATAAAACCATTTTTAACACACACAGATATATATATATATATATATATCCATAATATATTAGATATATGGTTCCTAGAAATATAATAACCTTGTATATAAGAATAATGAAGAATAATGGGTACTTACTAATGCATTTAGGCCTCCAATACACTTAGATTCGCCAAAGAATCGCTCCCAGATCTATGGGGATCATATCTCTCACCTTGGGAGAAATATGAATTCATATTATTGGAGGGTTAGGGGAAAACAAGCGTTAAATGTATTATTTTGAGTTAGATCCACTTTTTAAGGAGGTACAACTATACACAGAACGATTAGACTACATGGTTTGTCAAACCGTGCACCAACCGTATAGTGTTGCGGTCTTAAGGCTACACTTCACATGTTTGGATAAATGGTTAGAAAAACTATTAAACAACTGTTAATTTCCATATATTTCAAGATTCATGGTCTCTCTTTGGAATCCTTACAGTTTGGACAAACTGTGCACAAACCATGCACCTTCCTAGTTCCCACTGTCTTCCCTTTCATGGTTTCTTGAAGATGCTACATGGTTTCAACTAACCTTGTACAAATAGTGAAACTTTATAAATGACTCCAAAACACATAGAAACACCTCATAACCTCCCAAAATATAAATAACATTATATATACTCAAAATACATGAATAAAGGTTCATGTACCTAAAACTGGGGATGGTAAAATATTTGACTCACTAAAAGAGAATAATAGTTCCATGCTATGGTGAGAACATTTAAATACCATGAAGATATTCTATGACCTAGTTAAATGGTAAGATTATATTCAATGATGGGACAAAAAACATTTTGACTTCCATATGTGATTACTCATAAGTCGATGAAACGTCAGATCATGAAGTTTTCACATGGTAATCTTCAAGATAAGAGATTATGAGAACAGAGCCACCGGTAGAAATTATATATGTTTATATGACATTGGATATTACTATATACAATAATGTGTAATGGTACTTAGATTTTAATATTATTATTATTTTATTTAATTAATTTCACACTTAGATGTATTTCCATAAACTATGATGATAACAGTTCTAGTGATGTTTGTTACACTGGGTCCATCACAAATGGTGTGTTATTAAAGAATAATTTGACTGAGAATTTTTCTATTTAATATTAATGGTTGTTTGTATCTCATACCTTTTAGTGAAATTTAATTGTTGCATTAAATTCAATAGCTAGGGTGTAACAGTGATTTTATTTTAGATAGTTAAAGAAAAACATGTCCAACATATAAGTTGATGACACAGTTCTACAACCTAATTGATGAGATATTTAGATAAAGGGATTATATTACACATCGAGAACTCTTATGTGTTTATTGATATTAAAATATTAACTTCGTTCTTATAGGTACATTGACCCCTTTCTAGACTGTAATATTAGACTCTAGTAAATCCCACCTAAATCCAATTAAAAATAATCCTAGAGGGTCACACACTTAGTGTTTCCTATGATCTCAAACAAATTTTATTTAAACATAATTATTTGAATAAATATTATTCTCAACACTAAGGAATAATTTTATTCATGATTTTCAATTAAAAATATTAATTTTATTGAATATTTAATAAATATATATTTTCCAAACTTGGAATGAAAATTTATTTTATGCATAAATATTTATTTGGTATTCTTTAAATTTTGAGATTTATGAGTGGACCAAGATCATTTATAATAATAAATATTAGTTTTCATGTTGGTAAAATAAATTTTATCATTGTTCCAGTTATCTCTCTTTATGGAATAATATTATTATTATTATTTTTAATATGTGGCATGTGGTCAGACATGGGTTTGTAATTTTATTAAGTGAACTTGTGTAATTGATAAAAATGAAAAACATGAACCTTAGGTCTATAAATATAATGTTTATAGTTTCTAAGAGAGACTAATTTAGAATTGTTGTGCACAATGGATCACTCTCTAGAATTATAATCTTCCCTCTCACATTATCTAAAATCATAGGATCAATAAAACTTCTTTAATACCGAAGAATGTTTATGTGGTCTAGATGAAAACCCCAATATGATCAATCAATTTTCTAGCACCTGGTGATTCATTGCTTATATTCAGTTATCAAAATAGGATGTGTTGATCACTACTGGTGGGATTCAACACTTTAATCCTAAAAGTATAATAAAAGATTATTAAAGATGATTTCCGATGATGGAAATCTACTACAAAGAATGATATCAAGAATATGGTAATCATTATTCTCAATTAATTAAATTAATTATAAAATTAATTTTAAAACGATATATTATTGGTTTTTTAGACCTTCATTCCAATATTGGATTAGAAAATTTTTGTTGGAATGATTCTGATGTCTTGAAAAATATGTTAATGGTTCATTGAATATGAAATTCACTAAGTCAGGATTGGCCCTTTTAAGCACTTTGGTTGTACCCAATACATTCAAGTGTCATTAGAGAAGTCACATTCAAATTTATAATTTTTTATTTTATTTTGGATCATTGTAAATTTGAATGTTAATATTCATTTCAGGTTTTAATTTAGTCTTGATCTCTCATCAAAATTTATTCTTCCTCTTTTTCAGTAATTAAAAATACTACCAACATCAATTAATAATTAATGATGTATACAAATAAATATCCCATTCATAGTTTCCAAGGATTTGATCTAGATAATAAAACACTATATAGTGTGTACTCTTTTCTCACATGTCATGAGTCCTTTTCCATTACACAAGATTCTCGTTTATATTCTGAGTCGTTTTGTAATTAGTACAAGATTCATACAATAAATTCACCATGTTTAAACCATCTAGGGTGGCACATAACTTTTCTAATGTACACATCATGTAGTTTGACTACATTAATTCTAGTCCATGTGTTTTCAATATGGAAAACATAGTTTCAAACTACATCATGTAATTAATACACCACATGTATTCAATACACTATAAAGATAGAATAGAAACAATGTAACTATAATTATAATTTTGGTATCCTCTATAAATTCCATGTACATCATAAATGTTGGTGATAAGTACACACCAAGTCCCTAGGTGTGTACTGTGGATATCCAATGAAGAGAAGTGTAGTACATGTGGATGTCTTTCACAAGCCACGTACTTTACCTATTTACATTGATATACTAAATTTAATTAATTAATATATTAACCCTTTTTGAATCTAGTTCCATAGGTAATTAATTTGATAGTACATGAAAATCATATTATATTAAATGATTAATTAATTTCTCATAATATTTGAGACTATGAATCATGTATGGTTATTGCATACTAAAGACTCAACACATTAGATTATATAGGCTAAATAATTTTCATGTGTTCTATGAGGAATTATACTGGTAGCACACAACATGAAATTATGGCACATTCCGTGTTAAAAATATGTCATATGAGTGCATTATTGATAATTAAAACCATACTAAATAGTTTAGATAGGTAATCATCGATTTCCTTCCAATTACAATTCTGTTTACTATTTTATTAGGTTTTAATTAAAAATATTTTGTTTCAATCATAGTAGGTTGAAATTTCAATATGAATTGATGAAATAAGATAAAATGAATTAATTTATTATCAAAATAATTATTTGGATTAATTTAAGTTTGTTTTATCTTCTTAAAGAATCAGTTGAAATTAATCTTAGCTAGTTATTTAAAATGAATAGTTGTTGCATATGTATCATTGATCATGAGATTTTACCATACATATGTATGTGTTTGATATAATTAATTTTATTTTATAACATGGATTTACAACTACTTATTAAATTAAATATTATGAGTTGTCAATCATCTCTCCCTCTTTTGTTATATAGGACATGCATGTACAAGGTTGTTTTATATAATTACCCTTAACCAGTCCTTTAGTACCCTTCACCTGTATGTGAGTCATAAAATATTTTTAATAAAAGTTGTATCTAAAGGTGCATGGATTAGGTTCAAGGTGAAGCTAAGGTGGAGAAAATTCAATATATAACCAAGAAAAAACCAACATTAAAGATACATTGGTGTATAGGTGGGATGTTGCAACTCATACCAAGAATAGTATAAGAAGTTTATCCCTAGGGTCATGGATTGATTTATTGTCTACTCAATAAATCAAACATTAGATAATATTATGAGTGTATCATTTATTTATTTATTTATTTTTTATTATGTAGAATTTATTTTATAGATGAAAGATCACAACCAAATAAATTAATTTAGAAAATGCAATTATAGAAATTAAATAATGGAATTATGTGTAAATTTTTTATCAAAACATATTTAATCACTTAAGTAAATTCTACTTCATATTAACAATACATTTAATATTATAAAAAATAGTCATAAGAAAATAATCCTTCAAGTTAATATTGAGTCATTAAACCTTTCATAACCTGAATTAAGATGAACCCATAGTTAATGTTTTGGTTCGACCTCCGTCAGGTGAAATTTTACTTATCAAGAAGTGAAAACTAAGATAGTGTATTGACTTAACCAAATCTTTATTGGGTTTAATTTACTTCATCCATCCAATAATAATTTTTATGAAGGTTTTGAGGAAAACTGAGTTAGGATATCTGGATTGGGTAATCTACTCAATGGTTCAAGGAGTTTGCGGTTTTTTTGGAAATAATGCCTACCTAATTACTTTTTTTAAATTTTCATGGCCTCTTTTATTATTTTAATAAGGGAAATATGGATACTTTAAACTAGAATATATATAGTTATGGTAAATTATGAGTTCAATGGTGAGGGGCTTTGAGACTTGATAGAATATTGGGAGACTTAATAAATCCAAAATTATTATAGCTTCACATAAATCATAATAAAGTGAAGAACCAATAATATAATTTTTATTATTCTATAATAATTTAATGTTGGTCAACCACGTTATCCCTATGATAAATTTTGGAGAAAGGCCATCTTATTACTTTTAGTAACTTATAAGAATAGTTCAGAAACCAATGGGTAGTGTTATTCCATGAACGGAAATACTACATGCTAAAATACTCAATGTCAGATTTACCTTCAGTGGAGGAGAGTGATGATGAGTTTACTATTTATGATAAAAAACTATGTGATGTAGTCAAATTTTAGTGTTTAGTGATTTCATCCATGTCTATTGAGCTTATAAAGTCACATGAATACATGGATACTTATAGAATGCCCATGCATCTCTATGGTTTATAAAAGAAGAGAGATGGACATGAATTGTTTGATATATCCAAGGACATATTTAAGAGTAAACATAGAGGAGTTGTTCCATCTTGGACTCAAGTATTAAAACTCATTAGCTAAATTGAGTGCCTAGAGGCTCTAGGGTTTAAACTACCTGATGAACTACACACTAGTCTCATTATTTGATCACTCTCTTAAAGCATCTATTGATTTTTTGTTAATTTAAATATGAACAACATTGAGAAGTCTCTCCCAGATCTTATCACTTTTCTTCTCCATATTGACAATGATATGAAGTATCAAAAGCCTTCTATCATTATGGCGAATAAAAATAATGTCAAAATATATAGCCCCAGCCTTAAACATTACTTAATCTTGAGATATTTCAAGAATAAACCTTGAGAATCTTTTTAGGTTTAGAGTTTTAGAGAATTAGACCATAAAACATGCATTACATACCACATTTAAAAAAAGTGGTTACAATAAAAGATAGTATTAATTTTCCCCATCAATGGAAACATATTTAAAATAGAACATGGATTCTTTCTTGACACTTACTTGACATTATCATCATATCATGTACCATTCCCTTGACCTGTGAAAAAATTTAATAAACATGGGATGAGTATAAAAAAGCTCAGTAAGGGTGATAAAAAAAAATATGGAAAGGAAACATGAGTATATATATACATAAGAATGAAATCATACTTTTCCCATAAAAAATAAGCACTTTAACATACCTCATCAAATCATGAATAAATCATAGAAATCATAAGACATAAAGGTAACTTGAGGCATTCATAACATTTTTACAAAGGGAGTAACCCTCTTAGTTATGTTTGGAATACCCATCATAGTATATTCCATAAATATCTTCAGAGAAACCTTAACGTTTAACTCCTTCATGTTACCCAATGCATTAGAGAGTTATATCAGGCTCACCTTCCCTTAGTTTATCATGGAACCACCCGTCTTCATAACAATGCCCAAGAACCATAACATAATCATTTCCCATAAAACATGCATAAAGAAAACATAAAATTTCCACTTTTCAATCACAATATATCAATACAACACATTGATATAAAAAAATTATGAAAACCATTTTCCATAACAAAATAAAAGAAAAGTAAAACATGGTATTTATTTTTCATTTTAAAAAAAAAGTTATGGCTTATAGAGGAAGCTGAAGCTCAAATAATGGTCACGGCGGTGGAGAAGTCATTGTTGCCGCATACGTACGACAAAAAAACATTTCTTTTGTCATTTAGTAAAATTATTCGTATAAAAAAAATTCCTTTTGAATAAACGTAAAAGTAAAAGGGGTTTATACACCATATAAAATAAAGTGTTGTATAAAACAAAATATGCCTCAATGAATAGAGATTGAGACGAAGCCCCTTACAAAGATCATTTTTTAAATAAAGTAGATCTATTATGTGTATTCACTATATTTACACATAATGAATGTATAAATACAAGATAGTACATAATAATATCATGACATAATTTTAAATTAGGAGATTAACCCAAAGAACGGAAATTGTGTTAAGAAGTTCCCTTACCTCGTGTCCGACTTGACTCGATCATTCTTTAATGTCCCGAATAATAAACATGAGTTAATTTATACTTTCTTAAGAACCTTTTTCAAGTTCATTATTCCTTTTATATCACTTATTACCATGTTATGAACATTATGTAATCATTTATGTTAATAATGGCCGTTTTTTCAATATTTGGTACTTGAGTCAAAAGTGAACTTCTTATATTTACAAGTTGTTCACGTAGTCAAATATACATTATCTAAATAATGATATTCATGATGTAGTTTCCATATATATCATATATATCCAGTATATACATGAATTTATAATATTACATAATCATTTAGAGGTAAGAAATGAAATGCACCGTTCATGGAGACGGTAAGCCGTACGTACGCATGAACGCTACTTTCATTTCTATGTCATATTAATGGAATTAAAACTAAATGAGAGATATGTATATTTTAATTCAAGAATTATATTCACCATTTATATGTATCATAAATCATATATATCCATTATATATATGTACTTATAATAGTACATTACATTTGGGGATAAGAAATGAAATGCACCGTTAATGGAGACGGTAAGCCGTACGTACACATGAACGCTAATTACATTTCTATTTCATATCTAATGGAGTGAAATCATAATTATATAAGTTTATGTTATAATTCCTCACATATAATAACATTAACTCCATCCTTTATACGTCCCACATATGGCATTAACGAATCAAATCACTTTGAGGGGGCGGTAGTCCACACTTCCGAAAATAAAATTATCGTGTTTACCCATAATGGAAACCGTAAAGGTATACCACAAATGAAAAATACAGAAGCATAAGGAAAAAATAAACATAATATATATATAGAGTGACATCTTAATGGCCACCATTAAAGGTGTTAAAAGAAGATTGAACAATCATCGTTTCGTGAGGCATTAATTCGCCATCCACAGAAACAGTATGTTCTTTAACCATTAGATGTAGGTGTGTGTAAGTGTAGCTCAAATTATTCTGATAAAAACATCCTAGTATATTGAAGATACTGGATTTGTTACAAAATAAATGAATAAAAATAGTTTATGGGGTTGGAGAAGCAAAATAAAACAAAAGAACACAAGTGAAGGCATTACCTTAAAATCGGGTAACTCTCTTGGATTTGAGCTCACAGGATTCCTTGGGAAGAATTCTACCAAAAGTGAGGCTTCTAAGAGTAATAGAGGGATGTGGAGAGACAAAATGAGTAGGGGTTGGCCGAGACAAAGGCTTGAGAGGTGTGGGTAAGGTGGTAGAGGTGGGGGCCTTTTATAAGAGGAGAGGAGGGGCACTCTTGAAAAGTTATAAAAGGTTACTTTATTTTCAAATGAGTTTCAGATTTTAAAGGTCCCACATTGATGTATTTTTAGGATAACGTGATAAGGGTTTGAGATAATCTCATCCAATAGGTATTTGACAAGTGTATGTTATAGTTTTAACATTATCTTTTCATTTTATTTAAATCCTTTATTAATGAGGTAATCGTTGCATCATCATGGAGTCATAAATAATTTAATTTATATAATGTCTAAAAATTATAAAAAAAATACTATGATGTAGTAAAATGTTTTATCATTCCAATGAATGTTTATAGTCCAATATATCATTTATGTAGGAAAAATTAAAAATTATTTACTCAGGTGATACATTCTTTGTTATATTTAACATTCTTTAAAAATAAAAGATAAAAAGTCACTTTCACACAAAAGTGATTCCATGGGGTCCCCATGTTTTTCACAAGGCATACCATGGTCGGCCATGAGACAACCAGTAGAATTAGGACACATGTTTTGGTCATTTTTTATTATTATGATATTATTTTATGATCCTTAACTACCTGATTAATCATTAATCAAGATAATTAAAGATAATTACCGCCGTTACTATTCATAATGTCAAAAAACAAAAGAGTATTAATTACATAATTTGGACTTTATGATTCCAAATATTTAATCCATTTTACCAAATTTCAAACACAGAAATTGAATTAATTAATTTAAAAATAATTCCCGTTGTCAAAACAAATAACAGGTTTTTTGAAACAATATCTATGAAAAGTTTGGTATTAGTTTATTCCCAATTCCAAAGTGAAATTAATCCTAATGACCAAAATTGGATTAAATGGTAAAAATATATTCAAATTACACTTTAATACCAATTAAAAAGATAATCTAACGATATAATTAAATTAGTTGAAAAATCAGTTTTGATGTAAAATGCAGTATTTGTCAATATTCATTAAAAAATGAACATTGTAAGAAAAATACCAAAAATTTACCCAAAGTAAATTTCAATGTACCAATATATAAGAATAAGTTTATTTTAACAAATAGATCTTATAAAATTGAAAAAAGTTTGATTTAAAAATGGTTTTCCATCAAAAGGAAGTAAAACAATCTTTTAAAAAATATTAGTGTATTACATGCTTAAGATTGGATTTATTCTCATTTTAAGCCTCCAAAACACTATATTATTCATAAATAGACATAGATAAGAATATATATTATTCATTACTTACATGGGATGTTATATCCTTCTCCCCTTTATAAAATTGCGTCCCTGCAATATATTTACTTATCAAATAAGTGGGGGTATTTATCCCTCATTGCATTTTCAGATCCCCATGTTGCCTCTTCACTCATGTGGTTCTTCCACAAAACCTTTACTTGATGAATCACCTTATTCCGCAACACTTTCTCCTTGTGATCAGGAATCTGAACTGGTTGTTCCTCATAAGATAGATTCTCTTCCATCTGAACTACCTCTGGACTCAAAACATGAGATGGATCTGGCATGTACTTCCTTAACATTGAAACATGAAAAACATTGTGTACCTGAGATAAACTCGGAGGTAAAGCCACTCAGTAAGCAACTGATCCAACTCTCTCTAGAATTTCATATGGTATAATGAACCTTGGACTCAACATTCCTTTCTTACCAAATCTCATTACACTTTTCCATGGTGAACCTTTGAGAAAAACATAATCACCTACCTCGAAAGATAGATCCTTCCTCCTATTGTCTGCATAACTCTTCTGTCTGCTCTGAGCTGTTCTCATGTGTTTCTGTATCAGCTGAACTTTTTATGCCAACTCTTCTACCAATTCTAGTACCATCAGCTTCCTTTCACCCACTTCATCCCAAAAAGCTGCATTTTGACACCACTTCCCATATAATGCCTCAAACGGTTCCATTTGTATAATGGAATGAAAACTGTTATTATAGGAAAATTCAACCAAAGAAATATGTTGGTCCCTACTTCCCTGATAATCCATCGAACAAGCACGTAGCATATCCTCCAAAGTCTGAATTTTTCATTCTGACTGCCCATCTAATTGAGGATGAAAAGATGTACTAAAATTTAATTCAGTACCCAATGACTTCTAAAGGCCTTTCCAAAAGTTAGAAGTAAACAAGGGATCGTGATCAGATACAATGGAGAGAGGAACTCCATATAACCTGAATTCTCTTTAAGATACAAGATAGAAAGTTGATCTAGGGAAAAAGTATCTCGAACAGGATGGAAATGAGCATATTTAGTCAAGCGATCAAAAATAACCCAGATTGCATTATTACCTCGAGATGTCTTCGGTAATCCCACAATAATGTCCATGGATATGTTTTCCCATTTCCACTCTGGCACTGGTAAAGGCTGAATCATCCCATTCTATAACTGCCGCTCTACTTTAACCAACTGACAGGTCAAACACTTCACAGTAAAATCAGCAATATCTCCTTTCATTCCATCCCACCAGTAATACTCCCACAGATCACTGTACATCTTAGTACTACCAGGATGAACTAAAAACGGGGAGCTATGAGCCTCACATAACAAATCATTATTCAACTGTGAATCACAAGGCACACACAATCTCTTCCCAAATCTCAAAACACAATCATTATCAATTTTGAATTCATGCAACTTACCCTTCTGAACTAGCTCTACCTTTTTTTGCAACTCACTGTCTCGATTCTGTGCTTTCTTGATTCTGTCTGATAGAAACGATTTTATTGATACCTAAAACAAAACAGAAGGACATCCTGCACCAAAAAATTTTATGCCAAAGTTCATCAAATCCTTAACCAATGGATCACGTTCCAAACGTAGCATTGTTAATGAAGCATTACTTTTTCGACTCAAAGCATCAGACACTTTATTTGCTTTCCCAGATGGTAATGAATTGTATAATCATAATCCTTGATTAATTCTAGCCATCTCCTATATCTCATGTTCGATTATTTCTGAGTGAATATATACATTAAACATTTGTGATAAGTATATATTTCACACTTTAATCCATAAAAATGATGCCTCCAAAATTTTAAAGTGAAAACAACAGCAGCTAATTCCAAATCATGTGTATGGTAATTTATCTCATGAGTTTTCAACTGTCGTGAAGCATAAGCAATTACATGATCATTCTGCATTAGGACACAACCAAGTCCTTTCAATTAAGCATCACTATAGATAACAAACTCACCATTACTAGAAGGTAGTTCCAAAACTGGAGCATTCCCCAATCTTGTTTTCAGTTTTTGAAAACAATCATCACATTCTTTTGTCAAGATAAACTTAACACCCTTCCGAGTTAGCTTATTCATTGGACTAGATAACCGTGAAAATTTTTCAACAAACCTTCAATAGTAACCTGCGAAACTAAGAAAACTACGGATATCAGTTACATTTTTGGGTCTTGGACATTCTTCAAGAACATTTTTTTTAGGATCAACAGTTATTCCATCTTTAGAAACAATGTGACCAAGGAAAGAAATTTGTTGCAACCAAAACTCATACTTGCTGAATTTCCCATACAATTTATTTTCTTCTAAGGTTTTCAAGATAACCCTTAAATGACTTTCATTATCCTATTTACTTTTATAAAACACCAAAATATCATCAATAAAAACAACCAACATTTTTCATCTGAGTCAACTAATCCATCACTGCAACAAACTATTTAGTTCTGATTCTGACCACCTCATGATACTGATTTGAAAGGTCATTTCCCTCTGTATTCCTTCCCAGAAAATCTATTCTGTTTCCTCTACTAAAAACCATTCTTAACATAGAAATATCTTAGGAGAAGCCACATGGTAACCTTTAACTGCTATATCATTTCAATTTGAGCATAAAAAAATTATTTTTGGATAATCATTTAATAAAATTTTAACTCCTAAAGTTATCTAAACTGACCTCTGATACCAACTATAAGGCCCCAGCCTTAAGCATTACTTAATCTTTCAGATATTTCAAGAATACACCTTGAGGATCTTTTCATGTTTATAATTTTAGAGAATTAGACCATAATACATGCATTACATCCCACATTTAAACAAAGTGGTTACAATAAAAGATAGTATTAATTTTTCCCATCAATGAAAACATATTTAAAATAAAACATGGATTCTTTCTTGACACTTCCTTGACACTATCATCATATCATGTACCATTCCCTTGACCTGTGAAAAACATTTCAAAAACTTGGGATGAGCATAAAAAGCTCAGTAAGGGTTATAAAAAATATATATAATGGAAACATGAGTACATATATACATAAGAATGAAATCATACTTTTCCCATAAAACATAAACACTTTAACATACCTCATCAAATCATGAATAAATCATATAAATCATAATACCTAAATGTAACTTGAGGCATTCATAACATTTTTACGTAGGGAGTAACCCTCTTGGTTACGTTTGGAATACCCATCACAGTATATTCCCTAAATCTCTTCAGAGAAACCTTAACGTTTAACTCCTTCGCATTACCCAATGAATTGGAGAGATATATCAGGCTCACCCGCCCTTAGTTTATCATGGAACCACCCGTCTTCATAACAATGCCCAAGATCCATAACATAATCATTTCCCATTAAACATGCATAAAGGAAACCTAAAATTTCCACTTTTCAATCACAATATATCTATACAGCACATTGATATAAAAAAATAATTAAAACCATTTTCCATCCCAAAATAAATGAAAAGTAAAACATGGTATTTATTTTTCATTTTAAAAAAAGTTATGGCTTGTAGAGGAAGCCGAAGCTCAAATAATGGTCACAGCGATAGAGAATTCATTGTCGCCGCATACGTACGATAAGAAAACATTCCTTTTTTCATTTAGTAAAACGCTTCATATAAAAAAATTGCTTTTGAATAAGCATAAAAGTCAAAGGGGTTTATACACCGTATAAAAGAAAGTTGTGTATAAAACAAAATATGCCTCAATGAATAGAGATTGAGATGAATTCCCTTACAAAGATCATTTTTTAAATAAAGCAGATCTATTATGTGTATTCACTATATTTACACATAAATAAAGTATAAATACAAGATATTACATAATAATATCATGACATAATTTGAAATTAGGAGATTAACCCAAAGGACGGAAATTGGGTTAAGAAGTTCCCTTACCTCGTGTCCGACTTGACTCGATCTTTCTTTAATGTCCTGAATAATAAACTTGAGTTAATTTATACTTTCTTAAGAACTTTTTTCAAGTTCATTATTTCTTTTATATCATTTATTACCATGTTATGAACATTATGTAAACATTTATGTTAATAAATATTGTTTTTTCGATATTTGGTACTGGAGTCAAAAGTGAACTTCTTATACTTACAAGTTGTTCACGTAGTCAAATATCCATTATCTCAAGAATGGTATTCATGATTTCGTTGCCATATATATCATATATATCTAGTATATACATGCATTTATAATATTACATAATCATTTAGAGGTATGAAATTAAATGCACCGTTCATGGAGACGGTAAGCCGTACGTACGCATGAACGCTACTTTCATTTCTATGTCATATTAATGGAATTAAAACTAAATGAGATATATGTATATTTTAATTCCAGAATTATATTCATCATTTAAATGTATCATAAATCATATATATCCATTATATATATGTACTTATAATAGTACATTACATTTGGGGATAAGAAATGAAATGCACCATTCATGGAGATGGTAAGCCATACGTATGCATGAACGTTACTTTCATTTCTATTTCGTATTTAATGGAGTGAAATCAAAATGATATAAGGGTATGTTATAATTCCAGTATAACATCAAATATAATAACATTAACTCCATCCTTAATACATCCCACATATGGCATTAAAGAACCAAATCACATTGAGGGGGCGGTAGTCTGCACTTCCTAAAATGAAATTATCGTGTTCACCCATAATGGAAACCATAAAGGTATACCACAAATGAAAAATCCAGAATAATAAGGAAGACATAATAATAATATATAAATATAGTTACATCTTAATGGCCACCATTAAAGGGGTTAAAAGAATATTGAACAATCATCGTTTACTAAGGCAGAAATTCACCATCCACAGAAACAGTATGTTCTTTAACCATTAGATGTAGGTGTGTGTAAGTATAGCTCGAATTATTCTTATAAAAACATCCTAGTATTTTTAAGATACTGGATTTGTTACAAAATAAATGAATAAAAAGAGTTTAGGGGGTTGGAGAAGCAAAATAAAACAAAAGAACACAAGTGGAGGCATTACCTTAAAATCGGGTAACTCTTATTGATTTGAGGTCAAGGGATTACTTGGGAAGACTTCTGTCAAAAGTGAGGCTTCTAGGAGTAAGATAGGGATGTGGAGAGAGAAAATGATCAGGGTTTGGCCAAGCCAAAGGCTTTAGGGGTGTGGGTAAGGTGGTAGAAGTGGGGGCCTTTTATAAGAGGAGAGGAGGGGCACTCTTGGAAAGTTATAAAAGGTTACTTTATTTTCAAATGTGTTTCAGATTTTAAAGGTCCCACATTGATGTATTTTGAGTATAAGGTGATAATGGTTCGAGATATACTCATACAATAGGTCTTTGAAAAGTTTAATTTATAGTTTTGACATTATCGTTTCATTTTATTTAAATCTTTTATTAATGAAGTAATCATTTCATCATCATTAGGTCATAAATAATTTATTTTATTTAATGTCTAAAAATTATATAAAACTACTATGATGTTGGAAATATTTTTATCTTTACAATGAATATTTATATTCCAATAGATCATTTATGTAGAAAAAATTAAAAATTATTTACTCAAGTGATACATTCTTTGTTATATTTAACTTTCTTTAAAAATAAAAGATAAAAAGTTACTTCCACACAAGAGTGATTCCATGGGGTCCCCATGTTTGGAACAAGGCATCCCATGGTCGGACATGAGACAACCTGTAGCATTAGGACACATTTTGTGGTCATTTTTTATTGTTATGATATTATTTTATTATCCTTAACTACCAGATTACTCATTAAACAAGATAATTAAAGATAATTACCGCCGTCACTATTCATAATGTCCGAAAACAAGAGTATTAATTACATAATTTGTAACTTATGATTCCAAATATGTAATCCATTTTACCAAATTCCAAACACAGAAATTTCAATAATTAATTTAAAAATAATTCCCGTTGTCAAAACAAATAGCGTGTTTTTTTTGAAACAATATCTATGAAAAGTTTGGCATTAGTTTATGCCCAATTCCATAGTGAAATTAATCCTAATGACCACCATTTGATTAAATGGTAAAAATATATTCAAATGACACTTTAATACCAATTAAAAGGATAATCTAACCATATAATTAAATAATATGAAAAAGCATTTTTGATGTAAAATGCAGTATTTTTCACTATTCATTAAAAAATGAACATTGTCAGAAAAATACCAAAAAATTACCCAAAGTAAATTTCAATGTACCGATCTTAAATAATAAGATTATTTTGACAAATAGATCTTATAAAATTTTCAAAATTTTTATTTAAAAATGTTTTCCATCAAAAGGTAGTAAAACAATCTTTTAAAAAATATTAGTGTATTCCATGCTTAAGATTGGATTTATTCTCATTTTAAGCCTCTAAAACACTATCTTATTCATAAATAGACATAGATAAGAATATATATTATTAATTACTTACTTGGGATGTTACACAAAAAATATATTTCTAAGTTCAAATTTTATTTATAATTCCCTTCCAATAAGAGAAATATCAATGGAAAATAAATAGGACATGATTATTTCTATTTCAGACGTGGAAAGAAGGACCACTGCAGAAAAACTACACCTAGGTAAAGAAGTGAGGGGCAGAATTAGTTGATTTTTTTATAAAGTTATATTTATCTATTTATAAAAATTGGGTATTAGATACTGCATATATATCTCACATATTTATTAAAATATAGGATATAAATAGATTCCAAAATATTACCCAAGGTGAGGTAGATCTATAAGCATCCAATAGATCCAGGTTTTTTTATGTGGATATTAGGGAATACCACTTCATGTTGATGATGAGAATGATCTTTATTTTAAAATATTATTATCATGAACCTTCAGTCACAAAAAAATAATATTTATGTTTTTAGACATGATAATAATGGATTTATCTTTAAATTTGGGAATAAATGACACTTCTTTATAAATAAAGCATTTTTTATGGTAATGTGTATTTAAATAATGGTCTTTATGTGTTAAATTACATGAACCATGTAATGTTAATTGATAAAAAAACTAATTCACATAATTTATACCACACCAAACTATGGAATCACTGGCTAGGTCATGTAAACAAAAAAAAATTGACCATATTAGACCAATATGGATATTTAGAGTCTTTTGAACTAAAACCACTTGGTGTATGTAATGCATGTTTACAAATAAAAAGAACCAAAGATATTTTTAGTGGAAAAGGTTAAATGGAAATTGATCATCTCGAGTTGCTTCATACCATTGTGTGTATAATATTACTAGTTATAGAAAAGGGTGGGTACTCATACTTCATAACTATTACTTATAATTTTAATAGATAAGGATATGTATACTTAAGGAGTTATAATTAATATTCCTTTGTGATATTCAAGTAATATAAGAATTAATTTTATTACCAACTTTGTAATAATATTAAGAAACTCTACTCATACCATGGTGTAAAATATATTTATCAAGTCTTTATTGATTATTTACATGATTTTTATATTTTATCCCAACTCACACATCATTATACACTATAATGGAATGTTGTAAGTGAAAGAAGGAACCACAAATTTTTATACATGGTGATATAAATGATGATTCATGTTATTCTTCCTTTATCCTATTGGGGTTATGCATTACAGACAATAGTACACGTTATAAATTGAGTTCCAACTAAAGTGGAAAATGGTATTCTATATAAAATTAGGTATTTGAATATAATTTTATTATTTGATGTATGGGTGTGGGGATTTTAAGCATTTATTAAGAATATTTATATCAATAAACTTACCCCTTAAGTCACTAAGTGTATCTTTATAGGATATACCAAGGAAACAATGGGATACTACCTATAGAATCATTTAGATAAAAAGGTTCTGGTTGACAGATGTCCCAAATTACTTTGAAAGGATCATATATTTAAAATAAATAGTGAGAGCTCAGAATACATTGAAAAAGTACAGGATTAATATACACAATATTTTTCACATGAACAAATTATATAGAGCCTCATAGAATAGAATGTTCTAGAGAAACAAGAACTATGTAGGAGTATAATTGATGTTATAAAACCCGAAAAATATGTTTTTTATAGCCACTGAGGATAGTGACTCGTTATTAGTTGATAATAGTGATCATATAACCTAAAATAATTCAGTAAGTGGAATAAATGTTTCTAAATAAAATGAATCTATGAATTCAAAAATGGATTCTATGTACCAAGAAAATTATAGATTTAGGTAGACCCTCTAGTGGATGTGAATCCTATTTGTTGTAGATGGGTATTAAAGAAGATAATATATATGGGTGGAAAATTCAATACTTATAATTCATGTCTAGTTAAAAAAGGATCAAATAATGTTAAGGAATAGACTATGTTGAAGCCTTTTCACCTATTTCAATACTTAAATCCATTATAATTCTACTTTATATAGTGAATTACCATGACTATGATATTTGGAGAATATATGTTGAAATATCCTTCCTTAATGGGAACCTTCAAGAAGATGTCTATATGACACAGCCTAATGGGTTGATGACTTCAAAGGATGCCAACAAGATATGAAAATTACAAAGATCCTTTTATGGATTAAATAAATCATTTAGGTCATGGAATTTTTAATTTGATAAAGAGATAATGGAATTTGGTTTCATAAATAATGAATGTGAGACTTTTTTGTATAAAACGTTTAGTGGGAGTGTAGTCATTTTCATAATAGATTAAGTTGATGAAATACTACTTATTGTAAATGAGATACTAGTCTTACAGTCTATTAAATATGGGTTAAATACATTCTTATCTATGAATAACTTAAGTGGAGTAACATATATTATTGGGATCAAGATCAATCATGATAGATCCAAGAGACTGCATGATATAAGTCAAGGTTCATATATTGTCAAGATATTAAATATATTTAGTATCGAACAATCCAAAATGATATTTTTTCTGGTGTCATGTGGCATTCATCTTTCGGTAAAAATGTGTCCTCAAAATCATGAGAAAGTTCTTAATATGAAAAGGATTCCATACACATGGTTGATTGGGCCAGTCATATATGCTATGTCATTTACTATGATAGATGTCGCCTACATATTAATTATGGTAGGAATATATCAAGATGACCTAGGTGACTTCCAAGAATGGTTGTAAAAACTATCGATAAATATCTGAGATGAACTAAGTATACATTCTTAGTCTATGAAGAAGATGAGGAACTAGTCATCCTAGGATATGAAAATACTTGTTTCTAAATAGATCAAGATGATCTAAAATCACATATAGGATACACCTTCACTCTCTATAGTGGTGATGTGAGCTAGAAGAGATCAAAGAAAGTCATGTTCACATATTAGACATTAGTTTTTGAGTATATTACAAGTTCTTAGGAAGCTAAAGAAGCATTTTCGATATTAAAATTCATCTAAGATATTGGCATGGTACCAATCAGTAAACACCCTATCATGGTCTATTGTGATAATACTATAGCGGTGGATCATAAAAAGGAGCCAAAGATATATCATAAAATGAATCACATACTTTGTAAGTTTTATCTATTGAGATATTTCTATCTAAGATTTTAATTTATAGTGGGAAAATATTTGCATAAATAAATGGAAGAGACCTTGACTAAATCTATAACATGGTAGAAACATTATCTTTATGTGAGGTTAAGTGGACTGAAATCCATTGGATTTTTTCTCTAGTCGAAATGGGAGTCTATTGTAGTTGGTCTTCAAGAAACAACTATTTTTAATTTGGATTACACATATATTATAAGAATTGAATATTAATTTAAATATCTTATTACATATCATTCACAGTTCTATGTTACCCTAATGTAATAATATTCTAGAGTATCTATCACATTAAAATTGTATAACAGTTCTCTTCTATGATGAAAAAATTAAAATTACAACATGATATTCTTAAACATAGTTCTATGGTTAGATAAAATTCTATGATAGTAAACATAACATGTTGATTGTTAGTTGTGAATACTCATAATCAGATGAGACTTATTCTTATAAATTTCATACTTGGTAATCTCCAAAATTGAATATTATGATAACAGAGCCATCATAGAGAATTAAACATGTTTATTTTACACTGCATATTCCAAACTGTGAGCATGTGTAATGGTACCTAATTTTTAAGATTATTATTAATACATGTCATGCCTCGCACACTTAGATGTATTTTCATAAATCATGATGATAACATTTCATAGAGAAGTTGGGTACATTGGGTATGTCATGAATGAATTGATATTCAAGAACAATTCAATGAAGGATTTGTCACTTATATATTAATTAATGTTTATATTTTATCCCTTTGATTGAAATAAAACTTTCATAGTAAATTCCATGTCAATTGTGTAACAATGTGTTTTTTTTCATATAGTTAAAGAAATATATATCAACCACATAGGCTGATGGAACAGTTTTTAAAATTTCTTTATTAGATATTGAAACAAAGGGAATATATTACATAGTGACTGATCATATGTGGTTTTCAACATTGTGACATTAAAGTATTTCTATTGGGTGCCTTGAACCATTTCTAGATAGTTATGTTTGACTTTTGGCCAGCATGCCAAATGCTAAAGAGAAATAAACCTATAGGGTCACACACTATGTGTTTTTGTTGATCTTAATTAAATTTTTAATGAAAATAATTATTGGAATAAATATTATCAACAAGACCAATGAATAATTTTATTTAGGATTTATCGATTATAACTATTTGTTTTATTGGATATTTAATAAATATTTATTTTCTAGACTGTGAATGAAATATTTATTTTATGAATAAATATTTAATTAAATATTTAACTGGGAATTAAATTAATTCTAAGGATTATGGTTAGACCAAGATCATGTTCAATCATAAATATTATTTGTCATGCTAGTAAAATAATATTTATCATTGAGTCAGTTAGCACATTTCGTGGAATGAAAATAATAATATTATTCTTAATAAATGGTATTCGGTTAGACATGGGTTTTAAATTTTATTAAGGGATGTTGTGAAATTAATTAAAATACAAACCCTAACCTTATGTCTGTAAATAGACAACTTATAATTTATAAGAGAGGCTAACTAAGAATCATTATTCACAATAGATTTATCTCAAGAGTTATCCTTCTACCTATCACATCCTCGCAAGAATGAGAGGATCATGTGATCTTATTCAATATCAAAGAATGGTGAACAATCTATATGAAAAATGTAAGATGAAAAATTTACCAAGCTAGAACCTAGCTATTCATTAGTGTCATTCAGAGATCAAAGGAGCTCATATGGATCGCCGCTAGAGGGATTCTATACTTGGATCCTACAAGTTCAATAAGAGATTACCAAAAAATGTTTTATAAAATCAATATCTACTATGAATAAATATCTTATTTATGAGGTAATCATTATTTACCATTAATTAAATTAATTATAAATCTAATGTGAAAAATGCCTTCTCTTGTTTCGGGTGACCATATTGTCTATTTTCAATTATAAAAAAATAATTAGTCATGACATTCAAAAATAGTAAAATATGTGAATGATCCATTGAATCCTACATTCACTAAGTTGGGATCATCCCTAATAAGAACTTCTCTTGCACCCAAAACAGTCATTTTTGATCTAGAACCTTTTTTTTCCACTACGGCTTTCCAAACCATGGATGTAGTCCTCTGCACTGGCCCATTTGGAATAATAAGTATTAATAAACACTATGGTAATACTATAGTCATTTTTTCATTCATTGTTTTATACAGGAACAGTACTAGTTCACCACAACATCTTCCACATCTTCTTAAGACATTTTGCTAAATATTTTGGCTTTCTTATACTAAAAATATTCAATGCATTACCTCACTCTTACCACATCCTTCCCCACATCCATTTTGTGCTTGTCCTTTTTACATAAACGCTCCTCCAATGCACGATGACATTGTTCTAGACATTCTCAATTCATTTTGGTGTATGTGTTAGGAAATTATGTCAAAAAATTCCCTACATTATGTGGGTGGTCTTGTATGTATTTCCTAATCCCTTTCCATCCTTCTTAAAACATCCAAGAGCTTTCAACTCTTCATGAAATTACTAAATCATGATGATTCAATCATGATGTTAATAAACATGAAGACTATTTCACATGGATTCATCTAATTTAACATATAATTTGATTTATGTATTTATAATAAAATCCCACACACTCAATCTAATCCTCATCTCTAATAATTTAAAATCTCTCATCACAATATTTGTAAGAGTGGACAACTTAGGAGACGGTGTGAATTGAGTTTTCAATAAACTTTCGATTCAAAAAAATTTATAAACTAAATCTCCCAATTTAATAAAAACTCCCAGTTAAAAAAAATACTAGAAATATATAATTTTATCTTTGGAAATGGTTCTAAATTGATTGATTAAGGATAAGTTAAAATACTTTGGAACTTACTTTTCAATTTTGAAAGTAATATACTTGTATTAAACGCATTATATAGAACACTAGTTCAAATTGACTATCATAGTATTGTTTTTTTAATAAAATAATGAAAAAAACTAATTCAATTTGAATATAAAGAAAAATATAGATAAAGAGAAGTAAAAAAAGTTACAAAAAGTATAGAAAAGTGGAATTTAACAAGGGGTTCAGTCTTAAGTTGAGACTTAATCCCCTCCACATGAAATCACCTACTTCAAAACAGTTTATTTTTAAATAAATTGATCCAAAACCTAGATTTGGTTATATAGATAATGAAACACATGGTTGTCTAGGCACCGAGGCACATCCATAGTTCTTCATGGGAGAAATGTAATTATACAACTCTTTACAGGAAGTATAGGTAAAGAATCCTCTTCCAAAGTTTTACATGGGACCATAAATAAGTAAAACATTAGAGAGAGATAGAGAGAGATTATTTCGGTCTCCATTTTGGATCAATGTATTTTTCTTAATATTTAAAAATAAAAAACACACAAACTACTTAAAAATTAAAAAAAAATATTAAGAGAAATAATTAATCAAATGATGCAGAAGAGTATGTTGCTCTATTATTCTATAGGTATTTCTTCTCTTCTCATAGTAATATTAAAATTTTAAATATATAAACAAAGAAATTCATATTTTTTCTTATTTTTTTTATCAAATTTCTCAGATGAATAAGATGTTACAAATGCTTTAAACTGTGTATATTCTTTGTTTTTGTTTTAAAAGAATTTTAGAATTAATGTGTTCATGTGCATATCTCTGTTTCTTTCTATATTCATTTTTATGCACAATTTTCTTCACTTTTTTTTCTTTAAAAAAATATATTCTATAAAAATATTCATTGAGAAAGCACCCTAAAGATCCAGATATTTTTTCAAAAAAAAATTTACTTATTAAATTATTTTGATGACATTTAATTATACCTAGAAAAATGGTTAGATTAATAATAAAAATATATTTTAAATTAATTTTACCTTTTAGAGATAGTTGATTTAATGTTTTATATGTTATAATCTATGTTTTAGGTTGAATTATATATGAAACATCATCATTCAATGGTCTCTTCAACACAAAATTCCAATTTGGCTATTTTGATTGGTTGTACAGTTGAAAGTTTTTACTTAAGATCAACCAAATGAACTTTTGGTTGATTAATTTTTTCTTTCAGACAATATTTTATGATTATGATCAATTCCATACTTTATCACATTATGAAAATATGATATAGATGATCTATTAAAAAATATCTTAGAGTTACATGATCACTTTATTGTTTGTTTAGTCACACCATTAGTGTTATGGTAAATAGGTTGATCTTGTGATTGTTCATTGCCTATGATTTTTTTATTGAAATAGATGCTTGAGGTAGTGTGTAGTTGTTCAATTCTCCTTGGGGTCATTTATGTACTTCATCATAAACATTAAATAGATGATCACTTATAAGCTACTATCATTTACAGACTTAACAAATATTCAGTGAGAATGATTTAGCTTCCACATAACATAGACTAGATGAGAATAAACATAAACATGATTTGTGATTATTAAAAAAAATTACTAATCCAACACACACTAATTATATTAGTACCTATTAGACTCAAAATAAAATTTTTATCTGAGTATGTTGAAACCCCCTACAGGGCGGTGTGACCATGATGATTGTGAATCAATGACCACAAACCTTATATGGTGTTTCCTATATATATTTTGAAGTGGATTTTTTTTCCAGTGGTTCAATTAGATAATTCAGTTGGAGGATCTATGAAGTAGTGGTTTTGTTTTCATGAACACTAACTTTCTCTAGTTAATATCAGGCACAATGTACTAAAAATCATAGCTACAAGGTGATACATATGATTGATGGCTATGATCAGGGGTTAGTGGGGGCAGTTCAAGGTATGATTCATGTTTGTTCTTCATATATCCTCATTATCAATAGATCTATAATGAGATAATAATTCAAAACCATATGGTTAGGTGTTGGAGATTCTAGTGGAATCCCTAACTAGAACCTGGTCAACTAGAGTGTTTCCTATGATATTTAACTTAAATAATTCGCTCCTTCTGGTGAAGTGAGTATATCCTTACTATAGAAATAGTTATTTTCATAGAATTCCATATGGAATATAATTGGTTCAGTGGTGCCCACCTATGTAAGGATTGGTTATATTTTTTCTAGTGTCATGAGGTGATAAGTGTTTGGGATAATGATTTGAGTCTTTTATTCAACAATAAGAGATACCCCCTATGATGTAACAAGTAGTTCCAACTTGTTTTTTTATTAAGATTGGATACCTAGACAGTTGTCAGTATGTCTTGGTGCACTATGTATATGGATGATAATTTTCATTCAATGAGTATACAAGAGTAAACTAATGCTTTCTATTGATAACTCATAGTTGAATCTTATAAAAATGTTGATATATGCTTCAAATTGCTCTCTAAGGATGAGGTTTGAATATTTAAGAGTGGGATGATGAGTTCCTCTATGTAATTTATAGATATGTAGATCACACCCTTCTTGGAATTGGTTTCTAAGGGATCTTGTTAGGAATTTAGTGGATTTTACCTTATCTTTTCATGATAGTGATGTTGTACAATAAACTCTCATTGTATGGAATATTTATTCATGGGGTAAAGTTAATCTTTATGATATTTATGCCATAACTATTATTGAGATTTAAGTATTGAAATAGAGGCATACTAATTGATGATTCTAATAGAATAATTTGTGTCTTGATGTTAGAGGAGGTGCATGAGAATCTATTTTTGGGTAGTAGTATGAAATATTTCAAGGTCCCAGAAGAAAATTTAGATTTTTATATGTTTTAAGAGGGGTGTATTAAAAAAAATATTAAAAATAAGCTTGGATGAATAGAACACATGGGAAACCTGCTCGTGTGGGTAAACCTACACGAATATGGGCCAGATCATGGGCTATTTTAAATTTTTTTAAAGAACATATGAAATGAATGAGTTTTACCGCATTTAATTTAAAATTAAATAGTTAAACCATAATATATGTCTTTTCCTATAATTTTCCACCAACACATATAGTTTTAAAGTTCCAAGATGCATGTGTTCCCTTTTATCATCCCCTATTATCTCTATAGGCTTGAAAACCCTACCCCGATCACCTCAGCTTCGTCTTCCTCCCTCACATTAGACTTGATGCACAAATTGGCCCCCTCCCTCCTTCCAAACCTTAAAATTTTTTCCCTTTCCTCCATCCTTCCCTCACTTTAGATTCATTGTTTCTTCCCTGGCCTCAGTACTCTAAATTCACCACCACCGACCTCATCCTTCCCTATCCAGATTCATTATTTCCCCACCAGACTATCCATCATTCACCTCAGCCTCCCCCTACAAACTCACTATTGTTTTCACCCATCCAAAATTATCTTCACCCCTCCAGAGTCATCATCATTATTGCCCCTCTAGACTCGCCATCACCCCTCTAGACTAACTACATCCTGCCTCAACCTCCCCATCCAATCTTATCATCACATTCCTCCCTCCCCTTATCACGTATTTAGTTTTTATTATTTTTATTATATTTTTATAATATATTTATACTTATAAATATTTTATAGCATTTTAAATATATTAAAATTTAAATAATAATAATTAATAATGTGGGTTTCTCATGGGCTTTCTGGAATTCATTTTGGGGTAGGGTGAGCTTGATAAATCCAACCATTAAACATGTGGTATTTAATAATCTCACACCCATTTAGGCTTAACCAACCCAAATCCAAAATTTTCATTTCATAATACTATTTTTGGTTATGTTGGATTCAGCATGAAGAGTAATGAATATCCCACCATTTATCGATGATAGGTATCTCCCATATTTTTTTCATTGTGTGAGAGGAACTTGCAATGAATATTTTGACTCTATGGTCTTGTGTAACCATAAATTCTCAGGGGAAAGAAATAATGTTATCCCGGAAGTCATGGAATGCCTCCACCCCTTTCTCATCCAGATAATGGGTTTTCCATTGTGTTTGTGATTAATATCGATATAGAAAACCAGAGTGGGGACCACCATAATGAAACAAGACCCTCGATATGGTATGTCCAATGGATCATTGTGGTTGTTAGAATTGAATGAAAACTGATGCTATATGATATTGGAAGTTATCTCGGGAGGTTATAGTTTTTTGTTACTCAAATAGGCATTATAATGGGGTCTAGAGCCGATATAGAATGTTTATCTAAATTGTTAGAACCATCTGCTTCATATTGTGGTGGATTGGTCCACCTAAGGAGAAATGGTGTGATGTTTAATAATTGAGCGAGGTTGGCGTTGTTCCTATAATTTTTATTAGTAGATTTTGTAAAAGAGTGATGGCAACAAAACTAGGGTATCTTTAATAGTGATTTCCAACCTAGTGAGGATCTAGAAATAGATAGAAGATTTTTATGAATATTTATGTTTAAGATGAAGGGATATATCACCTCTGAGTCATGAGATGGAATCATTGGTACCTCTACCCTACTATAAAGAGACATTTGAGAAGATGGTGTGAGATTAAAGGATTTTCCTAATTTGAACCCCTTATGGTGTTATTTAATTATTATTTGAAGTGTTCAGTGTTGTTTGTGGTATTCATGGGTTGTCCTCAAACAAATTCCATCTAGAAAACACTTTTAAGGTGAAGTGTTGGGATCTCCCACAAGTGATAACCCTATTGATGAACCCCTTTTATGAGTAGTGTTGATGGATCATTGTTTGGTCTCATTCCATGTGGTCAAAAAACATTTGAATGAGAAAAGGTTTTGGGTGATGGGTCATGGAAATACTTGATCAGAGTGGATATATGTTCCTTTTTAGTACTTACTTCAATATGGTTGGATATAATATCTATGTGGATTAGAGGGGATGTATCATTCCCAAGCATTGTGTACCAATTTTTTTTTGGAGCCCGAACATTCGAAGTTGAAGAAATTTTCATATGATAGTGGGATGTTTTCCACAAAAATGTTGTTTCATGAGCTTCCATATTCTGCATCTGAAGATGTTTTCCTTTTTTAGGATTAAAATGGTTTAAGGTGGGGAGGATGTAAATACCATATTTTTTCTCAAACGATACTTAGCTTAATTTTGTGTTTTAGATTCCAATACCTCTATAAGGGTAAAATGATCTATTTAACTTATAATACAACCTTGAAAAAATTATCTGATGGTTCTGTTGATTTCAGGGCATGGTGTTTACCCTTGGGATGCTTCTGTATGGAATTATGAGCATGAAGGGTCCGTGATAAATATATATTAAGTAAAAAAATATTATTTTTATCCTGTGTGTGTATTTTTATGCTACAATGGTTATAACTAATGAATGGAGTTTTAGTTGGGAAAACTAACACCATGGTTGAGTCTGGAATGAATTTTTTACCCTAGGGAGGATACATTTTTTGTTTATAATGGGACCCTTGGGTGTTCATCATTGAGGGTGAATTAATTATTAAATTTAATTTGTTTTAGTAAATTAATTAATGGATTATTTTATATTAAAACCATAATATGCTCAATTTAATATATTTATCTAGTGTTATAATAAAAAACCTATTTTGAGATTGAGATATGGGGAGAGAGGAGGCACTACTACATATCCATCCATTAACAACATGCAAAAAGGGATTTAATAGTGAAAAAGCATTTTGTTTTCCCTCAATGCCGTTAAATGGGGGTCCTTTAACAGCACTAAAAAAGTGATGCTAAAGGGTTTCCTTTATCAGAAATTGTTTGGTGATGATAAAATACCCCCTTTATCAACACTTTCATTAGTGCTGATAAAGGCCCACCTGTTGTAGTGTGTTGTTTGAATAATAGAAAACTACAACAAATACACATCTAACCTATATGAAAATCCATAACTTAATTGAAATAAATTTTACATCATGAATATAAAAAATACAATATAGATTTCAGACAATTTTTTATATAAGTACCTTTGCAATTAAAATCCATAAACCATTAAAAACATTAATGTCTCATCATCTTTGGCACCTATTACCCCCTCATAAAAATGCGCAACCATGGTTTCAATTGCTGAAATAACAACCCCAACCAAATAAAAATAATACACCTATATATGTAAACAAATTTTCTATTATTAATACTGTAAATAAATAAATTAAACATAAATATGAACGAATAAATTAATAAAATGTCAATTTTAAATTAAAGGATGCACTTAGGGTAATTCTAGTTACATTGTGTGTTGTATTGAGGTGGGGAAGATTCATCGTGTCACAAATGACATATAGATTATTTTCCAAAAGTAACAAAATAATCTGAATATTTTTTCTCATTGTTCAGTATATCACTTGTATTTTTTACTAAAATGTCATTTTAAACTGAAAACACACACTTTGAGTCATACAAGTCACATCATGTGTTAGTTTTATGTGATAATGATTCATTCATGTCAAAAAAGACTTATTAATAATTTTACTAACTTATCAAGACCCTCTATGTGAATTTTCTTATTTTTTAGTGAGTGACCCAAGTTTTAAACAAAAATGTAAATTTTAGACTAATAATGGACACTTTGAGTAATATCGATAATGTCGTGTATTGGATTGATGTTAGGATAATTCTTACACATCATAAATAACAAATATATAATCTTCTTAAAGTATTAATAATATATGAATGTGTTTCTCAGTTTTGAGTAGGTATCTTTTTTTTACTAAAAGCTAAATTTTTAATAAAAAGACACAATTTGAGTCATACCGGTCACACAAAGCATCAGATTGAGGTGAGAGTGATTCCTGCATGTCAAAAATAACATATAGAACATTTTACAAATTTATCAAAACAATCTGAATTTTTTTTCATTGTTTTGAGTATGTAACTTGTCCTTTTTACTAAAAATATCATTTTAAACAGAAAACATTCACATTGTGTCATACCGGTCACATCATGTGTCATTTTGATGTGAGATAAGTCCTACACATAAAAAACTAATTATAAATTGTTTCAATAAATTATCATGATAATTGTATATTTTTTTTATTTATAGTGAGTGACACATGTTTTGACCAAAACTGTCAATTTTAAACTGATAACAGACACTTTTAGTCATACTGGGCAAAAATTGTATCGGATTGAGGTGAAACAAATTCCAACAAATCAAAAATAACATATGGATCATTTTGTTAAAGTATCAATACAATGTAAATGTGTTTTTTCTGTCTTGAGTATGTCACTTTTTATTTTTACTAAAATTAATGTCAATTTTGAAGAAAAGATACACTTGGAGTTATACCGATCACATCGCGCATCATATTGAGGTGGGGTCAATTAATACAAATAGAAAATGAATTATAGATATTTTTTCAAAATTATTAAAACAATATTAATCAGGTTTCTTGGTTTTGAAAATTTTTCTTGTTCTTTTAACTAAAATTAATGTCAACTTTAAATAAAAAAGACACAGTTGAAGTCATATTGGTCACACCGTGCATTAGATTAAGATGTGATTGAATGATACAAATAAAAAATGACTTATGGATATTTTTATAAAGTATAAAAACAATCTATATGTGTTTTCTTGGTTTTATGTTTTTCACTTTTTCATTTTACTAAAATTAATGCCAATTTTAAATAAAAAAGACAATTGGAGTTATAACAGTCACATCATGCATCGTATTGAGGTGTGGCTGATTCCAACACATAAAAAGTGATTTATGGATTCTTTTCATAGAGTATCAAAGCAATATAAATGTGTTTTCTTAGTTTTGATTATGTCACTTGTTATTTTTACTAAAATTACTGTCAATTTTAAATAAAAAGACACATTTTGAGTCATATCGGTCACACCATGCATCATATTGAGGTGAGTCTAATTCCTACACATCATAATTTACTTATGGATAATTTTATTACAGTATTAAAAAAATATAAATGATTTTTCTCAATTTTTAGTACGTCACTTGGGGTTTTTACTAAAATTTCATTACAAACTTAAAACATGAACATTGGGTCATACTGGACACATCATGTATTGGATTGATATTATACTAATTCATACATGTCACAAATGACTTATGAATATTTTTATAAATTATCAAGAAAATAAAAGTGTGTTTCCTTGATTTTCAACGAGTGACACACATTTTGAACTAAAATGTCAATTTTAAACTGATAATGGACACTTTGAGTCATATCAGGCACATAGTGTATTAGATTTAGGTGAAGAAAATTACAATACTTCACAAATTACTTACAGATCATTTTCATAATGTATCAAAACAATGTAATTTTTTTCTCAGTATTGAGTATGTCACTTGTTCTTTTTATTGAAATTTTTGTCAATTTTAAATAAAAAGACACACTTTGAGTCATACCATTCACAACATGCATCATATTTTTTTGATTGATTTATACATGTGAAAATCACTTATATATCATTTTTCTAAAGTATCAAAGCAATATGATTGAATTTTATTAGTTTTTTATGTCATGTTTTCTTTTTACTAAAATTAATTTCAATTTCAAATAAAAAGATAGACTTGGAGCCATATCGGTTGCACCATGTGCCATATTGAGGTGATATTGATTCCTACATGTCCAAAATGACTTATAGATCATTTTAAAAAGTATCAAAACAATATGAATTTGTTTTATTGGTTTTAAATATATCACTTGTTCATTATACTAAAATTAATGTGAATTTAAAATAAAAAGACCCAATTGAAGTCATAACAGACACACTGTGCATCAGATTGAGGTGTGACTAATTATTACATAGAAAAAATGACTTATGGATTTTTTTATAATGAATAAAAAAAATATTAATGTGTTTTCTTAGATTTTATTCTGTTAAGTTTTTTTTTGAACTAAAATGTAAATTTTAAACTAAAAACATACAGTCTGAGTCATACAAATCACACTATATAACAGATTGAAGTGCAGATGACTAAGTATGAGAGATGTTTTTTTCTTTAAAATATCTAGAAAACTCCATAAAAGATGGAACATGTTCCATTTTTATGGAAGAGGAAACACCATTCTACCTCAGACACTTCACATTTTAAAAAGCATGAGGTTTCCACTTCTATCAAAAAGAAATATATTATTTCTTTTCTTTCTTATTGTAGATAGTTAAAAGTAAAATATGACTTCCAAAATGATCTGTGAAAAAAACTAAATGAGTATTAGATAAAAATGATAAGAAAATTAACTTATAAAGTGCAGATAAAATTACAAAAAATTAATTAAATAAGTAGTAGGAATTCATCTTTTCATGATGGTTGTATACATTCTTTCCCCATTTAATTATTTTCATTATCTTAGTTGTAATCTCGAAGACCAGTATTTCACAGGCACAAGCATCTCCAAACAAACAAACCTAACTCAAGAAAAAGAATCCACCTGTAAAAAAAAATTCTTATATTAGTAATACTATAAAGAAATAAATTAAAAATAAATATGAAACAATTCATTAATAAAATGTAAATTTTAAACTAAAACCATAAATTTTGATTTATACCAAGTACATCATGTATTAAATAAATTGCATGATCATATTACATGATTGAATATCATTGCTGACAAATTCCTTCCTTCATGATCTCTTTGAAAATTAACATAATTTGTATTAGATATAAATGATGAGGAAATTTACTAATTTTTTTGATAAAATGATGATAAAATCAACTAAATAATTAGCATGAATTAACAGCTTCATGATATATCTGTACATTCTGACATTAGATATGTTTTCCATTCATCTCTTAACAAATATATTTTTTTCAATACGGTGACATTTTATAGTCATGGTAGTACTAAAAAAATATAAATACAAAAATTATTAATAAATAGATTAAACTAAATAGTAATTATCTTAGAATAACTCTTTACGGATGATAGTTTATTTATTGAATATGATATCACTCATAAAATTTCACACATAATAACCATAATCTTTTCAGTTGGTTTCTTTTGAAAACTATAGAAACATTAAAACAAATATGTCATTTGTTTTGATATGTGCTTTTATAGTGAATACGTATTATATATACCCTGATACTTATCCACTTTTAGAATTAAATAGGCTCCTTGTGCGCATGGGCTGTCCTCATGCAAGGATTTTGATGATATTTAAACATTTCCTTATCATAATAGAATTATCATTAAAACATAATATAAAACAAATAACTTGAATTTTAGTTCGAACATCTTTTATGTAGTATGTTGAAAATTTCAAAACATCATCATGTGTGGTTGATTTGTTGGGTATCCATGTACTTAATCCATGAAATATATCTTTGGAGTATCCAAATTGACTATAATGAGTAACCAATGATACCTAAAAACAAAAAGGAATAAGTAATGAAAGTAATGATAATATATTTGATATGATTAAATTGTTTAATTTTACCTCTGAATCACTAGTAACAAGAAGATTATATCATCTATATGTTTTCTTTAAAACATTGTGGCCAGTTTTTTAAATAATTCATCAATTTTACATGATTCCATTTTTTTGGTTTGTAAAAGTTATGTGAGGACTAATGAGTCTATATTTTTGTTTATAGGGTTTTCCCATAAAATTGTATTGATATAGACACCAGAAAAAATAATAATTGTATTTAGTAATAATTAACAAATCAGATAAGTTATTGGAAAAAGAAATCATGAAAAAATACCCCATGTGTACATTTATAACTAAGACTCCTAGCCCTTCATACTTGAGGATTTCATTTACATTATCAATAGAAATTATGTATGAAATAGCATATACATACATTTCTATTAAAAATTAACTATGTGATTACAACCAATTTGTAACATTGTGGCTGCATGAACTTTTAATTTTAGTAAATGCGAATATTAAATGGGAGGGGTAAAGGTTCTTTGTAAATGTATTTTCGATTGATTGGTTGATCCTTTAGATCATTTTGATTTTACCTTTTGTTTCACCCACTTCCATTTGTCTGCCTGTAATAACATTAACTAGTTCATAAATTTTCTCATTAATTATTAATGTTTTAACAAGAAAAATAAATTATAAATGAATACCTTATTATCATCATGTTTTTTACAAGATCTAACGGCCATGCTACAAATATTCCAATATCTTGCTCTATTGTATGAATATATTCATAATCAAGTGGAATAGTTATCTCAACACTCATATCATGAGCTACTCTAATCCCCACTCTCACATGAACTATTGGACTTTTTATATGGTTTAGAGTGTCTTCTTGGATATTGAACACGGTATCCCTCACAACGAGGTGATGGGTGGGTGTTGATAGATATAAATCACAGTCATATTCACCCAATAGAATATCAGTGAAGGAAAGTTATCAGTGTCTTCCTGATTCACATTTCATAGAAACAATTATAACAATATTGATTACCTAATCTAAGATAGAAATTTGAGTGGAATGGATCGACTCAAAGCTAGTTGGGGTTGGGGGGATCTTCATGTAGTGGATGTTATTTATTTTTTTCTTCTCTTTCCTCACCCCATAACATTTTCATACAACTCAGAGTACCAATAAAATTTTTATTCAAGGTAAACTAATTTTTCTCTCATATATTCTATTTTTTATCTTTATCCCACTATTATATTATTTTCTCTCAATACGTTCAGGGTGTTGCCCCAAAACATGAACCTATGATGCAGACATCCTGTTCTGGCCACATCAAGGCCACTGATAGTAGGTGTTCATATGGTATAACTATTGATTATTCTTATGTATATGTCAGATAGAAAATATAAGAAAATAAGTAATCATTTTTATGTATATCGATTTAAATCAATACAAAATTTAATAATATCATACTTACACATGCTTCCCACACATTTTGTGTGTTTTCATATATTAGTATCCCCTTTTTATTTACACAAGCCTCCTTCCATAGTACATGATGTGGGATGGAAGTGGATTTAAATTTGGATTCATAAATTTATATATAAACGAAGAAACATAATTATGTTCTTGTTTCATGTCACAAAAAAGTATTATAGTAGATTTAAAATACGTACTGATTTTTTCAAGTGAAGTGTACCTAATCCTTGCTTTATGTAGAGGTACATTGGTTTGGCTTCTTGTTTCTTTTATTTAGAACATGTTTATTGTTTTATAAATTGAAAATTCTTAATAAAAGTGATTAATAAAAATATTTTCAAACAATGTATTACCATCCACAATGTACTTAAAAATATTTCTCATCATGATGGACAAAAAACTCATCTCATGTTAGAGTTGGTGTCCTAGAACCAACTACTTTTTACTTTATTTATTAGTAAATAACATATCACATCTTCAACATTCTTTTGTGTGAAAATTCATGTGATAATCTCTTAAGGGTAGATATTATACCAAAGGGTCCTAGTAGATCCCTGCTATGTTGAGAACCCAAAAGTTCCATAAAACTATTAATGAATATTTATTCTATGGCCATATTATGTTATTTGAGGGAAACAAATAATACATGCCATTAGGGATGAGGACTCATAAAACATTGAGGCACCTTCTCATGGTGTGCACCCTTGGTAGTACCTAGGATGATATTACGATAACGAGACACGCCATTAGGTAATACATATTTCATAGTGTCATTGGATGTTTCTATTTGCAGACGTGTGTATTGGTCCTTAGATTTTAATATTATTATCAATGGGTATTAAAACCTACTCACTTATATGTATTGATGAAAACTGTGGTGAAATGTTGTACATATTGAGGTAGGATATTTTGGGTGTGTCACGAGTAATACTGCATTAATATATAAAACGAAAAATGATTTTTCCCTTCTATTACATAATAGAATTCGATATCTCAGGCCCTTTGATGGAATTTATATAGACTAAATAAATCCATGGCCTTGGTAAGGAACGGGCAAGATTAATTCTAGGAAGTCAAAGAAATAATAATCGAGCACATGGGTTGATGACACTAGCTTGAAACCCGCTTGATTTGAGATATCATGACAAAGTTATTACATTACATGGTAAGAATTTGTAGTATGTGACATGTCATTATGGCATTAACATCTTTCTATATTGGTACCTCAGAATGTTTCTAGATGTTACCCATGGATTTTAAGTAGGATCTACCTAATTCAACTATGATACATGCCTAGAGGGTCACACACTAAGTGTGTCCAAGTATTTCACTTAAATATTCATTTTACAAGTTGAATAAATAATATTCCAGATTGTGGTTTAATAATTATTCAAGGATTCCTGATTGCATTTATTTTGACCCAAGTTATTCGATTGAATATATTTTGGGAAAAATAATATATTTATTAGTGATTAATTCAATGATATTTATTTATGAAATAAATATCCATTATTCATGGTCTATTAAATGTGGTGGAGGAAATAAAGAGAAAGGAAAAAAATTACATGTTTTATATATTAATATACATGCAGTGTAGTTTTTCTAGGGATTTGTGAGAAATAATTTTATTTATTTAATTAAGTAATATTAGGTGAAATTTTTTCGGAACATGTGAAGTAATAATAATATTCAACTATTATTATTATACATGGGGCCTTACTAAGAATTAAATGAAATGAAAAAAATTCTTTTGAGTAATTTATTCATTTTATTATTCAATGTTATTATGATATCTATTATATTATACTCATTAGCCTAGCCATTCTTTAATGGTTGTGCACAACAAATCTGGAAAATCTCTCAAGACAAGAGAGAATTATTTTTTCACCAAGAACGATCTCAAGTTACGAGAGAGATCCTCCTCAACCGGATCAAGGAGAGCACTTTGGAAGTGGCTCTCAATGTGATTGAAGGCGGACATCGCAATTGAAGGATCTTTTGTGCTAGCACCTAGTAATGCATTTGGTGATGTCCAATGATACGTGGAGCACGTGTGAATCACCACTAGAGGAAGCCTACACTTGGATTCTATGACACAATGACGGATCACATTGAATCATTATTGGAAACATCAATGAAGATATAATTCCATCAAGGTAATTATCATATTTTAATTATATTAATTATAACCAACATATGATGATCCTCTCTATGGTTATGGGACGCTATTACTTTATTTTTTATTTGTTCTATTCTGAATATCCAACTTTTTATTATCATGATAGATCTCACATTGATCATTGTTAACCGAAAAATTAAATTTGGGTACACCCATCCATGTGCTTCTACTGCACCTAGAACCTACATCTCACACTTATTGGAATATCATGTGTGTATAAATATGTGGTGGGTGTGGGTTCATTTTCCCTTTAGTATCTTTGATATAAAATTTCATTAGAAATATACAAAAGTCTCTGTGAGTATTTCCAATAAGAATTAATACAAATTTCTTGTGGGATTTGTCTACTATAAATGCACTCTTAAATGGATAATGAAGAGTAAGTCAATGTTTCAATATTTTATTTTTTAGTAAAATAAAGAAATGATATCATAATGTTACACTAGTATATTCCCAAATAAGTTTCTTAATCATGATAACAACATGGTGTCATGAATTTACATCATTCGGCACATGCAATCGAGTGATAATCCCAATTAAACTATTGAACATGGGCTTTTTGGCGTTTACAGGTTGGTCATGTGCATTCCATCCAACCTTAAATTTGATGCATTTTCTTTTTTGCCTTAATAATTTTTAATAACACCTTCACACTACGATGCTTCTATTCTTTATAGGACATCGATTCTTCTCCATCTACCATTTCCTCAGGTTCAACATCATCAATATGTTATTCCTCTATATTGGTATCATAAACATGTGTAGAAGGTCATTGTTCCTCTACACAAGGAGTAGAAGTAGGTTGAGAAACATGTTGTTCCTTAGGATTGGGAGCATCAACACATGTAGAAGTTATTATCTAGAGAAGTGGTTCAAAATCTAATTTATATTTCATAATTGCAGAAGTGAACACATAATCACAGGATGTAATGCCATGTATATTACAATATAAAATATAATATTATTATTGAACTCTTTTTTTAATGGTTGAAGGGATTTTTCCCCTCTATCGAGTATCCAAACCCATTCATTATAGTCTCATTTGACATAAAAGACACTGCTTATATTGGGACTACTGTAAAATTATTATGACATCCCACTGAAAAGGTTATCCTTAGTTGAATTTTCATCTTACCCATTAGAGGTTTTGGTCGATAATAGAATTATTTTCCACTTTTAGTTTGTGGGATATGGAACATAAAATACTTTTACTGTATGTTATTCCATTATAAATGGGTTTTCTGTGTACCCTTCCTTATTGAAATAAACTTTCAAGAATCCTAATTCATCTATTTTAATATCACTCTTATTATCAACCCACTTTCATTGAGAAATCATCACTTTGAATGTTGTATAATCTTACTCCCATATTTGATTGATGATACAAAAGTATGACATATTCACATATGTTGGATTTCAACTTTTAGAATCAAATACATGAATCTCTTTTTCCAAAAGTGTAATATAACTATTTTTCACGGTAAAACATTCATCATGTTCATTTTTATAGAACATATAACCATTAATTTCATAATTATAATAAGATAATACATGAACACTTGGCCCTCTGGCTAGCCATCTAAGCAATTCAGAAATTGAATCTATAATTTCATCTAAATCTTTAAAAATATGGTCTTGAAACCGTCCTATAAACTATTGATTATGTGTATTTTATATTCATTTTTCATCCCCTGATGGATCCAAATACCTAAGAATTTATTTGTGGGTTTCAACATTTGGGTAAATAGCTAAACTACTATGAAAAATGTAAAGGTTTTCCTAATCTTTATCTATAATAGTGCTTCCGGAAACATCCATTATAGAAATTACTTCACCCAAAAACCACTAAGTGTGATGAGATTTCAATATACAAATTATTTCCACACCGTATAGGTCATCTATACAGAATTCAACAAATTCCTCAACAATATATCACTCTTCAATACAACCCTCTGGATGGCATTGATTTTTTTACATACCCTTTCAAGATCTTCATGAAACATTAAATGGGGTACATCCATATATAACGCACATGACCATAAAGTCTAATCTATCTCACCAAGTGATCCATCAAGTGAACTAACATATCAATGAATTACATTGTTAAGAACATTTCCAATTTATATAATATAATAACAATTTCCTTTTTCATCATTGGAAATTTCATCGAGTCTATAACTTTGATGTATATATCTTTGAAAAATAATAAGATCTTGGTTAATATATGATGGATATTCTTGAAAAAAATGAAACATAAATCTACATGAATTATATCTTACATAAAAACTTTACTGTTATGTGATTTCAGAAACCTTAAATTTAAATCAATCATTGAAAAATTATTTTTTACATTCGATGAAGACACATATGGAACCTTTTCATAATTCAAGAAGTTATAAATTGATATCTCTTCTTCCTAGAAAGTGTGTAGATAGTTGGAGGGGATAAAATTGTTTTTCACCCTTTACAAGAACAAAATCTTCCCATATTCTCATTTCAATCATGTCCAGCCTTGACTTAATTCCATACGTTGTTTTTAGGTGCATTTAGTAATGTTTCAATGAAAATATCACATACATTTTTTTAACATGCATAACATCACGAAAATTCCCAACATACAAAAAATTCCAGTATGGTAATTTAAAAAAACTGATCTCTTTTTCCAAAAGAATCTTTTTAGGTCTTTTGAAAAAAGGTTTATAAAAAGCAGTTTCCATATCTTTTACATTCTCAAATAGTTGAACACCTATTTTGGTAGACAGTATTTTATGTTCTTATAAACTCTCATCGAATGAGGTCATCCAAGCATAGTACTTATTTCATTGGGATATAAAAATGTGAAGTCCTAGAATCACAGTATTTGATGAACATTTCAACATAATTGATTGTGTACCTTTTTCTCAAATGGGGCGCCCTTGAGTTCCTTTAATTTTAAATTAAAAAAAATTATATATAGTAAATTCATTTATCATCTCGTATAATATGGCTCTCAAAATGAAATCTTTATTTTTTTAAGAATCATATAGTGTAACACCTAAATCCCAATATAATTTCGAATATTTGATAAATGAAGAAAAATAAATGTCAATATCATTATCTGGTTGTTTTGGTCCTGATATAAGCATAAATAACATAATTTATATTCATTTCATACATAATCATGGTGTCAAGTTATAATTTACCAACATAAATAGCCATGTACTATGAGTGGTGATTTGAAAATGAATATAATTAAATACATTTGCATATAGCATAAGATGATGTTTTCTCACCTCATTTCCAAATTAAAGATACCCATGATAAATTCTATTCCATTGAGGAGATTCTATTGGGAGATGAAGTTTCCTATCTTTATTTCTCGTTTCTTTGTGCCACATCAATTGTCTTAAAGTCTCCTCACATCTATATAGGTTCCTAAACCTTGGACTGATTGGAATGTACTATAAAAATTTCATATAATCAGATTCATTTTCTTCTACTGAGAATCACCACACGTTGAGAATTCTATAAGAGATTTTTGGTTTTTTATAAATAGTATACAGTCATGTGGACATGAATGTGTTATTTCAAAGATCATACCCATTGAAAATATAATTTGAATAGTATCACATGTTCCTCTAGTAAAATAATTATCTTTTGGGATAATATTATTCAATAGAGAAAATAGTTTAGTAAAACTAGAATCACTACATATGTTTCTAGATTATAAATTATACAACTTCAGTATGGCTAAAAATGTTGTATATTTACTGCAACTAGTATACAATGGCGTCTTTGTACAAATATTTAACCTCTCTAGAAATTTTGGAAAATCATGAATATCATCATCAACTATCATTTCCATTTCCTCAATATGATATTCATTGTCATTCACACCTGTAATCACATCCTCAATATAGTCATCTTTATTTTCCATACTTGTAATCATATCAGATGATCCATAAAACATAGTGTTATCCGAATCACAAGATACATTTACTTTTACTCTATATTTAGTCCAACATGTATTACTTTGATCTATTCTGTGATTGATTAAGTGGTCTTCCAACTCTTATGGAATAATTATTTTTGAATAAAAACAATGTAAACAATGGAAAAGGATTTAAAAAGGGTCGTATACATGATCTTTTGAAAAACTGATGATCTCTTTCACCCTATCTTCATACTCATTTATCATATGATTAGAATTAGTCTATTTTCGATTCATATCAATCCTATTTGATTTTATAATATAAATATTTAAAAAAGTAAATAAATAAACAATAAGGGGCCTTTCAAATAAGGGGAACCCAACATTTGAATGTTTCAAATAATATCATCATTATTTAATAGAAATAACTAATTGAATTTTATAAAATAATTAATCCACTAGTGGTAGATGTAATACTCTGAATTCATCTATAATGATCATTAATACCTTTTATGGGATGACTACTACTCAGGGTAGTTCAAGTAACATGTGTGAATGTCCAAGAGAGATGGGGGATGAGTCTCAAGAATCAAAATGCAATAATAACTCTTTAGGATATAAATCTAATGAGGATGATAGTTGTCTCCATAAATCTAAATGATCCTAGACTGGGGATTTAGAAAAGATCTAGAAAAAATATCTTATTTTTCTATATAAAGTTGAAAAGGAAAAGGATTTTGGTCCAAGGACTGACTTTCAGTAGCCCTTAGATTCATTTCAAACCAAGGTTGCATGAGGGGGGTAATGATGGATATCCTACGGTTTGGATGGATTAGTTGAATTCCCTTTTCATGGTGTTATTATCAATCTATATTATGTATTAGGTCAGATATTTTGTATCTAGGATATCACAGATCTAGTCGAATATGATTTCTTCCCTCTTGTTGGGGGTGGATTGGTAGTCGTGTTACTGACAACTGGTCATGTGGTAGGTGAATGCATTGTGATATTGGGATGTGGGTTTCCCTGGTGGTGACCTTGGAGTGAGGCCAAGGGTAGGTCAGTTCGATGGCAACATCATAGGAGCACGGTGACCTCGGGTTACAGGGTGGCTTGCCTAATGGTGGGGAGGGAAGGCAGGCTGGTCATTTATCGGTGAGGGGTTCGTTTTTGTGGCTGATGAGTTTTGAATCGATGACGTCAAGGTGTACATGATGACGACTCATTTGGGATCCCAGTGGTGAGTGATCACAGTGGTCGGTGAATTTGTGAGACGGTCGATAGGGGTGCTTGGATAGGATGGAATCATCCTTTTCATTTGTGGTGGTCGACGATCCTATTGATGGAGGATGCTTCTTTGGCCTTGGGTGGGAGCGGTGTGTCGACTTCGAGGAGACAAGAGATCTCGATGTCCAAATATGGTGTGTGTGATGGTCATGAAGGGTTCCCATAATGGTCATAGATCCTAGTTATGGCAATGGAATCAAGTTTTCTTCAACCATAGGTGGGACTACCTTGGGTGGTGTGACAACCTCGAGTGAAGTGACGACTTTGTGAGGTGTTTTTGTAATGTGTAAACTCTTAGCATGATCTTTTAATAGACTCACACTGGATTTTTTGGTACATTTTTTAAGTGTTGTTTCCATTTCTTTTAGTGGGATATATCATGCATGTTGATTGTAAGGTTGTTGTGGGATGACCTGTGGTGGTATGTAACACTGTTGGGGGTGATGATTTGGTGTATTAAGAGCTGTCAATGGTATTTGATGTTGACAGTGAGCATCTCCCACTATTGATGTGCTGACATCGACACCTTTGTTGTTGTGCATCAGGGAGGACCTAGATTGCATGAGAAATGAATATAAAGGGCACAACAACATCCACAACATGAACGATTAAGTTTATATGATGATGACCTCAGGTGGAGTGTTTTCAGGAACCTCATCGATGTGGTTAGGATGCACGAGATCTTTAGAGTCGGTAGCTGTTAGCCAGATCTTGGCTGCTTTAGACATTACTGGTGTTTCTGGGCCTTTATGCCTTTTGATGTGGGTCCTCATGCCTTTTTTATTTGTCTAGGTATTATAATTTTGTGTAGTGAGTTGGAAAATTTCATGTATTTGTGTTATTTCATGCGTCACAGGCTTTTTCTTTTCTTTATTTTTCTTATTTAATAAATTTTTAGGGTCGGCCACACTCAGTACCTGAACATTCCTAGTAAGACTAATTATTAATTAACTGAAAATTATTAATAATATTTATTATCTATTTTTTAATTAATTAACAAGAATTAATATGAACATGTAAATATCAACTAATAACTAATATTAAACTTAAAAGGGGTATTATCCAAAAAATCAATAAAAATATAAGGCTTTCGGACTTTCGATGTCTTAATTAATGACATATTATTATTATTATTATTAATTAATTAATTAATTAGTAATTAATTAATAGATTTCAATGTTAACTGATAAATTTCAACTACTAAATAATATTAAACCGTAATTAATTAATCCATAATAAATATTAAATAACTAATAATAATTATTAGGTAATTACAAATTATTGTCTGTACTTACTAATTAATTTTGGCGTATTTAATCAATATTTTTACTAAATAGTAATTAAGTGATATTAAGAAGCAATTAATTCATAATAATTATTGAAATACATATATTTCTTATTTAAATATATATATATTATAATTTTATAATAATAATTATTAAAAAAATATTTATTATTTAAATATATTTATTATAATTTTATAATTATTTAAATATGTACTTATTTATTTATAATTATGGTTATAAATAAATATATTTACAAATATTTGTATATAATTATAAATATATTTATATTTTTATATTTTTATTTATATATATATATATATAATTTTATATATTTATTATTATATAAGTATATATATTTATAAATATAATAAATATAGTTATTATTTAAATATATATTTATTTATAATTTTTTAAATACTTTTTTGAAAACATTATATATATATATATATATTTATTATTCTCAAATCAGTATGAACCTTGGGTAACAACCCATTGTCCCAAAATTTGTTATAAATAAAACACACATAAAGTACAGAAAGAGATGGAAAGTTAAAAGTGGTGACAAATGACTACTTCAAGGTAAAACAAACAGAAACAAAGTGGAAATAGGAGATTCATATTGTTGACTGAGATCGACCACCACCCCTTCCTCTTAGATAATGGCCCCTCATCCATGTTTTGGGATTTTTCCTTGTATTCTCTTCATCGGCTTGATGGTCAAAGGATTCATCCCATGGCATGGGATCCTCAAGAGTATGAGGCTTCTGCCTTCCAACTGGGCCTTAGGCTTTAGATAAATTCAAATTAGAATTGATCTTTTCCTTGATCACCTCAGATCCTGAGGGTAGTCCTTCAACTTATAAAAAACCATGTACATTTCAAATTTCCTCCTAAAAGACCAGCTTAGTTTTAGATCTATCTAAAATTTCAATCATACTAAGACATTTTTTACTAGATTCATAATTCAATGGAGTCATCTCAAACGTAATAGAAACAACATAAATTGTATCCACTCCTCAAAACCATGTTCCTCTTGTTACTGAATATTCATAGGCATGTTAGCAACAACTACTACTTCTCCCACAACATGAACAGTTGTCACACCCTTGGTACAAGTAGTGTCATTGTCCACACTGGTTTGTCGCGAACCAACAGCAGGCTTATGGGAGGATATCTACCACACATTTCCATCCTCTAACATCACCAGGTTAGTGGAAGATAAACCTTCGTGGACCATCTTAGCATTTTGAAATTTGACCCAAGGCGTATATTTTCCTTTTCTATTACGTTAATTGAGATATTCATCCCCTAAGACATCTACAAAATAAACCCCATCATCAATGTTAGATGAAAACACTTGATGAGGGTCATGATATCCTCTACACATAGCAAACAAATTCATGTCCAGCATACTACAAGCTTCAATGACCCTCACGTCATAGTGAGGGCCCTTATCGTGGGCCATGGGATCAAAGCCTTCAATGATTATATTGTTATCATCATATGGATTAGTGGTTAATAAAGAACCGGATTTAATATTATAAACCACCTTAGTAAAATAAATTGAAGGGTAAACTTGATTATAAACCACTGGTCTATATCTCTTGATAAGTGGGGGAGTTGCATCCCTCCTTCCCTACCCTAATTCCAATCCATTTTCACCTCATTCCATATGAGTTGATTCCCAACTATCTTTACTCCCAGTCATAACCACTTCATCCTTGTCAACTATAAGCTTCTTCCTATAAAAAAAAGGAATCTTGAACTTACAAGTTTGAACACAATGTCCATATCTCTTATAGTTAGAACATCTCAAGCCCTGATGGCAATGATCTCTTACATGTTCAATAGATGGTAAATTAAAACAAAAATATGGGAAATATTCATATTCTATTCAATGTTCAAAATTGAAATACCCAGTAAACAAATATAATATTTCTATAAGAGGAAAACTATAATCAAACTCAACCCATATTTGATCATGGTTACCATAGCTATCCATCTAAGTCTATTTATCAAATTTATGTAGGGATCCAACTGCCGGTGCAACATCCCATAAAATGATTAGGTTCCAAAAAACCAATTCAGTCCTTTAATACAAATGTGAGACCGTGAAACATAGTTCTTGGCCTGAAATAGATCAATCCAGGGATCCCAATCCTGAAATCTTTTGTAAAGACCCGAAGCATGACGTACATTGACATTACATTACATTTGTGGAATACTTAGTACATAACAAACACACACACACAAGGATCATAATAGTTTAGTGTCTTTGGAAACTCAGAATATAATCTTCTAATCTTGGTGAATGATCTTCAACATCTCCCATAAAGATCTTCCTTTTTTTACCTAAAACCTTTCTTTATATCCTGGGGAAAAGAAAACATAAAAGGGTGAGCTCAAATGCTCAGTAAGAGTAAACAAAAGAAATATCAATCACATCATATACATAAGCACATAAATTTTGGAAATCTTAACCTGAAAAAGAGATCATAATTTCATAACATGGGGTAAATCATGGAAGTGAAATGTAATCACAATAATCATAACTTAAAACATGAAACTTTGTGGCATTCACACAGAATCATAGAGAATCATTTCTTGTTAGTCAAGACTCATTGCCAAGACTATCTTAGTGGAAAAAGTCCCTTTCTGAACCGAGTCACCCTCATTTCAGTCATATTTCACTGAACCGGTATAACCTACCATTCCAGCCATGTCTATCTCATGAGATATAAAATCTTTACCCAATTAATTGGAGGGAGATATAGGTCCCACCCATCTCATAATGATACCATTCTTATGGGTGCCACAAAATCATTTACCATACATCATAGCATAACCCATGTAATAAAAATGGGAATCTTAAACATCATGACATCATAAAATAATTCATATAAGATAAAGGAATTCATAAACATAATTCCATCACAACATAATAAAATCAATGTAATAATAGGGATAGAAATATAACCCTTTATTATCTTAGATGGAATATAATTTTGATAAAACACTTGAACTCCATTCTTGAGGAAAATACCCATTCTACTTCAAAAACACTTTTAATTTCTTAACATATCATAAAATTAAAACTAAAATAAGTTGATTAAAAATAAACTTGAAAACTTATAAGGAATGCTTCTTGGAAAAAATCCATTCATGTCGTATAAGTTAAAAGAAAAAATTCTTCACGTACTTTTGTCAGAAAAGTCAAAAAGTACCTCGTACGAAAAACGACAAAAGATTGCTTTCATATATTTTACTAAAAACTCACCGAAGGGTAAAATTGCATATAGACTATTGTATAAGGATATAAATATTACATATTGGGGAAACATGGATGTGAATGATAAAATACACCCAAGTAAAAAACAAAGTATAAACAATCTCGGATAAAAATGAGATTGTGATATTTCCCTTACCTTAGGTCCGATTTTCTTCGTAAGTTTCAAAACCCCCTGTATAATGATTTAAATAATGTCATTGACTTATTACAGAATCATATTCATTTTTATTATATCATATATGGTTCACTTATGACTTTATATTACCCGTTCTTTTGTAAATTCATGTTAAAGTAGCGTTTTGGGTAAAATCGTCTCATTTGTCATTCGTGTTCTAACTTGTAATTATTCATATGATTAATTAGATCATTATTACTTAATTATAGAATATAAAACATGATTTATATATAATATATATTCAGAATATACATATATATAATGGATCGATAAATGGAATGAAATACACCATTCACGGAGACGGTAGGCCATACGTACGCATGAACGCTGTTTTCGTTTCCTTATTGAATTGAGTGGAATTAAGTAGATGACATACATATATATACACATAAATCCAGTAGCTTTATAATGTCATATATTTCATTATTATTGCTTATATATACTTTATAATCATTCTTAAATGGTTAACATGGAGAATGAATCTCATCGCGTCGTGGAGACGGTAGTCTGTACGTACACACGAGCGATGATATCATTTCCATAATTATTGAATTGAATTGGAGTGGATGATAAAATATATCAGAATCATTATGATGTTATTATAACTATTTATAGTTATTTTTTACACCATAATACCCATCCATGTAAGGTGTTGGTGGAAAAACAGATTACACCACGGCTTGGAGACGGTATTCCGTACGTACGCACGTGCGGTGATTTTGTTTTCCGTAGGATGGATAGATGGTGAAATAGGGTTGTTTCATACATATAATAACATATCAGTATATGAGTGATACTGATGTTATTACTTCATAATGAAACAACCTAAGAATAAGAAGTGGAAGAACAAATAAAGTTGAAAGAATCGGTAACGGAAATTACCTCTTCTTTGAAGCGCCTCTTTGAGACCTCCTTTTAGGGCACTAAAATTGGTCTTTGAGGAAGACCAGAACCTCTAGGATATTTCAAGGGTGGAGAGGAGAATTGGGCAGGGTTTTGCCGAGCTTGAAGGCTCAAAGTTGTGTGAGGAAGAGAGGGAGGAGGTGCCATTTTATAAGGGAGGAGAGGGGCACCTTTGGAATAACTAAAAATATTATTTTATTATAAAGTCAAGTTCGGTTTTAAATAGCTCCAAATTGATTTATTTCGAGGCTAAGGTGGGGATGGGTCGAAATACTCTCATACAATAGAATTTAGACAAGTTTAGGTTCCTATTTTAACCTAATCATTTAGATTTAACATTAAGTTAAATAATTTTACTTTTACCGTGTCTTCTTGTGTTCTTACACTATAAGGTTAATAAACATACATTAAGAAGCAAAAAGAACCCCAAATTGATTATTATTAATATATATAACATTATATAAGTCATTTGGCCGAACCTTAGATTTTTAGGAATAAAATAACAATTAATAATATAATATTTGTTTTAAAACCCATTTTATGTCAATTTTGATACTATTTAGTAATTGATTTTTGTGAAAATCATAACAGAATGATAAGTTCGAACAAAGTTAATTAAATCAATACTAACATGTCATAATAACCTATAAAATTGGTGTAATTCATAAAAAAGTCTTAAAGTACATTTATTTTTGTATTTATAACATCAATTACGTCAATATTTCATTAATAAGATAATTACTGCATCATCTTTGTGTCATAAATAAATTAAATTATTTGATGTCTAAAAATTTAAAATAAAATACCATTATGTAGGAACTCTTTTTAGATTTCTAATAAATATTTAAAATCGAATTTATCTTATGTATAAACCTATATTAAAAATGGTTTAGTAAATAAACATTGTTTTTAACTCTTTTAACCCTTCTTTAAATAAATTAATAATAAATGTCCTAATCTAATCCAAGTGGGCCTAAATGGTCATATTTTATTCCTAAGTTTTTTTTGGTCGAATTACGCTTGTCCAATAGAATTAGGACATGTGTTAGGGTAATAATAATATCATTTCTACCCTTAATTACCCTATTTACTTTTAACCATGGTAAAAAAGGTAAAAAGTTACTATTCATCAAAAAAATATTTTCATCTCATTGAACCACATTTTACTTACTGACATCAACTGTGTCTCTCGGATTTTTGATATTCCACTCACAGAAGCGGTAAAATTATGTTTTATGAAAAATTCAGTTTTTTAACTACCACTTAGTGGTTTCACTATTCATCAAAAATGGAAAGTTTTCAGAAAAATGCCAAAAATTAGGCCTAAGATATATTTGATATTCTGAACTCAAAAATGATTTCTATTTTACCAAATTCAAAAAATATCAGTTGCATTAATTAATTTAAAAATTAATTCCCGTCGTCAAAACAAATAGCGTGTTCTTAAGAGATAATAACTATCAAAAGATTGACACTTGTTTATGTCTGGTTTAAATGTGAAATTACATCCAATGACCAACATTGTTTTAAATTGTAAAAATATATTCTAAATATACTTTAAAACCACTCAAATTAATAATTTATCAGTATTAATTATTTCGATTGAAAAAGTTGTTTTTAATTAAAATTTAGCAATTTCCACTATTCATCAAAATATGAAAGTTATCCGAAAATTACCAAAATTTCACCCTAAGCTAATTTCGATATTACGAATCCAAAAATGAAGTCCATTTTGAAAAATAAAATTTACAAAATTTCAAAAAGTGGTTATTACTATTCATAACGGCTAGTTTTAATAATATTTTAATAGCATATCGTTGTTTAGCGAAACTCGTTATTGCGTACTACACACACTATCGAGGAAGGACGTGATTGCGTGTAATGCAAGGCAAGTCAAGGATGCATGTTGTGCAAGATTCTTTTGGTGTAGCGTACAACAGAAGACATTAGTGAAATTAAAAAGAATATTTTTCATAAAATCTCGGGGTGTTACATCTTAGGATCCCTAGTTTAAGATTGATGAAACCACAGCTCCATTCCTTAAACATAAGATCATAGAAAGGGAAATTAATGTGTAAAAACACATACCAATCAACACCGAGTTCAAACCATCAAATCCCCAAATTTTGAGAAACCACTTCTTCAGATCATTTAGCTTAAAGTGATCATTCCTCATCTCTTGTGTTAGCCATGTAATGAATTAATGCATATAAGATTCTTGTTTCTCTTCAAAAACTGCAGGGCTTTCTTCAATGAAAAGGAACCATAACTTTATATATGATTTTGATAAGTCTTTGAATCGTCATGAAGGATAGTAAAACATCAGTAAAAAATATCAGTACCTACTCACACCACATTATGAGCCTTTGGGTTGAAAACAGGTTCTAAAGGTCGAGTTATGGGAGTCACCTTCACTGATGTTGGATATGCCTCTCAAATACCTTCAAAATTTCTTGAGGTTGATGCAAGATCCATATCACGTGGAGTACCATATGATTTGGGAGGAGCATCATGATATGGTAGCTTTGGATCAGAGATCATCACCAGAGCCTGCCCAGTGGAAACCCTAATTATAAATTTAATAAAAATATTTATTATATTTATTTAATTATTTAAATATATATATTTAGTTATAATTATAATTAAATATAATTATAATTAAAAATATTTCTATATAATTATAAATATCTTTATATTTTTATATAATTATATAAATGGGGTATAGTTTGTATAAACCCATTTCCATGAAGATTATTTAATGTAGAGATGTTATCTTTGAAGAAAATGGGTCTTGGAAATAGAATCAAGATGATTATTCAAGAGAGGTATGACCCATTCTAGAATATGAATAAATCGGTGATGAAGTACCATTGATGGAATGAGGAATTAAAGAACCAATGATTTCATGACTATATACAGCTATATTTGAATACATATAATGAGAGATTTCTCATATATTTCACCAAAACATTTGAAGTTATTGTTGATATATATATGAGAGAACGAAACCAATTGAAGAGTATGTAGATTTATACTTTCTCTCGGTGACTTCTAGTCCATTTAGTTTCAAGGAATCTAAAACAGATGATATATAAAAGGAAAGTGATTAATGAGGAATCCATTACATCGATGCCACAAAAGGCTACAAGCAAAATGAATTCATTGAGTATGGTGATGTCATTACACATGTTGATCGGTCACCTGGATATAATGAAAATTCATGGTTCATGAGGAAAAAAAGTATAAGTGGGATGTTAGAAAATAATCTTTTTTTTAATACAACAACTTAACATACACTCTGTAAATGGAGGCTTGACATTTTCAAATGAAGGTTGCTTGACATGTTTGGCGATGAATGCTTGGACGACACCTACTGCACCAAACTGTGGACTTTTATTTGTGTGTGGTTTTCATGGTTTGTTTTTGTTGTTTGTTTATATACCTATAAATAAGTTTTGTTATAGGTGTTGTAAAATCATTTGAGGGAAGAAATAAATTTTTTTCATAACACTATTATTTTGTTCCTCTAATCATCTCTAGTGATTTTCATCCTTATTGGCTCTACTTTCTTACATCTCTATTTTTATGAAAAATCCACCTTCACACTAATGGTATGCCCAGGCTAATTCATGTCCTTCCAACAAGATATCCAATAAAGGACCCCCATTAACCTTAGCTAAGCACTTGAGGGTGAGAGGGATCTTAGAAAAATCAAGCATGTGTGATGGGGAAACTGATGACGGAGGACCTAAGAGCACGTCCTTGAAGGACCCCCCGTGGGGCCACTACTACAAAACGGGGCAAGGGAAGCGCTACACATTTATCAGCACTTTTTAAAAGCTCTCATAAAGGGGGTCATTATCAGTGCTAAAAAAAGCCCTGATAAAGACCCCCTTTATCAGCGCTAGTAAAAAGGTGCTGATAAAGGGTAAAATTGAAAAAAAAATAAAAAAATGTATTAATATATAAATATATAAATCTATTTATATTGATATAAATATAATATTTATTTTTTAAATATGTTTTAGAAATGATGAATTGAAATCTAATATGAATGTATATGATATTTAGTAAAAAAGTATTATAAAATAATTTAGAAAATATGTTTAATTAATAATTATGTAATTTTTATCCACCAATAGTCATGTAATAACACTTTGAGTATAAAAAAATAAAAAAATAAATAAAAGATAAAAAATATGTTGAAAACAGAACTCAAGCTTCAAACAACCATAAAATTTGATCTGGGACTCTGTTTGAGCTCTACAGTATATCAATTCGAATCCTGCAACGAGCTCTATAGCCATGTGGACAGGTGGAACCCGTAAAAGGTTATTTTGAGGCCAAAAACCCCAGAAGGCCTCCAAAACTGAGTTTTTAGTTGGGGTAACCCAATGTTTTACAATTCAAACGGCTATAACTTCTGATTCCGATGTCTGATAAATGTGTACCATATATCATATCGAATATCGTTTCATTTTCTTCTATTTGACTGATTGTTGACCTAAAACGGACTCATAGATTAGATCTTATGGTCGTTTTATCCTTTAAATGCCTCTAACTTCTGATTTGGATGTCCGTTTTTCTTGTACCACATATCATATCAAAGATCGTTTCATGTTTGCCGATTTGACTGGTTTTGGAGTAGAAACCGACTTCTCGATTATAAGTTATAGTTGTTTTAACATTCTTGATGAGTTTTTACATCCACATTTCTATGTATTCATTCATAACTATATTCATATATATATATATATATATCTGTGTGTGTGTGTGTGTTGTATATATGTATGTTTGTATTTATTTATTTATAAACACACGTAAAAACAAATATTCTATAAAGGTATTTGAAATTAATCTTATAAATATATATATATATTAATATACAAATCAATATACGGAAAAAAATTATAACTATATCTATATATATATTAATATAACTAAATAAATTTATATTAATATGGATCTCTATTAATATACGAATAAATATAACTATATATATTACATGATATATCATTAAAGGGAGAACAAAACAAAATGGCTAAGTTGTAAAGTTGCAGCGCGCAAGGCGGGAGGTCCTGTGTTCGAATTCCAGTGGCATCAGGGTCGCGCGGGCGCAGCGAAGCGGGGTGCAGCGTCCGTGTTGAGGGGGGCCCAGGCGCAGCAAAGCAGGGTGCAACATGCGAACCACCCACGAATTATATATATTTTTTAATTTCTTTCAATGTTTTTTTACATTTATCTGCGCTATTTTTATAGCCATGATAAAAGACCCCTTTTATCAGCGCTAAAATAAGCACTGATAAAAGGGACCCCCCCTATTAGCGATGCGCTTTATAGTGCTCATAAAATCACTGATAAAGGGGTCATTATAGCGCTGATAAAAGAGAATTTTGTAGTAGTGGGCGCCACCCAGGATGGGAGGAGGATCCTTACACAATGGATACCCTGTCAGCTGGGGCCCATCAATCATTATTGTCCCCAGAGAAGAATACACCACCTTCTTGCAAACCACTATTTGGCCGCCACCCAGATTAATGGTCAGGAAATTTGAAACTCCAAGTGGTGCATGAGGTGTGTTCTCTTTAAAAGGACAGGGCATCATTTTTCTCATTCATCCTTTAATCATATTAATTAATTAGTAATTGAAAAAAATTTAATTAATTATTAATGATATTAATTACTAATTAACTAATTATTTATTAACTAATTAATTAGTTATTATTATTATTATTAAACAATTACAAATAAATATTTTAAATTTTTATTTAGTTACTAGATATAAATAATAATGGAAAATGTATTAAATCACTAATGGTGCCCTGTGGTGGCAGAGGCCTCTGCCATCCTCCAGGGGCTTCTTTTTGCCCATTCAAAATTTTGGCCCAAGATTCTGGTGGAATCCGACTAACTGAAAGTGGTGAACACTCTCTCAACAAAAGATGATGATTACCAACCTTATGGACTCATCTTGAGGAAGATTTGGTCCCTGACCGATGGATTCGATGCATGCAAATTTTTGTTTATCAACAGAGATGGTTATTCGAGAGCCCATCGTTTGGCTCATTTTGGGAAATGTTGGGGTGATCATTCTTGGGTGAACTCGTTCCCTGTTTGGCTTTGTAATCCTGGTTTCCTTGATCAATAATTTATCTTTTCTGTTCAAAAAATTCACTAATTATTAATTAATTATTATTAAATTAGTTTTAATTAATTAACTAAATTTTTTAATTAAGATAAGAGGAATGCCACGAGTGAGATGGGGATCAGCGATCTCTCCCCTCCCGCTTGTTTGGAAGATCCATGTCGCATGTTACGGATAAGGGAGATCTTTGTTCGACATAGTGGTTACTGAATAAGGATTCTCCCCTCCCTAATTTAGGGGAATCAATGAAATTAGAGGTGAAATATAAACCCCATCCCATCGACAGTGGTAATACAACAATGAGGGTGGGACAATGATAATTAATAAACTGCTGCATGACAACTCGGGGGGTTAATCGAAGTCTGTGGTGGAGGATGACCCCCACTCTCTAGGGTTCGTTATGGTGATGGCATACAGATTAGGGGTTTTAAAACCCTTGGGAGGGTGGTGGGCGGTGACCAGGAAATGCTTCTATGAGAGATATGGGTGTCACATAAGAACGATAGTGCTACATAAGGGTGTTTTTTATAAGATTTTTTCATAAAATAATAAACAAATAATCCTAGATTTTTTTTGAAAAATAAGCCACAAAGGCATTAACACCCCCACTTCTTCGGAGCCTCAATTCCTTTTCCCAAAATCCAAAAACAGAAATTTATATAATTTGAAATATACATGTTAATATATTTAATTATTATTATTATTATTGTTTATATATATATATATATAATTTAGATGAATTTAAATACTATGAAATATCCAACATTACAATTATTAAAGAAGTATGAAATTATGATAGAAACCTGCACTCATGGCTCTTTTTTGTAATAGGGATTGCCCTGTAAATCCAAATGAACTTCCAATATGGGATTCTGGTTCCCCTTTCCTGCACAAAATTAATAATATATTTTTAATAATCAGTAATTTTTAATAATAAATATTAATTAAAAATTAAGAAATACTAATAATAATACCAAAATAATAATTAACTGTTAACATTTATTATCAAATATTAATAGTTAAGTAATTAATATCAATAATATTAATAAAAATATTAATAAATAACATATTACTAATGAACTACAAATTAGTTATTAATAGTTAATAGTTATTAATTATTTTGTAATTAAATAATATTTAATTGATTATTAAAAATACTTATTACTAATTATCTAATTAACAATTAATTAATTATCAATAATTATTAATTATTATTCAAAAATTACTAATAAATATTTTGAAATATTATTTAGTTACTAAATATTAATAATAATGATCAAATTATTAAATTTCTAATTATTAACTAATTATTGTTAAATTTTTATTAATTAATTAACTAATTGTTGATAAATAATATTTATTACTAATAAATATTAATTAAATAATATTATTAACTATTTATTAATAATATTTCTAATAAATATTAATTGATAATTATTATTAATTATTAATAAAAATTTAAAATTATTGTTTAGTAACTTATTATTAAAAATAATAATATAGTTATTTGTTATTAATTAATTAGTAATTAAAAAATGGTATCACAAGATTTTAAATGAGTGATGAGAGAGCTTCTTTCTTTAATCTAAAATGGTGATCACTCAAAATCACTATTCTTTGAGGATGATCAAAAGTATTTCGATGTTGTTGGGAACAAATAACTCTTTTCCCTCTACTACCCATGAAAAAATACTAACCTGTCTAAGGGATATTCAGAAATAGATGGAAGTGGTGACTATTCTGACAATCGCTAAAAGTGTATCATCATTGAGGATGATAAGAAATTATTTTATGTTGTTGTGCATAAGGATCTCATTTCCAATTTTCATTCATCTAAAGATCTGATCATAGATAAAAAAGTAGGGAACATATTGCTTTCTGGTTGGGTCAGAGATTCCAGATGCAGTGGAAATAAAAGAACACCCAAAATACCATGGTTTAGTGAAAGCCTACTCCACCAGAGAATCATTAATTTCATTCATCTAAAGATCTGATCCTAGATAACAAAGTAGGGCACGTACTACTTTCTTTTTGGGTCAGAGATTCCATATTAAATGGAAATAAAATGAAGAACACCAAAAATACAATGGTTTATTGAAAACCTACTCCACCATAGAATCATTATTTTTATTTTTAACTAAAAATTATGAGTCTCACAAATCACACACATCAATTGGTGCAACAATACCTGCCCTACTCAGTGTTTTATTTCAAACACCTTCATGATCTTAGGCTTCCCTTTTCCTCTTATAGCCATGTTATCCACCACACACCACTTATCAATCCCTTTTTTAGAATAGTGTACCCTGGTCAATGCCTCCCTCCAATATGGAAGGGCATGTAGACTTATAAAAACTATGTGTGTCTTTTATTGTCTGTCTCACCTCTTATAGGACTTTTTTTCGAACCTTATGCGTAGTGAAGATTCAGTCAATATGAGATCCTATTTTTTCAGAAAATTAATCCAAATCTTCCATTCAAATTTTAAATAACTCCCAAAAATATCCACCATTATTTAAAATTGTGAATAGTTCACCATAATCATCTATTTTGACCTTCAATTTCATGCCCAATATTGATATGACCCACCACACCCATAACGGGTGTACAAATGGTCATATCTGATGAAAAAACTATTGTGTCTCCACCATGCCACAAAATACGGAATAAAATGCCATATTAATTTTAAAATAACCATTTTCAAAAATATTTTTTTTAAATAACCTGTAATAGTACTCTGGGGCCTCAATGAAGATTCACTTGCTCAAATCAACTTGTATAGATTCCCAATTTTCTTCACTTTGATCATGGTCATTACTCCTCGCGTCACATTGAGAAATCCACCACTAGTAGAAAACAAAAATCTGTTGGAATCCAACATACCTAAACCAATAATGTTCATTCTAAAATCAGAACATACCTCACATTGGAAAGTGTGTGAATAAAACCATCAAACATATGAACTCGCACAATACCGATTCCAACAATTCTACATTATGCCTTGTTGGACATTTTCACAATACCACCATCATACTTCTAAAAACTATCAAAAAATTATTTTTTGAACATATATGATAAGAGAAACAAAAATTTAAAATCCAATCTAAATCATTCACATCTTCCACAGTTATAAGTAATAAATCACTTTCATACCTCTCATCTTGAGTCCCAGTATTCACCTTGACTGATTCTTCTTTCGTTTCAAATTTTTTTCTACTTTCATCATTCACTCACTAAACTTCATAAAATTCTGTTTTATATGACCTTTTTTTCCACACTTCCAGTATACAAAATCACATCTTGGTCTTGATTGACTTCTATATCTCCTGCTCCATGAACCATTCATTCGTTGTGTCAAACATTCAGGAGAGTTATGTCCACTGGTCACTAAAAATACCCCACTATTAACTAATTTTTCTTCATCATTAGTCTTTTATCAAGTCTCGTTCATTATAAATGATGAAATAACATCATAAAATTTCAAATTGTATTTTCCAAATAACAGTGTGGTGATAAGATTGTTTTACAAATTTGTAAATGAACCAGACAAGAGAAAATACTTGTCTTCTTATTCCATTTCAATGGGCACCAAATCACCTTTATCACTAGTTTTAACCACCACCATAGATAATTCCAACAAGATTTTGATGATCTTTTCCAAATGGTTTCCCAAATCACCACTTTATCTCATTCGAAGACAATTATATTTTTTCAAATACAATAATTTTTTTCAGAGATTTATATTTATACTTGGCTTTTAGCTTCATCGATTACTGCTTTGGATCTATTAGATTCATCACCTCCCATAGTGTATTGTTCACCAAATAAAATTTGAATGGTGATTATCGCCAAATCTCTCATATTTTACCAATCATCAGAGCTATCCTTCTCTGGCTTCTCTGATTTTTCCCTAATGCTTTCACTATCCCTTCCCAAGTCAAAATATTATTTCACCATTGTTGGCACAATGTGAAATCATTTTTCCCATTAAAAAAATTAAATTTGGATAGAATTATTTGGATGCGAATCTTTCATAATTATTCATTAATAATGAATGGATAAACACATTTGATACCAGATGTTAGGTAAGAGATTGAATATGCAACAGAAATAAAATGAATAACAACAAAAAATAACATGGTTCAGTGAATGCCCACTCCACCCAAGAAATATAAATATTATTTAATAAAAATTACAAGTCTCACAAGTCATACACATTAATTGGACCAATAAATCCTACTCCACCTGATGCTTTATTTCTACCGCATCCATGATCTCAGGCTTACCCTCTCCACTTACAACCACACCATGCACCACACAGCACTACTCAAACCCTTTTCCAAAATTATTATTCCCTGGTCAACACTACCCTCCAATATGCAAGGGCTTGAGGATCTTCAGAAACTACGTGCATCCTCTATTGCCCACCTCACCTCTTATAGGCCTCTTTTGTCAAACCTTATGCATAGTTATGATTCAGTCAAAAGGACATCCTATTTTTCTAGAGAATTAAACCAAATATTCTATTCAGATCTTAAATTACTCTCAACATTTCCATGGGTAAAAAACTATTCTTACCCTTGTACAAGGTTTCTGGTTTTTGGGGTTTTTCATGTGACATGCCGACAATTAATTGATGATGATGAGTTGTGTGGGTGGTGAGGCATCATCCAAATGAATGGACCTTTGGAGACAGAATGATAATGATTTGGGGTGGAGTATATTGGATCTTGGATATGTCCAGTGATGGATTTTCCCAACCCAATGGTAGTGATGAATATTGAGTGAAGGCTGACGATGATGATCGGGTGCAGGAGAAATTGATACCCAGGTGCTGACCAATGATGATCTTAAAGACCTTGAGATGTAGGGAGTTATTGAATACCTCAGGATGTGGATGGGTGTAAGTCGACGATGATGTGGGGAGAAGGGTGGTGATGGGGGCTGTTGATGAAGGCATCATACCATGAGGTAAGAATGAGATCCGGGTAGTGGTGAGTTTTTGGGGCTAGCGATGGATTCCTGACAGTGGGGATGGAAATTAAGAGCTAGCGGCGACAACCTCGGAAGGGGGGAGCATGACGTTGAAAACTTCGAGATGAAGGGGATGACCTCAGGATGTGGGGATATGATGATGACCTCGGGAAGTGGTTAAGATATGTGTGTAGGGGTGAAAACTAGAAACAATATCAAGGAGTGGGTTGTGATGACCAATGACTCGGGATGCTCAGGAATTGGGATGCAAGAACAGTGGGCCCTGATGGAAAGACTATCGATAAAAAGGTCTTCCTCACACATAGCCGCTGACTTGAGGCTTGAATATCCAATTAAAGGGGTCATTATTGAATTCCATGTTGGCATCCAAAGAGATAAGGGGGTTGGTGACACTAGCATAGCCCGATAGTGAGGAAAATTGGGCCTACGGGTTGCAATGAAGGGGTTCTTTGGGATAGTGATGCAAAGGGGCTATGGGATTCAACGAAGTAGGGATATCAGCCATGTGATGATAGGAATATGAGTATTTTATATTTATATATAATATGTATAAATAAAAATGGTGTATTAACCCTTTGGGGGGATATTAGTATTCCATCTGTGTGTGGGTGGCGATTTGTGTTTTTGTGTATCCATACCTCTATAAATTCAATATATATTAATAATAATTATTAAACAGTTAATAATAAATATTTAAAATTATTATTTACTTAATTAATATAAATAATAATGATTATATGATTAAATTATTAATTATTAATATAACACCCCAAGCTTCCATGGTACGTTTCCCTTTGAATAATGTGATAGCTTCCACTGTACGCAACATCAAGATTCTAACACACCGCGACAAATAAAAATAGATGTTATGAATATTAATACCCACTTTTTGAAATTTTATAAATTTTATCTTTCAAAATAGAAATCATTTTTGGATTCAGAATATTGAAATTAGCTTAAGGTGAATTTTTGGTGTTTTTATGAAAAATTGCAATTTTTTATGAATAGTGAAAAAACATTGAGTTATTGGTTAAAACTGAATTTTTATTTAAATAATTACATCTTTTATTTTAATTTATTTTAGGTCAAAATATATAAATAATACTTATATTTTTTCAATGTAATTCATTAGTGTCATTTTATAATAAGTTTAGATATATAAAATTTTATCGATCTTTTTTACATCTTTTACCCATCTCCTAGGAGCATTTTCAAATTTGTATAAAACATAATTTTAATGTATTCGTGAGTTGATTTTCAAAAATCAGAGAGACCAGATTAATATCAGTAAGTAAAATGTTCTTCAATAAGATGGAAATAATTTTTGGTGAATATATACTTCTGACTTTTATTAACCACAATTAAAAGTAAATTGGGTAATTAACGGTAATAATTATATCATAATTACCCTAACGCATGTTCTAATTTTATTGGATAAGTATAATTCGACCAAAAAACATTAGGAATAGAAAATGATCCTCTTTTGTCCACTTGGATTAGATTAGAACATTTATTATTATTTTATTTAAAGAAGAGTTAAAAGAGTTAAATTCAAAGTTTAATAACTAAACCATTTTTAAGATAGGGTTACACACAATATAAAATAGACTATAAATATTAATTAGAAAGATAAAAAGATTTCCTACATAATGGTATTTTATATTTAATTTTTATACATTATATAATTTAATTTATTTATGACACAATGATGATGAAATAATTACATTATTAATGAAATATTAACAAAATTGATATTATAAATATCCAAATAAATGTAAATTGAGACTTCTGATTAATTCCACTAATTTTATAGGTAAATATAAAATTTTAGGGTTTGTTAAATAAATTTAATTCGAAGTGATAATTTTTTATGGATTTCAAAAAAAGAAAATACTAAATAGTGTCGAAATTGACATAATTGAGTTTTTTTAAAAAATATTATATTATTAATTGATATAATATTCATAAAAATATAATTTTCGGAAAAAGGGCTTATATAAGGTTATATATATTAATAATTAACCACATGGGGTTCTCTTGGATTGTTATAGTATATTTAGTAACTATATAATATAAAAATACAAAGAGACATGGTAAATGTCAAACTATTTATCTTAGAGTTAAATCTAAAAGATAAAGTTAATATGATGATATAAACCCATATAAAACCTATTGGTTGAGAGGTTTTAGACCCATACCCACCTTATCCTCTAAATAATTCATTTTTTATCCATTAAAAACTGAAAATTATTTTATTATAAAATAACATTTCAATATTTTTCAGTAGTTACCCTCACCTCTCTTATAAAAGGGCACTTCCCCTTCTCTTAATTTCACACATCCAAAGACTTTTGGATCGACCAAAACCTGGCCAAATATCCTTAAAACTTTACTCAGTTCATCCTAGAGGCATTTATTTGGTCATAAATCTATCCTAAAGATCCCTTCAGATCAAATCAAATGAAAGAACCTGAAGAAAATGTAAATATTTCATCACCTATTTCAAGTTATTTTCATCATCCACTTCCTCTTTCTTTTTTGTTTCAATTCTAAAATAATAACTCCAGTATCTTCTATATACTGTGATGTTACTATAAAAAATTGTAAAACCATATTCATTATTATATCCATCCTATAAATGACAAAGTCACCATACATGCGTACGTATGGATTACCGTCTCCACGTCGTGGTGTAGTTTATTATTCAAACACTTCATTATTTGGATGGGTATAATAATGAGTATAACTGATGTAAATAATAAATATAATTTGATAATGATTCTGTATATATGATATACCATCCAATTCCTTAATATTTCTCCATCAATATAAAGATATTGTCGCTGATGCGTACGTACAGATTACCATCTCCACGAACGCGATGAGATTCATTCCCCATCATAATCAATCAAGAACAATTTTAATTTTATGATTAAAAATAATTTTTCTGAATATAATATCATTCTGTATATGAATCAAATACATTCTATCCATAACAAACATGGATTACGTAAACAATCACATAAAGGAAGACGAATCCCGATATGATGATACTACTAAAATATTATTAATAAAGCCATATTATAAGATCATATATGATATCAAATTTATGTATCTGGTTATTTTATAATTTAATAAAAATGTTTTAACTATTATATAGGATTTTAACATACCATTGACTAAGGAAAACTACAAGGTAAGGGTTAATTTCGCAATCTCTTAATTATCTGAGGTTGTTTTTACGTAAGTTTCTACTGGGACCTCTTTATCGTCCACATACGTGTTTTCATAAAAATGTATTTCAATTTTTTTTACTATTGACTAGAAAATGGGTTAAATTCATTTATACCATTTTTTTACCATATATGTTTTGAAAATAATCATTTCATCATTTTCCAAACAAGGTACTTTGTGACCTTTTTCACAAAATTAAGGTAAGAAAGTCTTTTTTTAACTTATATGGCGGGTGAAGATATTTTCCACCGTTATAACATCATTAAAGCTTATATTACAAGATTATAAGAATATTTTCAAAATAAATGTTTCCTTTTATAATTATATTACTTTTATAGGATTTCAAAATAGAAAGAGATATTTCTCTAAAAAAAGTTTTGATTTCATCTATGTCAACATCCTTTTGATGAATTTTAAGCTTGTTTGAAGTTGATTTATTATGATACAAATATTCCATATTGTATTGATGTTTTTGTGATATATTTGGCTGTGGATGTGTTATTTTCATACTATTCATGGTATATAGACAAAGTATTGACATTTCTTATGCTAGTTTTAATACAAATGTTAATGTTATGTTTAACCCTTTTCATATGAGGAATGCATTGGACTTAGTAAGTGCTAGGTGGAGCCTACTATAGCTCCTCGATGCATCGGTAGGTCTCATGAGACAAACTAGTATCTGGGAACAGGGCCTTTATAAAATCTTATTTTTAGTCTTGGCACAAGGCCTTGACTATGTGGTTATGAAGTCTGACATTTTTCGTTCCATCGTTATGAAAGTGGCTATTGATATTGCATGTGATTATTCGACTATTAGAATATCCATGCGAATAAGTAAATGACATTATGTAATTTTATATTTCCATATTATTCTTAAGTTTACGTTTAAAATGCTTTTTATTTAGTCTAATACATTTCCATAAATGTTTATGATTATTTATGAAAGTTTCGGCTATATTGTTATCCTTACTGAGCATCTGAGCTCACCCGTTTCTATGTTTTATTTTTCCTACAATGTGAAAAAAGTATTTTATGGTTGACCTATAGGGATAGGATAAGGATATATGTGTGTTCAAAAGGGGAAAATGATGTTGCTGTTTTTATTTCATGATGTAATGTAAAACCTATGAATGTATATAGTACTTCCAAGGCTACTAAACTGATCAGTCTTTCGTGACATGATTCCTTATATCATGCCAATGTTATGTAACAATGAACCGACTCTGGGTAACTAGGGTAAGGGCATTACATTTAATTATTTTTATCAAATTATTATTAATTAACTAACTAATTGTATCTAATTAATATTATTGTACTGTGTGGGTACTATAGCTGCTGGGTTACTATTCACAGACTGGCTATTAGGCCAAAACTTTTGGCCTACGGGCTATGTAATAAGCTATAAGCCCACTGGGCCTTCGGGGTATGTAATGTGTTTCCCTATACCCAGTTAAAGGAGGTCCTTGATTTAATTTAATAATAAAATGAGGCTTCAGCCCCAACCCTTAAAAAACTAATTAATAATTAATTAATTATTATTATTAACAAATTACTAATAAATATCTAAAAATATCATTTAGTAACTAAATATAAAAAATAATGGTTTAATTTTTAAATTATTAATTATTAATTAATTATTTGACAGTGGCCGCAACCAAGTGATATTGGGTTGGGAACCACATTTGAGTGGCTGGGGTTAAAATCCTTGCCACCGCTCTAGTTCAAACCCTAATTAAATTGGGAGGCATTATTTGGTGGCCACATCTAAAATGTGGCAATGATTTTCATGTGATGAGATATTTAATGAATTGTGCTGGATTAAAGCCACATCAAGGTGAGGCCAATGTTAGGATCCATGGGTGAATATGATAACAATCCATGCTAAGATGGAAAGGTAAGTGGATGTAGGGGTGATGACTCCACCGTTGATGTACGATGGGAACAGGTTGAAGACGATGATCCATGAGTGGAAGGTGATTACATTTCATGTGATATGGAGTGATTGGTGGTTTAGGGGGGGGGGGGGTAACTCCATCGCTGATAACTCCCATTTATAAGTGGGGAGACCCTAGAAATCCTTCTGGACTATCAAGGTGAGATTCAGCTTCCCCATTTCCTATGAAGAATTAATAAAATATTATTATTAATTATTATTAACTAAATAATCATAAATATTAATTATTAATTAATTCCTAATAAATATTAATAATAACAAAATAATAATTAACAATTAACATTTACAATTTAAAAGTAATAGTTAACTAATTAATGGGTCTCCCTCTACCCGGATAGAAAGAGGTCTTTGCGTTCATAATAAAAAATAGGTTTCGCCCCCAACTTATATATATATATATGGAATTAATATTTATTGTTAATTTATATTAATTAGAAAATAATATTTAATCAATAAATAATAATTTAGTAAGAAGTAATTATATATATATATTCAGTGTACAATTACAACAAAACACAAACATCTCAAACTCATAGGCCGGAAGGGTGGGTCAAAGCCAACCCCAAGTGGTAATCTACCCATCAAGCCATTTATTTATAGATTATATATATATTATTGAATCCCCTCATTACAACAAAACTGATTTTTATGGGAATATAATATAATTACTTTTCCCAATATTAGATGATTTATTTGATAAAACGAACTTAATTTTTTAAATAATCATATAAAAAGTTATTATAGTGAATTTTTACTATTTTTTTTTAAAATATCTATTGTCTAGTGAATAGTGAAAAACTGTTTTTTTAAACTGTATTTTTATTTAAAGAATTATAAAATTAAAATTTTGTTAAAATAGATTAAAATTATAATTAGATCTATTATATTATTAATAATCCAATTAATTTCATTAGAATCACTTTAAGGGTTTAATTTGGTGTAAAAACAATTTTATACTCAAAAGACATTTTTCTAAAAAATAACTTTTTGTTGCGTTTTTCAGTTTAATATCAAATTAAATTTTGAAACATATCTAAATTGAATATTAATGAATATATATAATATTTTAAATCATAAGGTACAAGTTTATTAAATAAGACTCTTTTATTTTTTTGTCAAGTTGAATAGTAACTTTAGTACTTTTTGTAACAACCGTAAATGGTAAATCAGGTAATTATCAGTTATAAATAAAATGATAAGGATTATAAAATGATCATAAAACTTGTATTAATTTTTTTGGATGATTCCATTTCATCCATAAAAATCCAATATTCTGTTATATGTCCTTTTTCCTTTCGGATGAGATTATAACCTTTATTGTATTTTATGTAAACAAAAGCAAAAAATGTCACTCTCTTATTTTTAATAACAATTGTATTTTTAATATATAGGTAACTAGAGGATATGTTCAGTTATAAATAATATTTTTAAGTCTAAATGATTTTTCTTCATTATTGTAATTTATTTTTAATTTTTTTTTTTGAAAAAATAATTACCTTCAATTCTTACACAATGCTTAGTGAATAATTATTTAATTAATGAAAAAAATAAAATAATTGATATTAAAATCAATAAATGTGGTATAATTTGAAATAATTAATGATACCCAATAATATTGTAGATAGAAATGAAAAATTATATAATTGTAGATTTATTTTGTTCGAATTAATTTTTTTTCTTGATATTATTAAAGTCAAACTAAATGAATAGTTCTAAAATTGACATTATTGATATATTATAAATATAATATTTTATTAAATGATTTAAAAATCATAAATAAATAATTTTCATCTAAAAAATGGTATATGGTTAATTACATCTATTATGGTACATTTATGAGTCGTTAGGAATTTTACAGTAACATTACTGACCCTTAAATGTAGAAAATTCTAATTTCTTGGTAATTGTGAGAAGAGTAAACATGAGATAAAACTAAATGATTAGGGTGAAAAATATCCAAAAAATATCGAAATTTTATTGGAATAAATTATTTATACTTACATCCACCTTATTTTTTAATTAAATAAAATTGGTTCCATTTTTACATGATAAATAGTTAATAATAATTTAATATTTTATAAAATTCTAAAAGTGACCCTCACCTCAATTATAAAAGGGAACCTCCTCCCTTAATTCATTACATAACTTTGAGCAATCTAGATCAACCAAAAACTTATCATTACACTTATAAAAATCACCATACAAGTTATTTATCTTCTTTTCCTTTAAAAATATCATCCCTAGGTCCCTAAAGAAGTGATGTAAAGGGAGTCCACCGAAGAAGAGGTAATCATCTGTACTAACTCATTCAAGTTTATTTATTATTATACTTCATCTTCATGTTTTGTATTAATGTTTAAAATAATAAATATAGTATCTTAAATATACTAATATTTTATTATTATTATGGTACAACCATATTCCATATCTTTTCCATTCGAAAAAAGCGAAATCATCGCTCGTGCATACACACAGCTTACCGTATCCAAATAGTGGTGCATTCATTTATCATAACCACTATAATTGGATGGTTATAAATATTGAACTAATGAGAATACAAGATAATTATGACATAATTATGCCTTTTTAATGATTATATCCTTTCTCCATTCTTACCTTCCAATCTTCTAGGAAACGATAACGTCACTCTGTGTATGTGTGGACTACCGTCTCCATGAAAAGAAGTGATTAGTTTTTCATTTCAATTTTACTTGGATGAAAATAAGTATATATATATAATAACTATATATGATATATATGATATAAAAATTATTATACAAAGGTGAAATATTATTTACCTTTCTTTAGTTCCATCTAGTAAAATGTGAAAACACTATTCATGCGTTCCTACAACTTACAATTTCCATGAATGTTGTAATTCATTTTATATATTTATCTTTTATAGATTACAAAAAATAATTATAAAATAAATAAATATTATATTATTATTATTATTATTAAAATTATGTATATTATAAAATCTTTACCAAATTATAAAGAGCAAAACTATCAAACCAAATCATACCTGAAAAACAAAGTAGTTACAACCCAAAAAAATAATTTTAACAATGAATTGATAATAAACGGGTCATAAAATATTATAAGTAAATCAAATATTGTATGATATATATGATTATGGTTTCTGAACACATGTATAATAAATCTATATTTATTATATAGGAGGTTCTAACATGTACAAAGGAAATCCAATTGAGGTAAGGTTTTTTTTCACAATCTCATCATTATTCAAGATTGTTTGTTTTTATGTCTCATCTGGGGAATATTTTTCTAACATTTACATGTTTTATAAAAAAGTTTTCAATAATAATAATTATTATCCAATTATTTTTTAAATACATTTATACCCTTTCTTTAATTTTTACAATTTTTTTTAAAAAGAATATTCCTCTCATTTTTCGAACGAGATACGTTTTGAATTTGCTTACATACGTTTGAAATGAATGTTTTTTAAGTTATAAAACATGAAAAAAATTTCCTATCATCATTAATCCTAAATTGTTTGAAGATTAAATTATATTTTTACACATTTATTTTCACAAAAAATTATTACTTTTTTACACACACAGTTTTTACTTCTTAAAAATTTATTTATAAATAAAAAAGGCTATTTTACTTAAAAAAATTCATGTGAATTTTTAAAAGTATTATTATCTATGTTAACATCCTTTTTTTCATTCTTATGTTGAGTATATACTCAAAATATACTTTACACCATATTTATTTGTATTCATTATGATCATTTTGACTCAGGAAAAGTATTGAAATTCAGTATGATAGTTCTTCTAATATGCACAGTTATTGATTATTAAGGAATGTTGATTTAGCTGTATTATTTATTCATATGAGGAATACATTGGTCTTAGTAAGTGAAGGTTGGAGGACTCTGTATCCACTCGATTTATAATTATGACTCGTGAGATAAACTATATTTTTTTGGAGGAGGCCTTACCCATTTATTCAGATGTCATGCACAAGGTCTAGATAATATTTGTAGATGTCTTGGCCAAGGCCTCAATGTTATGATTCAGATGTCTAATTTTATGAATTCCATCATTATGAATTATTTTTTTGATGTATATGTGATTATTTTATTTTATATCTATGTATGAGTTTCTAGATCATGTGATTATTTATATTCCATTACTTGATCATTGTTTATTCTTTCCATATTATTCATGCCTTTTTAGGTTCTCTTGTAAACATACCATTACTGAGCATTTGAGATCACCCCTTTATTATGTTTACATTCCCCCCAATTTCATTAAGTGTTTTATGATTTAAATATATGGATATGATAAAGTGAATAATGGAATTCTTGAATAAAATAAAATTTTATATTTTCTGTTTTCAAATGTAATGTGTAATTCTAGTATGTATCTAGTTTTCCAATACTACTAAACTATTCAGTCCTTTATGATGTGATTACTTATATCTTATGAAAAGTTAATAAAGTAACCACCAATTGTAGGCTACTGGATTAATGTTCTTTATAACTCGTATCATACAAAGTTTAGTAGAAAACATAGATAGTTTTATTTAAGAAAACATAGATTCGAGAAATGCAACCGTATAACGAACATTGAGAATATTCCCAAAGAAACCAATCTAATGATTTTGATATTAGTTATACATAAAATATGAATTTATGTAAATTGTTTCACAAAAATTGAAATTATACATTATATTTCATAATGTTATAATCTAATTTAGTATATGTCATTCTTTATAATTGGAACCTTGTGGAAAGAATGAAAAACATATTAATGTGCATAATCCAAGTAGGGATTTCCATCCCAGTCATGATAATGAAGTTAAAGATGGAGATATAGTTGGAACCAAGAAAATTATAACTATATTAGGTCATTTGACTAATGTTATGGCCAATATAATTTCCCATAAGAAGAAACCTACTGATATATAATGAAATGTAACAACATTAGACGACTTTATGCATAAGAAACCTCAATCATTCTATGGTACCACAAATCAACATATAATTGAGAAATATATAAGTTCATTAAAGAAGATATTTATTACTTTTGGACATAATTAAATAGATAAGGTTGTCATGGAATTTTATCATATCCTAGATGATGTAGATTAATGGTGGTAATCTATTCAAAACACTATGTATGAGGAGGAAATATTGAGTGTTGAATGAAAGGATTTTAAGGAACTTTTCTTGGAAATATATTTTCCACATCGACAATGAGCAGATATAGAGAGATAATTATTGACTTTGAGAAAAAAGGAACAAAAAAATGTTTCTAATTTTTAATCCAACATTATGAGGTTAGAAATACATATAGAAAACTATTTATGTAATACAAATAGTATGATAAACCATTTATTTGATGGCTTAAATACATTCCTTGAAGGGAATTAGTCTCCCAAACCTTCCCATCATTTGATGACATTGTATCATGTCCTATAAATATATATAATGAATTCTCTATGTCTTATGAATCCAATGGGAATAATGATAAGAATATAATGGTAGAGAAAAAATTTAAAAGATAAAGAATATAAGGGAGAATGTTCCAATATATGATTCTTTTTGAAGGAGACACCCTAGTACCTGCTTAATAGGAAAAGGATTCTGTTTCATGTATGGAGAGAAGGGATGCCATGATCATGATTTAAAGGGAATAAAGAATCTACCAATGTTAAATACTTAAATTTTTATAATCTGAGGCACTATGAAAATGATTTTCTTAGGAATAAAGGTAATTTACCTAGAAAAGGAAAAGGGAGTAAGGCCAAGAATTTTTAATCATAAAAGTTAAGGATGAAGTTCCTAATGATGTTGTGGAAGGTAATAATATCCTAAAACAAAGATAATTATTTATTTGATTTTGGATCTTTACACTCTTTTATATCTTCCATGTTTTCTATGAAAATTTTATACTTTCTTATAACCTTAGGAAAGGAGTTATCAGTCAAGAATTCTAATGGAAGTCTCATCACAAAAAGGATGTGTTAGTTAGTTCCTATCATGTCAGACAAACATGTCCTATTTTCTGATTTTATAATGATAACAATGGTTTATTTTGATATAAAACTTTGTATGGATTGGATTACAAAATATATTGGAAAAAATTATTACGAGGAGAAGGAACGTATGATTTTTGATAAATATTTGAAATTAATTATAATTAGGGGGGGAATTTATCATCTGATTCCTATTTATATCCACCCCAACAACATTTATAAATGAAATCTTTTGGGAATATGAGTAGATATAACCTACAGATGGAAAATTTAATCTTTAAATTCCGTATGTAACTATTGTTCATGAATAAATTGATGTACTTTATGAGGAATTATATAGACACCCATAATATCATGAGGTCTCGTTCTAAATTGCTTTTATACATGATTCAAAACCTATATCAAAGAGTCCCAATAAAATAGCCACTGTGTAATTAGTATAATTGAAGAAACAACTAGACGATTTGTGTAATAATGTATTTATACCCCCTGGTGTTTCACCTTGGGGAGAACCTATTCATTCCATTAATAAGAAATATGGATATATGAGTGTTTTCAATAAATGATATTACTATAAGGAATAAGTATCATCTTCCTCACATTGATGTCATATTTGATCAACATCATAGTGCTCATTATTTTTCAAAGATTGGTCTTCTTTGGGTATCATTAATTGTGAGTAGAGAAGGATTATATTCTTTAGAAATAATTTAGAATGAGGAATGAGCATTACGAGTTTATAGTAATTCCATTTGGATTGACTAATATACATTCTATTTTTATGGGCCTAATTAACAAAGTTTTCAATGAGTATCTTGATAATTTTTTTCTAGTATTTCTTGATGATATCTTAGTGTACTATAAGATCTATGAGGACCATGAAAATCACTTGTAAATAATAATTGACACTCTTAGAAGGAAATTTTTATATGGGAAATTTATAATGTGTGAATTATGGCTTCAGAAGGTTTTTTTCTTGTCCATATTGTCTCTAAACGATGGTATCTCAGTTGATCCTATAAAGAAAAAGAATTTCCAATAATGGTCTATACCAATGAACATAATTGAGGTATGCATTTTCATTGGGTCTTCAGGTTTCTACCGGTGATTAGTTAAAATTTGTTACCTATTGGATATCCCATTAACCAAGCTTACTCATAAATGGATTAAGTTTATTTAGACAAAGCAAGGTAAAGAATGTTTTAAAGAATTGAAGAGAAGATCCGTAAATGTTATGAACTTGAATCTACCATCATGAAATAGTGGATTTGTGATATATAGTGATTTATCAAAGAAGGTTCTTGGTTGTGTCCTTATGAATAATGATAATGTTATTTCCTATGAATCTAGATAGTTAAATAATCATGAATAGAACTATCATTCTCATGATCTTCTATTAGAATCCATAATATTTTGTTTGAAGATATGAAGAAACAATATCTATGTTGAAATATGTGATATATACATAGTTCACAAGAGTATGAAATATATATTATCATAGAAAGATCTCATCATGACAAAAAGGGGATGACTCAAGCAACTCAAGGATTATGATTACTCAATACACTACCACCCAGGGAAGGAAAATAAGGAAGCAGATGTATTGAACTAGAAAGATTAGGGAGTTATGGAAAAAATAGGGATTAGAAAGTATCATATGTTCATGGATTTATTAATTATGGATATGGGAATTATTAAGGATGGGTAAACATCACTCATTTTCTAAATGATTTCCAAACCATATTTATTGGAAAATATAAAATTTTCTCAATATTATGATGAGAATTTTCAAAAGAAAATCAAAGACATAAATGATGTAAAATTGGAAAACGTTGTATATAGAGATGGTGTTGTATAATTTGGAAAGACACTATGTATGACAACCCTGATCTTTTATTGCACAATTGATCATAATTCATTACATAAACTTAATTTGATACAACATAGAACATAGAGATGTCTAGTGTCTTTGTGGATTAGGATCATTACATAACAACTTAAAACATAAAAAAACAACATATTTATTGATAAATTCGTTTACATGACCACTACATTCTTTTGTACTTAGCATTGCATGGGATAACCAGAGGACATTCATATGAAAAGGGTGAGCTATAAATCCCAGTAAGGGAATAATCATGGAATAAAATGAGGAATAAAATAAATGTTAGAAAATAGGCATATAAATATATCAAAGGAGAAGCATAAACATAAATTTATGATAAGGCATGATAATCATGACATGGAAATGTGGCACCAACACTTAAAATGGAATTAGCAGGAGCGAAGGCTCATTGCACATAGAGCATGAGTAAACCCTCATTGCACGTGAAGCACGAGTAAAACCTCGTTGTACTTGAATTGTCATGAGTAAGCACCCATTTCACATGATTTATCATGATACTATACTTTACCCAATGCATTGGAGCGCTATAAGGGTGCACCCTTCTTAAACATTTCATATCATGCATAAGTGTGCCACATGGATCATAAAACATTAAATCATTCAAAATCATCATTTATTTTATGATAAATGAATGTTGAATACATACATGAAACTCTTTAAACAATATGTAAATGTGAATAAAGGAGAATACCCTTGATAGATAAATGGGCATGGTATTCACGACACATTGACTTTGGCTAGGAAAAACGCGGTGCAATTTTGGAAACATAATAACCTGACATAATAACTCATAAAATTAGTTTATGAGAGAGAAAGGGGTGTCTCATCATATTTAAATGACACATACAGTAAGGGGGTAATTTAGATACATGTCCCAACAAATATAATGGAATTTAAATTCTTGTTACAATATAATTTCTTGAATGTAAATGAGGAGAGGGAAATTACTTTTGGAATTTCGGCATTGTAACGGGTGTACATGGGAGGCATTTAATGAGATAGAAAGGAGTCTCCCATCATTCAAAAATAAATAGGGTATTATGAGGGAGGTTCTATATCATACCCCAATATTTATAATTGAAATTAAAAGGTAATAACAACTTAAATAATATTTGATAAAAATGAGAAAGGAAGAAAAATTGTTACATGGAATTGTGCTTCCAAAGGCTTGAGAGAGGCTTGAGAGAGGTTTATGGGGAGCTTGGGGAACCTTGGGAGGATTCTAGAGAGAGTATGGAAGATTTTTTAAGAACGAAAAAGTCTTTCAGTGAGGAGGAAGTGGGAGTTTTTGTGGGTTTATATAGGAAAGCTGATGGAATTCTTTATTATTTAGGTTTGAGACACCTCACATTAAACTAATCCAAACCACAAACCAGCCCATGGTTTTTGCCCAAGGTTTTTGGAAAAGGGAATTGGAAAACAAAATTTTATAAGGACAATTCCATAACATCTAAAAATAAAAGGGTTTCTTATGTTGAGGTGAGTCACACTCCCAAGGAAAACAATTTAAGAGGACAAGAAGTTTTATAATTCTTGAAGGGTCCATTAATGCTTTGTAAAATAAGTTGAACAAACCCAAAATATCATTATTTTAATGGTAAAACATATATTGGCCAAAAATAAAGCCTATAGTATTTTATTACATCACTATTGTGTCATTATGATGTCGTAAAACACATTATATATTTAAACGGTATTTAATTTTTACCCAAAAATTGACTGTCTTGGAAAATTATGAAAAATTCACCATTGGATAATTTCATCATCTTGATTCCAGATATAATATTTATTTTCTATATATAATTTTCTATATATTTTAATTTTGAATTTTAAAATAAAAACATACATTTATAAAAAATTCACTGGTTTTTTCAAAAATGGATTTCTAACCTAAATAAAAATTACAATTGCATTCATAAAGTTATAAGATCAATTATATTTAATAAAAATTAATTTAATAATAATAATATTTTATTAAAATATTATTTAATTCCAAAATATACTGATTCATCAAAATATATTGCATTGTTGAATATTAACTAAAACACTATTTTTGCTTTAAAAAAAATTTACAAGGTAACAATAATAAAATGAAATTATCTTCATTATTATATAAAAAATAATGTACATAACCATAGTAATATGGATTTTTTATATAACCCCTTAAAACTGTTGCATATGACCTAAGGGTAAGGTGCGCGATGGTGACAGACTCTTGGGGTGGATCAGATAAAATTGCACGCGTGGTGATCTCTATCAACTTCCACATCTCCCATAGAAGGTTCCATTCGAGCTTGAAATGTAGAAGCTCAGCTTGGCTTGGTCAAGAGTGAATCTCAAATATGCCACTTCTTTTTCGAGCTCCAAAAAATGGGCTTCGTATGGAGCAATTCTACTGGATGAGGCCATCACTTCCTTTGTCTAAGTAAATTGGATTAATTAAAGCCCTATATTTATACTAATCATGTGATCACTGTTCAGCAGTTATATTAGCAATGGTCACAATTCTTAACATAAAACCAAAGAAGCTGATATTTATATAAACATTTTATATTAAGAGACATTTAATTAGATCTAGTGATATTTCCATTAATTAAATTTTGGGTCATTACAATCTTCCCCCTTAAGAAATTTTTCCCTCGAAATTTCTTTTCCCCATACTAAAACAGATGAGGATAACTCTACTTAATCATTTCCTCTGATTCCCACGTCGCTTCTTTAAACGTGTAGTTTCTCCAAAACACCTTGAAGAGGGTCATTGTCTTATTTCGTATAAATTTTTCTCTATGATCTAAGATCTTTATTGGTTTCATCCCATAAGAAAGATCATACTCTAACTATACCACCTCTGAAAAGAGTACATGTGAAGGGTCTGGTATGTAATTCTTTAAGAGGGATACATGAAAGAAATCATATACCTTGGACATGGTAGGTGGAAGTGCTAGTCAATAGGCCACAACCCTGACATGATCAAGAATCTCGAAGGGGCCGATGTACCTTGGAATTGACATCCCTTTATTCCCAAACCTCATGACCTTTTTCTATGGAGATATGCGTAGAATTACCATGTCTCCAACTTAAAACTCAAGGTCTCATCGGTGGTTATCTGCATAACTCTTATGTTGACTTTCGGCTGCCTTGATATGCTGCTGAATGGTTTTCACCTTCTCTACCATTTCTTCGATCATTTCTGGTCCAACCAGCTTACGCTCACCGACCTCATCCCAACACGCTGGTGTTCTGCACCTTTTCCCATAAAGGTCTTCATATGGAGCCATTTGGATGCTCGAGTGGAAACTATTTTTATAAGAGAACTCAACCAGACGAAGATGTTGATCACATCCTCCTTTAAATTACATTGAGAACAATCTCAACATGTCATCAAGTGTTTGGATAGTCCATTGGGATTGGCCATCAGTTTGAGGATGATAGGTCGTACTGAAGTTTAGTTCAGTATTCAGAGCATGTTGAAGAATCTTCCAAAACATAGAGGTGAATCTTGGATCTCAATCAGAAACAATAGATAGTGGTACTCCATGTAGCCTTACCAATTCCCTGATATATATTTGTTCCATTTGATCCAATGATAAATACTCCCAAATAGAAATAAAGTGTGTAGCCTTTATAAGATGATCCACAACAACCCAGATTTCATTTTTTCCTTTGGATGTATTTGGAAGTCTGGTGAAAAAGTCCCTAGTGATGTTCTGCCATTTCAATTCTGGTATGGGAAATGTTTGCATCATCCCCTTAGACTTTTGCCTCTCTACCTTCACTTACTGACACACCAGGCACATTGTTGTATATTCAACGATCTCCTTCTTCATATTATCCCACCAATAATGCTCTCAGAGATCTCGACACATCTTTGTGCTCCTTGGGTGGATATAGATGGTCGAGCTATGCGAATCATTCAATATATCTTTCTTTATCTTAGGATCAGATGGTACATATAATCAAATCCCAAATCATACAATTCCTTCCTCATCAACTTTAAAATCAAAGGATTTCGCATTTCTAACAGCTTCCACCCTTTTTTGAATTTCCACATCTTTTATTTCAGCATCCTTTATTCTCTCCAAGATGGATGGTTGAGGAATCATTTGAGAAAGGATTGATGATGTTCCTCCTTTAATGATTCCCATGCCCATTCTTTTGAAATCTAAGAAGATCAGATCCTTTTCGATTATCATCATTGATAAATATGCCAGATCCTTTCTACTTAAAGCATTTTCCACCTTGTTTGCATTACCGAGATGGTAGTGGATTGAACAGTCATAATCCTTGATGAGATCTACCCATCTTTTTTGGTGCATATTAATCACTTTTTGTGTGAATATATATTTGAGACTCTTGTGGTCAGTATATATCTCACATTTCTCCCCATAGAGATAATGCCACCAAATTTTCAAAGTGAGGATCACTGCATCCAACTCAAGGTAATTTGTTGGATTGTTTTGTTCATGAACTTTCAATTGCATTGAAGAATAGGAAGTTAATTTTTCATTTTGCATCAACACACATCCCATGACCTTCTTTTAAGCATCAATGAATACCACAAAAATTTCTCCACTTGTGGGTAAAGTGAGCACAGGCACAATGATAAACCTCCTTTTCAACTCTTTGAAGCTTTCTTCACATTCATCACTCTAGGAAAACATTACTCCCTTCCAAGTTATCTTGGTAATATGGTTGGAAAATCATGATAAATTTCTCCCAAATCGTCAATAATATCCAGCTAACCCCAAGAATCTATGAATATCTGTTACCAATGTTGGCCTCAGGCATCCCTCAATTGCATCTATTTTGGAGGGATCCAGAGATATCCCAATGCTTGTGATGATATGGCCTATGAATGACACCTCCTTCAACCATAACTCACGCTTTCTATACTTTTCATAGATCTTCTCCTTCCGCAAGGTCTCTAGTACAGTTCTTAAATGCTCCTCATGATCCTACATGTTTTTGGAGCATATTATAATATCATCTATAAAGACTACCAAAAATCTATCTAGGTAATATCTAAAGACTCTATTCATCAAGTCCATGATGATTGATATAGAATTGGTGAGTCTGAAAGGAATTACTATAAATTCATAGTCCCCGTATCTTATACGAAAATTAGGCTTGGGGATATCTTCCTTCTTCACTCTTACTTGATAATATCCCGACCGCAAATCCACCTTGGAGAAGTATTGTGCTTCACGGAGCTGATCAAAAAATTCATCAATTCATGGGAGAGGATACTTGTACTTTATTGTGATATTTTTGAACTCGCGATAATCGATGAAAAGGTGCATTGACCCATCATTCTTCTTAACAAAGAGGACTGGTGCACCCCATGGTGAAGCACTTGGGCATATGAACCCTTTATATAGATTCTCCGGTACTTGTTTCTTCAGTTCCTCAAGCTCTAAAATAGACATTCTATATGGAGTATTGGATATTGTCAACGCCCAAGGAAACGACCAATTGATAATTAAACATCTCTTATAGGATGAAGACCAAACAATTCCTCGAGAAACACTTCAGCGAATTCCCTCACAATAGGCATGTAACTTAGGATGGTTTCCTCCTTAGACTCAATAATCTAAGCCAGATACACATACTCATAGGTTATTAATATCCACTCTTGAGATAATGGAGCTAAAGAAGATTCATCTTCCTCCTTGAACTTGAAAAGAATCTATGGTCGATTCTCCATATGGAGAGTGATTTCCCTCTCAAGGAAATTTATTGTGGATCTATATAAGTAAAGCCAATCCATGGCAAGAATTGAATCAAATTCCACTAGAGGGAGTATTACAAGGTTTTCTGGGAAGTTTAATAAATAGATTATGACAGGGGATGAGTTATATTAATGAGATGCAATGATTTCCCCATTTTCCATACTCACCAACATCTTCACTTCTGCGATTTGCAGTGGTTCTAGGATTGTTCTACTAAACATTCAAGATATAAAAGAATGCGTAAAACCTGAATCAAAAATCATGTTCAACATTCTTTAATGAATAACTTGCATACCTGTCACCACTTCGTTGTCGGGGTTCACTTCGATAGTAGTGATGGAAAAAGCTTGCCCTTACTGCCTTGGAGGTTTTTGGTTGCATCCAAAAACCCTTGGCTTAGGGAAATAATTTGCAAGATGCCTTGGTTATTTGTAGTTGTAGCAATGAACCACACATTGAGGTTCGAGTAGAGTGTTCCTCTCCTCATTTATAGCTACTGGTATTCCTTACTGAAAGTTAACAGCTATGTGCCCATCTCTTCCACACCTAAAGCATTTCCTCGTCCCCTTCAGGAAATTTTCAAGGATCTTCTTTCCGCACCTTTGGAAAGCGGGGTGCTATATCTTATTAGCACCGTTGGATTTATCCGTAGGACTTCCAGCATTGAATTCCAACTTATGCTTCATATCCCCATGATACCCCGAAGAATATTCAATCTCTATTTCATCCTCGAGGGCACATCAAACAATTTCCTCATAACTGTTGAAGTCATGGATCACCAGTGCTTTCAGGAGGCTAGGTTTCATCCCACCAAAGAAGCGGTCAACCTTGCATTCAGGGGTAATGACAAATCCGAAAGCGTATCATGCAATCCTTATGAAGTTTTCCTCGTACGCTACAACAGATTCATCGTATTTTTTCTTGAGGGCCAAGAAGTCCCTTTCCAACAAATGTAGGAGGGTGCGTAGAAAATATTTATCGAAAAACATATTCCCAAAATCCGTCCATTCTAACGCCTCGATATCCTCCTCAGGCTTTGTATTTTTGATCAACTTCCTCCATTGATCAGCTTCACCCTCCATATGATAAGTAGCCAAGAGAACGTTATCTTGTTCTGAACATTCAAGGATGGAGAAGATCTTTTCTATGGAGTTGATCCATTTTTCATAGATTGAGGTATCAGATGATCCAATAAAATTTAGAGGCCTTTGTCTCATGAAGCTCTCTATAGTGACTTGTTATTTCATAGGGGGGGGGGGGGTTGAACGTTACTCTTGACCCATGATTCTATTCAAGGTTTTAGTTACCTCAGAGTGAAGCGTGACAATGTTCGTGATTACCACTCCAATCGGATTTGGCATCTCATTAGTAATATCATCACATTGATCATCACATCGGTAGTTAGCCTGAGTCCTCATATTACTGGCCACTAGCTGGAAGAAAAGGAGAGTTATGGGTAACACATAAAGGGTAATCCAAAGAAAAAATCTGTTGACTTATAAATAACTTTTATTTGTTTGACTTATAAATCTATAGGATTCAATCTATTTTATCCCTGATATACTTTATAACATATATTCTTAGGGGCATTTTTTTAATTCCCTTAATAAGGGTTCATACGAAGCTTCTGAATTTACCAAATCCTATCCCCCGGGAGTGTCATAACCAAGAGTGAAGAAAACCCATTTTCATGTACCAGGATACCCTGGGTCAAGCCTAAAACTCCTTGTCAGGGTTTTCACCCCTAGGTACATCTATTCCAGAGCCACCTCTACCTACTCGTATCCAGAGAGTGATGTATTATTTTTATAAAAAATTTACTCAATGCTCACCAAAACATAGGGATGTTTTTATTTTACGTATTCTTATATCTAATTATTTACTAGGGTTTTCTAATCCTAATCCCCAAAATAACTAATCCTATCCCCTCATACCAACAATGAAAATACTGATATTTTATTACACAATTAAACAAAATTTATTACATAAACATCATTTGATGAAATATAGAAGATCTAGAGGTATAGTGTCTTTGGGGATTAGGATCATTACATAACAACTTAAAACATGAAAAAAACATCTTTATTGAAAACTTATTTTACATGACCACTACATTGCCTCGTACTTAGCATTGCATGGGATAACCTGAGGACATGCATAAGAAAAAAGGGTGAGCAATAAAGCCCAGTAAGGGAATAATCACAGAATAACATGAGGAATAAAATAAATTTTAGAGAATAGGCATATCAATAGATCACAAGAGAATCATAAACATAAAGGCATAATAAATCCTGACAATCATAACATGGAAATGTGGCAACAACACTTAATATGGAATTATCATGAGCCAAGGATCATTACACATAGAGCATTAGTAAACCCTCATTGCACATGAAGCATGAGTAAACCCCCATTGCAATTGAATTATCATGAATAAACACCCATTGCACATGACGTATCCTGATACTATACTTTACCCAATTCTATGGAGTGCTATAAGGGCACACCCTTCTTAAACATTTCATTTCATTCATTAGTGTGCCACATGGATCATAAAACAATGAATCAATTAACATGATCATTTATTTCATGATAAAAAAATGTGGAATACATAAATGAAACTCTTCAAACAATATGTAAATGTGAATAAAGGTGAATAACCTTGATAGATAAATGGGCATTGTATTCACTACACAATGACTTTGGCTTGGAAAACGTGGTGCAATTTTGGCAGTATAACGTGTGACATAAGAACTCCTAAAAATTGTTGATGAGAGAAAAAGGGGTGTATCATCATATTTAAGTGACATTCACAGTAAGGGGGTCATTTAGATACATGTCCCAACACATGTAATGGAATTTAGATTCATGTTACAAAATAATTACTTTAATGTAAATGAGGAGATAGAAATTCCTTTTAGAATTTCAGCACTGTAACGGGTGTACATGGGAGGCATTTAATGAGAGATAAATGGGTCTACCATAATTCAAACATAAATATGGTAGTATGGAGGAGGTGAGAAACCATTCCCCAACATTTATAATTTAAATTTAAAGGGCATAATAACTTAAAGAATATTGGACAAAAATGAGAAAGGATAAAAAAAACCCTTACTTGGAAGTGTGCTTCCAATGGCTTGAGAGAGGCTTATTGGGGGGTTGGGGAACCTTGGGAGGATTATAAAGAGAAGATGGAAGAGGTTGGACTAACTTAAAAGGCTTTGAGTGAGGAGGAAGTGAGATCTTGGGTGGGTTTATATAGGAATGGTGGGGAAATTCTTTATTATTTAGGTTTGGGACACCTCACATTAAACAAATCCAAACCACAAACAAACCCATGGTTTTTGCCTATGGTTTTTGGAAAAGAGAAGTGGAAAAAAATATTTTATAAGGAAAAAGTCTGAAATTCTTAAAATAATGGCGTTTCTTATGTGGAGGTGAGTCACACTCTCAAGGAATTTTTTTTAAAAGACAAGATGTTTAATAAGTCTTCAAGGGTCCATTAATTCTTTCTAAAATAAGCCAAACAAACCCAAAATCAAATTATTTTACTGGTAAAACATATATTGGACAAAAAAAATCTTATAGTATTTTATTACATCACTATTCAGTCATTATGATTCCATAAAAGAAATTATATATTTAAACGGTATTTAATATTTACCCAAAAAGTGGACTGTCTCGAAAAATTATGAAAAATTCACTGTTGGAGAATTTCGACGTCCTGATTCCAAAAATAATATTTATTTTATATAAATAATTTTCTAAATATGTTAATTATTACTTATAAAATAAAAATTTAAATTTATTAAAAATTCACGAGTTTTTATAAAAATGGATTTCAAACCTTAATAAAAATTACAATTGAATTCATAAAATTATATGATCGTTTATATTTAATAAAAAATAATTTAATAATAATAATATTTCATTAAAATATTATTTAATTCAAAAATCCATTAATTCAACAAAATAGATTTCTCAGTTGAATATTAACTAAAAACACTATTTGTCGTTCAAAAACTATTTACAAGGTAACTATAATAAAATGAATTTATATTCACTATTATATACAAAAATAATGTATATGACCATAGTACTAGGGATTTTTTTCATAACCCCTTAAAATAGCTACATAAGTCCTAAGGGTAAGGTGCGCGATGGTGACAGACTCTTGGGGTGGCTCGGATAACATTGCATGCATGGTGATCTCTATCAACTTCCACTTCTCCCGTAGATGGTTCCGTTCAAGCTTGACATGTTAAAGCTCAACATGGGCTTGGCCAAGAGCAAAGCCCAAAGATGTCACCTCTTTTTCGAGCCCGGACAAATGTGCGTTGTATGGAGCAATTCTACTGGATGAGGCCATCGCTTCATTTTTCTGAGTAAATTTGATTCGTTAAAGCCCTATATTTATATTAATCATGTGATCATTGTTCAACAGGTATATTAGCAATGGTCAAAATTCTTAACATAAAAACAAATAATTTGACATTTTATGTAAAAAATTTACATAATGAGACATTTAATTAGATCAAGAGAGATTTCCATTATTGAAATTTTGGGTCGTTACACAATGTGTTCCATCTATACCTGATATTAAGAGTTAATTGTTGGATGGTGATCATTGATTGAATTTTTCTATACGCCATGGAAGTACCAAGATGTGTAGATATTTGAAGAAACCTTTTTGGTGGGATAATATTATGTGGTAAATTACTTACTATGTTTCAAGTTGTTTGGTTTGTCAACAGGTAAAGTATAAAAGAAAACTTCCTAGAGGAGTTGTGAAACCTCTTCATATTCTTACATATAAATGGGGTGAAATTACTATGGTATTTTTCACTAGATTATCAAATAATATTAGAAAGAATGATGTGATATGGGTTATTGTTGATCAACTTACCAAATATACACAATTATTTGATATAAGAGAATATTTACCTTTGGATAAACTTGTAAAAAGCTATATTAATAAAAGAGTAAGACTTAATGGTGTACTTATTTAAATTTTATCTAATCATGATCTAAAATTTACATTGAAATTTTGGAAAATTATTCAGAAGTCTCTTGATACCGAGCTTCATTTAAGCATAATTTATCTTCCTCAAACTGATGGGATATCCAAAAGGAATATCCATTCATTAGAAGCCACGTTGAGGTCATTTTTACTTGAATTTCAAGGTATATGGGATAAATATTTACCTTTTTTGGAATTATCCTATAACAACAGCTTCCATTTTAGTATTTAAATGGTGTCGTATGAAGCATTATATGGAAAGAGAAGTCATACTCTAAATTTTTGTGTTGTAGTTGGTGAAAGAAATCTTGAATTCCTATAAATTTTGGTAGAAGCAATGGAAAATGAAATTACTATTCAAACACATATTAGAGTAGCTCATAGAAGAAAAAAGAGCTATGCTAAAAACCAAAGAAAATATTTGGAATTTCAATTGTGAGATCACATTTTATTAAAGGTATCTCTATGGAAGGGTGTTATAATATTTGAAAAGAAATAAAAAATGAGACCCAGGTATATCTGACCTTTTAAAATTGTAGAAATAATTTGATCTCTGGAATTTGTTATGGAAATTTCACCTAGTCTCTATAATGTACATGATGTGTTTCACATATCATTGTTAAGGAAGTACATTCCAGACCCAATGCACATTCTCGCCTATGAATAAATGAAATTGTCACATGATATATCTTACTATGAAGTTCTTATACACTTTATAGGCACTAGAGAAAAAGTGTTTAGGAATTAGAAGACTCAGATGGTAAATTTACTTTAGAGAAATCATAAGATTGATGAGGTGACATGGTTACATAAGTTAACTATAATAAAGAACCACCCAAATCTTTTCATGATGTTACATTATGAAACATTTGGTGGTGAAATGTTTTGAAGAAGGGAAGAATGTAACACCCCAAGATTTGATGGTATGATTATTCTTCTATAAATTAAATTTATTTGATATATCATGGTGCACACAACCCCACAAGTTTATAATAATACTATGTTAGATATCATATATAACATGGAACATCGAGCTTAAATGAACAAAGTTACACTAATAAAATATTATTATTTTAACACATCTATTATAACATAACCGTTAAATTAGTGGATGTGAATATTATTATCCATATTTTGAAATATATATATATAATGGTCTTAATTAAATAAATTATTAATTAAGTTCTTAGGAAATAAAAACTAATGTCATTTTATATGTTTTCTTCAAAAATGATTTTTATGAGAAAATAATATATATATAATTTTCAAATTTTATATAACTTATTTGATAAAATAAAATTAATTTTTGAAACTATCATTAAAAAAATTTCATTATTCTGATTTTTTTAGATTATCTCTGAAAGAATTATCTTTCCAATCAACAGTGAAAAATACAGTTTTTTGTTGAAAACTAAATTTGTATTTAAAAAATTTTAAAAGTACCATTTTATTTTAAATTGGTTTTAAAGTAAATTTAGTAATTAATATTATTAATAATCCAATTATGTTCATTTTAATCACTTTTATGTTTTATTTGGTATAGAAACATTTTTATACTTAAAAAGGCATTTTCTCAAAAAACTTATTTACCTTTCGTTTTTCATTTTAATCTTAAATTAAATTCTTCCACTTATTGAAATTGTATATTAAATAATAGAATCCATTCTTGGGATCATGAGGTCCAAATTTAGTAAATAGGTCCATTTTATTTTTTTTATTATTAATAGTAACATTAGTAATGTCTGTTACCACAAAAAAGGTTAAATCTGGTAATTAATAGTTAATAATAATATGATAAGGAAAATGAACCTAAAAATTATGTTAAATTTTTAGATGAGTTAATTTCATCGATAATAGTCAAATATTCGGTTATATGTCCCTTTTTACCCTTTTTATGTGATTATGACCTTTATAATATTTTACGTGAAGAAAAATAAAAAGTTCACACTCTTGTTTTTAATATGTATAGTATTTTTAATATAGGGATAACTAGAGGATATTTTTAGTTATAAATAATCTTTCAAAAATATAAATGATTTATATTCCTAGTAGTAATTTAATTTTAAATTTTTTGGGATTAAATAATTACCTTAAATGGTGTAACAACACTAACGCAATAATTATTTAATTAATGAAAAAAATAAAAGAAATGATATGAATATCATTAAAATTGGTACAATTGGAACTAATTAATGTTAACCATGATTTTCAAAGATAAAAATGACATATTATTAAGGTGTGGATGCATTTTTTTGAATTAAATTATTTTATTTATGTTATTGATGTCAAACTAAATGAATAGTTCTAAAATTGACAATTTGGATATTTTATGAAAATAATATTTTATTAAATGGTTTAATTTTTTAAAAAAATTATTGTATTTGGTCAAATGAATATGATATTGTTATTTAAATCTAACATGTTACATTTATTTTTTTTGTCATTTTATATTTATATTATTGACCCTTACACGTAGAAAATTTTAATAGTATGGTAGTTTTCCAAAGGGTTAATGGGGGTTACAACTAAAAATAAGGGTAAAAACAAATCCAAAACTTATAAAAATTTTATTTCATGAGATTATTGAAACTAATATACACTAATTTATATTAGTTTAATATTTGAAGAAATTCTAAAATTGCCCCTCTCCTCAATTATAAAAGGGAACTGCCTCCCTTATTTAGTTATGCCACTGTGAGCCATATAACTCAACCAAAACCTACCCATTAATCTTATAAAAATCATTATCCATGTTATTGAGGTTATTGACCTTCGAAAATAGCATCCATAGTCCCCTTAAGAATAGATCTAATGGGAGACTACTAGATAAGAGGTAATAGTCTTTATCGACTCTTTCATGTTTATTTCTTATTCTAATTCATATTCATATGTTGTAATCATTTTAAAAATAATAAATCCATTATAATAAATATAATTATATTTTATTATAATTATGTTACAACCATATTAAATCTTCTTTTCATCCTATAAAAGTGAAAACATCACTCGTGCATACATATGATTTAGTGTCTCCATATGGTAGTGTAATTTGTTTTTCACCACCACTTTACTTGGATGGTTATAAAGATGAAAATAATGAGTATATATGATAATTATTACATAATTATACCTATTTAATGATAATATCATATCTAGATTCATACCTTTAAATCCTTCAGGAAAAGATAATGCTTCTTATGTGTACGTGTGGACTATTATCTCCACAATGCAATTTGATTCCTTTTTCATTTATATTTTAATTGGATGGTAATAAGGATATATTTAATGAATATATATATATATATGATATATATGATAGAAATGATATAATATCGATTTTTTAAAGGTCATCTATTGTTTACCATTCTTTCTCTTTATCTAATGAAAAGTGAAAACAATGTTCATGTGTACGTACGACCAAATATCTCTATGAACGATGTAATTAATTTTATATCGTTATATTTTATGGATTAAAATAAATATGAATATAATTAATATATGTGATTTTTAGGTAATTATTAAAATTATATATATTATTTAACCTTGATCGAATTATATGGATCAAAACTATCAAACCAAACCACACATGAAAATTGATGTAGTTACCAATCAGAAGAGTAATTTTAACAACAAATTTATAATTAATGGGGGATAAAATATTATAAGTAAATAATATATGATATGATATATATGAATACAATTATTTAATATATTTATAATAAATCTATATTTATTATATAGTATTTTTGAACATGTACAAAAGAAAACAAATCAAAGGTAAGGGTTTATTTCACAATCTCATCATTTTTTCAGAGTGTTTATTTTTAATTATTAGCTAAGGAATGATTATCTTCTATATAAATGTTTTATAAAAATATTTCCAATTTTTTTTACTATTAAATATTTATTTTTGAAGTCATTTTTAACCTTGTTTTACTTTTTATAACAAAATTTAAAAATGATCTTCCAATTGTTTTTCCAGCGATGTACTTTTTGACTTTTCTTACAAAAGTGTGAAAGGAATGTTTTTTAACTTATACGGCATGAATGAAGTTTCTACCCATCATGAAACCTCATTGATTTGAATATTAATTTAAATATTTATAGGTTTATTTTCAAATTAAATTATTTCTTTATTACATGAACAATTTTTAGATTTTAAAAATCGAATTTCAATGTTGAAAGGGTATTTTCTTCAATAAAATTTATGTGAAAAAATTAATGTTTTTTAATGTTTTTTAAAATAATGTGTTCAATATTATGTTTAGTATATAGTCTAATGATACTATCCATTATATTTTTTTAGATTTTTCATGATCATTTTGGATGGGGGAATGTATTGGAATTTTGTATGATTGTTCTTCCAAAATGGACAGTTGTTGATTGTTAAGGAATGTTGATTCAGCTATATTATTTATTCATAAGAGGAATTAATTAGACTTAGTAAGTGACTATAGAGGCCTGCTATATCCTCTATATGAATTGGTAGGTATCAAGAGGCAAACTATTTTTTGTTTTGGCTAAGGCCTTACCCATTTATTCAGATGTCATAACACAAGGCCTTGACGCTGTTCTCAGATGTATTAGACAAGGCCTCGACTATATAATTAATATTTATACCGTTATGAATTCCATCATTATGAATTAAGTTATTGATTTCCATTTTTTCTTAAAGGTTGGGGCCAAAGCCTCATATTTATTATTAAATCAATGCAAAGACCTCTTTTAACTAGGTAGAGGGAAACCCATTACACAGCCCAAAGGCCCAGTGGGCTTGTAGCCCATTACATAGCCCTTAGGCCCAAATTTTTGGCCCAATTAACATTCTGTAAATAGTAAATCGCCTGCTACAGTACCCACACAGTGCCACCGCTGCTACAGTGCCCTACCACCATTATAGTACCCGCTGATGAATAGTGTCATTGCTGCTACAGTACCGCTACAGTAACCTGCATCCAATGTGTTTTGAACCCACATTTTTCATGTAGGATTACAGGTTGCTTACCACTAAGATAAACCCCAACTACTATTGATTTCCAGGTGATTATTTTATTTTCTATCAATGGATGATTTTCCAGATCATGTGATTATTTATATAGAATTACTTGATCATCGTTTATTCTTAACATATTATTCATGCCTTATTTACTTATCCTGTATGCATACCATTACTGGGTATTTGAGATCACCCATTTATTATGTTTCCTTTACATATTATTCCAAGAAGTGTTTTAGGATTTATATATATTGATATTGTAAATTGAATAATGGTCTTATCAAAGAAAATAATATGTTGTATTTTATGTTTTCAAATGTAATGTGTAATTCCAGTATGTACCTCATTTTACAATACTAGTAAATATTCATTAATTATGGATGTGATTTCATGTATATTATTATAATATATAAAAGTAACCAATGATTATCGGCCATTGGAGTTTGATCTTTATGTCATGGGTGCACGCAAAATCAGTATAAAGAAATAAAGACATTATTAAAGAATGACTGGAACCTTGATTGGATAGAGAAAGGGATATCATGAATAGAAGGAGAGTGAGAGTGTGTTGTTATCCACCGATTATTATATTTATTATGTTTTTATAATAATATTAATATATTACTATTTTTTGGTTATTTGGTTACAATACACACAAACGGTCTGAGAGTTGATCCCATGACAGTGCGCCACACCCCAACCCTCACTCACAACCCCAGCCACAAGTGGTGGGGATTTATGTTTTTATAATATCGAAGATAATCAAGTGTGATTTTTTGACCCAACCCACACCCTAAAAATTTATTATAAAATTTAAATTATAATAACAAGATAAGGGGATGCAAGAAAATAATGAAATAGAGTGGGAGCCACCAAGACATTAGAGCCAAGAAAACTACGATTAAAAGTTTATCCATTCCCTCCACCCATGAACACCATTTTTTATGTCAGTTGACCCCATTCTAAGACCCACCCTAACTTGTGGGTTTTATCCCTCTCCTCCATTACATAGGTTGATGATTTGTCACATTCTACTCTTTCATGTCTACAGTCTTGAATCCATTAGTGGAAAAACCATTCTTTTTATCCGTATAAGTTTTCTTTCTAGGTGAACATCCATGCTTTAGTTTATTATTAGTATATTTTGGCTCATATGGGAAATAACCCTAAATTTTTACTACCTTAGAATATTTTTCCCTAGATTTTTTGATTCCCTTTTGATCAACATCTCCTTATCCTATGCATCAAAACTATCATCCTACATAGAAGTATCAGGAATGTCATAATAAGGGGTTATCCTACCCAACGTCTTCCCAATGAATTCTTCTAGATCATTAGTTTTCAAGGTCACATATTCCTCAAATTCACTATATAGATTACCAGCTTGCACATGAACTAGTTCTATAAGAGGAACAATGAAAATAGAAGAAGCCTTCTTGCACTAATTGTGGGACCTTTTTTACTGTCATTATAAAGCGGACAAATTTTGGTGTACTAATGAAGTCGAGGAAATCAAATAAATTGGGGAGAGAATCTATCTTACAATTTCATCCATTACATTTAAAAGAGAAATTATATTTTTTAGTCATGGATGTGCCCTATCTAGGTTGTTCCCCTATAGGTACAAGAATATTCTGCTTCAAGACTTGGGATTCATTCCCAGTTTTATCTCCATATATGCATTCATTTCTAGAAATGGTGGAGATCCTATATTTTACATTATGAGTAGCATACATAGAATATGTATCCATTGGTTTTCCTGAAATAATGATGGATCCAATTCTATACAAACTTATTTTTTCCTTAGAGTCACTATAATTTTTAAAATTATCTTTATGATAGTCTACTTCATCAAACTAGGAGGTATTGGATTCAGTTTCAATTGATTCATTGAAGAATGGGGTTCTTATTCATGAAGATATGGAGGGACCCAAGACTGGTAAAGGAGTTTCATTTTCTCAAGTAGTGACAATGACTTTAGGTATGAACCAACCTTAATTTTCAAATACTTATTTTCAAGCTTCAATGTCTCAACTGGTAGTTATTTGAGATCACCAGTACCAGACCTTTTATGAGTTTCAAAAGTATCATAGGTTACCATACTAGAAGAAAATTTGGAAGGGTGACAATTATATCATGGAAGATAATAAAGTTATTTAGATTCAAGTCATTAATCACTCAATCATAATTTATTTTTAATTGATTTATCAAGAATATAAATGGAATTTACAGAGCTTTGGATGAGACTGGTTGAATTTTAGTACTTTGAATGATGGAGTATGACTTCCACTGGGAGAGGGTAATTCCATATTGTTTTCCCCAATTTAGTCCTTAAATTCAACGAATAGGGACTTATGTTTTTTAACCTGAAGCCTAGTATTATATGGATCCAAAATTAGGACCCCTCATTTAAAACCTTAAAGGTGAGGAACTGTATTACACAATTTCAGACTAAAATCAGCGCTTAGGTTTGTTTTTTAGCACTCCAAAATTTTATGGTAGATCACTTCTGTTACTAGTGTGACAATTAATATTGACAAGAAGATTGAAATAGAAAGTTTCAAACAATTTCACACCTATCAGTTGAGTTTTATCTTAGTTATCACCTAATTAAAACAATTATTTTGAATTCAAAATACTTTCAATTCAACCTATCGATTGAATATGATAATTTTTCCTACATCCCTTTAGGGTGTAATAATATTGGTCAAGCTTTTGAAATATTTCATTGAATCTTGGTTTATGGAAAATTTGGGCTGAGAGGCAAAACTATAGACACTTGTATGAGGAAGAATAAGGCCTAGAGGATCCTCGATTCTAATAAATGGGAAGATGCTTCAAGGGAGGTATAGAAACCTTGAATCGTAAAAGTGAGGGACTCTAAAATTAGTTCCTTAAAAAAGGAGTGATGAATGCCCATGTAACAAAAAATGTTGTGATAGAGTAGGTTAATACCCAAGGTAATGTTGATATTGTACTATAGACCCAATCAACCAGATTCTAGTGGAAGGAGACCATGACACATTAGACTCTGAACAACATGAAATAATTCATAAATATTATCTTAAATAATATAAAACTAGAGATGATTTTACTTCATATAATGTTAAATAATAGTAGGACAAGGAGTATTCCATCCATGCCTCATCTCGGAAAAGGAATAAATCATAGGAGGTGAGATCCCTCTCCTTTTCTAAGTTCAATCCAAAACCCAAAAATAGAATCATAAAGTTTATAGATCACTTCAATCCAATTTGCTTCTTTGATGAGGATGATTCAAGACCTGCTCAATTGGGTTGTTTTGGTGTGACAATGGATCCCTTTGCTGATGGATCCAATAGAGTGACTCTAAATACCATGAACCTCACTGATCAATTGGACTAAGGCTTTGTCCCTAAAATGAGTCTTCTTATAAGCTTAAAAGTCTTAGTTATAAGGAATAGATCATATGGATACTTCTCAAGGGATGGTACCTATCACAAACCAATCTGGGTCACCATCCAAACCAGTTCCCAAACCAGTCTATTGAAAGGCATAAAGGGTGTTCCTTATCCCCACAGGATGGAACAAGTTCCTGGGTATCATAAATAAAGATTGGGAATGATTTACCTGAATTTATAAACATAAAACAACAAATAAAAATTTATTTACCATAAAATTAAAAACCAAACAGGCCTTAAATAATTTTCATATTTGAGTCACATAATTTAAGAAAAACCCAAAAAATACAACAATTAAAGGATTAACAAGACTATATTAAAGAAAAAAGGCATGGAAAGGGGAACATCACCCTCCAACCATCTCTACAACACCACCCTAAAAACAACCGCTAGCAACCCGAACCACCATAACCAAAAGCATTTCCCTTACCTATGTCAAACATTACCAATTCTAATTACACCAAAATATGTAAGTGGGGTGTGAGCCAAAGCCCAGTAGGATTACACCCAATACAATATTCCATATAATAAACATTATAAGATAAATAACTTGAATGTTTTATAAAAAGGAAATTCTAGGAACAATTTTTAAAAGAAACAATTTTTTTGAAAAACATTAAATGAAAACATACTTGATTTTGAAGTAATCAAAAAGTCACACCGTATGTTGATGGTAAGTATGATATATCCATAGAGCACTAGTCACAAGAAAACCTTCTAGGAACTAACTAGCAATGAGACACTAGGTACCTCATATCTCAGTGAAAGTTTTAATAAAAAACCATGACCAATAGTGTTCCCATGATCAAGCCACTAGAGAGGAGAAACATAAAAAATTCTAGTGGTTTCCAATAATAATCAATATTTAGTTTGTGTAATCATCGTCAATCCCTCTGAGTGAAACAAGGATGTTGCCACTTCATTATCACATGAATACTAGTCCTAGTCTACCTTCTTAGTTAACGAAGCTTCTGTTTGTTCTCAGAAAAGTTTCACATGTCACATAACACCACACATTCACACACACAAGTCAATCCACACAAGACAAACATAGTGTGACACCCCTTGCACGCCCAAATTAAATTTTAAAAACATCTTCAGACCAAAAAATTTCCCAAACATGATCCATATCTCTTGAATAATTTATTAAATCATTTAAATAGTTTATAAAACAATTTCAAGAAGCACAACAAGGATTTATACAAAAACATACACCAAAAATCAACTTTGAAAATAAAATCACACCAAAACCATTTAGAATCATGATTAAAATCATTTGCATAACTTAATAAACCATTTTTACAATTTATAAAATAATTCCAAGAAACAAAAAAAGGCATTACATATATATTATACCCAATTTCATGAGGGAAACCAAATTTCAAACAAAATTTATATTAAATTATTTCAAAAAACAAATTCACACAACACATAATAATCATATAACACTTTAAGAATACTTAAAAAGAATAAATAATTTATCAAACAATGTTTATGCATGGAACCACCTAGCTTTGGTGTACCAATCCCCAACAACTGGTGCGAAATTCCAACCACACCTCAACCTCCCTATAAATAAGAAATATAAGACCCATAAAATGATTATTGAACCCAAAAAATCCTAATCAAACCCTAAAAATGAATCCATAGATATTAGAAAAATATAACTCTGATAAAAGAGGTAGGAACCCCGAAAATGAAGGAAGAAAAAAAGGGAGAAACTCACTTACTTGAAGAATCATGAAGTTATATAAAAAAATCCCCAATAATAATGGGTTTCCAAGGGAGAAAGAGGGAGATAAAGAGGATCATATGGCTGAAAATTCTGAGTGGGGAAGAAGATGGGTGGAAATGGGGTTAAATCTGAAAATGAAAAAATGGTAATTTTTTAATGAGCTAGAAATGGTGAACGATTAGTCCGCATGGTTTAATAAACCATGAAAAAACTTTTTTGATGATACTTTTAGACCAAATGGCCACCTAGGTTGAGGTGCATGGCCATGCGGTTGTAGTGTGGTAGTTTTGGCCTTCTAGTGCATATTTATCTGAGTTGGGCTTTGGATTCCCACAAACAATGCCCCAACCATGTGCCTGGGTCTGGCCACCCAAAAATTGTCATTTTTCTCCAAAACTCAATGAGAAAACAAGGGGAAAAGAAAGAACAATGAGAATAAAGAGAAAAATATCTGAAAATAACACCACTGGAAAATGGGTCTATACCCACGGTTTCACAAAAAATTGTGGGTTTAGAGTACCCCTACACCCACGGTTTTTCAAAACTGTGGGTATAGTGTTAATAAGAGGACCTATACCCACGGTTTACTGAAACCGTGGGTATAGGTCACCGGTTTATTTTGAACACCTATATCCACGGTTTTGAAAAACCGTGAGTATATGTGTTTTTTTTCAAAACCTATACCCACGGTTTTGCCAAACCGTGGGTATAGGGTTTTCCCCAAAAACCTATGCCTATGGTTTTTCATAACCATGGGGGTTTTTTTTAAGACCTATACCCACAGTTTTGGAGAACCATGGGTATAGCCTACCATGTATATGCCGGAAAAAAAATCACGTGGGACAATAAAAAAATTGGCGGGTAAATGCATTTTATTAATATTAGTAAGAAAATTCAGTGATTGAAAAGCAATATTTTCAATAGCTTAGTTGGTCCGGGTGTTAGTATATTCTGTGTGATCCCGGTTTTGAATTCTGGCGATTTTTTTTTCAATTAATTTATTTTGATAAATATAAGTAAGACAACATACGCATATATAGTCGAAATGTCTTTAGGTTAGTTGGTAATGTGCAGCTTCGGAGACCGAGTGGTCTGTGGTTCGATTCTCACCATTTTGTTTTTCATATAAACGGATTTATTAATATAAAATAAGTAAGAAATATTTAAATACCAATAGTGGCATTGGGCTGGTTGGTCTCAGAACACCCTATTAAGCGTTGCGTGCAGGGTTCGAAACCTTCTCTCTGTGAATTTTTTTAAATGTTCCGTTTTCATATAAACAGATATATTAATATAATAAAATTAATAGATATATAAATAGTTGTAGCGGCGATAGCTCAGTTGGTTCAAGAGTTTGCTATTAATTGTGGGGAGTAGGTTTCAAACCTTGCTGAACCGTGGGTATAGGTCAAGACCCCTATCCCGACGCCTTTCTAGCCCACGGTTCCCAAAACCATTGGTATAGCCTATACCCACTGTTTTGGGGGTTATACCCATAGTTTCGAACCGTGGGAATAGGCCTTTTTTGCAGTAGTGTAAATACATGCATGTGAAAATTCTCTCCACCATGAAAACTTTCCTCCCTCAAAAAGTCAACTCAAAGATTAATCAGAAAATAAAAATGGGTACGCTTTCTTAAACCATTAATTCTTCTCCCAAGTCTCATTCACATCATTATGATGGTGCCAAAGGAAATGGACCAATGGAATAGACTTCCCAATAATCACTTTCTCTTAGGAATCCACTATCTTCACCGGTTGTTCAAACATTGATAAGTTGGGCTCTATCTCAAACTCTTCCCAATTTTACACATTGAATAGATCTGTATTAGAATTATTTAATTTGAATTCATGAAATACATCATGAATAGGGGTCAATATAATAAGTAAGCATTAACCTATATTCCACTTTTCCAATCCTCTTGGTGATTTCAAAAGGCCCAACATACCTCTACATTATCTTTCCCTACTTTCCTAAATGACCATGAACGAAGTGAGGGGGACCTTTCAAGAACACCTAATCATCCATAGAAAACTCAATATCTCGATGAATATGATCAAAATAATATTTGTGGAGACTTTTAGCAATCAAAAATTGTTTCTTAGTCAACTTTAATTTCTCATACGTCTCTTGCAGAAGGGTTGATCCCAAAAGTGAGTCTTCACCTACCTTAGTCCAACATAAAGAAGACCAACATGAAAAAACATAAAGAGCTTCAAAAGGATCCAAACGAATTGAATATTAGTAATTGTTTTTATAAGTGATTTTTATCTTTCCTAAATGTCTATCCCACTATCCTATGAAATACAAAACACATTCATAAAGCATGTCCTCCAAAATCTGATTTTCCCAATTCATCTGACCAACTGTTTGAGGATGGAATGCCATAATAATATTAATCTAAAACCCCAATTACATTTTAAAAACATACAAAAAATTAGAGTTAAAATTTTGGTCTCTATCTAAAACAATTTCTGACAACACACCATGGATCCTTACCACCTCCTGAACATACCATCAGCTCAGCTCATCCAATTTGGCTAAATCTCTAATTGAAATGAAATGGGATTATTGGGTCAAACAGTCTATTACCAGAAAAATGGAATTCCTTCCCTGAGGTGTATGAGGAAATAAAATAATGAAATACATGGTGACCTCAGCCCACTTCTAGGCAGTAATGGGTAACAAGAACTACAGATGAACATCAAAATAAATTTTTTTAGGTTCAGGATGAATGGACCATTGATATTGATGGCTATCATGAATCTCCACCTTCCTCAGAGAAAACGAAACCACAAAACAGCCCTTAAATCACAATATTACCATGGGAGATAAAGACCAATCACAAGATATCTCCCCATCTTATAGGAAATACATAGATTGTTGGAAAATATTATCACCATGACGATCCTACTGAACTAGATCCAGATGATAAAGAGACAACTTGACACTTTCCAAGCATGCCCCTCCACTATGCTCTTTTGTCTCCAAGTGCATCTGGGAAAAGATCCCCATAAATGTCCACTTATCACATGACTTCCTCAATGCCTGCACCAAAACATTCTTGCTCATGGAATTATCCAAGAAATTAACCTTTCTTGGGCTATAGATGATATCAAAGTTTAACCCCTATAGATACTCAATTCAACAATGATTTCTCAAGTTAAAATTTTTTTGGGAGAAGATATAGGCTAAGAATTTATGATCTGAATAGACCAGAAATTTCTCCCAAAAAAGATAATGGCACCAAGTCTTTAGGGCATGCATCACTGCTGCTAATTACAAATCATGGGTTGGGTAATTATTTTCATGTGGTTGGAGTTTGCGAGAACCACGAAACACTACATGATCATCTTGAAAGAGCACACACCCAAGGACCATACCTAAAGCATCACAATAAACAAAGTAACCCTTTACCGACTCTAGAAAGGTCAAAATGGGTGTGGTAGTTAACTGCCTCTTCATCTTTTCAAAGGATTCCTGACATTATGGGATCCATTCAAACTTCACCCCTTTCTATGTGTGCAATGTCATGGATGAAGAAGGCCTAGATAAATAATGAACAAATCACCTTTAATAACCTACCAGGCCAAGAAAACTCTTAATATGGAACAAATTCTTCAGATTCTACAAAGAAATAACTACACTAATCTTTTTAGGGTCCACTAAAACTTCTTTCATTGACAAAACATGGCTCAAAAACATTACTTCCCTGATCTAGAATATGCACTTTGAAAACTTTTCATAGAGATGGTGATCACACAACATGACCATCATGATTCGAAAGTGATTATCATGCTCCCTATTAGATCCAGAATAATCTAGGATTTCATCCATGAATACCACAATTAGAAGTCAATATACTAGAGGAACACCCTATTCATGAGTTCCATAAAGAACACTGGATATTTTTTCAATCCGAAAGGAATGACCAAATACTCGTAGTGGATATACCTACTTCAGAAAGCCATTTTGGGATATATGCCTCTCTCACTTGAACTTGGTGGTATCCTGAACACAAGTCTATCTTGGAGAACAAATTTACCCCTTTCGGCTGACCAAACAAGTCATTATTTTGAGGCAAGGAATAGTTGTTCTTGATGGTTTCCTTATTTAACTTCCATTAATTGATACATAACCAGAGAGATCCATCATCCTTATTCATGAACAAGACTGGGGAATCCCAAGGAGAGACGCACTGGTGAATGAATCCTTTATATTCCAAATCATCTAGCTGTATCTTTAGTTCCCTTAGGTTGGTGGGGGCCATACGATGTGAGTGAAGAGATATAGGATGTCTTCCCAAATCCAAATCAATTGAGAAATCAATGTCCCACTCTAGGGGTAAAACCAGAAAATCATATAGAAATACCTTTGGGAACTCATCCACTATATGAGGTAATCCTACCTTAAGATAACTACCACCAAGATCTATTATGAGCAATGATAACTGAAAAACAATATTTCCCAACTCTAGGAGTGGAGGTCCAACACGACCCGATTGAGGATCCCACTCTCCAAGAAAAATCTGAGGAATCCCATCAGGTTCCATGAAATTCAACCACCAATAATAATAATAATCAATAAGTGCTTGTAAGTCCACTATCCAATCTATACTGAGGATTTTAAGACTAGGAAATCACATTCCATCATAACCCCCGACATGGAAAGTGCACAAGATGGGAACCTGAGACCCTACACATTCATCTTACCCAACGGGGACACCAAATCCATCATAAACGACATAATCTAAGTTGTATAGTTTAATAGATTCACAAGAAGGGTTGATATAAAAGAAAAAAATCACCAATATCAAATAAAATAGCTCTTATGAAGATTCAATCTGAATGGTACCTTGAACTATCAAGGACCCTGCCTTCGGTCCTACTGGTTCCTAATCTACGACATGAACATGAATAGTTTCTTCCTAAGAATGACCTCTTCCTTGCAGCTCTTCCCAAAACTAGATATGTCTAGAATATGATCTGATCCTACTACAATTACCACCAAAACGATATCCCACTATCCTGGATGGATCCTACTAAACTGACACCCCCTAGAAGCCACAGATCCTACCCCACTCTAGTATGGGCACGTCACCCTACAAAAGAACCACAAGTGCCTCATAGCTCCACATAGATGGCATGATCTAGGTGGGTCTGAACACACAAGTCATATTTTCCCTATCTTCCCACACTAATGGCACACAAAAGACCCTATATCAGAAGTCGTAGATAAGGACTGCTAGGAAGGATGACCCAAACTTCTACTTCCCTTTTTCCCCTACTCAGCTCTTCTCCACTTATTCTCAGATGAACCACAACTTCCTATCACTGACTTAGCCCCATAGAAACTAGACCTTCCCTTATGGTCAATCTTCACCATACAAGCTCGATCAACTACTTCATCATAGGTCTTCAGTTTGAAAAGGAATACCTGCGAACATATATTTGTCTGCGAACCCATTTTGAACATATGAGCCTTCATCTACTCATTGGAGACTCGTTCATGTAAATACCAGACTAGCTCAGCAAAAAAAATTCATAATCCATCACTGCATGGTCCCCCTGAACAAGATTCATAAACTCATGAGATCTGGCATAAGCCAATACCACATGACAATACTATTCATTGAAGACAACCTTTAATTTTTTCTTGCTCATCTGCTCATGCTTCCGAGCTTCAATCACCAAGCCTCAACACCTTCGACTAGGACCCTTTAGCAAGAAGGAGGTGCATTTTACCCTATCTTCCTTTGGTGTATCAAGATATTCAAACATGTGCTCTATTTTCTCAATCCATTCATCATCTTCTTATGGATCTGTGCTACCTTAGAGAGAAGGAGATGCGTTATTGATAAATTCTTGGTATTTGTTTTTCCTAGGACTATATTTATCTTCTCTAATCGGAGGAGTACAAGGACCCACTCTCTATCCCAGAGCCTGAATAGCTCAATCCACAGATTCTACCAACCTCTAATCAAGCAATGAGGGATAACACTCTCCAACTTCCTCCCATGTTTGCAAATGAGTTCTTTGAGGAAGCATATTGCTACAAAAATAAACAGTCACAAGAAAAATCATTAGTACAATAGGTTTGAAAAATATCATCAATAACATAAAATTTGAATAAATAAAACTATTTGCGATAATGAAATTAACAAACCATGTCACCTCCACCCATTATCCACAAACAATCTACAGCCCACATTCCCTACCTAAAAGAGAAGTCAAACAAGATCCCAACATCCACATGGTGACTTGAGGCCTATCATGAGGTGTGATGGTGAGGCAACCTACTCGCTAAAAGAACTCTGAGTCCCAAAAAATCTAGATCCAGTATATCTAAACTCATTCCAAATAAAATGAACCAAAGAGAAACCTCCTTTGGTACCATTCTTTTATAAACCATGCCGGGTCTTCATCCAAACTGGTGCCCGAACCAGTTCGTGGAAAGGCTAAAAGGGAATTCACTATCCCCACGGGCTAGAAAAAGTGCCTGGGTATCATAAATAAAGAGTGATAATTGTTTACCTTAAATTATAGACATAAAATAATCAAAAAAAATTAATAAACTGAAACTGAAAAATCGAATCCAAACAATCCTTAAAAAATTTTCAGATTTGATTAACAAAGATTATGAAAAAACCAAAATGACTATAGTGAAATGAGTAACAAGACTATATTTAAAAAACCACAACGTGTAAAGGGGAACATTGCCATTCAACCATATCGACAACACCACACCAAGAAGAACCTCTAGAAACCTGAACCACCATCTCCAAAAGCCTTTCCCTTACCTGTGTCCAAAATTACCAAGTCTACTTACACCCAAAGGTGTAAGTAGGGTGTGATCCAAATCCTAGTAGGATTCCACCCAATATAATATTCAATGCAATAAACAATTATGATAAATTACTTCAACGTTTTTTAAAAAAGAAATTCTATGAGAAAATTAAAAAAACAAATTTTTAGGAAAAAACATTCAATTAAAATATACGTGCTTTTGAAATAATCAACAATCCATACCGTATGCTGACAGTAAGTGCGATATATACATATAGAAAAAGTCACAATAAAACCTCCCATGAACTAGCTATCAATGGAATAGTATGTACCTCAAATCTCAATGAAATGTGGTATAGAAACCATGACCAAAAATATTCCTATGCACAAGCCACTAGAGAGGAGAAATATCCAAAATTCAAGTTTTCTCCAAACATCATCAATATTTTGTTATTGTTATCATAGTAAATCCTTCTAAGTGAAACCAAGCCATATCCACTTCCATATCACTAGAATACTTGTTTAGTCTACCCACCTAGTAACCTGAGCTCCTATTTGTGCTAAAAAATATTCTAATGTTACATAACACACCACATTCACACACACAAGTGAATCGACACAACACATACATAGAATTCCACTCCTTGAACACCGAAATTCCATTTAAAAAAATATGAACACCAAACCCTTTCCCAAAAATTATTCACAACACATAAGTAATTTAATAAATAATTTAAAAGGTTTATAAAACAATTCCAAGAAGCACCACAATGATTTACACAAAAAATACCCACAAAATACCCATTTAAAATCAAACTCACACCAAAACCATTTCGAAACATTATTCACATCATTCCTATAACATAATTAACCAATTTTACAATTTATAAAATAATAACAAGAAACAAAGTAATGCTTTACAGTTGTATTATACCCAATTTTATGAATGAAAACTAATTTCAAACAAAATGCATATTAAATCCTTTCAAAAATCACTTTCATACCATATATAATAACCATTGAACACATTAAAAATACTTATCAAGAATAAATAATTTATCAAACAATTTTTAAGAATAGAATAACCTACCTTTGCTGTAGAAATACCCAGAAATAGGTGAGAAAATCCAATCACATCTCAACTGCACCACAAGCAAGAAATATTGAAACCTAAACATGAATATTGAACCCAAAAACTCATGATCAAACCCTAAAAACCAAATCCAAGATGTTGTAGAAATTGAACCCCAAGAAAAGAGGATATAATCCCTAAAATGATGGAATAAAATAAGGGAGAAACTCACTTTCTAGAATAATATTGATGTTCTCCAAACAAATCCCCCTAAAAAATGGGTTCCAAGGGAGAAATAGGGATCTAAGGAGGCTCATGTGGATAAAATTTCTGAGTGGGGAAGAAGAGAGTCGGAAATGGGGTTAATTATGAAAAGGAAAAAATAGTAAAAACATTTTTTAATGAGATGGACAAGGCACACAGTTAGTCTGAATGATTTAATAAATTTTATGATCACTATGCACCTGATCTATTCTGACCACTTAGTCACCTGGGTCAAGGTGCACACCTGTGTAGTAGTTGTGTGGTAGTTTATGCCTTATACTACATGGTGACCTAGGATGGATGCATAGTTCCCACTAAACATGCACCAACAGTGCACCAGGGTTTGTCCACCCAAAAATTTTCATTTTTATCCAAAACTCAATGAGAAACCTATTGGAAAATGTAGAAAAAATATTATAAGGAAAAACAATACCTGAAAAGAAAGACATGGATGTGACAGTACCATCACAGTTTACAAATATTCAACCGAGGGAGAATCTTTAAGGAATTTTACTCACTCCATAACTAATGCAGTTTTGGATGGCATTATTATAAAGGTTCATTTTGAATCTAGTTTAGAGGTACCAATGACACTTGGGATGTTCCCTTACAAAAGAAACTCTGGTATATATTTAGTTATAAGTTTTATTCCTAATTCATTATGTAATGATCCTCACATGAGTATTCAGAAACATATTATCTTTTTTGACTTGAAAAAACTTAGTAGAGAAAGCTTTAGGTAATTGTTCCAGGAGGAAAGTCAAGAGGCATTGACATAGGGTCCTAGTAAGTCTCGTTGTTTAGATTTTGGTCCTCCTTAGGATGATTATATAACATGGAGAAAACCTAAAACTAGGATGAGGGGCCATCACAAAAGATTTTGGGGTGGTGTTCAAAGATGAAAAATACTCTTCAGTTAGTTTTGGATGGTTGGGGAAGCTGTCTACATGGCTCTTAGTGGAAGATTATTTCTACTTCTTCCAATTTCTCTATGTTTTGAGAATTGTTTAGGCATTTTTTGGTAGTTTTTTGCAACTATTTATAATGCATCATTCATATTTTTACCTTTTTATTTAATTTCAATAAAGTATCCCTATGTTTCTAAACTCATGGTTCCAGAATGTCTTTGATTATTATTATTATTATTATTAATCCTTATTTTGATAGTAACTCTGTACAACATTGGATTGGAAATTCGTCAGTGGCATCCTGACTGATACATCGAGATGACTGATTCAATACCAATATTGGTTTCCTAAATTCAACTAGTGGAATGAGCACTGATTCCCAACATGTAACATCTCACATATATTTTGTGATGAAATTAACGTTTTTCATACATTTCATGTTTTCAATGAGTGAATAGCCTATCCTAGTTATTATTCCATATAGATCATGATTATGTGGTCTATTTGGGCATCCAAGGATGTTTTTTAGGTGATATAGGTGAGTTTACAATTTAGCTCTAAAGGAATGAAAATAATATTCACGGGTGATCTTCTATTTGATATCGATGTCAGTATCCTCTCAACTGAGGTTTATTCTATATAGGCATGGGTAACCCCATGTATTTTATACATATTTATATTGTATCCCATTATACACACTAATTACATGGGTCCTCTATCCTCTGGAGTTGGGATCCTCTCATCTATGATTTTGGGTGGGGTGTGGGTACTCAGTTGGGGTTAGTATCCCTTGGATCATTGCATATCTGATAGTGATGCATGAGTCCCCTCCCACTATTCTAGATAGGTTACATGGTTTTCTATCATGTTTATTTTTATAGTATGGATCAATGGTACAGTACTGATAAACTATAGGATATGGTGCCCCCTCATCAAATTATCATGCTCCAATGATGAGAAACCTCACCTTCAGGGAGTTTATAAAGGACATGACTGTTGGAAGTCCGTGAAGTATAAAATTATATGGGACTTGGGATTCCTTATAATCTTAGGGGTTTACTTTAACATGTGAGATAAAACTGGTGATCAAATTTCGGATTTTTTGTCTCTTTGGTATTTTGAATTTTTTTACATACTTATGTGATATGACCATAAAGGGTTAAAGTGGTGATGATTGAGGCTTTTCATGAATCCTGGTAATTATTACTGTAGAACATATCTGAATTATTATTCATTTATATCATCTTTAGTACTAGGATATTGATCTAACCTGTTGTTCTCGTTTTTCTTCTTTGTCTTCTGCCTAATCACCTCTCCTTTCAAGAGTTAATCTGACTTGTTGCTTTTCATTTCCTTTTTGTTTTTTAGGGAATTCAACCAAGTTTTCTTATACTCATACATACATGGACCTTGTTCCCCCATGAATTGTGTATATGAAAATGATTCACTGGTTTGAATATGGTCTATTTGAACATGGATATGGGGTGGAATGTTTGGAGATAACAACTAATGAATCTTAAAAATTCATTATAGATCATGGTGATTCATTATGGTGGAAGTTATCACTATGGAAAAAGAGGTATTTGGGAGTAAATGCAGTGTGTGGGATCTTCTCAATGCCTTGTGATTCTTTGACTCATAAGATATTATATTTCCCATTCTTATTTTACCTTTTGGGTGATTTATTTGTATCAATGTCTCATGCATGTGTTTTATACAATTCAGTTGATTATATATATTTATCCGGATGGAATGTTTTAATATTTTATAGATTATATATATAAATATATATATGTTTGTGTGTGTTATAGGTTGTTATAGGATAAGGCCTTCCATTTTGTGATATATGAATACTTGATGCCATTAACTAGACTCTGGCCTATTAAATATAGGCTTGGGGTGGATCTCTCGACTTATAGCTAGTCCGAGCGGGGACCTAATGGGTTGGGTCATGCTTTGTTAATTTTTATTGAAAATTATTGTAAGAAAACCCATATCTTTATATTTAAACATCCATTTCATTGATTTGTCATTAAAAGATAATACATTTGGTATGGGTAGGATGCCTATTGCTAATTATATGCTCATTACTATTATACATTTCAGTTTTATTATAGGTTCCATAGGAATATAGTGAGTAATCAATAGTTTTTGGATTTGGGTGTGATGGTGGTGACTAGTGATTTTTTTTTCATTTTCTATATTGAGATAGTTATTGTAGGTTCCTTTTTTCTATTTATTTTTGATTATCTCATGTATTGTTCAACCATAGCCTCCATCCCCTTGGTTATTTTTTTTATATGTGTAAACTTATATTAATTTTTATTATATATATTTATGGGATTTTTTATGGATTTTTTATGTGTTTTGAGTTGTTTGAATGGTTTCATTTTCAAAACTTCTTATTTAAATTGTATAGACGATCCAAATTACAGAGTATTCATGATTAATTTTTAAATGAAATATAGAATTTTAATTTAATACTTTATCAGGAGAAACCACCCCAAAAGACGAATTCTTGATTCCTTAGAAATAGTTTCTAGTCTATAGGGATCAGGAACACCATTCAGACATTTATATAGTCAACCTGGGTACTGGGTTTTGTGTATCTCGTGTTGTCTCATGAAATATAGTGGATTTAAAATTGATTAATACCCATTTATATTCTATAACCAACCATATTTGATACTTTATTTTTCTTAAATTTAATATTTCAATGAAAAACTATTATTGGTGATGGAATAATTCACTGAATTCTAGTTGGACCAAACAAAAATGTTAAAAAGACATGGAATCTAAGTATGAAATATTTTCATGATAATTAATAGGATAAGAGATATGAATAACTGTAAATATGAATCTCCTATTCTTATTTCATTGGAGAAATTATTCTTTGATAATAAACCCAAATTATTTGAATTAAATTCCCCTAAAATTTAATTTACATGCACTACATCTAAAAAATGGTTGTGGGGGTATTTCATGACTTTCAAACACTAAAATTGAGTATTTAAACAAAAACCTAGTTGAAGTTTGAATATCCAAATCCAGTAGGAGTACCACTGGGAGGGGGTGAATCAGTGGTACGATTTCTTACAAATTATTTTTAAATTAATTCTTTCTGATTATTTAAGGTCATGATAATATTTTCTTTAATCATTCTCCCACCCATGTAAAACTGTAATAAAATGAATCATAACAAACGATAATTTTTTCACAGTTAAGTTAATGAGGAAACCTAATCCTTTTTGTGTTTGTTTTATTATCCAGACAAAACTCATATCATTATATAGATTGTATTGATTACAACTACTTTACAATCTCACACAAGGGTTAGGTAAGTATCAACTGCTTCCTAAGGAAGGTATCATCCACTTCTCATATACAAAGGAATTTTTTTATACTAGAACAACATGTTTCTCATTAATCATCCATTTCTCTTATATGTGAACTAGATCTTTAGTATTATTATAGATGATTCATCACTAAAGATATGATCTCCATACGTTGAATAGGTCTTCGACTACCAAAATAGTATCAACAATATAATATGCATGATTTCCTTCCATGTCAATCTTTCAGAATGATCAAAGAGTGCAATAGAGAATGCATACAAATGGTAATATTCTAACTTTTCACAAGAAATCCTTTAGTTGATCTATATGATCCCCAATTTCCATTACATAGATGATCTTCATTGATGAGAGAGTGGTCGGTGTCTTTTCATTCTTTTCTCCTAGATATAATAATTCTCCAATGCATTATAGTATCAGCTTATGGATCTTCAATTATCTCACATATATTTTTATCATTTTCTATTTTTGTATATTCACAATATTTCATGAATAATATTTCAATAATAAAATATTGAAACACAATATGATTTCTGAAAAAAAAAGTTATTTTATGGTCAATAGATCTAAATAACACTCCACATTGATCAAAAGTAAATAATTTCAAATATTTGAAGTTGAAACCACTATAAATATAATCCCAAAATATTACATTTAACCTTTATTGAAACCTATATAAATCATGGATTTGACTAACAAATTGTGATATTTGAGATTTGAATTATTACTAAGCATAATCATATATAATTTCTTGAAATATTATATGGTTCTTTATCTTCCCAAATTTATAAATTGTTTGTCTCAAAGTGATCCTCTCATTAGAATAGGCTGTTCATAAAAGCAATAGAGTCTGTGCATGAATTTGTGGAAATTAAAGTCGACATCCATTTTGTAAGATTAAATGGATCTTACAAAGTATCAGAAATATATTATAAAGTCTCAAGAAATAAATTACAAAGTTGGAGAAATATCTTATGATCTCTCAAAAAAATATTACAATGTGTCAAAAGTATCTTATGGAGTTCTCTACGAGTCTTTTCCTTTGTCAAAATTCCAATTCTCATCCATTTCATAAGATAATATTTATCTCATGAAGTCTAATAATATATCATAAAAACTCAAGGAATATATATTATGATCTTATCCCTTTTCCATAATCTCAGAATTCTACTCAAAGTCAATATTATGAAATTTTTGGTCAATATTATGATGTTCTAAATATATCTTACAAGGTCATCAAGGAATAATCATTTTTCTAACACCGACACAAAATTTATATAATTTTTTAAATAACCATAGAGACTCATTAATTTATCGTTAACCATCTTTAAGAAAGTGTAAAACACTTTAAACACTTTCTCAATCATCATTCACACCATCAAAAAAATAGTTGACAAAAAATAAAATATTATTTAGCAATTCCTTTTGGGTTTTCAATACCCCCATTATATTTTCTATAAAATACACTCAAAGATTCTTTAAAATTAATAACTAATAACAAAAACATAAAATCACATCTTTTCTTGGATGTGAGGTTTCGTTACACCACAACACTAGATAAAAAAATGATTTTGAGAGAATCCCATCTATCAGTGATAACAAATTATGGACATGTAATTAGAATAATCTCTAATTAGATCCATGTACTCATCTATCCCCACATTGTTCAATAAGAAAAACTTCAAAATAACAATAAATAAAGAGAATTGGATGTGAAATTGTACCCCATTTACAAAGAGTTGTTCACAAATTCGGCCACTTTTAAAACATAATCCAAAGAATAATGGGGGATATTCCCAATTTCCCTCAAGGGAGAATTTCTTAACATTAATGTTAATCCTAAAGTTATAATATTTATTTTTGGAGATTTCTTCATTGAATATATCAATATGTTGATAAATAGTAGGAATAAATTATAGCTTAATATCCCAATTAGTAACCTTCTATTTGTTGAGGTGGAGTTTTATATAAATATTCATTGATCTAGAGTACTATAATTGTTTTTAGATAGATCAATTCACATTGATTATCAAAATAAATTCTTAGTGGTTTCCCAATATTCACCCTTAAATAATAAATCTATTATTTTATCCAAATCATATGGCAACATGCACAAGTAATCGCCACATATTTATCTTTTTTAGTAGTTAATGTAACTGTGTTATGTTTCTTACAACATCATCCCACACAATATCCTTTTAACTGAAAAATCTCACATGAAGTACATCTTTTTTCATCAGTATCACGTACCCAGTCTATATCAGTAAAACTATCCAAGTTTATATAGTCACATATCTAGTATATAAGACAATAAATAAAAGTATATTTTTTGTATTTAAGTACACTATTTGTATTCATAAGATGTGATTCATTAGAATCACTTTTGTATCTCACACATAATATCAACACATTGACAATGTCATGTCTAGATGTAGTATGGTAAATTATACTACCATTCAATCTCTCAAAAATATTTTAATTCGCAATTTCTTCTTCTTCATTCTTTCCCAATTTCATTCTATATTTTCCAGTGTGGAAACTAGTTTGGATTCATCAAAAATTCCCCTTCATATTTTTATTAGGAAATATAATTAAATTATTCTTTTTATAACACTTATAATCCTAGAAAATATCCCATTTCTCCCTATATGGGAACCTCAAATCGATTCTTCATTTGTTTAGAAAAATCTTTAATAGAACTATCATAGTCAATAGTGAAATTAATACCATAAACATAGATAGTAACAATAAGAGTATCTATATCTGTATCTTTTATGTATAGATGATTATCCACTTTTCCTTTAGTGAACATCATTACTCTTAACCTACCATAAAACATTGAATACCCTGACCTAGGGGATTTCTTTAATCCATATAATTCCTTCTTCAATTTTTACACCATAGTTACATCATTTTCAAAAATTAATCCTTAAAGATGTTAAATGCCATCTTATTCTTCTATATATCAATTCATGAAGGTATATTTTTCAACTATTTTATATATTTTATACATCTTATGATCAACAAGATATAAGAACATCCTTTTGACATCAAACATTATCACTAGAGAAAAAGATTCTTCAAAATAAACTCTATTTACTAATGAATATCATTTACATACAAGCTTGACTTTATTCCTTTTCACTCATCATTAATCATTCAGTTTATTTATGAACACACACTTGGTCATAATTAAAATTTTACCTTTCAGTTTAGGTACATGATTCCAAATAGTAGTCTTCTCAATCTGATCTAGTTCATCACCCATAACATCAGTCCATTCATTATGTTTAATGGAATTAAAAATTTATTGTCCCTCAATTTGTGAGATAAGAGATAATTTATTTTCAAGTCTCAATATATTTCTAGTTTGAAATGGTGCATTATGAATTCCAATACTATTTTTTCTATCCATATGTTTTTTCATCTTTTGAGATTTCTATTTTTTAATTTTATCTACCTCTTCTTCATTAGTAGTTTGGAGAGACTCAATATCAACTACATATGGCTCATTTACAGCTTTGTATACACTATTCTAATCCATATCAGTGACATACCTTTTGAAATGTGGTATTAAAACTATTAGTTATTTTCCCAATGTTGCATAGTGTCTAACCAGAGTCGTCTCTCTTGAGGATCTTTTATAGTAAAAAACATTCTACTACTAATTCACTTATTATATTTTTTATGATTTTATATCTTAAAAAATTAGGTAAAATATAAATTATGGTTATAAATAAGGTAGTCGAACATTGGGAGATTCACCTTGTATTCCCTATCATAGTTCCTCTTAAAAATATTACTAAAACCTACCCTCACTTAGTTGAGTGATTCATTATTATTCACCATTCAACCACACATGTCCCTAAATTATGATGGACAACACACCAAAGTCTTTGAATATGAGGTCACCTTTTCTTACAAAGTACAGTGGCGGATACCAAACCATTATTAAGAGTTTATTTCCTAGGAAATTCCCTTGGTTAGGCCTATCTATTGAAATATTGTCATTTTACATGGATGAAAATTTTTGTAGTACACTCCATTACACCACCCACCTTCATTATATGATGGAAATTTGAGTGAAGGGAAACATTGAAAAAACATGAAAGGTAATAAGAATATAAGAGTGTAGGGGAAACGGGAAAATTGTTGCATCCATCTCAGTAAACTACTCTCTACTATAACATAGAATGAAATCAATAAAAAGTATATAAATATCTTCAAAACTCATGGAAAATCCACTAGTTTATTCCCCCTCAGATCAACAACAAAGTTAGTTCTCCATGGATAGAGAAAAATAATAAAAGTGGTGAGATTGGAAGAGGGAGAAATAGAAATGAGAGAGTGAGAGACAGATAAAAAAAGAGTCATTAAATAATAAAATTTATGAATAAAGTGAAAAGTAAAATTAAATCAAAATACAATTATAATTCAGTATGGAATAAAATCCGATGTGTGGAATCACTAACTAAATTCCCTTACAAAAACTATGACATGGATTTTAATGTAGTAATTTCCTTCTATTTGTAGCAAAAAATCAACTTAAAAACACACATAAGGGTCTTAGAAAAAAAAAACATGTATTCCTTACCCAATTCTTTCCAAATATCATAGGAGATCCCTATATTCTTTAAATGGAATGACCATTCCTTATTCCGAAAATTTAAATTTCGACATGCTCATAGGATCTATATATTTTTATTCCTCCCATTAATTTTGCAGCTTATAATTTATTACAACATTACTTGTTTCGTGTAATGGTAATCAGACTCGGATCACACCTCACAACAATGTAGATTCATTTCTTTACTTGCTTCACTAGCCATTTTCATTTATGAATATATGTAGCTCAGAAATGGAAACCTCCATATGAAAGTTTTCAGTGTTTTAAGCTTAGAACATCCCTGTGTAACACACTCACCTACACCACATCACAAAAATCATCATTTTATCCTCCATTTCATCTTACAGTAGATGAAATCCCTTCAATTTTAATCTCTATATGGAATTTTATTAAGCATGGGAATATTTTACATTACAGACTCAATAATAGCCTCCCTTAGTGTCTTTGAGCATTTTATCATTCATCTATTATAGTATCCAGTTATAACATGTGCATCATCATGATTTTAAGGTATTAGGGGTGGTATATTCTTCTTAGAGGTCTACTATGCCGACTTTATCTTCATATGGGCTTCATAATGGGTCATTAGATGGTTTAGTGATTCCATGTTCAACAATGTTAGATTTTTGTTGGCATAGAGGTGGTTTTGAGTTCTTCGTATTCATCCATGGAAGATCCAAAGTATAGTGGTGATCATGGAAGGTGCAAAGAGGATGGTGAGTAGAAATATAGGGAAGAAGTTGGGATTCAAAGATGTCATCCCTTATGTCCAAGTGTGTGAGTTTAAATGAATAATAATTCCACTCAAATATAGAATAACATCAAATATTATCATGGTGTCAATATTTTTTATTCCAAATATGTAGTAGTATTAAGACACCATATGAGAATCTCTTATGTCATTTTTGTACAGTTCCTCCTTCCAAATGCCACCCCACATTAGCCTTTCCTCTTGTCCACTTGATATTATTCCTAAAACTAATCTTCAGTGCATGAATTCATAGGACAACACTAACCCACCTTGGTTTCTTCTATGCTCACCCTTACTAGGTTCCTTTTTTATGATTGGTTGGACACATATTAATAGATAGACTTGATCTTCGGGGGCACTTTTCCTAGGATGAGAAGATTTTTTGACCACTTCAAACATAAATTCTTACCTAAAAATAAAAAATACTCAGATAAAAAAATTTGATTCAATCATTTAATATAAAAATATGAATAAAAATAATTAGAAAAAAAGTTTCATTTAATTATCATAATTCAATCCAAATAATTCCTTTAATTCAAATATGTAATAATTTCCTATAAAATAATGAATATAGATGGGTTATAAATCATTAAAATATAATGTTAATTTTGTTATGACCAAGAGTTTTTCTGGATTTTTCAATAAAATAATATGTCTTTTGAGAAAAAATATGTTTTTAATAACTATTTTTTTAAATATAAATCACTTTACAATGTTTGAGCCTTCCATATATAGTTTCAAGCTAGAAGGTTTCAGATAGTGATGAACGGGGTGGATAGAATGGGCCCAATGAACTGATCCCAACTAACTTAATTAGTTATAAGAAGTGCTAAAATAAATTTTTATCCTTTTTTATACATTATTATTAGACATAGATTTTATGTAAAGTAAAATAGGTGATTCTTTTCCGATCATAAAATTACAAAACATCATGTTTATATGAAGGTATTCTTGATTCTTTTTAAATATATTATAAGGAAGAAGAGGGTGAGACCTAGGGGAAACTAAGTGTTTTGGGATTTATTAATGGAATAAAAAATTAAGAATCTTATTGGATGTGAAAAAAAATTATCTGACAGAAAGATGCTTAAAGGCATTCGAATAATCAAGCAAAAGTTTCATAACAAATTCATTGGATAGAGAAAACATGTAAAGATCATTAGATAAGAAAGATATTATAAAAAATCTAGATTTAATATAAGAACAAAGAAGCATCAAACAAATTTCCCTATGAAATATTTATAAACAAAGGATTTTAGATAAAGATAACAAGAAAATTCTACTAGACAAAGGGTGAGTGGAGGTGTTGGAAAAAAGTTCTGAGAACTCAAAGATAACCGAGAAAAGAAACATGTAAGGTGTTTCAAAATGAAAAATAAGAAGTCTAACTAATAGAGGGAGAATTTATAAATAGTGATTTTATAATGTTACCATATTGATAATCTCTATTAAAGATTAACCAGATGATATTTTATGAGTCTTTTCAAAGTTAATGTAAAATCAATAATTGTGAGGATGTTGAGATGAACATTAAATTCTTTAATAATCATTAAGGTAAAATTTTGTTTTAAGATGAGTTTTTAGGACGTCTGAATATTTCGTTGACACTGATGTTTAAGGAAATATTCTTATGGAGTTATGTTGAATCTTAAATTTTAGGAAGTTTGAAGGTGGTCAAATGTGGAATGGTTTAAACAGAGTCTTCAAAGTTTAAGCGGGAACTTTGAATTTCAAATTTCCACTCCTACAGAAATATTTTAAGGTAAAATACTATATAAAGGGGGGAAGGAATTATATGTAAGATTTATTATTGTTGGTGGAATTTATGAATTATTTAGGTGTTGACTAGAGATATTGGGAGATCTTATGTTGAAGCATCATATGAAATATCACCATGAAAATTGGTACTAGTAAAAGGGTTCAAAATAGTTAGTATTATATAGAGAGAGTAAGGAAGATACTATACACAAAATAACAGATAGATTGGTTTCATACTATATATAATAATCAGATGAACATAACATAAGATAGAGACTAGACCTAGGCTAAAGAAAAGAATACCACCAGATAGAGAAGCTACCAGATGAATAGGTTAGGAAATAGTTGTTTGTAAAAAAATTCTTTCTCATTACTATGCAATAAATTGAATAGGGATAAGAATAACTTTCAAGAAGGAAAGTGAAGAAAGTAATTATCACAGTGAAAACATACCAAATCCTATCGGTGAAGGTTCGTATTATTGTTAAAAAACAATTTTCTATTATATTATCTGTGTGAGGTTCATGGACATTGTTGAATGGATATAGTGCTATGAATTTGATATACAATCTTTTCATACTATAAACCACTAAAAGGATTGATTTCTTGTGTTTTTGTGTCTTTTATTATTTCGAAACCATTCCAAGAACTAGCTACTCTTATTATGTAGTGAACCATAAAAATACCTGTATTCTTTTGGTTAATCTATTTTATTGTTTTCCAGTATAGTCAATTATCACAAACCAATGGTGAAGGTTGTATCTAAATAAGGAAAAATAAAAATAAAAGATCACTAATTTAACCCCTCTCCCTCTTAGTGATCACACTGATCCTGATTAGTCCTCTCAATTGGTATTAGAGATAAGGTTTCTTCATTGACTCTTTGATGAATTTTAAAGATACGGAAGGATTTCATGGATGTTCATAACTCATTTAATTGTAAGGGTATTAATATATTTGATGGAAACAACTGTCATATCTGGAATGAAAAAATGTCACCCTATATTATATCTATTGGTTATAAAGTTCTTTAAGCCAAAATAGATTGTTTAACTCCCCCGGTGAAGGGTTCAACTTAAATAGTTGTAGATAAGAAGAATTTAGAGAATGATGGGAAAGTCATAAATGTTATACTTTTCTCCATTTATGAAAATTAATTTTGGAGTGTTAATGGAATTCAAACATCTAAAGACATCTGGGATAAGTTGATGAATATCTATAAAGGAGATACAAAGGTTAATAAATCTAGGCTATACATATTGATATTGAAATATAAATATCTGAACATGGTTGATAATGAATCTACTGGGGACTTATATACAAGGGTGAATGACATTATAAGAACCATAAGATGTTTTAGTGATAATTTGTAAGACTCTACTTTTGTTGAAATGATCATAATAATTCTTCCTGATAAATATGACATCAAGGTATCATCTTTATAAGATAATGATATAGAAAATATATTTGGATGATTTACAAAATATCCTCAACATATTTGAAATTAAAATAGAAAATTTTATCAAGAGTAATGAAAATGTTGACTAAGAACCACTTTCAAGGCTACCAAGAGAGGAAAATCCAGGAAAGTTCCCACGCAAGAAGACAATGACTCAGAAACTGAAGAAGAATAAAGTAAAAAAGTTTGATGAATTTGTGTCTTTTTTTCTAGAATAGTGATACGAGGAATAAGGAAATATAAAGGGATGTTATCATTGAAGTGATTTAGTTGTAGGTCCATTGCAAACATTATGGAACACTATCAATATTTAAAGGAAGATGAAGATTGTGACAATGAAGATACCAAAGTCAAGAAGATATCTGAAGAAGAAGATAGAAAAATGAAAGTCTATTTTTAAAGGAAAAGATAAAAAATTCTCTAAATATAAAAAGAGAAACATTTTTTTAATATGAATAGGTTTATGATAGTGAATTTGAATCATAAAACACTAGTGATCATACTACTGAGGAATTACTTATTGAAAAAGTGAATAATGATAAATTTAATAGTGATAAAAGAAGAAACCATGCATAAGAAAAATTGGAGACCTAGATGGTGTTTATGATTAAAAGAGAATCGGGATAATGTTTCCCAAGGATTTTTAAACTTGAAAAGGATAAAAATAAGTTTAAGAAACAATATATATTAGTAAATAATGTGGAATCAGTTCTTGTATAAATTCTAGGTTGTTAAAAGATATTGACGATCTAAAGAAGTTACTTCATTTACAGAAAACATCAACATCAATATTGAATAAAAAATTATATTGAAGGAGAAATAACATTATCTTGTCCAAAATATAACTTATTGAATCTAATAAAGGAATCAAAAAAATACAAAAATTAGTTATAGAAGTTGGTGAAATGTCTAAGAAGTGAAAACATCAGAAAGAATTATAAATATCATCCTTAGAAGTTAAAAACTAGATTGAAGATGTTAGAAGAATAAGAAATTTTATAAGACCATGTATGTATCTAAAATGAGAAAATTCAAAAATTTATGAAATTTCAGATAAAGAAATCATTGACGAAAAAATAACCACAACCAGAAACCATGTTAAGGATAAGAAGAAGTCTAATATGAAGAAATATGATGGTTAGAAAGATGATAGAAAACAGGTTCACAATTTTGAACAACGTACATGCTTCGGAGGAAAATAAAATTTCCACATACTATAGAGGCCAAAAATACAAAAAATACGTTTTGGTTTAATCATCAACATCAAAATTAATGTAGAAGATATTAGATGTAGATTTTGAAGGAAATTCTACCCACTAATAGAATACTACCATAGATAGTATATTTAATGATTGTAAATAGATTTCAACCACTAGAAAGTTTTTGTGAACGATGTGACCAACCCATATTCCTTAATAATGTATGTGATATAATTTTTCAACCCCAAAAAAGTTTGTACAAAAAATATTAGAATATTTATGTGAAATAATATAAAGTTAAGGAAAAGGAGTTTTTGGTTGAAATTTCTATCAAAGATACAAAAAAAGAAATAACATGGATATTATATAGTATGTTTACTTCACATATGGCCTCATATTTTATGTTATTAAAAATATTTAAGGATTGAAAATAAGGGATAGTGAATTTTGGAAATGATGAGTCGCTCAAAATGAAAGGCATAAGATCTGTTATTAATGGAGAATAAAGATTTAATTCTTAAAGGGATTTGTTTATAGATATACTAAAACACACCTTGTTTAGTGTTTTATAGATTTATGTTACACTTTGTTATAGATATCAAATTTATCCTAATGAATCTCATATTATTTATTCTAAAATAATTTTCAGATATATTAAAGGCCTAATTTATTTGAGTTTGAAATATGAAAGCATAAGAAATATTGATATGTTTGGTTTCATTGATACAGATTACTCTTGATCTGTCAAAGTTAAAAGATACACATCTGTTGGAGTATTATTTTGGGAGAAAGAGGTTTAAGTTGGAATACAAAAAAAAGTTCAGTAACTCTCTACACTACTGAAGCTAATCATGTGGCTACCACTCAATCTAAAAAAATTAATATGGATGAAGTCATAGTTAAAATATTAGTTAGTTAATGTGTAGTTACCCCGACTCTTGGGTTGTGGTTATCAAAGTGTTATCAATATAACTAAGAATCTAGTGAAACATTACCAATCTAATCACATTGATAATAAATATCACTTCCTCAAAGAGAATGTGAAAAAAAATAAATTGGATTTTGATATTTTTCCTATAACAATGAAAGAAGCTGATATCTTTACTAAACCATTGATGAAGGAAACATTTCATATGATGAGGTTGATCATGTGTGTAAAAACTCAATCTATTCAAGGATAATGTATGTGATCTCCATCACCTATATCATCTGGTATTTGGATAGTGTTTTCAATGGGGAGAAAATATTTAACATAAATCTATCCATTGTTATATGCTTTCAAGGAAGATCATGTATTTAAGGGGAGTTGTTAAAAGGGTTAATTTATTATTTCAGCATGTGAAATGTATTAATAGTTTATTGAAGTGATTATAGGAACTTTTTATTATAGGTTGTTGTTATGAAGATATGGGAGTAGAAGAAGATTAAAAAGTTTCTTAAATTTCTACTTTATAGATAACATGGTATTTTTGTTCAATTATTCTTGTTTACTACATCGAGTTCGCTCACGTAGGCTAAGAATTTTTGGATAGTAATTCATTTTTTGATTTTTAATGTCTCAATGATTAATGTTCCTTGGTAGAAAAGAAAATCCAATGTGGGAGATTGTTAAAACCAATTTTTTTAGGTTTTTTCATGATAAGAAGATGTTGGTTGAGAAAAAAGAAGTTTTGATTAAGTATTGTCTTTTATTATCACACATTAATCACTAGAAAAATTTTGAGCCTTACTTAAAAATTGTTTTGATAAAATTTTATAGATATTTATGAACAAGGTGAATATAAATAGCCATATATAATGAGTCCAATGGAATGCAGTGATTGCTGGGATTGCGGAATTAAATGTTTATCATAATTTTTCCACAATTCTATCAGATAGATATGTTCATTAAAGTAAAATAGGTGATACTCTACTAATATTTAATTTATTAAAAATCATTTTTATATGAAGGTATTCAGGATTATTTCTAAATATGTTGGAAGGTAGAAGTGGGTGATACTTGGTAATGCTATGTTTTGTGTGAGGTGTTGATGGAAGGAAACATGAAGAATCCAAGAGTATGTGAAAAAATATATATCAGATAGATAGATTCATAAAGGCTTCTTAATGAGAAAAAAAGGTTTTCTAACAAAGTCACTAAATAAAGAAAACATGTAAAGAACATTAGACAAGAATGTTTATATAGAAACTCTATATATAAAAGAGTTTAAAAGAAGTATAAAACATAGGTTCATTATAACTATTGTTAGAAAAAGGGTTTTGAATAAAGGTAAAAGAAAAAGTCCACTGGACAAAGGATTTGTGGAGGCATTAGATAAAGGTTTCTAAGAACTAAAATAGAACTGAACCAAATAAACATATAAGGTTTTTCATCTAGAAAAATATAAAATCTTCCTAATAGAGGGTTATCAGAAAAAGAAGGATATTATGAGGTTAGCAGATGAATAGGCTTCTATAAAGATGAACTGGATGAAGATTTATGTGTCGTTGATTTTTTTGTATTGTTGGTAATTGTGATGATAAAAAGATAAATGTGAAATGATTCAATATTAATCAATGTAAAAACATGTTATAAGAAGATGTGTTAAAATGATTGAAGAGTTCATTGATACTAAGGTTTAATGAAATTTTCTCAAGACATTGTGTTGACTCTTATATTTTAGGATGTTTAAAGGTATTCAAATGTGGAATCGATTAAGTAGGATATTAAAAGCTCAAGCAATAAATTTGAATTTGAATTTCACAATCCCCCTTTATTAATTAGAGAAATTATTCCTATATAAAGGGGTAGAATGTGCATTATATGAGAGATTTTGGTGGTGGGTGAATTGATAAAGGATTGAGGTTCTGATGAGAGATATTGGAAGATATTATTTCAATGAATCAGATGTTTTAGCACTAGAAGAAGTGGTATTTGATATATGGTTCAAATTAGGTGGTATCAAATGAAGAGTAAGAATAGGCTACAAGATAAAAGTTAATAGACATATCAGTTTGATAATATCAATTATCCTCGGATGAACACAGTGATGGATAGAGACTAGGTTGAGGGTACTAGAAAGATTGATACCATATGAAGAAGTTACCTAGAATACAAGTTTAGATAGGGAAATTTTTAAAGAAGTTCTTACTCATTGATGTGAAATAAAGTTAAGAGGATGAATAAGAACTTTCAATAATGAAAGTCTGAATAAATTTATTATCACCACAAAAATGAACATAATCCTATTGGTGGAAGATTTTATTATTGTTACCAAAGATTGTTATATTATATTATCTATGTGAGAGCATGTGCACTATCAAATAAATATAGTTCTATGAAATTTATGGATAATCCTTTATAACTATAAATCACCAAAATTATTTTTTATAGTAATTTTATGGTATTAGATTATTTCAATAACCTGATAAAGACTATATACTCTTATTAAGTAGTGAACCTTGTAAATACTTGTGTTCTTAGACTAGTGCTTTTTTTTTGTTCTCCAGAAGAGTCAACTCTAACTAGTCAGAGGAAAAAGTTGTTTTTGAATTAAAAAAATATATAAAGAAAAGATCATTGATTCACCCCCTCCCCCACTCAGTGATCACACATATCATAGTTGGACATATTAAATTTAATGAAAAAATGAGCTCTATTAATTGCACCACATTTAATCATTAAAATACTATGAAATCATTTTATAACATAATAAATTTATATTTCTCAAGATATTAATGACATTACTTTTCAATTCATAGAACCAAAGTAATATCATTCCTCCTAAATGGATTCGAATTTCCTCTTTCCACACTAAATCATAAAATTTCATTTAATCTCTTGATAATGATCAGAATTATTTTTATTATTACCTATTTGGGTGTGTTATCTTCACTCAATTATTTTGAATTATATATTTTTTATTCTTCATAGCATGCATGATTTCCATAGGATTAATTCCTTACTAAAATACCCACATTATATAATCATAAAAATGTGTCCATTATGAAGACTTTACCAATATTTTTATAAGGATAAGGGTTTGGTAGGTTTTAAATGATTAAAAAACATTAAAGAGGAAGGATGCGGCTTGGATCTAAATGAATTAAAAAGAATAAAATAGATTAATCTCAAAAATGTAATGTCACTCACTGCATTTTTTCAAATTGTGAATCCCATTCACCTTTTTATTCAGTTAGGAAGTCTATACCTTGAAATTTTTATCAATAATGATATTTTTTTCCATCATTACCCCTTTCTCCCTTTAATAGCACTGTTCTAGCCAAAATTGAAATATGTAATTTTTTAAAAAAAATCATTTTTAGGGAAATAGAGGAATATTTTTATCTTCAAGTAATGGTTAACTCCCAACCTAGATTTGAATGAAATTTTTATTCATCCTCACGTCTAACCATCATTTATTTTTAGTTGTAAAAATAATGCCCATCACATCAAAAAGAAGTCTCAGTGGAATTAACTGAATCCCTTCTTAACACTTGATTTAAACCATATTCATGAAATTAACTTCTAGAGAAAGGTATATATGGATTTTTGGGTTATAACGTGGCTACCTAATAATATTTTTCATGGATAATAGGGGATTATTAAAATGCTAAAATTTAAGGGAAGGTTTGAAAGTATATTTTAATATAAAAACGTGTATTCAAAATAGTGAATCAATCTTAATTAACATTATTCATGAATCGTAATAGATTTTAATAGGATAAAAACAATTATTTTTAGATTTAACAACATGCCTCAAAACTCTCATGAAAATGGGATATGGAAAGAATATATCAAAATAGATTATAAAAGTCTCATGTTTGGGATTTTTTTTATCATGGATAGGATAGTTTCACATGAGTTTCACTTTTGATAAAAATTTATTAAGTGGAAATATTTAAAATAAAGAAAAAAACTCCATTTTATAAATCATTTAAAACATTTAAAAATTCAAATCATGAAATTTTGTCAAAAAAATCACGATGGTCTCAATTTTCCCAACGTTTTTAATGAATCACAAGGTTCCTATAAACAATCAAAAAACAAGAAAGAAAAACGTGAAATCTATAAATAAATTTTACAAACATCACCACAATTATTTAATATTTTTATTAAATGTTCGTTCATGAGCATAATATATTGGTAGTGATTCAACAAATGTTATATATAAATACATCCAATTTTTTTAGTAGAGGAATATTTGAGTTAATCTCTTAAATAAAACCAAATGGAAACCTACAAGTAAAAATAAGAAAACTTGTTAAAATATAATTAAATGAAAATAAATAGATTGTTGAAGGGAAATAGAACAATTATAGATATTTTTTTAACTCCAAAGTGGAAAATGGGTTTTCGCTACCCCCAAAGAGAAGTTATAGTGGTTATCCACAACCAGATGATTGGGGGAGTTTATTTTATTTGAACCGAAAAAAATTATTCCATCCAATGTTCATTGCTTGATATATTTTTTGTAGAGGACACCATTGATATAGTATAATAGATAAATACCATTATATATTATATATAACATAAATTATAGGTATGGTAAAAATATCATGTCTTCCTCTTCTTTGACCACTTCTTGTATAAACTTCTCCTAAACCTATAAGAATTTATATTTATATTCTAAATAAAAATAATTTTTAAGGGGAATGTGAGTGAAAATTGAATGTTTAGTGAAATTAAAACATGATAAATAAAAATTAGAATCTTCCCCTTCAAATTATGTAGCTTTTAATTCAGTTTCTTTAAGAAAAGTCACTGGAATCTTTTCAGGTAATCCTCACTCCAATTGTTAAATTATTCTAGAGAACATTATATATTACTCATTGGATGCATAATTATTTTATTCTTCACTGTCTAGGTAAAGCCAAGTGTTGGTAAAATATAAAAAAATTGACAATGCGATTTAATTCCGAATTCAGTTTCAATAAAATTAAATGAAAATGATTTCAAGAAAGGATTGGCCACTTTAGTTGGGTTGGATTTAATTATTTTTTAATTTATCAATTCATCTTGGAGTTTAGTTTTCATGGATGGAAGTATATATTCAGTCTCCTCCATATTCTATTTAGTTTACACCACTTTTATTTTTTTATATTCTTTTAAAGCTAGAGAAAGGTTGAGTGGTGTTGTTTCTTCTTCATCAGTGATGGGGGATCATGTTTCCTATAAATACATAAAAATTCATTCCAAAATTCAATAAAATATTATTGATCTCCCCCAAGTGTATCTGTAGGAATTTTATCTTCATAAATTTACTCTTATAATGTTTAGGTGAGTTTTGGTGGAAGTTTGTTAAGTAATTACTTTTAAGCCTCTAAACTTTCATTAGAAAAATTGGGAGGAATCAAGGGAGACACATTTTGTGTCTCAAAAACTTCTTGATGGAACTTTTTCAAGTACTCCCTATGTTCAATTAATTATTTGTCCAATGATTCTAATATTGGGTTCTCAAGGGCCTATTTAAATTCATTTATGACCCCATTGAATTCCTCCTTCGAGAAGGTTAGGCTTTGGGATCCCCTCACCAATCTATAAAATAAACTAGAAATCTCACTACTATAGTTTGGGGTTTATTTAGTGCTATTTTAAATCATTGATAAAGGTTTCCTTTATCAATTTTAAAAAATAATATTAAAGTGTACCACTTATGAGTGCTAAAAAGCACTAATAAGATATACATTTATCAGTGATTTTTTTGAAGTGCTAATAAATGGAAAACATTATCAGCACATTTTATAGCACTGATAAATTTTGTTTTTATCATAACATGTTAAATCACTAATAAAACTAAAATGTGAGTCCCATAGTAAAAATGAATATGGTTGACTTCTTATTTTTATATCATTCCACGATATCATGACTTTAGAAGCCTACTACAAGGATGTGATCCCACATACACGCTCTATAAACACCTATATCAGCCCATGCCTACATGAACGGGCATGCGAAGGCCTTATCCCACCCTATTCTCTCCATGGGATTTGACCCACCCTCTATTCAATATACCTTCCCTATTGGGCTACCTCAATGGAAGGCCCTTCAGGTTGGGGCCAACTAACTTATTAAATTTTTTATAATTAAATTTTTATTTCATATATGAAAATATATTTTGATATATATTAATATATATATATATATTGTTATTTTATAATTTTTGTTTTTTTAATATTTTTCAAAATTTATCGTTTTAATATTTATTTATACTCTTTTTTTATAATTAAATTCTTCTTTCATATAAACAAATTTATATTGATATATATTTATAAATATATTGACATATATTAATATATATTAATATATATATATATATGTATATATGTATTAATATACATTTACCTATATTAATCAATAATATATTAATTATTTTATTAAAAATTAAAAAATTACACAAATATTATATATATAATTAAATAATTAAAACACTGTTTGGAATTAATAAAAATAAATAAATTTATTCAATAATTAATATAATAATTAAATAATTAATATAATATTTATTACTATATGTATGTATATATATATATATATATATATTAAATTTATTCATTTTTATTAATAATAATTTCATTAATAAGATTTTTTTAATAATTTTATTAGCATTGAATATTTTTACTCAAACAACCAATACTAGAAAAGGGGGCATTGGAGCCCCCCAGACTCGGGCGACCGCCATTGGCGGTCGCTAAAGCTAACCAATAGCGACCGCCAATGGCGGTCGCTAACCAACATAAAAAAAACGGGGGGCTTCTGCGCCCCCCCCCCCCTGCGCCCCCTCCATCGGTGCCCTAACCCCCTCCCTCCCTCGCCGCCCTCCCTCGCCGCCCTCCCCTCCCCCGCCGCCCGGCCTCCCCCGCCACCCGGCCTCCCCCGCCGCCCGGCCTCCCCCGCCGCCCGCCCTCCCCCGCCGCCCGCCCTCCCCCGCCGCCCGCCCTCCGGCCTCCGGCCGCCGCCCTCCGGCCTCTCGGCCCTCCCCCCACCCAGGACGGCACCCGCACCCCGAACAGCCTCCGCCGCGCACTCCGGACCGCCCCCCGCAACCCGGACGCCTCCCCGCACCCCGGACAGCACCCCCCGCGCACTCCGGACCTCCCCCCGCACCCCGGACGCCTCCCCGCACCCCGAACAGCCCCCCCCCCCCCCCTCGCGCACTCCGGACCGCCCCCCGCACCCCGGACGCCTCCCCGCACCCCGGACAGCCCCCCCTGCACTCGGACCCCCCCCCCCTCCGAACCCGAACAGCCCCCCCCCCCCCGCACCCCGGACAGCCCCCCCCCCCCCCCCCCCGCACTCGGACACCCCCCCCTCCGAACCCAGACAGCCCCCCCCCACCCCGGACAGGCCCCCCGCACCCCGGACACCCCACCCCGCACCCCCGACAGCCCCCCTGCACCCCAGACAGCCCCCCCTCCCCCGCACCCCGAACACCCCTGTCCGCACCCCTGACAGGCCCTCGACACCCCGGACACCCCTCCCCGCACCTCGGACAGCCCTCCCCCCGACCCCGGACACCCCCCCCCCCTCGCTGCCCATCCCCCGTCCCCTCACCACCTCCTCTCCTCTAGCTCTCCGCCGCCGCCGCCGCTCGTCCCCTCCCTTGCCGCACCGCCTTTGGCTCCGGCTCCCCTTCGCTACCTCCTCTCCCTCGCAGCACCACCTTCGGCTCCCCTCCCTTTCAGGTTTGTAGCTCAATCAGGTAACATGAGCTTTCAGTTACATTATTATTTTATCAATGGTTCATAAACAAATTGTTAATATTTATTTTGAATATAGTTGATTTGAAAAATGTAAATGTAATAAGTATTGTGTAAATGTTTGTTATACAGATATTATTATGGATAAGAGTTGGATTGATCTTCTAAATCGAACGTCTAGAGAATATTTCAATGGCATTATGCAGTTTATTGACTTCACGAGAGGATTTGAAAGTGACTATATTAGTTGTCCATGTAGAAAATGTGCTAACAGATATCAATTCACACGAGATACTGTGAGGGAGCACCTTTTCTTTAATGGATTTCTGAAAAACTATAAGAGTTGGACTCTTCATGGAGAAGAATATGTTCGTTGTCAAAATACAGATGCATCTCAGATGGATGTTGATGCAAGGATGACTGATCCAATGCATGAAATGCTTACTGAAATGGTACGTGGGTTTGATCCTGAAGGCATTGACATCCAGAATCTTGAGACCGGTGAGATAAATCTTCGCTCTGGTGCAGATCGTGATTCGAGGAGGTTTTATGAAGTACTTGATGATGCGAAAACAGAATTATATCCTGGATGTACTTCTTACAATAAACTTTCATTTATCGTGGAGTTGTTGCATTTGAAGACTTTGAATAATTGGTCAGACACATCATTCGACATGCTTTTGGTTTTATTGAAAAAAGTTCTTCCTGTCGATGTTAAGATTCCTGAGTCGTATTACTATGCTCGTAAGTTGACAGAGAACTTAGGTTTTACATATGAGACTATAGATGCATGTGCAAACAACTGTATGTTGTTTAGAAATGAAACTGCTCATTTGGATATTTTTACGGTTTGTGGCGCTTCCAGGTGGAAAGAGAATAGGGGAAATAAGACTCATCAAAGTCAGATTGCGATACAGGGGAAACCGATTGCCGTAAAGCAAATGCGTTACTTTCCCCTTAAACCGAGGTTGAAAAGATTTTTTATGTCATCTAAAGTTTCTAATTTAATGAGATGGAATGCAGAAAGAGTTCATGAAAGTGACATGTTAACCCAACCGGCAGACTCTCATGCATGGAAGGATTTTGATAAGAGACATCCCGACTTTGCTAAAGATGTTCGTAATGTCTGATTGGGATTGGCAGCAGATGGTTTCAATCCATTCAAGTCTATGGTTGGTGCAACTCATAGCACATGGCCCGTGGTGTTGGTTCCATATAATCTTCCTCCGTGGCTTTGTATGAAGCAACAATTTATATTACTTTCCACTCTTATTGATGGACCTAAAAGTCCGGGGGATAAGATTGATGTTTACCTTAAGCCATTGATTAATGAGTTGAATGTATTTTGGGGCGATGGTGTGATGACTTATGACTGTGAAACGAATGAAACGTTCAAACTGCATGATGCTTTATTGTGGACAATCAATGACTTCACAGCTTATGAAAATTTATCAGGCTGGAGTACGAAAGGGGAATTTTATTTCCCTTGTTGCAATAAAAGTAAAAAATCTGTATGGCTTAAACATTCCAAAAAATGGGCATACATGGGTCACAGGCGTTTTCTCCCTCCCCAACACAGGTTCAGAAAGGACAGAGTGGCATTTGATGGTTCTAGAGAGTTCAGCCCAGCACCAAAGATCATGACAGGAGTCGAAATGTTATCGCAGATTGAGGAAGAAAACATCCGCATGGTATATGAAATTCAGGATTTGGTGGCTCCTCCAGTACGTAATATTCGTGCTGCGGGTAGGCAGCGCAGTCACAATTGGAAAAAGAAAAGTATTTTTTATAGTCTTCCGTATTGGAAAACTAACATGTTGAGGCATAATTTGGATGTCATGCACATTGAAAAAAATGTTTGTGATAACATATTGTGGACCATTTTAGGTGTCAGTGGAAAGTCAAAGGACCATGTTAATGCACGCCGTGATTTGGAAGAAATGGGTTTAAGGAAACAGTTGCATTTACAGTTAGCTGAGGGAAACAAGGCATATATGCCTACTGCACAGTATTCGATGACTACAGAGGAGAAAGAGACATTTCTTTCCATTTTGAAGATGGTCAAGGTGCCTGATGGTTACTCTTCTAATATTTCAAAGTGTGTGAATCTGACGAGCAAGACATTGCAAGGGTTGAAAAGTCATGACAATCACATATTACTTCACCAGTTGATTCCAATCGCAATTTGTGATTGTTTATCCCCCAATGTTGTTCAGCCCTTGATTGAGATGAGTAATTTTTTTAGATAGCTTTGTTTAAGAAATCAACGAATGAGTGATTTAAAAAGTTTGCAGGACCGAATTGTACTTACGCTTTGTCACTTTGAGAAACTTCCCCCCCCCCTCATTTTTCGATGTTATGGTCCACTTGGTAGTGCACCTAACTGATGAAGTAATGGCTGCTGGTCCAGTGCAATTCAGGTGGATGTATCCTATTGAACGGTATTTGAGTACATTGAAAAGATTTGTACGCAACAGAGCTCGTCCAGAGGCATCAATAGCCAATGGTTATTTGATGGATGAGTGTACTACCTTTTGTGCAGAATATCTTACGGATGTTGAAACAAAATTAGATAAGCCCTCTCGGATTCATGATGGTCCAGTTGGAGAAGGAACCACATTTGATATGGACAACATCGAGTGGATACAAGCACATCGATATATCTTGTTCAATACTCCATCAGTTGCACCATTAATGCAGTAAGTATCTTATCAATGTGCTTGTATAACTTTTACATGTTTTGTTTGCATAAGTTGGTCTTTTAAACATCGCGTAATCATTTGCAGGAAACACATTAATGAGATGAAAGAAGAGATGCATCGTGCGACTGAGTTGCAAATTCAACAATCTCATTATGCGGCATTTCATGATTGGTTCAAGGATTATATATGTATAAATTGATTTTCATTATGAGTGAAGTATTAAACTAATTCTTTCTGCATATATCAGTATTGATTTTTATAAATTATGTAGGTTCGTAAGCTGAGGGAGTTAGGCGACCCCACGCTACCAGAAGTATTTATCCAACTGGCTGAGGGTCCATCTATAACGGCTCGTCGTTATAAAGCTATTGATGCTAATGGTTTTCGATTTCGCATTAAAGATGTTGACGACAAACGAGCAACACAAAACAGTGGCATCGGTTGTCCCTTTGTCGATTCTGGTTATTACTATGGTCAATTGATAGACATCATTGAAGTTGTATACACACACGGTTTGAAGTACATATTGTTAAAGTGTAATTGGGTTGATCCAGTGCGTGGATGTAAAGTCGATCAATATCAGTTTTCATTGGTGAATTTTAACTATATGTTATACAGAAATAATGAATGAGTTGAGAATGAACCTTTCATTTTGACATCACAAGCGGAACAAGTATTCTTCGTTACTTTGCCTTCGGATCCAAGTTGGCAAGTTGTTGTCAAAATATCTCGGCGAGGAGTGTTTTTATTTGAAGATGATGAACCTGAGACTGTTCCGTTTGTTTACCAACAACTTGATCAACATACCGTAGTTCAACGTGAAGAAGATATTTATTGGGTCAGAGCGGCTGTTGAAGGAGAAACGGTCGATTTGCATGATTAATGAAATGTATAATTGTTTTCCCGCTATTCAGTAGAATGTCATAGGATATCATAAATTATCTAATCATTTTATAAATCCTTATAAGTTTTAATCCTCACTTTTGTAAGTTAATTCAGTCATAAATATTTAGGTTGATTAACTTTCTGATTTTTTTAAAATTCATTCACAACTAATTATTCAATCCATTTTTTGTTTGATTAACAGTTGTACAAGTTTGATTTATTAAGAACAATCCAATTTATCTTTTAAACACTTTGGACTCATTACTGATATTTTGTATGACTGCAGACATGTCAGGGGAAGAGGTAGAAAATCCACATCATCCATCTGAGGCATCTACGTCTCAGGGTCAAGGTATGTTTGAATGTCATTGTCTATATTTTTTATGTAATTGACATATATATATATATATATATAACATTTGTCAATTTAAATATAAAATTGTTTTCAACAGGATTAGACTCGGCTGCTTCTTCCTCTCGCAGGAGAGGCCCTGGTCGTGGCATATTATCATGGAATTCCGACACGACGATAGATGTTTCATTTGATGAGGTATTTCATCCCGTGGGACCGAATGCCCTGGCATTTATTCGTCAGGTGGGTCATATCATACGTGACCCACATCGATTTCCATTGACCACGCGTGATTGGGCTTCTATCCCTCAGGACACATTAGATCGTCTATGGAGGGAGGTTCAGGTAAGAAAATAATTTTACTTTATTTTCTTTTTATAATGAATACTAATATGTTTGATTATTTTCTTTATATCAAAATTTGAAAGTATGCCCTGAAGAGTTTCGGCCCATGTGTATGAGCAAATGCCGTAAGCTGTGGAAAGATTATAAAGGCAAAGTGAAGAGGGACCACTGGGTACCAAATGTGGGTGCCCTTGACATTTTGGAAAAAGTCCCGAGAGGTGTCCTCCCGGATCATTGGCGTGACTTGGTTGCATATTGGTCTACTGAGGGTGTTGCGGTTTGTATATTAATTATTTTGCTGTATATATATTTTCAAGAATATGTGATTTGTTTGAAATTTGAATGAATTGAATGTAGGAGGTGTCAACACGCCATTCAGAGAATCGAGCGTTGCAGGGACCAGCTCACAGGCTCGGGACTCGTCACGTGTCTCAGATCCGACATGAGGTATATATTATTCATTTTTTAATTTATTAATTAATATGGTTTTGTGTTTATATTCTTTTAATATACAGTTGCGAGGGAAAGGTGCAGCAACTGATAAAATGTCGGTGTGGATAAGGACTCGTGATCGCAATGATCCAGAGGTTGCAGCATTGATAGTAAGTGTCTGTACTTACCAATATTTACATAAATCTATATATTAACATATATATTTATATATATTTAAATATTTCATAGGATCAATTTGAAGCTGAGTTAGAACATCTGCCAGAGGACCAGTGACAGCTTTCCATGCGACGGGATGAGATCTTTCATCGCATTATTGGTCGGGACGGGCATGGCTATAGTTTGACCTATGGAGCAGGGATTCCTCGTTCTGTAGTGTCACGCGCTGCGGTTGTCGGTCCTGCTGTTGCTCATATGACACAATAGATGTCAGATTTTGAGGCATGGCTGCGCACTTCCGAGGAGACAAATGCGCAATTGACAGCTGAGGTTAGAGCACTGTGGGAATATGTGCGTCGAGCTGATGGTACAGGGGATCATACGATGCAGGTATATATTGTATTTATTTATTTAATTTAAATTATTTTTGTTATTAAAATATTTATAATGTTTATTTGTTGTAGGCACCTGGCCCACTAGAAGGAGGTAGCAGTGATGACAACGCGTGACACACCATATATTCACGAGATATGTTTTTTGTTTTTACTGGTAGGGTTGACATTGATGTACTGTATTTATTCATTTAAGTAATGCATTATTACCATCCATGGTGGTCTTTTAAATATTTTATACACATATTGAGTTATTGATCAGATAATCTTGAATGATTCTACATTTGAAAAAGTCGAACTAATTCCAACATATCAATAAATCTGATATTATAGATTATGTATTATCCAATATATTTTTTATAAATTTCTGTATGGTATCGATAAAAGAAATATGTATTAATTAGATGTTATCACTTTTATTTTTCACTTTTTTAATCAATGGGATGGCCTTTGCACCCCCGGAGAGCCCCCCGCACCCCCGTACAGCCCCCCGCACCCCCGTACAGCCCCCCGCACCCCCGTACAGCCCCCCCCCCCCCCCCCCCCCCCCCCGCACCCCCGTACAGCCCCCCGCACCCCCGTACAGCCCCCCCGCACCCCCCGTACAGCCCTCCCGCACCCCCGTACAACCCCCCGCACCCCCGTACTGCCCCCCGCCACCCCCCGTACAGGCCCCCGCCACCCCCGTACAGCCCCCTGCACACCCGTACAACCCCCCCCCCCCCCCCCCCCCCCCGCACCACCGTACAGCCCCCTGCACCCCCGTACAGCCCCCCCGCACACCCGTACAACCCCCCACACCCCCGTACTGCCCCCCGCCTCCCCCGTACAGCCCCCGCCACCCCCGTATAGCCCCCCGCCACCCCCGTACAGCCCCCCGCACCCCCGTACAGCCCCCCGATTGTGTCCTTTTCAGCAGCGCGGCGCGCGCTGAAATGGCGCGTTGGGGGGTCAAAACCACCCGAACGACCTCCGAATACCACGAAACTGTACGAAAACATCCGGGGCATGAATTGTGAAATGGTCGGTCAGACGGCACCTCATTCGGAGGTGCCGTGTGACCGCGGCGGCCGGAAACGCGTTTCCGGCGCCAAAAAACACCAAAACGGTGTGCGGCGGTCCAATTCAAAGAAACCGTGCTCCGAATGACCTGAAACCGCACGGGAACGATAGAAATATTATTCCTGGGATGCAGGAGGAGGCCGCACGTCCATCGGACGTGCGGTGCACGCGACACGTCCGATTGTGTCCTTTTCAGCAGCGCGGCGCGCGCTGAAATGGCGCGTGGAGGGTCAAAACCACCCGAACGACCTCCGAATTCCACGAAACCGTACGACAACATCCGGGGCGTGAATTGTGAAATGGTCGGCCAGACGGCACCTCATTCGGAGGTGCCTTGTGACCGCGGCGGCTGGAAACGCGTTTCCGGCACCATAAAACACCAAAACGGCGTGCGGCGGTCCAATTCGGAGAAACCGTGCTCCAAACGACCTGAAACCGCACGGAAACGATAGAAATATTATTCCTGAGATGCAGGAGGAGGCCGCACGTCCATCGGACGTGCGGTGCGCACGGCACGGCCGATTGTGTCCTTTTCAGCAGCGCGGCGCGCGCTGAAATGACGCGTTTGGGGGTCAAAACCACCCGAACGACCTCCGAATGCCCGCGAAACCGTACGACAACATCCGGGCGTGAATTGTGAAATGGTCGGCCAGACGGCACCTCATCGGAGGTGCCGTGTGACCGCAGCGGCCGGAAACGCGTTTCCGGCGCCATTAAACACCAAAACGGCGTGCGGCGGTCCCATTCGGAGAAAACGTGCTCCGAACGACCTGAAACCGCACGAGAACCGATAGAAATATTATTCCTGAGATGCAGGAGGAGGCCACCCATCCATCGGACGTGCGGTGCGTGCGACACGTCCGATTGTGTCCTTTTCAGCAGCGCGGCGCGCGCTGAAATGGCGCGTTGGGGGATCAAAACCACCCGAACGACCTCCGAATGCCACGAAACCGTACGACAACTTCCAAGGCATGAATTGTGAAATGGTCGCCAGACGGCACCTCATTCGGAGGTGCCGTGTGAACGTGGCGGCCGGAAACGCGTTTCCGGCGCCATAAAACACCAAAACGGCGTGCGGTGGTCCCATTCGGAGAAAACATGCTTTGAACGACCTGAAACCACACGGGAACGATAGAAATATTATTCCTGAGATGCAAGAGGAGGCTGACCGTCCATCGGACGTGCGGTGCGCGCGGCACGTCCGATTGTGTCCTTTTCAGCAGCGCGGCGTGCGCTGAAATGGTGCGTTGGGGGGGTCAAAACCACCCGAACGACCTCTGAATGCCACGAAACCGTACGAAAACATCCGGGAGCGTGAATTGTAAAATGGTCGGCCAGACGGAACCTCATTCGGAGGTGCCGTGTGACCGCGGCGGCCGGAACGCGTTTCCGGCGCCATAAAACACCAAAACGGCATGCGGTGGTCCAATTCGGAAAAACGTGCTCCGAACGACCTGAAACCGCACGGGAACGATAGAAATATTATTCCCTGAGATGAAGGAGGAGGCCGCACATCCATCGGACATGCGGTGCGCGCGGCACGTCCGATTGTGTCCTTTTCAGCAGCGCGGCGCGCGCTGAAATGGCGCGTTGGGGGGTCAAAACCACCCGAACGACCTCCGAATGCCACGAAACCGTACGACAACATCTGGGGCGTGAATTGTGAAATGGTCGGCCAGACGGAACCTCATTCGGAGGTGCCGTGTGACCGCGGCGGCCGGAAACGCGTTTCCGGCGCCATAAAACACCCAAAAACGGCGTGCGGCGGTCAATTCGGAGAAACCGTGCTCTGAACGACCTGAAACCGCACGGAAACGATAGAAATATTATTCCTGAGATGCAGGAGGAGGCCGCAGGTCCATCGGACGTGCGGTGCGCGCGGCACGTCCGATTGTGTCCTTTTCAGCAGCGCGGCGCGCGCTGAAATGGCGCGTTGGGGGGTCAAAACCACCCGAACGACCTCCGAATGCCACGAAACCGTACGACAACATCCGGGGCGTGAATTGTGAAATGGTCCGGCCAGACGGCACCTCATTCGGAGGTGCCGTGTGTGACCGCGGCGGCCGGAAACGCATTTCTGGCGCCATTTAAACACCAAAACGGCGTGAGGCGGTCCCAATTCGGAGCAAACCGTGCTCCGAACGACCTGAGACCGCACGGGAACGATAGAAATATTATCCCTGAGATGCAGGAGGAGGCCACACGTCCATTCGACGTGCGGTGCGTGCGGCACGTCCGATTGTGTCCCTTTTCAGCAGCGCGGCGCGCGCTGAAATGGCGCGTTGGGGGGTCAAAACCACCCGAACGACCTCCGAATGCCACGAAACCGTACGACAACATCCGAGGGCATGATTTGTGAAATGGTCGGCCAGACGACACCTCATTCGGAGGTGCCGTGTGACCGCAGGCGCCGGAAACGCGTTTTCGGCGCCACAAAACACCAAAACGGCGTGCGACGGTCCCATTCGGAGCAAACGTGCTCCGAACGACCTGAAACCGCACGGGAACGATAAAAATATTATTCTGAGATGCAGGAGGAGGCTGCATGTCCATCGGACATGCAGTGCGCGTGGCACGTCCGATTGTGTCTTTTTCAGCAGCGCGGCTCGCGCTGAAATGGTGCATTTGGGGGTTCAAAACCACCCGAACGACCTTCGAATGCCACGAAACCGTACGAAAACATCCAGGGCGTGAATTGTGAAATGGTCGGCCAGACGGCACCTTATTCGGAGGTGCCGTGTGACCGCGGCGGCCGAAAACGCGTTTCCGGCGCCCCAAAACACCAAAACGGCATGCGGCGGTCCAATTAGGAGAAACGTGCTCCGAACGACCTGAACCGCCCGGAAACGATAGAAATATTATTCCTGAGATGCAGGAGGAGGCCGCAAGTCCATCGGACGTGCGGTGCGCGTGGCACGTCCGATTGTGTCCATTTAAAGCAGCGCGGCACGCGCTGAAATGGCGCGTTGGGGGGTCAAAACCACCCGAACGACCTCCGAATGCCACGAAAACCGTACGAAAACATCCTGGGCGTGAATTGTGAAATGGTCGGACCTCATTCGGAGGTGCCGTGTGACCGCGGCGGCCGGAAACGCGTTTCCGGCGCCATTAAACACCAAAACGGCGTGCGGCGGTCCCATTCGGAGCAAACGTGCTCCGAACGACCTGAAACCGCACGGGAACGATAGAAATATTATTCCTTAGATGCAGGAGGAGGCCGCACGTCCATCGGACGTGCGGTACGCGCGGCACGTCCAATTGTGTCCTTTTCAGCAGCGGGCGCGCGCTGAAATGACGCGTTGGGGGGTCAAAACCACCCGAACGACCTCCGAATGCCACGAAACCGTACGACAACATCCGGGGCATTAATTGTGAAATGGTTGGCCAGACGGAACCTCATTCGGAGGTGCCGTGTGACCGCGGCGGCCGGAAATGCGTTTCCGGTGCCATAAAACACCAAAACGGCGTGCGGCGGTCCAATTCGGAGAAAACGTGCTCCGAACGACCTGAAACCGCAAGAGAATGATAGAAATATTATTCCTGAGATGCAGGAGGAGGCCGCACGTCCATCGGACGTGCGGTGCGCGCGGCACGTCCGATTGTGTCCTTTTTATCAGCGCGGCGCACGCTGAAATGGCGCGTTGGGGGGTCAAAACCACCCGAACGACCTCTGAATGCCACGAAACCGTACGACAACATCCGGGGCGTGAATTGTGAAATGGTCGGCTAGACGGCACCTCATTCGGAGTTGCCGTTTGACCGCGGCGGCCGGAAACGCGTTTCCGGCGCCCTAAAACACCAAAACGGCGTGCGGCGGTCCAATTCGGAGAAAACGTGCTCCGAACGACCTGAAACTGCACGGGAACGATAGAAATCTTATTCCTGAGATGCAGGAGGAGGCTGCACGTCCATCGAACGTGCGGTGCGCGCGGCACGTCTGATTGTGTCGTTTTTAGCAGCGCGGCGCGCGCTGAAATGGCGCGTTGGGGGGTCAAAACCACCCGAACGACCTCCGAATGCCACGAAACCATACGAAAACATCCTGGGCATGAATTGTGAAATGGTTGGCCAGACGGCACCTCATTCGGAGGTGCCGTGTGACCGCGGCGGCCGGAAAGACGTTTCCGGCGCCATTAAACACCAAAACGGCGTGCGGCGGTCCAATTCGGAGCAAACGTGCTCCGAACGACCTGAAACCGCACGGGAATGATAGAAATATTATTCCTGAGATGCAGGAGGAGGCTGCACGTCCATCGGACATGCGGTGCGCACGACACGTCTGATTGTGTCCTTTTAAGCAGCGCGGCGCGCGCTGAAATGGCGCATTGGGGGGTTAAAACCACCCGAACGACCTCCGAATGCGACGAAACCGTACGACAACATCCGGGGCGTGAATTGTGAAATGGTCAGTCAGGCGGCACCTCATTCGGAGGTGCCGTGTGACCACGGCGGCCGGAAACGCGTTTCTGGCGCCACAAAACACCAAAACGGCGTGCGACAGTCCTATTCGGAGCAAACGTGCTCCGAACGACCTGAAACCGCACGAGAACGATAGAAATATTATTCCTGAGATGCAGGAGGAGGCCGCACGTCCATCGGACGTGCGGTGCGCGCGGCACGTCCGATTGTGTCCTTTTCAGCAGCGCGGCGCGCGCTGAAATGGCGCGTTGGGGGGTCAAAACCATCCGAACGACCTCCGAATGCCACGAAACCGTACGAAAACATCCGGGGCGTGAGTTGTGAAATGGTCGGCTAGACGGCACCTCATTCGGAGGTTCTGTTTGACCGCGGCGGCCAGAAACGCGTTTCGGGCGCCCTAAAACACCAAAACGGCATGTGGCGGTCCAATTCGGAGCAAACGTGCTCCGAACGACCTGAAACCGCACGGGAATGATAGAAATATTATTCCTGAGATGCAGGAGGAGGCCGAATGTCCATCGGACGTGCGGTGCGCGCGGCACGTCTGATTGTGTCGTTTTCAGCAGCGTGGCGCGCGCTGAAATGGCGCGTTGGGGGGTCAAAACCACCCGAACGACCTCTGAATGCCACGAAACCGTAAGACAACATCCGGGGCGTGAATTTTGAAATGGTCGGCCAGACGGAACCTCATTCGGAGGTGCCGTGTGACCGCGGCGGCCGGAAACGCGTTTCCGGCGCCATTAAACACCAAAACTGCGTGCGGCGGTCCAATTCGGAGCAAACGTGCTCCGAACGACCTGAAACCGCACGAGAACGATAGAAATATTATTCCTGAGATGCAGGAGGAGGCCGAACGTCCATCGGACGTGCGGTGCGCGCAGCACGTCCGATTGTGTCCTTTTCAGCAGCGCGGCGCAGGCTGAAATGGCGCGTTGGGGGGTCAAAACCACCAGAACGACCTCCGAATGCCACGAAACCGTACGACAACATCCGGGGCGTGAATTGTGAAATTTTCGGCCAGACGGCACCTCATTCGGAGGTGCTGTTTGACCGCGGCGGCCGGAGACGCGTTTCCGGCGCCATAAAACACCAAAACGGCGTGCGGCGGTCCAATTCGGAGAAAACGTGGTCCGAAAGACCTGAAACCGCACAGGAACGATAGAAATATTATTCCTGAGATGCAGGAGGAGGCCGCACGTCCATCGGGCGTGCGGTGCGCGTGGCACGTCTGATTGTGTCGTTTTCAGCAGCGCGGCACGCGCTGAAATGGCGCGTTGGGGGGTCAAATCCACCCGAACGACCTCCGAATGCCACAAAACCGTACGAAAACATCCAGGGCGTGAATTTTGAAATGTTCGTCCAGACGGCACCTCATTCGGAGGTGCCGTGTGACCGCGACGGCCGGAAACGCGTTTCCGGCGCCATAAAACACCAAAACGGCGTGCGGCAGTCCAATTTGGAGCAAACATGCTCCGAACGACCTGGAACCACACGGGAACGATAGAAATATTATTCCTGAGATGCAGGAGGAGGCCGCACGTCCATCGGACGTGCGGTGCACGCGGCACGTCCGATTGTGTCCTTTTCAGCAGCGCGGCGCGCTGAAATGGCGCGTTGGGGGGTCAAAACCACCCGAACGACCTCTGAATGCTACGAAACCGCACGACAATATCCGGGGCGTGAATTGTGAAATGGTCGGCCACACGGTGCCTCATTCGGAGGTGCCATTTGACCACAGCGGCCAGAAATGCGTTTCTGGCGCCCTAAAACACCAAAACGGCGTGCGGCGGTCCAATTTGGAGAAAACGTGCTCCGAACGACCTGAAACCGCACGGAAACGATAGAAATATTATTCCTGAGATGCAGGAGGAGGCCGCACATCCATCGGACGTGCGGTGCGCGCGGCACGTCTGATTGTGTCGTTTTCAGCAGCGCGGCGCGCGCTGAAATGGCGCGTTGGGGGGTCAAAACCACCCGAACGACCTCCGAATGCCACGAAACCATACGACAACATCCGGGGCGTGAATTGTGAAATGGTCGGCCAGACGGAACCTCATTCAAAGGTGCCGTGTGGCCGCGGCGTCCGGAAACGCGTTTCCGGCGCCATAAAACACCAAAACGGCGTGCGGCGGTCCCATTCGGAGCAAACGTGCTCCGAAAGACCTGAAATGAGATTATTTCTTGAATCGAAGTTTTTAAATTATTATAGCACAATGATTTGATATTATATATATATTAAATATATATTAAAACATTTAAAATATATTATATATATATATATATTTAAAATATTGTATTTAATAGTATATATATGAATATATATATATATATATTTATATATTCAATTCAATAAAAAAAAATTTAAATTTTTTTTTAGAATAGTGACCGCCATAGGCAGTCGCTATAGGGTGCCCGGCAGGGGGCTTCATCGACCGCCAAGCGGTCGCTGAAGGCCGATCTGCCGGCCTTCTATAGCGACCGCCATTGGCGGTCGCTAAAAGCCTCTAGCGACGAGGCAACAGCGACCGCCAGTGGCGGTCGCTGAGCGGCCGCTAAAGGCCTTTAGCGATCGCCAATGGCGGTCGCTAATGGCCTTATTTTCAGTAGTGAACTCAGCCATGGGTTTGGAAAAACATAACCCATGACCCCAAATTTTATTAATAAAATAAAAGAAAACAAGGTAAGAGGAAAGAAAGTCAATAATGCATAATGCCCATAATAAAGTAAATAAAAGGAAACCAAAATTCTAGTTATTCTGGACCCCAAATTCCAAGGATATCATCTTATTCCATTTGGTTGTCGACTTCGTCACCATGACTTAAACCTTTAGATGGCCACACATTCTTCAACTGATGATAATTCTTGTGAGATTTTTGGAACACAACATAGCCTAAATTTCCAAGGTAAATCCTGAAATACTATTTCCGGATTGGATCTGAGTCCATTTTCAAAATTAATGGATAATAGCTTATACACTAGTACATAATCATTGAAACCAAATACCTCTATTTACATTAATGAAAAGGTGGCTTCAAGTTGAGAGGAGTAATATTTTTTCACATCCTTATTGAGGCTTTCAATGGACTATTCCCCTTCCTGGTCCAATGGGAGAATAATAATCTAGTTTTTTGTCTATGCAATATAAAATTCTTCATTTGAGGCGTTTCCAAATGATGAATAAGAGTTCATTATTAGATTATTGAAATTGTGTAAATATGACCACTCCAACTTATCAAAGTAATCATCACTCATTCCAATTGGTTGCTAAACCAGTAGAGGGGAAATCGTTAGAGACTCAAAACATAGAGAATTAGTTTTCATATGGATCAATGGTTATGGAGCATGATCATTAGATGGAGAATCATGTGTTTTGGATTTTCGAGGTATGACCAATTGGAATCCTTCTTCATTCACTAAGGTTTTCTTACCTTTACTCTTTGACTCTGACATCACCATGGCTCCATTGATTTCCTAATTCAAAGGGGCCACACCATTGTCACTGACCAGGATAGTTCCATTTCTACCCAACATATGCATCTCATTTGAACCAAGGTCACAAACTCCATGACTTCCAATGGAGTTGTTGAGGCCAATAGTGTTGGATTCCTCCATGTCATTAAGAATATACTTAGTGTTTTTTGGACAGCTCCAAATCCTTTTCAGAACATTTCATGGTCTCAATTCATTGAGAGGTAGAGGTTTTCTTGACATTGGAGCCTATTCCAAAATTAAAGATAATCTCCCACTTTCCCCTATGACTCTTATAGATTACACTTTTTTATTCAAGCCATAAATTTTGATCAAATATGGCATACACCTCACTTTCACCTTCATCCTAGTCACATAAAGAAGCAACCATCTCTTTCCCCTCCACGTTACCTGCAAGAGCATTCCTGAAAGAGAGGGAATGAAGAGTCTCCAGAGATGATTTAGTCCAAGAACCTAACTGTATAGAAGAAACCAATCCATTAATCTTGTCCTAATCCATTTATGTATCCACCTCAATAAAATCATCCCATGTTTTATTTAAATATGTATTCATTCGGGTTCATGACTTACCAACCCCCATTGTTTACAATTAAATTTATTAAATATAATATATATATATAGTAATAAATTTTATATTAATTATATATATATAATTAAATAATTAATATAATGTTTATAATTAATAAAAATGTATAAAATTATTAAATAATAAATATTCTAATTAAATAATTAATATAGTATTTATTTATATGTACTAATTAAATACATAATATATTAATTAAATATTTAATATATTAATTAAATAAGTAATAAACTATGTATTACAATATATATATTTAATCTATTATTTTTATAATAATTATATTCATTTTTATTAATTATAAACATTATATTAATTATTTAGTTATAACAAATATTAAATTTCACTTATTTTTAACATGAATTCATTCAATATAATTTATTCATTAATAAAGTTAAGTGCATGATTACATTTTTTTATAATTTGTCAACATTAAATATTTATTCTTTTCATATTTGTTTTAAAATTTATCCATTTTAATTGTCTTTAATAAATAATAATTCATTAATATTTTTAATATTTTTTTATTTATTAATTTTAAATTTTTCATTATTAAATATTATTGTAATATTATCAATTTTTAATATCTATTTATATATGTTTGTTCACTAACATTTAATGGGGTTAACATTGTTGTAATTTATATAATTAATATGTATTCATTTCCATATTTAAATTTATAAATATTAAATTTTAATTTATTTAAATTATCTATATAATTAATAACTGTTTTTCATTTTTTAAATTTGTTCAATCTTATTAATATCTATTTAATTAATAGATACTATAAATTATATAATGTCATTGTTCTATTTAGAAAATATCAAACGTGTATATATATATATATATTTATTAATTTCATGCACAAATATATTTACATATATTAGGTGTCTAGGGGTACAATTACATTAAACACACACACACACCACACACACAGACCAAAATGGTAAGGCATATCTCCCCCCAAGGGATAGTTCACCCATCAAGCCTTTATATATTCAGTACATGGCATGAAGACCCAGTGCACATGAAGTCCGTTACATGGCCCACTAGTCCATTGTTACTCATCCTCCATCGAGTCATCCCTTTTTTGAGACATCCCTACCACCAAAACCCCATCACTTACTACTTCCCTATGGTCGATTGAGATCACCCGTAACCGCATCCCGTCGCCCGACACCATCAATCAAAACTGTCCTGTCATTGAACTATCCTATCTTCCCATTTTTAGTCACCTACAACGCTAGCTGATTTACCACCATCATCGATCCCACATGTTGGCACCATCATAACCACTGATTAGTCTTCCATTGCCTATCATACACAGCACCACCGCCCAACTATGATGTCAATTGTGTCACCCTCGTCTGCCAAGGCCTGCATCGTCACTATCCCCTTGACTAGTTACTACGGTCTGCCTCAAACACTTATTTAGATCCCTTGTATATCATTATAATTCCACCACCCACAAGCTCCACCACCATTGATGCATGCCCACCTTCCGCCTGCACACTATCGACAACGTCGACCACAACACCCAAAACAACACATAGATAAATCTGTCGGCCTCACAAGAAGTGGGGAAATTATATTTAGTAACATAAAATATTTAATATGCGATATTTTTAATCATAAAATTTTATTTATTTATTTTTAATATTAATTTATTTAGTATTAATAATTTATTTTTATTTTTTTGGAATTTAATCATTTTCTAATATTTATTTATACATATTTATTTATTATGTTTTAATATTTTTGATATGTATTCATCTTAATTTCAATATATATATATATATATATTTTATTTTTTTAATAATTTGTATAATTAATAAAAATTATCCATTTTTTCGTTATTTTTAATCTCTACTAATTTTTAATTATTCAATTTCAATTATTTTTAACATTCATGCATTTAATACTATATATTAATTAATAACGTTAAAAATAAATTTGTAAATAAATATTTATAAATAAATATATTTTTAAATGTATATTTCATATATTTATATTATTATATATTTATAATTATAAATAAATAAATATTTTTTTTTCAAAAAAAGTATTTTTATAATTATAAATAAATAATTATATATTTATATAATTATAAACATATAATAAATATATTTAAATAATGATATATTTAAGATATTTATATTTATATTTATATTTATTTGTTAAATATATATATATATATATAATCATATAAATATATATAATGATATAAATATATTTATAATTATATTAAACATTTTAAAATTTAATTATTTATAATTATAATTATAAATATGTATCTATAATTATATGTATAAATACATATTTTTAATTCCTTTAATATATTTATTGTTACATAATTATATATATATTTATATATTTATAATTATATAATTTTAATTTTTTTAATTATATTAATTATATTAATTACATTATTAAAATTAACTATATTGGTGTTTATCAACACTAAGAAATCATTGATAAAGAGGGGTTTTATAAGTTCTTATTATTTTAGTGCTAATAAAACTCCTCTTTATCAGTGATTTTTTGGAAGCACTGATAAAACCCTCCACAATTTTCTTAAAAAAGAAACCTAACCTAATCAGTTTCGACCATGTTATTCAAGCTCTAACCAGAGTTTAGCTCTTCCACCACTCCCCCTCAGGCTTCTCTCATAAAAATAGACTCTCAAATCTAAGATATGATATTTTTTCTTCTCTTCAGTCATTTATCATTATTGTCGATTGTCTCTAATCATACTCTTAACTCAATCGTGGTGTGAATTGAACTCCACGAGTATCAAGGATCTCTCATACTCTCTCAAGTACCAAAACACTTGGGTGGATGAGCACAGCTAGTGCCACCCTACATCGATCCTCATGTCCTGTACCTCCATCGGTCAGGTGGTCCTCTTTCCTTCAAATGTTCCTACTTAAATCCGACCCATGATAGGCTCATTTTTACAATATTGGCTAATTGTATGTCTTTAGATGAATGACCATTTTTTTCATCCTTAGAAAACATTTATTTCCATTGAGAAATTTATTTTGAAGTTAATTTTTTATTTTTTTCATAGGATGAAAATATTTTTGATGGTAGGGAGGGAAACATGGGTTTTAAAATGAATTAATTGAAACTAACCATATTGAATTTTTTGATTTTATTATTTCAATATGAGTGAAAGATTTAATATATGTGAATTATTTTATTAATGTGGTGATTTATTTGAAATGATTGTATCTGAGGTTTCATGGTCAGTAGTTTTTATTATTTTTGAGGTTCATTTATTTTATTATGTTTTCTTCTTAATTATTAGGATATCGTAAAATGGGACAAACTGAAAACCAATTTAAAATCCATTGAAAAATACATAACATAGGTTAAATAATTAGATATAGTGGTGACCTGGTTAGTGAAAGGTTTTTAGTTCATTTTATGGTTAGTGTACTTATTTTATGTAATCATTTTAAATGTATTTGATTTTAATGATGTATGTTTTGAGTAATGGATAAATAATATAAATATTTTTCAAATATTTATTTCATTACTCCGAATGACCCGAAGGCCTTTAGATTTTAATTTATTGTTGTATAATCCCATTATTAACTAGATTGAGAGGGAACCATTACAAGGCCCTTAGGCCTAGTGTCACAAGGCCCAATACATATCCTAAAGGCCCAAAGACCCAACACACTGGAACTTCCCCTCCCCAAAACTAGCTTTTTGGATGGAGCCTAGCTCCCCACCTCGCATGGCTTATTGGCTAGAATTACCCCATGCATAGTTTCACAATGTATGGTATTGATGATAGTTTCTATACCATCTCATTATGGTATAATATTACTCATGTTTAAAATTTATTAGGTTGTATTAAACTATTTTTATTTTCCAAAAAAATGACCATTTTTGAAATTTAATAGTCAAGAAACTGATATTTAATTTGAGTTGAATTATAGAAAATGATTTTTAAAAATTATATTTTAGATATATGGATTATTTTTTGAATGAGTAATGGTATTATTTCAAATGTATTATAATTATCTTGATATTTTTTTCATGTGTGAGAATAGTTTTATGAAAGATGAATATATTCATTTATAACTAACTATTAAAGAAATCTTTTAGTGATTTTGTGTTGATTTATCTCTTTTTAATGTTTTTAGTGGATTTATAAGTTTAAGATTATAGATTTTTTTTTTTAAACTTGATTTTTTTAATTTATTTATAATGTTTTATAAATTTTTTTTTTCAATTTTAGTGAACCTTTAAACATTCTCTAGGAAATTGTGTTGATAATATTTTAGCATGAGTTTGGTTCTAATGTGGTTTATAAATTAAAATAAAATAATTCTCATTCCAGAATAAGGGAATATTTGTGGAGATCACTTTTGAGTTTAAAGATCAATTATAATATAAAATAATGTAGTTATAAATAGTAAAATTTTATTAGGTTGTGTTTTAAATGGAATTATATAATTAATTTGGATTATTTTAGAAATAATGAATTCAAATTAATTATGAGTAATTTTGGTTGGGTTGTTTATCAATAAGAAGTGGTTTTGAGTATTATTAATTTTTTTTAATTTTTAATGTGGTTTTAATTTTCATTTGTTGTTCTAATTCCAAATATTTTCAAAAAATTCGTTATATTTGGTGGATTAGAAATTGTGGTTCAAGTGGAGAATATTTCACTTTTATTTTGTAAAAAAAATTAGTGAAATATTGGGATGTGTTTTTAAAACTAATGTATTTTATTTATTTTAAAATAGTTATATAGTTTCTCTTGAATTTGTTAGAGGTTTTATTCCTTGTTTTTTTGACTATTTTCAAAAATTTGTTTTTTATAATAGTTTATTTTTAAATCTTCCTTTTGTTTAGTTGATATATTTTTTGTGATCATAAATTAAAAGGGGTTTAATGATGATTTCATTAATTTATATGTTTTTTATTTGATTACTACTTTTCATTATGTTTTCTCTTGAATTTAGAGTTGGGATGTATTTTTGAATGAGTATAATAATGTGAAGTTATTAATTTTAATCTTTTTATATGATTATGGGATTTATGGAATGGTTTAGTGTTCATATAGATTTAAACCATTATTTAGTTGCATAGACCATATGTAATATGAATAAATATGAATATTGTGTGTTGTTTTTATTGATTTTGAATGAGATTTTAAAAATGGCATATTGAGTTGTCGAATACTAATGAAATCTATAACATTTTTTTAAATGAATTAGTGTTGGATTGAGTAAAACTCATTAAAACTAATTTTTAAAAGCTATAATCCACATATAAAAGGTTTAATTTAGTGTTTAAAATTTTTAAGAATATTTTGTCAGAATTATGAAAAAAAGGAACCAACTAGGAATTTAAAACCAAAGATGTTGTGAGTTTTCCTCAATCAATATAGATGTTTAGAAACCGATTTTTCATATTTTAATGCTATCTAGTTAACATAAATACAAGGGGTGGACAAGGAAAACTATATTTATGATCTGATTTGAGTGGGTATGTATAAGTTTCAAATTCTTTTTAATGACATTATTTATTTTGATAAAGCCATATAGACAATATTATTATTATTTTGATTTATTATTTATCATTAAGATTGGTTTGACTGTCACCCATAAGAAGTTCCAATTTAAATTACATTTATCTCAGACAGATACAGGATTAGAAGATAATGAAATAATTTTATAATGTTTATTATAATCTACCCTAACTATACATATGGTATAGATTTTATTAAGAATGAGTTTACTCTTTTAGATATACTTGAGAAGGTTTTGACTACTAGATGTGAGATATATCTTATAATGATTTATTTTATTGTTAGAGGTGGAATCATAATGTTTCAGATCTAAATGATGTGAAATCCATGCTAACTGAATTTTTGGAAATGTTTATTAATGGAAAGTATTTGTGGTGTTTTTATGGAAATTGAATATAGGTTTTGGATATTTTAGAATATGTGAAATATACTTATCATTGATAAATATACTATAATTAAAATAGGGGTTCATAATTAGGGCATATTAAAAATATGTTTTTTGGTATTCGTATAATACATGGTGAAGAATAATCTATATAAAAAGAGAGTAACATGGAATCTGACGTCACTTCTATCTTCAATAATAGTTTCATCCATTTATTTCATTGAATATCAAGCTCATTTACCCTATGTCAAAATCCAGTGATTATATAACCATGTGTGCTCTGAAGATATATATTTTTACACAAATATATAAATCTAAGTCATAATTAAATAAAATGAATGAAAAATAACTTCCAAGGTTTGTCTTTAAAACAATTATAAAGAAATTTTATTTACTAATATATTTATTACCACCTTTTTTTCAAAACAACAACAATTCGAGAACATAGACCAAAAACCACATGTTTACCCCTTGTTTTTTCTTTTCATGTCACCCTTCTGTAAAATATTAACCTTTCAAGAATCATAACCAATAACATTCAAAAGTTGGGTTCTACTTATTATAATTATCTACAACTTTATCCTTTGATTATGAATATATTATGTGTATTTATTTATATATTATACAAAATGAATATTTTATGAACCTAATAAAATTAATATAAAATAAATGGAAGCATTGGGCGCAGGTTACTTTAGTTGGGGTTTGGCTTAGTGGTAAGCACCCCTTAAATCTACATGAAAAATGGGGGTTCAAAACCCATTGGGCGCAGGTACTGTAGCAGTACTGTAGCGTACTATAGCAGCGGCGACACTGTAGCAACGGCGGGCACTGTAGCGGCGGCAGGTCACTGTAGCGGCGGCAGAGCACTGTAGCAGCGGCGGGTACTGTGCAGTACTGTAGCAATGCGGGTATTGTAGCAGTACTATTCACAGAATGGGCTTTGGGTCAAAAAAATGGGCCTACGGGTCATGTAATGGGCTAAATGCCCATTGGGCCTTCAGGATATGTAATGGGTCTCCCTCTACCCAGTTAAAGAGGTCTTTGATTTTCTTTAATAATAAAATGAGGCTTCGGCCCCAAACTTTAAAAAAAATGGAAGCATGATAATTATATAAAAAAAGATTAAGAAGATGTAGTTATATAGTGCATCATGTTTGCAATAGATCATGCATCCAACCCTTCTGAAATATTTTTTCAATGTCTATATTGTTGTTATTCAAGAAACATTGGACCATAATAGTTGGAATAAAATTTAATTTATTATGTAATAGATCAATGATATAAATTTTGGAATAGATATCATGAAAAAATGAGTGTGCACATCAATTAATTCAATTTACGGATCATTTGATATAAATAACAGTGTAAATGACAATGATGATTGTATGGAAGAATTGAAAATGACAATTAAAGATGACATTTTTGGTCATGAAATGTTGTTTGAGTAGTTAAATAGATCTGATAAGATACCATTGTATACCAGTTATACTAAATACAGAACATTTTCAACTATATTTATGTTATATAATTTAAAGTATGGAAGCAGATGGAGTGACATCTGCTTTATAGAATTACTTGGTCATCTAAATGATATAATACTAGCAGAAAATGATTTACATTTTCAAACCTATGATCCTAACATTTTTTAAAATTCAATAAGAATAATCTCTAAAAAATACATTATTTTCTAAATGCTTGAATTTTGTTTCTCAAGGACAATGAATAACTCATAAAATGCCTTAAGTGTGTCAGGAATCAATTCAAAAAAGATGAATCAAATCCTTCAAAAATGTGTATGTTAATTTAATATCATTACAATGTCTAGAAGTCTATATATATGTCAAGAAATAATTAGATAATTTACATGACACCTAGATACAATAATTAAATATGGGAAACCACATCATCTAGAAAAATCTCTTTAGTAGAAGAAAATTGATTACGAGTATCCAGAATTTGGAAAATAAGCCAAAAAAGTCTTGTATTATGTAATTTATAGATGGATTAAATAATTTTCATGTATAGAGTAGTAAACACAGTTTATGGCCAATTATATTTGTAAATTATAACTTTACTCCATGGTTATACATGGAGAACAAATAAACTATGTTTTCTCTTCTTATATCTAGACCAAAAAAACCTAGTAATGATATTGATGTATATTTGTATTCATTGATCAATGATATAAAATGTATGTGGGATACATGTATTAAAATGTATGATGCTCATAGAATTGGAGAATTCTCATTGAGGGCCATATTATATAGGTTGATAAATGACTTTCCTTCTTATTGAAAATTTTCAGGCTGTAAAATTAAAGGAATTTTGGGGTGTCCCATTTTTAAATAATGAACACACACTATACAGTATAAACATTCTTCAAAGACTGTTTTTAGGGCATCATATATTTTTACCTTGATAACATAATTATCGATCCTGGGCGACATCATCTGATGGGAATTCCAAAAAAGGTACAACACTATCTCCACTAATGGGTGATCAACTATTCGATAAAGTAAAATATATTGACACTATTTTCAATAAACTATTTTTAAAAATTCTTATTAAATTAGGTTGTAAAAAGAGATAAATTTTTATTGAATTTCTATATGGAATTATATGTACATTAGAAATTGTCTTAATGTCATGCATGTAGAAAAAATGAATTTGATAGTGTAATAGACATGTTACTAAATGTTCCTGAAAAAAAATTACATCAAGGCTAGGTTGGACATTGTTGACATGGGGATAAGGGAAGAGTTTTCACCAGTGAAAGAAAAAAAGGCATACTTTTCTTCTTCCATCAACTTGTACTCTATCCACACAAGAAAAATTGAAAATTTTCATTTTCCTTAATGAAGTAAAAGTTCCATAGGGGTATTCATACAATATCAATAATTTCATTTAAGTGAATAAATTTATGTTATAGGGATTATAATCACATGAATATCATGTTTTGAAGAAAGATTCAATATTGGTGTCTTTACATTGCATTCTGCCTAAAAATGTATGACATAAATTAACCAAACATGAATTATTTATCAAATCCACATGTAATAATGTTTTAGACATGAAAAAGTTTTAAATCATGAATTATGATTTTTTTGTCATATTATGTGAATTATATATGTTCTTCCCACCATCATTATTAGATATAATGGTCCATCTAATGGTTAACTTCGTTATAAAAGCTTAATTATATGTTACTATCAATTATTGATGGATGAAGCCCATTTAATGGTATACAAGGATTTTGAAAGGGTACCTCATTAATTAAAGTTATCTAGAATTTCATGTTATAGAGTGATATATTCTTGAAGAATCTATTTAATTCTGTATCGATGACCCATCAGAAGTTGATAGCATCGATTTCCCAAAGTCTCATCACTATAAATGCCTTAAGGGTGATTGGATTTTTGGAAGATAAGTTGTTACAGCTACCACCACATAAAAATAAACTTTACATTTTTTATTATATAAAATATTTTGATCCATACATTGAATCTAATAAAGAAATTATTATAAATTCTAATCCTTCAAGGGGTGAAGTATGGATATCAAATACACATAATTGAAACGTTATAGGATGGTTCAGATATCATATTTATAAGGATTTATCTAAAAATATGATGTCATTTGTCGAAAAATAATGATTTCTATCCAAGAGAAACAAATGAAAATGTTATATCTTACACTAGTATTGTAATTATCAGTTATATGTTTTATAAAAAATGAACGTGATGATTGTATTATGATCAAAAATAGTGGAGTTATGGTGTGAAATAAGCGATGCACATATCTGGTTCTAATTATAAAAATAAAATTTATACAAATATGACATATTTCATCATAATAAAACATCTATAGAGGTTGGATTATACAAAATTCAAAGTTCCAATTATTTTTGTTACAAATGTGTGGAATATAAGAGTACAGTGAAATTTGATAAAATGGGATTAGTGAAGTTGAATTTCAATGTGGAATTACATAAAGATGGTTCATTAATAATAGAATCACATGTAGTGAATGTAGTTTATGTTTCAGATCCAAAAAACAAGAATTGGTTAATTGTCCTACCAGTTTCTAAAACAACTATATTTTTAGATGAAATTTTTTGGTTGACCCATTCGTTGGGAGATCATAATCTTTTCATGGAAGTCCCAATGTAGAAAATTCCTTGTACGTTAGAGGGGACCTCAAAGAGGGGATTTAGATTCTGGATAGAGTAGATAAATAACTTCAACATTAAAATAAAATAAAGAGATTTCAATGTGAAGGTAAAAATGTTTTTTAATATACTACTATTTTATTCATAACATTACATGTTCTACAGTATATTAACATAGTCTATGTTAGATGTTTGATAGATTTTGTAGACAATGAATTTTGGACATGATGTTGTTACTAATATCTGGGAAGAACGGGTAGTTGATGCTAAAACTCTATAATTATTAGGGGAACAACAACATGTTTACAAAAAAACAATAATGACATAACATCACTGTATTGACTAAAATTGTCAACATAGGAAGCAAGGGTATAAATTTTCAGGTTGGTCAGAATCAACACAACTAACCTATTGACCACAACAAGTCAATGTTCATTAGTTATGTTGGGGTCACAATGAGAATGGATGTTCTAGTTGATATATATTGATGGTTCCATGTTACAACATGTAATGATTAGAACCCTTTGAGAATATATAAAGGTAATTTTACAATGTATTTTCTTTATTTTAATGAAAAATTATATGATGAAATTTCAATTTATTTTCATTATTCCTTGTATATTTCATTTATTTTAGATGATTTTCATAATAAATATGTCTTAATTGCCACTAAAAAATCCCCTAGAGGCTTCCAAACACTTATTAGCAAGCTTCATATTAAGGATTCTAGGGGGAAAGTAAATCCCCAACCACCAGTCACTTATGAACACATTATAAATCAGGAAACATGGAATGCATTAATTAGTTACTGTAATGAGAAATAATTTCATCTAAATTATCGTAGATAATAAATTTTTTGAAGTTATTTTTTGTATCTAATTTTATTCAAAAAAATTAATTTATTAAATAGAAAAGGTGTGTTAAAAATAAATAATGTGAATCAGAACCAACATACCCCCATCACAAAGCAAGGATGATGTATGCTTCATTAGAGAAGATAATTCTATGTATTTTAAATATATAATTAATGATTTATGTGTTATGAAACAATATATGATCCTTTTTATATGATAGTTAATAAATCAAAATCTGAAGCCACTTCCATCCCATGTCATGTTTTATGGAAGGAGTCTTTGCGTAAATAAGAGAGTAAACTAGTTGAAGAAAACAAAAAAGAAGTATGTGAAACATGTGTAAGTGTGACATGATATTAATTAATTATTATTTCTATCAATGTTATATAAATATATCTATTTATGTGCATATGTTATTTCATATTATTTATACACAAGGATTGGCAGAGGTCTTACCTGAAAAAAATCTACTTTGGGTAGCTTTTAAGTGGCTAGAACAATATGGAGTAGTTATATGTGTAGGTTTTGGAGTGTCTTCTAGAATAAATTTCAAGAAGAAAAAACTCCAAGTATATACATATCAGATTTTTAAAGTATTAAAGTCACAAATACATTCTTACCAAGATAGTATTGTCAGTTCTGGTTTGGAAGACCAGTATATGTGAAAGTATTAAAGTGAACTGGCAGTGGAACAAAGATCAATACATGACCAAAAAAGTAAACCCACTGTATTTGAGGCTAGTCACTCTTCTCAATGTAATACCTTTCTTGAGGTAATAATTTTTATCATTAACCTTTCTTCTAATTATGAAGAAAAAATCATTCAATAACTTTATATTTATAAAATATTTTAGGGTAAATTGGTATGAGGTTTCAATCTATCAACTCCCAAACACCACATTGTTGAAAGGGGTATGATGTATAATATATCCGGAAACATGAAACAAAAAAATAACTCACAAAATATCATATGAGAGTGGGGATTTGTGTAGATCAAGATTTGAGCACCTAGTTTCTTACTCCACTTGAAGATCTATATATCACAATGGTCAATGATGCAATTGAAACTTTCATAGCGTGGATGTATAATATTATAAAGATACATGAAGTTTGTCCTGGAAAAAAATATCAAACTAAAAAACTATAATATATTTAGAAAAAAGTTATGAATGGAGGTATGATTTTACATACTGATAAAAAAAATGGGGAAAAAGAAGGTCAAATCAAGACAATATAGTGAATCAACTAAGAAAACAAAAAAGACATTATGAGAGTATCTTCTCCCTACCAGTTATTAACAGTAAAATTTCATACAGACACCACATTAAAATATGGAGATGTGTCCTACATTAAATATAAATAATAAATATTTGGATATGTCATTACAAATGTCATTGGTCTTGAGAGTATAAATGAGGTTCTCAAGTTTCAATGTTTGGGAGTCCTAGTTGTGAATACACACATCAGGTACATTTTAATAATATGTCTATCAAAAAAATGATTTATTATGTTCATTAATTTAATAAATATTCATATTTTCTACAAGATTTTATATTACTAATATATAAAGGGAAAAATCTATGATGAATTAGTAGGATTAATTAATCCCTATATCATTTCTATAGAACAATTTACTTTGGGGTTAGAATAAATAGATAAGGAAAAAGATAATCTAGCCATGAAATTTGAGATGAAAATAACAGATGATACACTCTTATTGATTCCTATAATATAGGGGAAAACTCTTTAATGTAATGGTAATTTTTTTTTCATTTTTTCATTACATATTTGATTTTTTTGAGAAGCACTGGATGTTGATCACAATCAATTTGGATACCCCAAATATTTTTTTATCCAATGCATGGGTTTCCATCAAATCGACCACACATGATGTGTATTATATTTTTATTCACATCAATAAATATTATATAGATAAAATTCTAATTATTTGGTTCACCTTGTGTTTTAATGAGATTTTTTATGATAGGGTGATCTATAAATATAAAATAAATGATGGTATTATTTCGATCACTATACAAAACAAGCCTATGGATTTCTTCAAATGAAAAAAAAAGTTATATATATAAATAATAACTATAAAAACATATTTCAAAAAAATTTACATATTTTTTGCAATGTTTTTCAGTGTCTAAATAAAGATAAAACAATGATTGTGGATATTACATTTGTAAATTTATGGAAAATATCAAATAACATCAAAATATTATCATCCCTAAAGAGCTAATTTATAAATTTAATTATAATTTTGTTAAAAGTATTACTTAACCATTTGTTTTTCTATATTTTCTAAGTACTACCAATATTTTCAACAATATATGTTCTCAAAAGAATAATTAAATTTTTCTAGATATGAGTGGGTAGAGTACATGGTGTTAGAATGTTTTCCTACATCAAATTTAAGTGGTTGACTTTTATATTTGTGTTATTGTAAAAACTATGACCTTAGAAATATATTTGTGATCTGAAACAATAGTATCATAATAATTATATATTATTTTGATATACTTCTCACAGATAAGTATAATGGAGTTAATTAATTAGTTAAAAAATTAATAGGAAAAATATATGGTATACGAATGTATACAGACATCATGAAGAGGTGAATTCCTAATACTTATTTAATTAATTTTCTCATCATTTTCTCTACTTTTTTTAGATAATTTCCTTATCATATTTATCTAATAATTATTTTTTAAAAATTACACATTAGTTCAAAACACACATCACATGCTCAAAATCCCGAAAAAAATAAGATTGTTTTGATACTTTAGTAAAAAAATCCATATGTCAAATTTTACAAGTAGGGATAGATTCACATAAATATGACACATTATGTGATCAGTATGACTTGAATCACATGTTTTTTCAATAAAAAATGTCAATTTAGTTTGAAAAATGTATCACATGTCCAAAACTGATAAAAAATATCATATTTTTTTTGAAAATTTTAGTACAAAGATTCATAATTAAGTTGTGACATGTAGTAATGGACCTCACATCGATCCAAAACCCCTTGTTGTTATTATTACTCAAAGTGTGTGTTTTAAATAACAAAGTTTCATTTTAGTTTAAAACATTCATTAAATATCAAAAACTGAGCAAACAAAATCATATTTTTTCAAACTTGAGGAAAATGATTCATAATTCATTAATCTAATGTAGGAATTAGCCACATAATAATCAGAGACACAATGTGGTGAGTATTACTTAATGTCTATTTCTTAATTATAAAAGTTTCATTTTAGTTTAAAATAGACATCAAATAGCCAAAACTGAATAAACAATCTTGTATTGTTTTCAAAGTTTTAAAAAATTATCCATAATTCATTTTTGACATATTTGAATCAACCACACATCAATCTGACACATGATGTGAATGATACAATTAAAATTTTGTGTTTTCAATATAATGTTGTTAATTTAGTTTGAAATTCATTTCACTAGCCAAAAATGACAAAATGAGCTCATATTGTTTTCAAAATTCAGAAAAACGCTTGATAATTCATTTTTAACAAGTATGAATTGAATGCATGTCAATCTGACATCTGATGTGATCAGTATGACTCAGATTGCATGTTTTCAATAAGGAAGTCTCATTTTAGTTCAAAACACATGTCACATCACCAAAACCGAGAAAAATAGATCAATTTTTTTCAAAATTTAGAAAAATGATCCACAATTAATTTTTAATGTGCAGGAATTTAACACATGCCAATATGACACACAATGTGATTGGTATGGTTTAAAGTATGTTTTTTCAATATAAAAGTGTTATTTTATTTTAAAATAAACATCAAATAGAAAATACAAGAAAAAAAGTTTATATTATTTTTATACTTTAATACAATGGTCCATGATACATTTGTGACATGTAAGAATCGAACACACATCCATCTAACACACGATGTGACACATGTGACTCAAAGTGATTGTTTTCAATATAAAGGTTTTATTTTAGTTTTAAATGAACATCACTATCCAAAACAAATAAATTTATCTTTAATTTTTTTCAATGTTAGTAAAATGATCCATAATTCATTTGGGACATGTAGAAATTGATCAGACATCAATCTGACATAGGATGTGTTAAGTATGACTCGAAGTGTGTGTTTTCAATATTTAAGCATCATTTTAGTTTCAAATACACATCATATAGGAAAAAAAGAGCATAATATGCTCATATTGTTTTTAAACCTTATAAAAATGATCCATAATTTATTTTTCACATGTAGTAATTTACTACACACCAATATGACAGACGATGTGGTCATTATGACTCGAAGTACATGTTTTCAATATAAAAGTGTTATTTTAAATTAAAATAAACATGAAATAGTAGAAACTAAGAAAATGAGCTAAAATTGTTTTAAAATATTTTTTAAAATGGTCCATAATACATTTGTGACATGTAAAAATAGAAGACATATCAATCTAACACATGATGTGATAGATATGACTCAAAGAGTGTAGTTTAAATAAAATGGTGTCATTTTAGTTTAAATTGCACATCACATAGCCAAATCCAAGAAAACAAGCCCAAAATTTTTTAAAATGTGCATCATATAGAAAAAAATAAACATAAGAATTTCATATTTTTTTAATAAAATTTTATTTCCTATTAATTGATTCATTTCCTTATCATTTTTATCTGATTATTATTTTGTTAATTTTCACAGATATAATGCATGAAGACGAATAAGAAACAGTGTTATAGTTGTTGTCTTGTTCTCAAAATCAAGTTCTCTTGAATATTCCTACATTATTAGTGAGTTTTTATAAACATAGATGCGAGCCAATTCAAGAGAATTTTCTTTTTAGAACAACAAGAAATGGTATGACATGTAAGAATAAACCATAATTCTATATGATATAAGACATGACTAGTATGACTCAAATTATTTGCTTTTAGTTTAAAATTGACACATTGTTTTTAATTTATTTATTTATATTAATACTAACATAAGAATTGTTTGCTTATATAGGTGTATTCTTTTTCTCAAAATGAGGTGGTTTTTTTATAAAACTAATAGCATGAATGGGGGTCGGAATCCAAAGAAAAAGGAACATTTATGTTTTTGAAGGTTTGTGATAAATTGTACTTAGTTATTTAATTGTATAAACCAATATCTGAAATGTGTATAATATGGATTTGTTTTCTTATATTTGTGTTGTAAATTTTATTTTAATTAAATCGTGTATTATCTCTCCCTATATTTTCGCTTTGATCCTATTTTTTCTACTGTAATGTGTTGTAATTTTAGCACCCACTTCTAAAAAATTATCCTTTATCAGTGCTTTTACTATGGCTACTAAATGGTTATTTTATTAGTGCTAGAAAAAGTTAATAAAATTTTTTTCTTTATCAGAAATAGGAGAAGTGATGATACCGGGTCCCCAAATCAGTGACTAAAAATACTGATAAAGGACCCCCTTTATCAGTGATTATTTAAGCACCGATAAAGGATCCCATTATTAGTGCTAAATAAAAGCCCTAATAAAGGGTCACTTTTATCAGTATTTGAAGAAGCATTGATAAAGATAGCCTTTATCAAAAAAAATTAGTGCTGATAAAGGCTTAGGGATTTTAAGGGAGCTCTGATTATTAGTGATTTTTATGCTGGCAAATCCCTATTTTTATATTACTAAAGACCTTCTGTTTATTAATGGCTCTTCCATGGGTGAGGAAAATATATACTATTTTTATTTTTTTATTTTTTTAAATTTTATTTGTAAATAATTCAAATATTTACAAAATGAAAATAAATAATCTATGAAGATGGCTTCGTTCCTTGTAAGATGCCATATTTTGATACACTAATCGAAGGGTGATTCAAAAACAATTATTTTTTTCTTATTCTAACACAGTTTCTAAACATGGTATTCTCTCTTGAGGATCTTTCATAGTCAAACACTTACTACTCCTAATTCACTTATTATATATTGTTGATTTTTTATCAAATGAGATTAGGTTAAATCTAAATTAGAGTTATAAAAAAAGATAGTTGATCCATTGGAGATTACATAGGCATGCCTCATCATATTTATTCTTAAAATTTAATCATATTACTAAATAAACTCCCATTTAGTTGAGTGATTCTATGTTTTTCACCACTCAACACCTCTTTTCCCTCAATTGTGATGAAAAAAGTTCTAACGTCTTCAAATGTGAGGACATATTTTCTTCCTATGTCTAGTGGTAGAAAACAAATTTTTATTGAGAGTTTAATTTCCCAGCAACCGTCCTTCGTTGGGATTGACCAATAAAAGAGCCCCACTATATATGGCTAAAAATTTATATACAACTCTCTACTACACTCCCCACCTTCATTATAAGATGGAAATTATAGTACATAGAAGCATTGAAAGAACTTGACAAGAGATAAGAAGAGTAGAGTGTAGGGGTAAGAGGTCAGTTAACTACAAAAAATATTTTAGCCACACTGTTTGAAAACATGGATTTGATTTAGACAAGTTTTTTAGAAAGAGGGGTTATTTTTAATTTAGTAGTTTTTTAAAATGTGACCAATTTTTTATTTAGCCGCATTTTAAATCATGGATAAATTAGTGGTGCTTTAAAACATGGCTAAATTAATGAAATATATATAAAGATAAATTTATAAATACACTTATAAAAATCTATCAATATACATAAATAAATATTAATTTAATTATATATGTTCATATATAAATATATTAGTATATATAAGCAGGGAAATAAATATTTTAATATATGAATAAATATATAAAATTTTAAGTATTTATACACACACAAACAAATATATTAACATATAATATAAATATAATATGTGTTTATATATATTAATTTATATATATATACATATGTAATTTAATATTTTAATATATAAATATATATATATAAAATTATAAGTATTTATACACACACACACAAATTTATTATCATATAATATATGTATATATTAATTTATAAATAAAACCATATTAATTTATAAATAAAAAATTATTAATATATATGTATATTTATATATATGCAAATTAATATTTTAAAATATTAATAAAAAATAAACTTTTTAGTATTTACACAGACACACAAAAATTTATTAACATATAATATATATATATAAACATATTTATGTAAAAGTATATACGTTTTTATTTCTACACACACACACACACACCAGTATATAATATATATAATTATATAATTGATACAAATTTATTTTTATCAGTGCCACCATATACCATCACCGAGTGCAATATTGATGTTGGTGAAGAGAAAGGGGTTCGATGTGATGATTTTAAATGATTTAACCCAATTTGTATGAAAATATTTTTACTACTACTCACTATAGTTCATGGATCAGTCAGGTTAGAGATCCCTATTTGTTCACTACCCACTATTTTGAAGAATTGATGATGAGAGTCAGATGAAATTTGTGGCTTCCATTGTGGATGCGAGTTCCTGTACATGATGATATTATTTCCAAAAAATATATAAATTATATAAATATATATATAAATATACATTATTACAAATGGTCAACAAATGGGAACTACTAATCTACAAACAAAACACACAAACACACACATATGTATAAATATAGTCTAATACACAAATTAAACAAAAAAATAACTTAGCTCGGTTGGTCCGAGTGTTGTGTCTGAAAAAGGTGGTACCTAGAAATTTTTGAGGGGATGAGTGATGGTTCCCTAAATCAGGAGGTTGATGAGTGATGAAAATAGTGTGTGTGTGTGGTCAGTTTGGTTGATTAAAAATGACATTGGTATGGGTTTAACTCCTAAAATAAAAAGAATTACCCCTAAAATGATTTTATCAAAATTTAGAAAAATTTATTGATTAAAAAATTATTAAAATATTGAAAATTTAATTATCCACATTTATGTAAAATGTGGGTAATCAATGGATCATTTACCCGTGTTTAGATAAAACAAAGTTAAACTGTGTGCAAAAAAATTAGCAATAAATATAAACTTTTAAAATTTAAATTTTTTTATAAATTCATCTAATTTAGCGACATTTATAAACCCCAATAATTTAGATAGGTTTATAAATAAAGTCGAATAATTTAGCAATGTAACATTTCCTAATGTTTTTACAAACATGGGTGGATAAATTATTCACATTTATAAATATAATAAAATATAAAATGAAACTGAGGTTAAATATAATTTTCCCACAAATTATTGTTGCATCCAACTAATTTAATTACACTTTACTTAAACTTAAGGTGAAATAATATAAAACCATATAAAGATATTCAAAACTTAGGAAAAAACCACTAGGATACCCCCTCAAATCAACACCAAGGTCAGTGCTCTATAAATGGAGAAAAATTATTTATGTGGATATAATGGAAGAGGGAGATAGAGATAAATAAGAAATAGAGAGAGAGAGAAACATTTGTTAAAATATGAAATGTGTTATTATAGTGAAAAGTAAAATACAACCAAAATCTTAACGTAGGTAAAACTGTAGTGTGTGGACTCTTCAAGTGTAATCACTGATCTCCTTCACACTATCCTTCTACTTGTGGTTTTAATCCATAAAATAAAAGGAAATACCCATTAAAATATTTTATCAAAATCTAGAAAAATACCATGAGTAAAAATATTGTTAAAAATTTTTAATTAGGAAAATTTATGTAAAAATGGGTAATCAATGACTCATTTACCTAGATTTAAATGAAACATATGTAAATGGTTAATTACTAATATATAATCATTTATAAACATGTCCAATTTACAAATATTTATATATGTGACTAATTTTGTGACATTTATAAACATGGTAAATTTAGTTGCATTTATAAACATGATTGGGAAATTGAACAAATTAATGCAATATTTCCCTACATTTTTGTGAAACATTGGTAAAATAATTTTGCACATTTATAAACATAGCTAAATGTAAAATTAAAATGTATCTAAATATAATTTTTCCTCAGGTGATTGTTATATCCATCTAGTATAACTAAACTATGCTACAACATAGGGTGAAAAAAATAAAATAATATAAATATATTCAAAACATAAGGACTCTCCACTAGTTTATCTCCCCTGGCATCAAGACTAAGGTTAGTTATCAATGGATGGTGAAAAAGAATTATAGTGGACATAATAGAATATATGGATTGATTAATGATAGAGAGGGAGAGAAAGAGAGAGGGAGAGTGAACAAAACATTTATTAAAATATGAAGTGTAAAAATACAGTGAAAAGTAAAATACATCTAAAATATTATTATTTTTTAATATGGGTATAACTCGAATGTGTGTAATATCAATGTGAAATCTATGATAGATTTTATAGAATCCATCCACTTGTAATTATGGGAAATATGTTCCTTCTCTACATGTTCAAAAATCACTTTCAAACAGCACATAAGGCTCATGTACAATCTTCCTTGATGTGTTTAATCTTCTTCTCATTCATCCACAACATTATCTAAGTGTAATAAGGGATTCATAATGATTTTAAGGTTTTGGGGTTGTGTGCATTCTTCTCAGAGGATCTCCATACCAGCTTCATCTTTATTTGATCTTTATAGATATTTAGTGGATGGTTTCAATCTTTCCCATTCACTGATGATAGATTGTGGTTAAAAGAGTGGAAGTTTTAAGATCATATCATTCATCCATGGAAGCTCTATGGTGTTGTGATGATCATGGTAGGTGTAGTGAGGATGGTGAATAACAACACCCCAAAAAATACAGGATTCGATGATTTCATTTATTATATGTCTAATCAATGTCACTTGAACCTTGTCCCACATAAAATATTATTGCGGTATCACAAATGTTTATTAATTAGGACAAGACAGTAGACCTCCTAATTAATATATCTTATGATGGTCCATGTAGGTCCTCCTGACCAGTGTTCTATCTTTCATCTGGTCCCCTTGATACCATTTATGGCACTAATCCATGCTATATCACATGATTTTATATATATTATAAAAAAAGATACACTACAACATATAGACCCTTTAATAGCACTAAAAATCAATGTCATCCTTAGCACGATTAAAGGGGGCCCTTTATCAATGCTAGAAATTGCACTGATAAAGATCTTGTGCTGTTTGTATAACATCATATACCAATCTAAAAATACATAATTTAATTGTAATTAATTTATACCACAAACAAAAAAACACTATTATATACAATACAAATAATTTTTTGTATATTTATAATTACAATTACTATCCACAATCATTTAAAAACGGTAATGTTTCTATCACGACCTGTCCCCTGGGGGGCCCATGTCGTGACTACCCTAAACCCTCCTTCTATAGGCTAGGGGTTGGCGACAAGCACCAAAAAGGCATATCCCAAAAATGGGAAGGCATTTCCTTTAAACCTACAAAAACACAGACAAGGTACACAATAAGAGCCAACAACGCAGTATAACTGTTGAATATAAATGTGTGAACTGAAGTAGAATGAATCGGTATACAAACATAACAAAAATAAAGTACAAAATATGGAAAAATAGCTCATGTGGTCATCTACTAATGAACTTATTTAAAGGGTAGGTACAGCTCATCACGGTGGCTCTCCACGTCAACCAGTCACCTCTGTGCACCATCTAGTCTTGGCTCCCAAATCTCAGTCAACGTTGTCTGTCACCTGCACAAGACGCAACAAGGTGCGGGTGAATTTCATGTAGGGTTAAGTATAAAAAACCCAATAGGGACCCCGAGACCCTCTGAAGGTCTCCCATAATTCCACAAAGGAAAAACCACAATGCATGATCTCAATCACAAAGCACGAAGTAAAAGACAGCTCACACCAGGTACATAACATAAAGAATAGGAATAATGATGATTATTCATAAAGCTAAATCATCTTATTACATTGATAAGTTCCACTAATGAACCACAAAGAAGTAATCCTATTTCCAATCCACATAGTTTTGTATGTCACTGATCTACACAGGGTCACAAGTCATCGATCCACAGAGGGTTGTAAGTTATAGATCTACACAGCTTCATAAGTCGCTGATCCTTGATGGGCCACTCTAAGGTTATTCCTTGTTAGTTCGTGCAATTAGTGATCCACATAGGTTCGCTTTGATATTTATCCACAATGGGTCGCTCTTCACTTGATAGCCATCCACAGGATTCACGCACTTGGTGTGCTTGAGTACTATATAATCTTCTCCTCAAGTCATTAGTCATACCTTAACTACCACAAAGTTCCAAAATTAAGTAACCTGAAGAACTGAAATGTCCTAAGGGTTCCAAATCAACAGAAGACACGTCAATCGGATGCTCGATCTGTGAGTTATAGGCATTTTAGTACCGAGTGCCCAGTTAGATTCGAGTTTGATCCAGCCCAACCATACTACAAAACCCAAGTGGAGTATGTCAACTGTAATGCATCATCATAAGGGTTCCAGTGTTGTAGACGGTTCATTAAACGAACATCCGGTTAAAAAGTTACATCCCTTTAAGCGAAACTGGGCCATATTGAGTCCATGTCTGGTCTAACCCGACCTGATCTAGTCCGACCCGACCCAGTCCGCTAGGCCCATCCTGAACCGGCTCGGCCCAACCCAGTCCAGCTAGGCCCTGTCTAGCCTGCTGGACTGTGGGCTCAGCTCAGTAGCCGTGGGACCAACACGGATCACTAGTTAGGCGCGGCCCACAAGGTGGGTGGGGTCCATACCCCCCAGTTGACCAGTCTAGTGGACCGGTCTAGGGCGGGACTCATGGACACAGGTCCGCCCCTTCCCCAGCCGAAGCTGTGATGTCTCCTCCATGGCACGCTTCCTACTATCAGCATGGCCGACAATGGAAAATCACCTCCCGATCCACCATAGCATCTGCCGGTGTCGCCACTTCCTTACGGCCAGTGAGAGCTAGCCGCCATCGCCGGTTACCGAAACCGTCGGTTGTCACTGTTTCCGGTTGCCACCACCACCGCGACAGAGGTGCCACACCGATGGTACTTTCACATGCTCTGGGTGAAGCTCCGGTTGTTCGATTTCCTTCCTGTCTACGCCTTTGGGCCTCCAAGGATGCCACCTTCACTGTATGGCCCTCAGTATCTCCTTTCTACCATGTTAATCGGTCTCCCACTAAGAATGCAACAAAACCATGGTTGGCGTAGGGTCTGAGCATTGTTCAGATTGGCCTCTGCCCTCCGCATTAGCGTTTTAGTGTGGGAGGAATTCCAACATCATCAAGATAAAGTTTAAATCCAAATTTCAACCCTGCATGAACCACCATCAAGACGAAAAAGAATGAACCGTAGATCAACCCGTTAGTCGGTGGATCGACATTCATCATATTTTGACATGAACAAAAGAAGATGTTACATAAATTTCTTATAGTGAAATCAAAACCCATACCATGAACTCATTTGAGGATGCTGCAGATGAGGGAGAAGAATTAGCATTCAAAGGTGTTTGTCAGCATTCGTTGATCCTAGATAGAATCCTCAACGGTTTTGTTCGTTCCTTGTTCTTCATTGGAGAGGGTTTCAACAAGTGCTTCATCAAGAGTGCTCTCATAGTTGTCCAATCCCTTTTGTTAACTGTTTAATTAACATTTTATAGTTAAAGAGTTTAACTCTTCGCTCGTTAATATGGATCATTAATAAATTAATTAATGATCCCATTAATTTCCCGAAGGTGCGGCTACAAAACCAAGTGTAACAAGTAATTAAATGACTTCATGAAATGGCTTATTAACTCAGTAGTTCCACCACTATCAATCTACGGTTTAAAATAAAGAAAAAAATAACTTTTAGTTATTTTATTACTTTTTTCCCAAAAGTCTGAAAAGAATAACATTCCATTTGGAATTTTTTCAAAAAAATTTAAGATTTGCCTAAGAAAATCTCATTGCTGTGAGTTCAACGATGCCCTCTTATTTTTAATCCAAGCACCAATTTAGAAGATAGAAATATTCATGAGCACGTTTATTGAACGTACCTTAAAGAAAGTTCAAAATTCCATTTCAATCTCTCCAGGACTCAGAATAACATTTCGTCAATTTTTTGCATTCTTTTAATAATTCAATATAATTAAAAATAATAATACGGAATTTCCAAGTCTTTACAGATTCATCATCTTGATCACCCTTGACCCCTCTCAAAAAATCATGACCATGGTGTCATTTGCCAAACATACCACCCCATCCCTTGTAAAATAATCCACCTGTATAGGAAATCATTTTATGTTAGTAATACTATAAAGAAATAATTTATGTATAAATATGAAAGAATACATTAATAAAACTTAAAATTTTGAATAAAAATACACACTTTGAGTCATATCAGTCACACTATGTGTCGAATTGAGTTGCGACTGATTGAGTGTGCGATATGAGTTTTTCTTTCAAATATCTCCAAAATTCAGAAAGAAGAGAACATGTTCCATTCTGATAGAAGAGAAGCCCCATTTTCACTGAAACACTTCACTTTCAGGAAGCATTCCATAAGAAAGGTACGTGTTCTTTATTTTATGGATTGTTTCAAATAATTGAAATAAAAATATGAATTCCTAAAAGATCAATTAAAAAACTTAATAAGTATTCAAAAAATGATAAGGAAATTAACATAAAAATCGAAAATAAAATGATAACTAAATTAATTAAATAAGTAGTAGGAATTCCTTTTTCCGTGATGGTTGTATATATTCTTGACCCATTTCCTAGTTGTCATTATTTCTATTATAGCCTCGATGTCCAATATCATAGGAGCATGAGCAGCTTTGAACAAACCACCCAAAATCAAGAAAAAGAATCCACCTGTATAAGAAAATAATTCTTATGTCAGTAATTTATAAATAAATAAATTAAACATAAATATGAAATAATACATTTATAAAATATCAATTTTAAGTAGAAACCCTACAATTTGGGTCATACCAGGTATGTCATGTATTAGATTGAGTGAAAAGTCACAGTATAAGAGTGGACCAATCTTTTTGACGAAGTCATTTCTTTATGATCTCTATGAAAATTAAAAAAATAATTATCAAAGATTAATGATGTGGAAATAAACTAAAAAATAAGATAAAACAATGATAAAATAAACTTTATAAGAAGTAGAAATTTACATATTCATGATATATGTGTGCATTCTGACATAATGTATGCTGCACATTCATTTCTAAATAAATCTATTTCATCTGTTGAATATAATGATTTTCGAGAGTCATGGTAGTACTGGAAAAATATAAATACACCAAGGATTAATAAATATTTTAAATGATTTAGTGATTATATACAAAAATACATATTCGAGGATGATAGTTTGTTGATGGTATATGATATCTCTCATAAATTCACAAACATAATAACCATAACCATTTCCATTTTACTATTTAAAACATAGTAGAAACATTGAAAAAAATTAATTAATTAGAATTGAAATGTATTTTCATAGTGAAATATTATTATATATACATTGACAATTATCCAATTATAGAAGTCGACAGGATCCTTGTGTGCATGGACTATCCTCACTACTAAAAAACATGCTTTTAATAATTCTAAACATTATCAGCGCTATCAAAAAGTGCGAATAAAGGGTAGATTTTTTCAACATTTTTTAGTGCTGGTAAATGCTACCCTTTCACCGCACTTTTTAGGACTGATAATAGAAAACCTTTATCAGTTTTTTTTCTTTAGCATTGATAAATGGTACACTTTCTCATAACTATATTTTTAGCATTGATAAAGGGTACCCTTTATCAACTCTTTATTTTTAGCATCGATAAAGGGTTCTTATATAAGTACTGATAGAAGTCCTGAATAAAATGAAATAATTAAAAAAATTATTCAAAAAAAATTATAAATTTAATATAATATATATAAATTATAAATAATAAAACATAATATATATTAAATACATAGATATATGTAAAATTAAATAATTAAATAAATAAAAATTAAAAAATAAGTAAATTAAGAAAAATATTAAACATTTAATTAATAAATATTTATTGATAATATTAATAAATATTATATGTTAAATATATATATATATATACATATATATGGACATGTATATAAATAAACGATTTATATAATACAAAATATCTATGCTTTATATTAAATAAGTCATATATTAGTGAATAATGGTTTATAATTAAAAATTAATATGAATTAAAAACACCGACTAATTGCATCGAGTAATGGATATAATTGAATGTCATTTGATTTTTCAATTTAACACATATCAAACACGTGTTATATTGATTTCACATACATGTGTAATTAATGCATTATATAAAATGCATACAAACAAATATTTATGTAATTAATGAAATCTTATATAGAAACACATACACCTAATATTTATGTAATTCATTCAAATTTTAGTATCCATTTTATAAATTCATTATAAAATGATACATTTAATATATCATGTCTTTATTCGGTAGATTTTATATATATTTTTTAATTTTATTAAAATCAGATATTAATTCCTTTTTAATATTTATTATTTCTTATTTTTTTGGGAATTTATTCGTCTTCTATTAATTATTTATATATAAATTTATTTATTGTCATTTAATATTTTAAATATATATTCAATATATATCAATATTTTTTTAATAATTTAAATTTAATTATTAAAACTTATCCATTTTTTCAATTTTGTGGAATTGTACTGAATTTTAATAATTGACTTTCATTTATTTTTAACATGTATGAATTAAGATTAAATATTTTTTAATAATATTAAAAATATTTTCATAAATGTATATTTACTATTTTTATACAATTATATATATATAATTATAAATAAATAAATAGTTTTTATATAATTATAAAAAAATAATTATATATATTTAAATAACTATAAAATTTTAATAAAAGTAATTAAATAATGAATATATTAACTATATTTATATTTATATTTATTTATTATATATATAATAATATAAATATATAAATATTTTTTTAAAAAGTATTTATATAATTATAAATAATTTATTATATATTTAAATAATTATAAAATTATAATAAATAAATTTAAATAATCAATATATTTACTATATTTATATTCATATATATATTTGTTATATATATATATATTTTTTAAATAAATTATTTATAATTATAATTATAAATCCTTTACCAGAGCTTATGTAATAAGTGCCAATAAAAGACATCTTTATCAACACTTTTTTGGAATCGCTAGTAAAAGTTTCTTGACCTGTTTACAGATCCCAAACAAATCATGAACCAGTCATGACATCTAAAGATTTCCATAGAAGCCACCTGATACTGGCAATCCTCGTTGAATCCAAGATCAAATCAAGGCTCTAAACAATACTCAAACAATTATAAGGCTAAAATTGAAGGCTCGAGCAATTCTAGCTTTGAATTAATCGAAGGCTCAAACAAATTCTAGGTTTGGTGATATCTCAAATATTTGTCAGACAATTCAAAACTTCAATCCAATGTTTATTATTTTATCCTCCACCTCACTCATTGATTTCTTGTTTGGTGATATCTATTTTCATTTTTTCATTATCTCTTACTATTCATTATCAATTGTTGATTTCCCTTCTAAAATGGATTTTGACTTTGGTATTTCAATGATTTTGGGTTTTTATTAACCCTTTAAGGGATTTTATTCCTGCTTTGTAGCTATTAATAATTTAATACACTGATTTCATCCATGTGGTTTATTAAGTTTTTTATATTTTGAACATCCTTCCTTTGAAATAAAGAACACCATGTGTTTGTTAAAATTACACCCATAGTTATTATTTAATAAATTGAAATTGATTTCGTGTAATGATTTCTTGATGTTGACGTTCAATTTGTTTAGTTTTTTTTTATTTTGAAGCTCCAATGATATTACATCGATATTTTTATTTTATATTATGTGTCCTAGATTTTGTCACTTTGTTTTTTATTAATATACTATATGAACATCCATACTCACACACACACACAAAGATATATATATATATCTATATGTTTTGAAATACACACACATACAAAGATATATATATATATATATATGAACCCATTATTTCATGTATATATGTAACCATATAGTCATATGAAATATAGATGGTATTTATTTAATAAAGTAGACGATATTTTTTCCCGGTTTCAAAAATGAATTCTAAGAGAGACTACTAATGTGTGTTCTTTGAAATTATAACTTTGAGGCTTGTTTGTAAATTTTTAATATCACATTGATTCTCAATTTTTTATTTTAAATAATATTAAAATAAATAATTTTTTTCATTAAAAATTAGTAGTGGTATAAAATGTTAAGACCTCATTGGTACCATAAATTTTTTGTATAAAAATTTATCACCATATATGGAAGTTGTCTAGATTATTTTTGATGAGGTAAGGTTTTTTATTTTAAATTGGGAAATCATATTGATGGTTGTTGGTAGGATGTTTGCAAAGACATATTTGGGTTATGTTGATTGTTAATTGATATTTTTCTGAAGAGGCAACAATACCTCCCATTACTATCATAATAGGGATTGTATGAATCTTAGTGAGGGATGAGAGATAGTTACAATATAGTCCTGATTATATTTTATGGGTCCACTCTTATATCAAAGTATGCATGGGATTCCAACAAGGTGGGATAGTTGTGGGTCTCTAGTAGGTTAAAAACATTAGAACTCATCATCATGCTGATAGGTGGTTCCAACAAATTATGTCCATAGTCACTTCATGGGATGTTTGGGAATTCCCCAAGATCATATATGCTTCATTTACTACTATTTAAATGTATATTATTTTGGATTTTATGTACATTTTATATTGATCCATTATAATGTGACCGATTTTTTATATTATTTATTTGGTTTTATTTATTTATTTATTTTTCAGACTAATGTTTCATTTTATTATTACGTATTATTCATCATGAGTATGGTTATATAGAGGCATATTCAAGAACCCTTGTATTTTTAAAGAATCTATAAGTATCTTCAGTCAATAAAATATTAGTTATTAAGGTAAAAATCATTATTAAGAGAAATTATGGAGATTGATGATATTTTATATACCATTAATATTAAATTTAATAATTCCATGGGTTATTACATCAATTGTTCAAAAAATAGAACAAAGGTTATCAAATTCTAGATATTATATAATAATTATTATAACATATTTTTAGGTATTCAACATTTTAGGTCTACATGTATTGGTTCCACCCCTCAAAATATTTGATTACCATCCATGTATATGAAATAACACTTTATTTATTAAACTAATTTATCAATACTTTTTTATATCCTCTAGTTGATGGAATTAGAGTTTTTTATTCATGTTTATCATATTTAGGTTTCTTATTACTCCTTAATTGCATGTATTATATTTTTATTTGTTTAGGGGATTTAATAAAGAGTTGATGTATTATTTTAACAGTGGTAGGACTAGTCTTATATAGAGGATTTGAAGTATTAAAATTGATATACATCCTATAAATATATAACCCATAGAGGCCCCAATGATTCATATATCTTAATATGTCCCCACCGAGACCCCTTGAATCACATACAAGAATGTGTATTCCCCCCAAATCACACCTTAAAAGGACCATGAGTTAATAACTAGTTCCAATGGTGCAATTCTCATAAATTTATGGTGTTACCCCTTTTAGAGAACATAATGGAGTATAACTATCATCCTCATCAGCTTCATCTCCCAAATAGTTATTATTTCAATTTTTTTGCTTGAGAATCACCCCCATCTCTTTTATGTTGATTGAAATACATTGAGTAGTAGTAATACCATGTATTAATACTTATGAGATTATTTCAAGAATCGTAGGAGCATGTCCATAAGATATGGTGGATGAGTCTTAAACAAAAAAATGCAATAATTACTATTCATGAGATAAAGATGACGAGGATGAAAGTTGTCTATAACTTTCACCGCTGGATGAATTCAAAGGACAACACCTATCAGAGTGGAGAAATTATCTTCTTAAAACCAGTAACCCATTTTCTTCAAATCATACTGAAATTATTTTAAATAATCACATGTTGGGTTTTCTTTATTAAAATTATCTAAAACATTCACCTTTGTTATTGAATATCTAATGGATATGTATTTATTTATTGTAAAAAATAAATTCATTTTGAACCCAATAAGATGGATATAAATAAAAAATGGATCCCCTCTAATCATTTTACATAAGAGTATGATTATGGAGAAAAGAGTTCATCATGTTTTCAATATATAAAGCATATGATAATTCTCAAATACTTTTTCTATGTTTAAATTATTGTTATTCAAGAAAACTTTGTCAGGAAGATTTGGTAGAACATTATATTTATCAATTAATATATCCGAGATATAAATATTAGACTAAACATGGTAAAAAACTTACCGTTCACACCAATTGGGATGATACTGTGGTTTATAGATCATTTGATATAAATACTTGTATAACTGATGGTGGAGATCACATGGAAGAAATTCCTATTGAAATTGAAAATGACCTTTGTGATTGTCCAAAATTGTTTGAGAAGATAAAAAAGATGTGATCATATACTATTGTATATATGTTGTACTAAATATAAAACATTTTTAAATTTATTGATGTTATATAATTTGAATGCTCATATTGGATGGTGTGATACCAACTTTACAGAACAACTTGGTCTCTTGAATGATATGCTACTAGAAGAAATGAACTACCATATCGAACATATGATGGTAAATGAATATTATGTTCAATGGTTATAATTTCTGAAAAAAATAAATTCTTGTCAAAATTATTACATATTATTTCACAAGGACCATTCATCACTCATAAAATTCCCTAAGTGTGGTGTGGATTGATACAATAAAAATGAATAAAGTCCTTTAAAATTTTTATGGTACTTTCCTATAATTACATGGTTTAGAAGAGTATATGGATTTTAGTAAACAATAAGAAAATTTATATGTCATTTAGATATAATAATTAAAGATGAGAACCTACGTCCTCTAGTAGATTATCTTCAGTGGAATAAAATTGACTAGGAGTATCCTGAATTTGGAAATGAGCTAGGAAACATTCAACTTATGTTATCTAGAGATAGAATAAATGATTTTGGTATACATAGTAGTACTCACATTACATGTCCTGTCATGTTGGTAAATTATAACTTGCCTCCATGGTTTTTCATGAAATAAAAATACATTATGTTGCCTCTTCTTATATCTAGTCCAAAGAAACATGGAAAGGATATTGATGTCTATTTTTTTCATTGATCAATGATCTGAAATTTATGTGGGATACAAGTGTTACAATGTATTATTCTACTATAAGTTAAGAATTTCCATTGAGGGTCAAGATGTAAGGGATGATAAATTAAATTCCCGCATATGGAAATTTATCAGGATATAACATTAAAGCGGTGTTAAGGAGTCCCATTTATGACGAATACAGACACACAATTTGGTTGAAACATTCCTCAAAGAATGTTTTTAGGAAATTTAAAAATTTTACCTCTTTGACATAAATACTGATCCTGGATGAAAACATTCTATGGGAATATTGAACAAGGTTCAACATCATCTCCACTAATGGGTGATCAACTGTTAGGTAAAGTAAAAGATATTAATAGAATTTTTGGTAAACTATTTTTAAAAAACATTACAAGATTCAATTTTAATAAGAGATCAATTTACTTTGAAGTACCATATTGTAATTGTTTTTATGTCATAAATTTTCTTTATATCATGAATTTAGAAAAAAAATGTATTTTATAGTGTTATTATAACATTACTAAATGTTACTAGAAAAAATGAAGATGGAATCAAGGCTAGGTAGGACATTATTAACATTGGGATAAGGGAAGAGTTGGCATTGGTGAAGGGTAAAGGGAAGACTTTTCTTCCTCCAGTAGCTTACACTCTATCTAGATAGAAAATTTGTAATTCCTCTTTTTACTTAATATTGAAAAAGATATAGAGGGGTATTAATCAAATATCAATAATGTTGTGTTAATGAATAATTTGAAGTTATAGGGAGTAAAATCACACGACAATCATGTTTTGATGTAAAATTTTATTTATTTTGTTTTCCATTCAATTCTAACTAAAAATGTACGACATATATTAACCATAATTTGATTCTTTTTTTAATCTATATGCAGTATTGTTATAGACCTGGAAAATTTTCTATTCATGAATAAGGAGGTTACAGACTTATTATGTGAATTAGAGATGTTCTTCCAACAATCATTATTTGATATAATGGTTCACTTGATTGTTCACCTAATGGTTCACTTGGTTAGAGAGGTTAAACTCTGTGGTCCTATTCATTATAGATGGATGTACCCCATCGACTGGTATATAATGATTTTGAAAGGCTATATTAAGGATTGAAGTCAGCTAGAAGGTTGTATTGTAGAAAGATATATTGTTGAATAAATTATTGAATTCTATATCAATTAACTATCTTATTTTTATAACATCATTCTCCCAAAGTCTTTTCATAACAAATGCCTTATGGGTGAAGGGATTTCTAGAAGTGATGTTCTTAAAATTACCTTGATAGAGTGTAAGTAAGAACACATTTACATTTTACATAATAGTGAAGATGTTTATCTATACATTGAATCCCATAAGTAAATTCTTAGATATTTGAATCCATTAAGGGATGAAGGATGTATATCCAATCAACATAATAAACAGTTTATATTATGGTTCTAAGATTAAATTTATAATGAATTATTTGAAAATATGAATTTAATTACCAAATGGCTTTGATTGAAAGCCAGGGGACTGAAGTAAAATTTCATATCCTACACCAGTTTTGTAATCAATTGTTATATGTTATATACAAAAGAACATGATGACTATAGTACGCTACAAAATAGTGGTGTTACTCTTATGGAAAATGTGTTGCACATATCTGGTTCTAAGCATTGAAATCCAATTTATAAAAATAAGACATGTTTTTTCATTATCGAATAGATATATGAGTTGGATTATAAAAAATTCCTAGCACCTATTTTCTATTGAAAATGGGTTGACAATAAGGGTGTAGTGAAAGTTGATGAAATGTTATTTGTGAAGGTGAATTTCAGTGTTGAAGGGGAAAAAGGTGTGTCATTCATAATGGCATCACAAGTATTGCAATTATTTTATTTCATAGATCAAGAATATAATAATTTGTTGATTGTCCTACTAGTGACTAATAAAATGGTGGAACATATGAATATTTAATTGTGGATAACCCTTTCATTGGGAGATCACAATAAATTCTTATCGATACCAATGTTGACAATGTCTTGTACATTATAGGGGACTAAAAATAGTGGATTCAAATTCTCGATTGAGGATCCAAATATCTAAAATCTATAAAAAAAGAAATGGAGTTCAATGATAAGGTAAAATATTTTTTAATATACTATGTTTTAATCATAATATTATATTTTCTCAACAACATTAACAAAATCTAAATTAAAAGTTTGATTACTCATGTATCCAATTTCTTCTACACATGATGATGTTACTAATCTAATGGAAGAATAGACTACAATGAAGGAAACACATTTGAAATATGTAAAGGTAATGTTATGATATACTATATAAATTTTATAAAAAATTATATAATGAATCATTGATTTAATTTTCATTATTACTTGTATATTTAGTTTATTTTAGAAGATTTATGTCCATATATCATTACTTTATGCACCAAAACTTACACATAATTATTCTCCCTCAAAACCTTTTCACACCTATAGTGTGGGAATTTATCACTTTCTTTCATGATCCCTCCAATTCCTTTGAAATAAGAGAAATGGTGTAGCCTCTACTCGATCACAGCAGTAATCTCAATGTTTTCACAATAAAATAATTGTTTATAAAAATAATTTTTTTTCTTCATATTTCTGTTTTATTTATTTATTTTTAGTATTAATCACATAATAATTGTTTTCTTATACATTTGGATTCTTTGGTTCAAGTTAGGGTGGTTTGTTCAAAGCTTCTCATGCTCATGAGATATTGTAATCCAAGGCTACATCTAGATAATAAAAATAAATAAATAGTTCAATAATTTATACAACCATCACAAAATTTTGAATTCCTTATACTTATTTAATTAATTTTTTTTAATTTTATCTACTATTTATAAAACAATTTCCCTATCATTTTTATCTAATACATTTTTATCTTTTCTCACAAATCGTTTAGGCAGTTATATTTTCACGGTTTGTTTATTTTATAAACAGTTGTTCATATTTCATGCCTTTATACACCAAAAATTCCATAAGATTATTCTCCCCCAAAACATTTTTACCCATATAGCTTTGGTATTTATCACCTTCCTTCAAGTTCCCTCCACTTACTTTTAATAAATAACAATGATGATGATTGTACTCAATCACAAAGGTATTCTTGATGTTTTCATAGTAAAATAATTTTCCATTGAATTCATATATTATTTCATATTTATGTTTAATTTATTTATTTTTATTATTACTCATATAATAATTTATTTCTTATACAGGTGGATTCTTTTGTTCTTGTTGGGGTGATTTATTCAAAGCAGCTCATGCTCATAAGATATTGGACTTTGATACTATAAGTGAGATAATGAAAAAATAAAATGGATAAAGAATGTATACAACCATCAAAGAAATTTTAATTCCTTTTAATTAAATTTTTATTTATTTTATCTACTATATTTTAGTTAATTTCGTTATCATTTTTATCTGATACTTATTTAGTGGTTTTCATGGAATATTTTGAGAAGTCATGTTTTGAATTAAACAATCTACAACAAGACAAAAAAGAGGTAATATATGTATTTCCTCCAATGTTACCATGATTTAAATTGGATTTATCTATTGAACTTCCAACACTATATATTGAGTTTATGTCCTTAGCTTAAAAACATTTTTTGACTAAGAACATCAACTCAATATGGAACCTTAGGAGTTAGAAAAATAAATACAATCGAAACCATGCTAACATTAACATTTGGGAGTATTTTAGAAATTTTGTTATGTAGGAATTAGCTACACCTCAATCTGACATAGGGTGTGACTGGTATGACTCCAAGTGATTATTTTTATTTAAAATTGATATTAATTTTAGTAAAAAAGAAAAATTACTTGCTCATAACTGATAAAACAAATTTGAAATGTTTAAATACTTTATGAAAATGATCCATAATTCGTTTTTGATGTATTTTAATTAGACTAACCTCAATCCAATATTGGATGTTCTTAGTACAACTCAAAGTGTTCGTTATCAGTTTAAAATTAATATTTTAATTCAAAATGTTTCACTCATTAAAATCTATGAAATATTGCTCGAATTGTCTTGATAATTTAGTAAAAAGATTCATAAGTCATTTTTGACATTTAAGAATTATTCTCACATCAAACCGATGCATGGTGTGACCGGTAAGACTCCAAGTGGGTCTTTTTATTTAAAATTTAAATTAATTTTAGTAAAAAGGAAAACTGACACAATCAAAACTAATAAAATTCATTTGGTTTGTTTTTATACATTATTATAATTATCCATAGTACATTTTTTATATGTTGAAATATTTCTCACTTCAATATGATGCATGATGTGTCTGATATGACTCAACGTGTCCCTTATCAGTTTAAAATTGACATTTTAGTTCTAAAAGTGTCATTCACTAAATAAATAGAAAACATGCTTGGATTGTCATTATAATTTATGAATTTGATTTATTATTCATTGTATGTGTATGAATTATTATCATATCAAAATAATACATGATGTGATTGGTATGACTCAAAGTGCGTGTTTCGAGTTTAAAATGACATTTTAGTATAAAAGACAAGTGACATACTCAAAATAGAGAAAATGATTTTTTATTATTTTAATAAATTATATAAAGTATAAAAAAGTAATTTGAGATGTGTAAGATTCATACTCACCTCAATCTAATGCATGGTGCAATCAGTATGACTCTAAGTGCACCTTTATTTTTAATTGAAATTAATTTTAGTAGAAAAGACAACTAACATACACAAAAACTAAGAAAATGAATTTGGATTGTTTTGATGCATTATAAAAATGACCCATAAGTAATTATTGATGTGTAGTAATATGTCATACCTCAATCTGATACACAATATTCCTGGTATGACTCAAATTCTCCATTATTAGTTTAAAATCGATACTTTAGTTCAAAAAGTGTGATGCACTGAAACCTGAGAAAATACGCTTGGATTGTCTTGATAATTTTGGAATAAAATTCATAAGTCATTTTTTTGTATAGGAATTTGTATCATGTCAAACCAATATAAGATGTGACTAGTATGGCTCAATGCGTATGTTACCATTTTGGAAATGAAATTTTATTAAAAAAGACATGTGACATACTCAAAACTAAAACAATGCCATAGAATTATTTTTATAATTTATTAAAACTATCCATAAGTCATTTGGGACATTTATGAATCATTATCAATTCAATTTTATACAAAGTGTGACAGGTATGACTCCAAGTGCATCTTTATATTTAAAATTGGCATTACTTTTAGTAAAAAAGAAAACTGACATACTCGAAACCAAGAAAATCATTCATATTTTTTTGATACATTAGGAAAACAATATATATTTTATTTTTGGACATGTAGGAATCAATATCACCTCAATATAATACATGATGTGTCTGGTATGACTCAAATTTTTTGTTATAAGTTTAAAATTAACATTTTAATTAAAAACGTTCCACTCACTAAAATCTGAGAAAATGATCTCTTATTATTTTGCTAATTTAAGATAATGATATAAAAGTCATTTGTGAAGTGTATGAATCATTATCACATCAAACCTATACATGATGTGACCAGTATAACTAAAAGTGTGTGTTTCAAGTTTAAAATGACATTTTAGTAAAAAAGACAAGTGACCAACTCAAAACAATGAAAACAAATTTAGATTGATTTGATACTTTAGTAAAATAATCCATAATTCATTTGGGATTTATAGGAATCAACTACACCTAAATTAGACACATGTTGTGATTGGTATGACTCCAAGTGCATCTTTTCAATATATAAGTACCATTTTAGTTTAAAATGTACATCACATTTCCAAGACTGAGAAAATGATCTTATATTGTTTTATCATCATTCTATTTTATTTTACTCAATTAATTTACATATCATTTTTATATTATACTTATTTTTTTAATTTTCTTATAGATAATTCATGAAGATGAACAAGAAATGGTGTGACATGCAAGAATCAGGCACAACTCAATCTAATACACAATGTTCCAGGTATGAATCATTGTTTAGTTGAAAATAAACACTTTATGTTAATTTATTTCTTTATATAATTATTAACATAGGATTGTTTTCTTATAGAAGTGCATTATTTTTCTCTAATGGGGGTGGTTTTTTCCAAAATAGTATTTGTATGGGCCAATATCAAAAAAAGGAACAATGATGTTTTTGTATAAATATAATAATTTATACTTATATAATTTTATAAACCATTTTTTTAATGTATATAATATAGTATTTGTTGTATACTTTTGTTGTAAAATTTATTTCATTTAAATAATTTTTTGGTACTCCATTTTTCAGATTTATGGTGGTGTTTTTGGTGATGTAGTGTGCTATTACAACACACTAAAACTTTACCTTTTATTAGTGACAAATAAAAGAACCGATAAATTTTGTCCTTTATCTGTTCTTTTTTAGCACTGATAAAATCCTAGTACTTTTAATCTTTCTCTCATAGTGAGTGTTTCTCTAGCAATGATAAAGGCTATTTTTATTGCTGTTAAAGGCCTATTTTGTAGTAGTGTCTCATGCCATGATTTTCATTATATTTAAACACCACCATATCATAAATATATTATCATTAAAATATGATATAAAATATATAGGTTGAAGTTTAGTTTTAAAATATTGTATGTAGTATATTACAAACTGAAAAATGAAATCACGTGTTGTCGGTTTTTTGGGTATCTATGAAGTGAATCCAGAATTGGAGTATCATAATTGAACACAATGAGTACCCAATGATTCTTAAAAAAGGAATACATAATGAGAGAAATGAAAATATATTTGATATGATTAAATTGTAGAGTTTTCCCCCCAGTACCATTGGTACTAATAAGAGTCTATCACCTATATGCTTAGTTTCAAACGATTTTTCTAGTTATGCCACTATTTCATTAATGTGAAATTATCCTAGTTTCGTTTGGTCTATATAAGTAAAATGTGGACTAATGAGTCCATATTTATATTAATGGGGTAATACCTTCAATTGATATTCATATATACGTCTGAAAAAAATATAAATTGTATTTTTTCATAATTAACAAAGTAGATCAGATATTGTAAAACAAGTATTGAAAATAGACCACATGTGTACATTTACAATTAAGACTCTTAAATATTCATATATGAGGATTTTATTTACAATATCATGAAAATTTAAGTCTATAATGGACTCTTTGTACATTTTTTCTTCCAAATCAACTATGTGATTACTACCACTTTATAAATTTGTATCTGCATGAACCTTCAATGTTAGTAAATCCAGATATTGAGCGGGTTGGGTAAAGGTTCTTTATGAAGATCTTATCAAAAGGATGGTTGATCCTTAATATATTTTAGATTCAAACTTTCATTTTACCCCCTTCCCTTTGTCTGTCTATAATAATATTCATTGGTTCATGCCTTTTTTCATTAATTGTTAACAGTTTAGTATGAAAAATAACTGAGAAATTAATACCTCCTTGTCGGCATGTTTTTTTTACAAAATTTTATGGTCATGATATGAATATTCCAATATATTTCTTTATCTTATGAATATATGTATAATCAAGTGGAATAGACATCTCAATGCTTGGAACATGAGCTACAGTAATCCTCACTTTCAAATAACCTAATGGAAGTTTTCTATTGTGCAAAGTGTCTTCTTGAATATTGAATTTGGTATCCCTCACAATAAGGTGATGGGTGGCTGCTTATGGATGTAAATAAAATTCATTTTAACCTTATATTTATTAAATCGATTGGGTGAGGAGTAAGAAAGAAAGAAGACCTACCGAATTGCAGATAGGGAGGCTGGAAACTGAGTCCTCCCAAACACAACTACAGGATGCAACCACTAGGCTTAACCCATGGGGAATTATTCATTTATTAGCTTAGAGAATATTAGTATAGGAAAGGTATCAGTTTCTAATTGAGTCACCTTTTAAAAAATGATATTATTTATTACCTCATCTAATAGATCTCTTTTATAGTAATGGATCACCTCAAAGCTAATGGGGGTGGGGTGATCTTCATGAAGTGACTGTTCTTGAGTTGTTTATCCTCCTTTCTTCCTCCCATAAAATTTTCAAGAAACATAGGATGCCAATGAAATGTTTCTTCATGGGTGTTTAATAATTCCTACATCTCTTCTATTTGATTATCTTTGTCCCCTTTTATTTTCTTTTATCAAAATATATTTGGGGTTTCACCCCAAAAACCCTCACCTCTAACGTGTCAATACTCTTCTGGATGCTTCAAGGCCACTAGTAGTAGGTGTTCTTCCAATACAATTGTTGATGATTCTTGTGTATAATTAAAACAAAAAATATTGGAAAATAACTAATAATTGTCATGTAATATCAATTTAATGAAAAAAAATATTCATTATGTCATACTTACACATGATTCCAACACTTTTTGTGTGATTTCATCTATTTTCCTAAGCACCCGAAGGCATTATATATTTTTATTAATTTTGATAATCCCTTTTTTGAAGGTTAAAGGGTAACCTTTACAATGTTTTTAGACCCATAGCCACTAATACATAATACATGGAAATTTTAGGCCCACGGATCAAAAGACCAATAGTATTCCCCACCCAACATAAACAAATTTTTTCTCGAAAGTGACCGAACTACAAAGCACTTAGCAGGCCATCCCAATGCATGACTGCATGGACCTAGTACCAATGGATAATACATACCCACTCATTTATCCAATTCTGATTGCATTGAAGGTGGGTAGCTTCCTTCTTTGACCTCGTCTGGGACTAAAATTGAGTATTAGACCCATTGAATTATTTTTTATCCCTAATATCATTGTGGAGAAGGCTCCTTCCACCCTTCCTCGTGCACTATTCACCTCTACCGCCATCAGGACTCATCACTTCCAAGAATCTCCACTTCCATCAAACCACCATGAATTCCCCATATCCATAATGACCCCCAATTGAGCTTCATTTATCAAATCCATCCAAAGAAAGACACCACTGCCAAGAAGCCTCTCTCTTTCCCTCCTCACATGTCGTTGAAGCTTATCTATGATGCCCTAAATCCATCTATTGCAATTAATGCCCCCTGACTCTACTGTTTAAGACACACCCTACAAACACACACACCAATAATGTTGTGGATAAGTTTCCCCCACACCATCTGTCCCTGATGAATCCCTCATGTACATCTTTTAATTAAAGACCCCTTGCATCAATGTCATGGTCCTTTCCGCCTTAGTGATGCACGATTAGTCAGTAGACCAAAGTCCCCATGGAAATTATAGATTACCCAAGATAAGTGGGTACATTAAGATTTGATCATGGTATAATGCAGGTTTTTATAGGGTTACATTACAACTAGGTTGGACCCCAACTACATTTTCATCTCTTAGTATCCCATCTTTATTTACATGTGCCTCCTTCCATATCACACGACGTGTGATGGAAGTGGATTTTGGTTTGGATTTATTAATATATATAAAAATAGAGGAACATAATTATGTTTTTATTTCTTTTCACATAAATTTATTTTGGTAAATTTAAATACATACCATTTTTTTCATGTGAAGTATCCCACATCCTTGCTTAACGGTAGGGGTTGTTGGTTTTTCTTCCCAATCCTTATTTTCATCACTCAGTTGATATTTCGTATATTAAAATTTCTTAGTAATGTGATTAATACACATATTTTAAAACAATATATTACTAGACATAATGTACATAAAAACATATCTATCCATAATAACTAGTAAAAACATCCCATGCTTCATGGCATATCAAGTGTGAATACATATGTGGTGGGTGTGGGTTTATTTTCCCTTCATCATCTTTGAGATGATCTTTATTTAGAATTTTTATAAATCAACTATAATAATTTCCATAAATAATTAACAAAAAATTATTATAGGATTCATATAATATAAATTCACTCCAAAAGGGAGGATGATGAGTAAATCACTGTTTCATTATTTTATTTTTTTAGTAAAATAAATAAAGAATATTATAATGTTACCCTAATCTCTTCCCAAATCTGTGTACTAACTACGTCCAAAACATGGTTCCATGAATCATCATAAATCATCATGCGCTACTGAGTGTTGAGCCCAATGAAACTTCTGAACATAGCCTTTTTGGGGTTAACAGGCTGCCTATGAGCATTCCATCCGACCATGAATTTGATGCCTTTTCTTTTCACCATAATAGTTTTTTATAAACCTGTCACACTATGAAGTTCTTAATTTTTTCTGGGACATCGGCACTTTTCAATATACCATTTCATAATTTTCAACATCATCAATATGTTATTCCTCTATATTGGTAGCATCGACATGTGCCTAAGGTCTTTGTTTCTTTGCAATGGGAGCAGCAATAGGTTGAAAAACATGTTGTCCCTTATGATTGGGAACATCAACACGTGCATAAATCCTTATATGTAGAATTGATATATCATTTAATTTATATTAAATAAATATATATATGTGAAAAGACAATAACATAACTTAACATAATTCATATTAAATAAATAACTTGATTATCAAAATATCTTATTGTTTTAAGGATTGAAGGGATTTACCCCTCTATCAAGTATATGAAACCCTTCATTGTGGTCTCCTCTAACATAGAAGACCAAATATATATTCTGACCACAGTGAAATGATTACAAAGTCCTACTGAAATGGCCACCCTCAATTTAATTTTCATATGACCCTTCAAAGGTTTTAGTTAATAATAGAATAATTGACCACTCTTGGTTTACAGGATCTAGAACATAAAGTACTTATACTTCCTATGATGCTATTATAAAATGTTCTTCTTTTTATCATTTCTTACTGAAATCCACATTCATGAATCCGAATTCATCTATTTTAATATAACTCTTGTTATCAACCCACTTTCATTGAAAATGTTTACATTGAATGTTTTATAATCCAACTCCCATGTTTGTTTGATGATGCAAAAGTATGAAATTTTCTCATAAATTTGATTTTTTTTCCTTGGATTAAGATACATTCATTACTTCATCCATATGTGTAAATCCACTATTTTTCATGATAATTCCTTTATGATGTTCATTTTTATAGAATGTATAACCATTAATTATATAACCATTACAAGATAATACATGAACACTTGGTCCTCTGGATATCCATCGAAGTAATTCTAAAATTGAATATATATTTTCATCTGAATCATTAAAAATATTGTCTTAAAACCATCTTATAAATTTTTTATTATGTTCATTTGATATCCATATTTCATCCCTTGATGGATTCAAATGCCCAATAATTTTTTTATGGGTTTCAACATATGGGGAAACCTCTAAAATGTTATGAAAAATATAATTTTGAGTTTCCTCGTGATATGTAATATTGATTATGATAACATCTATTCCAAAAATTCCTTCATCCAAAATACACCTGATGTGATGAGATTTTGGAAAAAAATTATCACCACACTGGATAAGTAGTTATTAAATAATTCAATAGCCTCCTAAAAAATATATCAATCCACAATAAAACCCTCTCGACAACCTCAATTTTTTCACATAACCTTTTGAAATATCCATGTACCATTAAATGTGGTACATCTATCTATAATGTATAGGAAACAATAGTCAAATATATCTTACCAAATGAACCATCAAGTGAAAAATTATATGAAAGAATGTTGATGGGAAGAACATTTCTAATTCACATAATATAACAACAATTTATTTTTCTATAGTTGGAAATTTTTAGGGGTCATTAAATTTACTGAATATTGATTTAAAAAATAAATAGAGCTTGGTTAATGTATGAATTTTTTTGGGGAAATTTAATATAAAGGCATGTGAATTAGATCTTACATCAAAACATGACAATTATGTTATTTCAAAACCATTAACTTTAAATTAGTCATTGAAAAAATATTCCTGATATTTGATGAATACCCCTCTGGAACCTTTACATCATTCAAGAACTTGAAAAACTGATATCTCTTCTTTCAGGAATAAGGGTTAGCAGCTGGAGGAAGAAAAGTGTATTTTCACCCATCACTTGCACTAACTCTTCATGTATTCCCTTTCCAATCATTTCTATCCAAGACTTAATCCATCCTTTGTTTTTCAGGGTTCATTTAGTAATGTTCCAATGAAACTGTCACATACATTTTTCTCAACATGTAAAACATCAATAAAATTTTTAACATATAGGAAATTCTAGTATGGTTTTTCAAAAAAATGCACTCTATTTTAAAATAGTTTTCATATGGTTTTTCGGAAAAGGTTTATCAAAATCAATGTACATATATTTTACTTTATCAAATATTTGATTATGTGTTAGTGTAGATGGTATTGTACGTTATTCTGAAATCCCATCAAATGATGTAATCCAAGATTGGTACTTATGTCACTAGGATAGAAATATGAAATTTCATAGAATTTTTTTTAATGAATGGTTCATCCTAATTAACTATGTACCTTGTTCATAAATGGGATGCACTTGAGTTCCTTTAATGCTTTATCCTGAAAAATTTCCATAAGAAGGAAAGTCATTTATCACCTCGCACAAAATGGTGTCAATGTGAAATCATCATTTTTGAAAGAATCATAAAATGTAACACCTGAATCCCAAAATAATTTCAAATCTTCTTTCCATGAAGCCAAATAAACATCAATATCATTACCTAGTTTTTTTAGTAATGATATAAGCATAGATAATATAATTTATTTTAATTTCATGCATAACCATGGTGGAAAGTTATAATTTACCAACATAAACATCCATGTACTATGAGTGCTTCTTAGAAAACAAAAAGGATTCATTCCTTTTTTAGATATTGCAAGAAAAAGGTTTCTCAGCTCATTTCCAAATTTAGGATACTTGTGATCAATTCTCTTCTACTGTGGAGAGCCTTCTGGGTGACAATGTTTCCCAAATTTATTTCTTGTATCTATGTTCCATGTAAATTTCCTTGGAGTCTACTCACTTACATATAGACGCCTGAACCTTGGAATCATTGGAGAGTACCATAAAACATTTATAGGGCCCGATTCATCTTTCTTATATTTATAATCACCACACTGTGTCCATTCTTTAAGGGATTTGTAGTCCTTTAGAAATAGAATAGTATAATTTTGTTATATATGTATTCTTTCATAGATCATACCCATTGAACATAGAATTAATTTATAATCATATGTTTTTCAAGGAAGCTCATTATCTTCTATGATCATATCATTCAAAAGAGTAAGTTGTTCGGTAAAACTGGAAACACCCTATCTATTTCTAGGTTTTAAATTATACGACTTTTATACGGCTAATAATGTTGTATATTTAGTACAAAAAGCATACAATGATGTATTTTCACAACTCTTTAACTTATTAAACAATTTTGGATAATAACGAAGTTCATCTTCAACTGTCATTTTCATTTACTCAATATGATCATTATCATCATTAAAACCTTTAATCACATCCTTGGTATAGTATTCTTCATTGTCTATAGTTTTAATCCTATAAAATGATCCATAAAATGCACTAGTGTTATTACAATCACTAGTTACATTCACCTTTACCCTGTTTTTATTCTAATATTTATAACTTTTATCTATTCCATCACAAGTTATGTGGTCTTTCAACTCCTCTAGACTAATTAGTCTTGAATAACAATAGTGTAAACATGAAAAAGGGTTTGAGAATGGTTATATACATGATCTTTTGTAAACATGATGAACTCTTTAACCCAATCTTCATATTCGTTTGTCATATGATTTACATATATCCATTTTTTATTAATATCCATCCTATGTGATTTGGTAATATTAATATTTAAAAAAATAAATAAATGCACAAAATGGGTCTTTCAAATAAGGGGAACCCAACATATGGAAAGGAAAAGTCTTTTGGTCTCATGACTGAATTTTAATAGTGCGTAGCTTCCTGTGAGGCTAAGGTTGTGGGAGTGGGATCATGATGGATATCCTATGGTTTGGATAGAGTTAGTGACACACCCTTGACAGGGTGTTATTATCAGTCAGTGATAAATTACTATTTCCCTAGAATCTTCCATGTTCCTTAGGTTTGGTTGAAGTGGATAGTTTTCTTGGATGAAAGGTAATGCATTGTTTCTCTTTTCTAGCACTACTATATATATTTTTATTTGAGATGGTACGTTTGTGACGGACGTCCATCACAAAAGGTTATTTACAATGGGAGTCCATCGATAATGTTTTGTTGTAAAAACAACATCACAAATGAAGGCATTTGCAATAGTCTGTTGCAAATAAATAATAATTGTAACGGGTAAAGCACTCATCGAAATTCTTTTCATTTTATTTTAAAAAAGTAAATTATGATGGTCTGTTGTAATTGATAGTGTTTTCAACAGAAAATACATTCATCGCAAATACTTATATTTTTTAAAAAAATACAAAATACAAAAAAAATGAAAAAATGAAAAATTAAATGTAATTAAAAATATTTCAATATAATGAAAAATATTTTTTAAAAAAATAAAGAAGTTTAATAAAATTTTAAATAATAAAAAAAATAAAAAAAATACTATTAAATAAAAAAAATAAAAAAAATATATAAATTAAGAAATTACAAATATATTTTTTTAAAAATAAAAAATATTAAAAAATATTAAAAAATATAAATAAATATAAATAAATAAAAAATTAAAACAAACCTAAAATTAATACATCCTTTCAAACATAATATTTTTTCATCCCAAATTATAAAATAGACATAAAACATCACAAATCATCAACTGATGTAAGGTGGAGGAGGATCACTCAAAGGGCCAGCAGGAGGAAATTACATACCAATGCCATACACAAGTCATATCATGTACTCAAATATCTATTCATCTCTATAATGTTGCTGCTCACTCTCCTCCTCCCTCTCTCTCTACCTCCACTACATCATCGCATCCAAATCTCTCAACAACTCGTCATACTATGTAGCAGACGACAATATTGATAACAATTCTCCACGAGCTCCCTTCGAGCTCACTGATGACATTGTAGAAATACCATAAAATCTCATAGATGTAAGTTAATAACTAATACCAATCTCCTAAACTTTCTCAACACCATGAAAATTCTCTTATATCCAGGCCCACTCTTCGAAACTCGAATCACCAGTGGCATCTTGTTCGCTCTCTTCTTGACCCTCCTATGAATGTGAAGTCGCATCCTTATATGTTTCTTTCAAATATAATTAAAAATTATAATAAAAATAAAAGTAATATTTATGGAATTTTTAAATAAATTACTAACCACAATATGTCCAAATTGGTCACCTATAACTTTTCTTGTATAGGGATCACTATACATATTATTATAAACATCAATCTCCATAATAGATGGTTCAGTAGTGGTCTGTATAATATATCAAAAATGTTACAGTTAAAGTATATATGCATTAATAAATAATATCTCTTACCATATGTCATTGATGTATGCCAAATGTATGAATTTTGAACCTATGTGTGACCTCTTGCCTCCCCCAACTCTGCCATCCCAGTTATGACCTCCTTTTAAAATTCTCTCATAGCTAGTAGGATTACAATCCATCCCATACCTAAGCTGAGATATAGTCAAGTCGATGAGAGAAACAATACAGGTCAAAAAATAATACAAGAATATTTATTCATAGCTCCTTTTCTGTTGTTATGTAGAAACTAATGAATGTTCTCATGTATAAAAAAATAATATGCCTCTCTGATAGGATCTCTCTATCTATTGTGAATTACATAGAATAAATTTTATAAGACAATTAAAAAATATGTTACTAATTATATAATTTTTAAAAATTATATATTATTTAACAATGTACAATTCAATGGTCGAACATATGCAGACACATGATGTTGGGAACCAAGAACCATAACAGCCATGGCTCAAAAAAATTCTTAGAATCGCATCAACATTCTCAATAGCTAAATGAAAAAATCTATCCAAATAAAAATAAATAATCCAAACATTATTATAAAAAATAATTAAAAATTTTAATACAAAATCAATATCATAAAACATTAACCATACCTTCATAAACGGTTACAAAAATAAACTTATGGTCATCTGTCTTGAACATGATATAGAATCATTAATCGAGAAAGACCACACCCCCTCTTAATAGGCGCAACATCCTACAGATCAAATTAATTGGATTCATCAACAAGAAGTTTGGTATCAATGAGAGAATGAAACAGATCATCAGTAATATCTCCAACAATATTAAACAACAATTATTACTTAAATAAATTTTTTAATAAAAATATTAAATATAAATGACTAATAAATACCAGATTATATTAATATCACCTATAATAAAATTTTAATACAAATATAAAATATCAAAAACTAATAAAAATCATAATATCATAATTACCTTTAAATAAATAAAATAAAATAATAATTTAACCTATAAATATTTGTTAATATAGATATAAAAAATATCTTGTAAAATATAATATTCATACCTATAAATAAATGTTAATATGAATATCCACTAAAAAAAACAAATAATTTTTAGCATCAACAAAGGAAATGAATATGTCATTTGGTCCATCCATCTAGAACAAAAAATCATACGTGTAAATAATTGTTAATATAAATATAAAATATAAAAAACTACTAAATACCTAAATATAATACATCAATCATCATCTTATTCATCATTTTTATCAAGAAAAAATTATTTATCCAGATATTCAGCATCCTCAACTTCCATACAACATTCAGTTTCATCATCTTTTATTACTTCACCAATGTTATCTATATCATCATCCCTTAACTGGGGGTTTTATCTTCAATATTTATTTCTCACTGGGTAAGAGATATATTTTGGATTGTTTCTTGAAAAAATTAAATATTTTTCACTTCTATAACACCATTATAATTTTTAATAAACTGATTTCCATGTGATTTCATTTTTATCACACTCGACTAGTCATTAAAATCTCATGAAACATCACAACGATTTGAACAATAAACATGATGTTCTAACAAAAATGGTTCATTTGATGTATGAAAACTATTATATTTAATGTCAATGACTCCATGTAATGGATGAACTCGCAAACCATGATTAGTATCAAAATAATGAAATTTAAACATTTTTATATATTTTGGCCCCAGATAACATAAATTAATTATTTCATCTAACATACCATAAAAGTCAACTTTACTTTTTATATAATTTTATCCTTTCAAACCACAAACACTATAAATTGATTTATTTGAGTCACTATATATGCAGGTATGGAATAAAAATTCATGAAACATATACCCATTATATGATTTTACTAATTTTTAATGAGGGGTTTTTAGCACACATAATTGTCTATCAATTTAATTTTCCTATTTTTTTCCTGAAAGTAATAAACATTATTAATAATAGATATCATTGAAAAATTTATTTATTACTCCATAAAAATCAACCTAACATACCAGTCTTTGAAACCAAAAGTAAAATTTTGGTACAAGACATTCTTCAAGGGAAGAATATTTAATTTGTATAAATTGTTTTTTGATATGGTCATCATATAGTCTATAAAAAAATTAATGTAAATAAAGGTATATTTTATTAGTATTTAAAAAAATAATAAAAAAACAATAACTTACTAAAAATATTGCCTCATTTATTCACACGTTATAAGAACATATGTATGAGCTCTGTTGAGTTCTTCATCCAAAATACATCATTTATAATAATCACCAAAACTAAAATCGAACTGATTACAAACTAAAAATTGATGTTCTGTGACATCATCAGAACATTTCTCATTGTCACCCATACAGTTATATTCGGATGAATATTCTGATTGAAAATAATAAGATCATAAATCTGAAATTTAGTTCTATAATTACACTTCGGTAATTGACCCTTTAATCGATGCTTTGTTACATACATTATTCTTTAACTTCCGCATACATCTTTCAAATTGGTACATCCATCGGAAAAAGTGTAAGCTGCCTTTGGTTCATTAGGTTGTGTTAGATTTTATCTTTAAATAATTCAAGTTCACAACATCTTCAAATTTTGGCAAGATCTAATTGTGCCTTTACAACAACATTGGTCTTATTATGTGTATCTAACATGGTATAAAATATTTTATCAGAATAATTATTCTCAATATGAGTTATATCTAACTTATGATGAACCGAAAAATCATACCAATATAGAAGGTCCCAAAAAAAACTCCTCTTCATCCAATTACGATATTTCCCAAAATTATTTATTTTTTTTCATTTTTCAGTTAGTCCAAAAGTAATATGAGGTAATATAGAGATGATAGATTTTACCAAAATACTTGAGAGCACTATTGGAGGATTGTCTCTATCAATTATACCTTCTGTAAAATTATATTTGTTCCTTAAAAAGGGTGTTCTATTGGAAGAAGTATACGATGGATGTCAAAATAACTAGTGTTTATACCATTACCATGTATAAACACTTTTTTCTCATCCATGAAATATCACATGATTTTAGACAATGTGCACTCCATCTAGAAAAAAAACTATATGCCAAAAAGTTAATGATCACCCATATTAATGCATCCCTTAGTGTAAAATGTTTATCTATAACTGTATCAAATGTAGTCACACTACTGTTCCATAATGAAATTAACTCATCAATCAGTGGCCTCAAAAAAACATCAATATTCTTATTTTCATGTCTTGGAATTAATAGTGACAGATATATATATATATAGTTCCATCCTCATCATCAAAGAATGTGTGTTTTATGAAGTAATGAAAATAGTCCAACAAGAATATTGATTATCCTAAGCACCCAATGAGAAAAACCTTCTCTAGAAAGACCCAACCGTAAGATATGTTGTTCTACAGAAAAAAGGTGGCATATGATTAAGGTGTTTCTATGAATCATCATCACATGGATGATTTAAGATTTTACTAATGGAAGTATTTGATTTATTCCATGTCATCAATGCAGTTGTGTTTTGAGATATAAATAAATGTTGTGAATGAGGTGTAATTGTAAAATATCTCAACTATTTCATAGGAAATCTATAATTTCCTTATTGTGCCTCTTTATACCTTGATTATCTACATGTTGGACAATTATCCAAGGATTCATAGTAACCATAATATAATATACATTCATTTGAACACACAATAATCTTATAATAACTAAGACCCAAATTATGGTACAACCTCTTACTTTCATATAATCTTGTATGTAACATATTTCTGGTAGGAAACAATGATTTAACCAATAACAATATCTAACCAAAAGAACTATTTTAAATTATAAAATCTTAATTAATATAAATAAATTCTATAACTGTTTATAATTTTCTCATATTGAATCTTAGATATAAGACCTCCTTAGTATATTTCAAAAAATTATAAAATTGAGAAGGTTCTGATTGAGGATTTAGTAACATCAATCTAATTTTTTGTTTCTGAAATTAACAGACCAGCATCCTAATGTATTAAATTCTCAAATAATGGATCTGAAGAAAAAAAATTATATTTTCTACTAAATTATTTTCACCGTGGTGATACCAAAAAATTTAATATTTTTGAAAACCAGAACACAATAGTTGAAGTCCAACATTTGCAAAGGTTTCGAATCTCCTAATATCACATTTATGACATAGATATATAATTTTTTCCTTCAGAAACAAAATCTAAATTTGATTTTGAAAATGATATAAATGTTTCAACACATTCAATGTATACAAGATTTATTCTAGATTCGTTGGGATTTTGGCGATGATTTACCCAACCAAGATCACATAATAGATATTGGTTTCTACTTCGTGAGTCCAAAGTTATCTAAAAAACAATAGAAATAAGAATAATTATTAATAATCATTTTGAATATTTGAAAATTTTTATTATATTTAACCACTTTAAAATATTTTATGGAATATGATTGGACTGAGGTGATTAGTTAGAACTGGATTTTGGGACTGGTAAAGGCTTGGTGCAGTTAAAATAAAAATATTATATATATTATATTAGACACACACTATTTTTTGGAAATAATAGAACATATACCAAACAGTGCCTTATATGAGAAATATTATACCACCATTATGCATGGTATGTGGGGTTTACCATATGTCTGACAAAATATTGGTGTGTGTTGAGAGTTTAGTAACATCACACACGATGGTAATTCCAATAAATATTTTTACTATATTTTTTTTAAATTAAACTATCTTGGTAATAGTATATCATATAAAAAATCTATGACCACAATTAGATCTGAGATTTTAAGTTTACCCTAGGTGAAATATAACATTCATGTATGTCTGGTGTTTAGTTATGTTGCTCCTGAGGGTAATTTATATAATATTTTTATTATAATTTTTTAAAGAAAATTGTAGTATCTCTATAACATTTTATCAAATAATAAATATGATACCACAGTTAGATTGGGGGTGTTGAGCTTACCCTAGGCATTACATAACATTTGTGTGTCTCAAGTGTTTTTTTACATTTCACATGAGGATAATTCATTTAATATTTTTATTATAATTTTTTTTTAAAATTGAACCATCTCTGTAATGGTGTATCATATCATAAATATGATACCATCATTATATTAGGGATGTTGGGTTTACCCTAGGCATGGAATTACATTTGTATGTGTATGGTGTTTTGTAACATTGCACATTTGTGTAATTATTTAATATTTTTATTATATTTTTTAAAAAAAAATTATGTATCTCTCAAATAGTGTATCGTATGAAATATCAAAGTCCACCATTAGGTCTAAGGTGTGGGGATTTCCCTAGAGGCGACATAAAATTTATGTACATAGAGAGTTTGGTAACCTCACGTGTGATTATATCATTTAATTTTTTATTTTAATTTCTTTGAAAAAATTGACGTATCTCTTAAATGGTATATCATATAAGAAATTGGATACCATCATTAGGTTTGGGATACTAGAGTTACCCTAAGCATGAAATAACATTTGTGTGTGTCGGGTATTTGGTTACATTGCATGTAAGGATAATTTATTTATATTTTTATTACAATTTCTTATAAAACTTAAAGTATCTCTCAAATTTTGTATCATATGAAAAATTAGATATCATTGTTAGGTCTCGGATGTGGGGTATACCCATTACACAACATAAAATTTTTGTGTATCGAGAGTTTGGTAACATCACGCACAATGAAAATTAAATTTCATATTTTTTTATAATATTGTAAAAAAATTGAAGTATCTCCATAACGGTGTATTGTATCAGAAATATGAGACCACTGTTAGATCAGGGATGTAGGGGTTACCCTAGGTATGACATTACATTTGCAGGAGTCAAGTGTTTCGTAACGTCGCACGCTAGGGTATCATTTTTAATTTTGTATTAATATTATATATATTTATATATTACAAAATTTATAAAAATAATTAATAAAAAATATTTTAATTAATAAAAAATTTAAACTAATTATTATGAATTTATAATAGTTATAATCTTTTTTATTTTTTTTGTATGGTTTGACAAAAAAATTAGTACTTATTTGAAATATTATTTAAAAATTTACTAGTTTGTATAATTATTTGTTAAATAATATTTATTATTTATTATTTATAATATAATTTATAATAAATAATACAAATATTTAACAATTACATGTATTTAATATATTTTCTTTTAGAAATTTTTACAAATTTTCTTAATTTTCTCAAATTTTCAAATTTTTAATAATATTTTTCATTTAACACTAATATTTATTATATATTCATAATATTAAATAAATAGTTATTAGTTATTATAAATTATTTAATGATTATTTTTAATTATTTAAATTATTATTACAATTTTAATAATTTCTATATATATGTATATCATAATTTCGCAATAAACATAAATACATCAAATATATTCTCACTATTTTTTAGACAAATATATGTTTCAAATCTATATAAACACACATACACACACAGAGATATATATATAATAAACCTTTCTGGTTTTTTTAAAACGTTTATATATAGACATTAATATGTTAATATATAAATTTATATATATTACATGATTTCGTAGCCAAATATATTTTTACATGTTTTTTAAACAAATAGACATATCATATCAAGACATACATACATACATAAATACATATATAAAAAACATTATATGTTTTTCAAACGTTTATATATGTGTGTGTGTGTGTGTCAAAAAATTTACACATTTTTTAAAGATTATATATATATATATATTTACATTTTAACATACATACATGTGTATATATATATATATATATATTTAAAACCATACATGTTTTTTAATGTTTATATATGTATATTCAGAAGGTTTTATTTATGTATATTTTTATCAGAAAAATTATTAATTAATATAAATACATAAAATTATTCTTATAATTTTTTTCAACCAATATACATATCAAATATATATATATATATATAGATATAAACATACATATAGAACAACAAACACACACACACACACACAAATAATCATAAATATTTTTTAAAAAATATTTATATATGTATATATATTCATATATTAATATATATACACACACATATACAAATAGAAAAATTAATCAATTAGAAAAATAACTTAAAAAATATTAAACTAAATTATGCATACCTGATTAATGTGATAATAGGAAATGATATATTTGAAGCAATCCTAGATAACAAATAAATCATGAAAATTGGATAAATTGATAAATCTACGATCTTCTAGAACTAAATCATGTTATATAATAAATAAAACCCAAAAATAATGAAAAATGAGACAAGAGGAATCCATACCAAGGCGAGTCGAAGCCGAATCTGTAAAAAAAATTGTTTCATGGGAGTACATTGAAGCAATGCAGAGTGGTCCGATCTCAGTTTTGTGCATGTGTCACTGTGGATCAAGAGAATGTGGGGAATTTTAGAGGAGGAAGAAAGGATGTAACACAATATAATAATAAAGAGTTAAATGACTAACTTATATGACTCATGTCAACAAGGTGCACCACACTTTTCAGAAGCCTACAAGATTAGAACTCCATAGTAAAGCATGCTTGTACTGGATTAGTGATCAGGATGGGTGACCTTCTAGGAAGTTTTCAAGGTGTGTGTGAGTGTGGACATAGGACATTGTAAAGAACTTGTGTTGGCCTGTGGGGACATTAATTAGTCATAAGATCCATTCAAGCATGTGGCTGGGCCCTAAGGTGGGGACTACATGTTTGCAAGGAAACTAGTGGTACCTTGCGGGATAGGACCAGAACACCAAGTTAAGGTAGGGTATTTTTGTTGTCAGTGAGGATTAGTTGGTATAAAGGGGGTGCATAATTCCTAAATTAAAAGATTTCTTGAGGTAGACTATTTGTGATGGAATTAATTCCATCACAAGTAGCTACTCAGTCAAAAGTATTTGTGATGGAAATTAATGCTCATCACAAATACTTCCAAGTAGAAAACCATTTTTGATAGATGTAGTAGTCTGTTTCAAATGCCTATCACTACTACATTTCATGCTGGGTGGTGGGAAATCCCTCCCAATGTGACAAGGTTTTGGTAGACCATTTCTTTTCACACCGAACAAGTAGTCTATACAGAATTCAACAATTTTCTTAATAATATATTTCTCCAAAATAAAACCCATAGAGAAACTTCTATTTTTTCATACCATTTCAAAATTCTCATGTACAATTCAATGAGGTACATCCATTTATAATGTATATGGCCACATAGTTGAATCCCTCTCACCAAGTGAACCATCAAGTGAACCTTCATATCAAATAATATTGGTGGGAAGAACATTTCTAATTCGCATAATATGACAGCAATTTCCTTTTCCATAATTGGAAATTTCATCAGTTCTATAACTTTACATTATATATATTTGAAAACGAAATATAGGTTGGTTAATATATGGCGTACATTATTGAGGAAAATGAAATTTAAAGCTACAAGCATTATGTATTACATAAAAACATATCAGTCATGTGATTTAAAACCTTTTAACTTTAAATCATTCATTGACACGCTATTCTTTATATTCTATGAATACCCCTATAGAACCTTTACATCATTCTAGATGTTGAAAAAATGATATCTCTCCTTCCTGGAAAGGGTGTATGCAGTTGGGGGAAAAAATTATGTTTTTCACCCTTCACTAGTGCCTACACTTCTCGTTTTTCCATGTCAATCATGTTCAACCTAGCCTTAATTCCATCCTTTTATTTTTTTTAAGTGCATTTAGTAACATGCCTACGACATTATCACATACATTTTTTTCCACATTCATAACATCAATAAAATGTATGATGTACATGCAATTCCTTTATGATTATTAAAATACCTGACCTCCATTTCCAGCTAGTTTTCGTAATGTTTTTCAAAAAAATACCAAAAGAAGTGTCCATATGATTTACTCTCTCAAAGAGTTGATCTCCACTTAGTGGAGGTGGTTATGTACCTTCTTCTAAACTCCCATCAAATGATGTCCTCCAAGATCTATACTTATGTCATCGGGGTAGAAATTAGTGATGTAATAGAAACACATTCTTCGATAAAATTTTCAACCTAATTGACTATAAACCTTGTTCACAATTAGGAAATCATTGAGTTCCTTTATTGCTATATCCTGACAAATTTCCATAAGCAGGAAATTAATTTTTCATCCCGTACAATATGGATATCAAAGTGAAATATTCATTTCTGTAAAGATCATAAAACATAACATCTGAATGAAACAATAATTTTAAATCTTCAACAAATGGATCCAAATAAACATCAATATCATTACCTGGTTGTTTCAGTCATGATATAAACATAGATAACATAATTTATTTTCATTTCATACATAACCATGTAATAAAGTTATAATTTACCAACATAACCATCCATGTAGTATAAGTGTTTTTTTTCGAAAACCAAAAGGATCTACTCCATCTATAGATATCTCAAGATGAAGGTTTCTCGGCTCATTTTCAAATTTAGGATACTCGTGATCAATTATCCTCTACTGTGGAGAGGTAGTCAGGTGAAAAAATTTCCCATCATTATTCATTGTATCTGTGTTCCACATCAATTTCCTTGTACTCTCTGGCCTTCCTGATAGGTGTTTAAACATCAGAATTTTTGGAATGTACCATACAAATTTTGTTGGAACTGATTCATATTTCTTGTATTGAGAATCACCACACATGGGGCATTCATTAAGCGATTTATGTTCCTTTAGAAACTGTATACAATTATTTGGACAAGTATGTATTATTTCATAGACCATACCCACTGAACGTAGTATTCATTTTACGTCATATGTTCATATATAAAGCTCATTATCTTCTAGGAGAATATCATTCAAGAGAGAAAGAAGTTTAGTAAAGATGGTGTCACTCTATTCATTGCCATCTTATAAATTATATATCATCAGTATGTCTAGCACTGTTATATATTTAGTATAACCAGTATACAATGGAGTCTTTGCACAACTCTTTAATTTCTCAAATAATTTTGGACAATCACAAAGTTCATCTTCAACTACCATTATTATTTCCTCAATTCAAACTTCATTATCATTGACACCTGTAATCATGTCCTCAATATAGTCTTCTTCATTTTCCACACTTGTAATCATATTAGGTGATCCATAAAATTCACTATCGTTATCTTAGTCACTAGTTACATTCACTTTTTCCACATGGTTTGTACAACATTTATAAGTTTGATATATTCCATGAAAAATCAAGTGGTCTTCCAAATCCTCTCAACTAATTAGTTTGGAAGAACAAAAGCATAAATGCAGACAAAGGATTTGAGAAGTTTCATATATGTGTCCTGTCACGACCTGTCCTTAAGGCCCGTGTCGTCACTACCCCAATCCCGCCTTCTATAGGCTAGGGGCTGGCGACTAGCACCAAAGGCGTAAATCCCGATAAAAAGGGAAGGCATTGCCTTTATAAAGTAACCAAACACCATAGAGTATGCAAGCTAAAGTAAACACTAAATAAACTGAGTAAAAATACAAGTGCTGGAAAGTAAATGGGCCAGAATACAAACCCAACTGAAAGTAAAGTACAACTTAAAAGAAATTACAATAGTTGAAAAGTAAAGCAGCAACACCGAGCCATCCTCTAGAAATCCCACCTGAAGGGTGGGAATAGATAGTCTCCTCAGCTCCTCGGGTCCAGCCATCTGCTCTGTGTACATCCCGTCTAGTGATCCTCCTCCAAGTACCATCCAGCTCCATGAGCCTCAACCTCGATCAGCATTGTCCATCGTTTGCATCCAACACAACGTAGTGCGGGCATAGCTTGTGCAGGAGTGAGTATATGATACTCAGTAGGGACCCCGAGACTCTCGAAAGTCTCCCAGAATCCACGAAGGATAAAACAAAAAGTAAAGATACATTCACAAAGTATCAACTAACTCTACTTAGGTATATGACAATATATATACCTAAGTCATCAATTCCAGTACTGCTCTAACTCACAAGCCCAAGTTCAACCCAGTCCACACAGGAAAGTACAACCCAATTCACACAGGAAAACACAACCCAATCCACACAGGATAGCAAGATCAATCATATCGAAGATAATGATTGAAAGTCTAGACTCAGCTCACACATGTATACTACTCACGAAGAGGGGTGAAGATGATAGATGTATCCTCTGAATCATCTCTCCTACTGAACCCACGTAGGATCCAAGTACAGAATTCGTCACTGTCGAACCCACGAAGGATCCAAGTATAGTAACTGTCACTGCCAAAACCACGTAGGATCCATGTACAGGCGTCATCATTGCTGAACCCATGGAGGATCCATGTACAGTCATCCTTGCTGCAAAACCCACGTAGGATCCAAGTACAGTTGTCATCGTCGTCGCAGTCGCAGCCAGCTTTAGTGTTCCCGCAAAAAGCATGCTTGATTCTGGGAGGGTCAGCTCCACAAGCCAAGGGGTTGATACCTCAATTTTCAAGAAGTCCAGAGTTGATGTATCACAATGTTTTGTCTCGTCAATAGGAACTCAATGCAACAGACGGCGCGTTAATCATACGCCCGGTCTGAGAGTTATTGGCTTTTTCGTCCTAGGGGCCTAGTTGGTTTTTATGCTAAAACCAACCCAACCGTACCCCATCTATGTCAAAACCTCAAGTGTCGTAATCCAAAAAAACCATCTCACTAAGTGGAATACAACAAAGTCAATGTCACTTCAATCAAATGTCCGGAGCTCAAGTTATAATTATTTCCGCTCCGAGGGACTAGTTGGTTTTGTGTTCGAACCAACCTGGTCATACCCATTGTTATCCTAAACCTTGATTGCAATATACCGAAATGATCGACTCGATCCAAGTATCCCTACTCAACTAACGGTTCATCGAACGGAGGTTTGTAGACCATGTTATGGGTGTTTGAATGAAACTGCCCGAAAATAGGGGGTTCGGGCCCAGTCCGACCCGGCCCAATACCCCCTAGGTCGGCCCGAACCTGGTCGACCCATCCTGGGTTCAAGTCCGGCCCGGCACTGGTGGCCCGGCCCGGCGCGGGCGGTCCTGCTAGGCGCAGGCATTCTGGCCCAGTGCGGGCGACGCGGTGCTAGCCGAGCGGGGCGGCTCGACGCTGGCCGAGCGGGGCGCAAAGGGGGGGTGCTTCCCCTTGCGTTGGCTTGGGGTTTCAACCCTCGGGTTTTCTGGAATGGCCGGCCTTGTGTAATTGTGGGACCCGAGGGGCTCTCGCCTCCATGTGGCGTCGGTGGCTGGCCGAGCCCGGCCGCCTCCTACTGAACCGTTGCGGCCTAAGGTCGCAGCTCCCGTCCGACCAGCGCGGTGCGACGACGCCGCGCCCCTTCATCACGGCCCGCTCCTAGCTGTGGCCTCTTTCGGCCTCACTAGCGTAGCACGACGGCGCCTCGCTCCTCCGCCGCAGTCCGCTCTGGCCGTATTCTTCCTCATTCTCGCGCGGTGCAACGACACCACGTCACCTCCGTTTCAAGCCACAATGAAGATCAACAACAAAAGGGGAGGAGGATCGGCCGTGTTTTTGTGGTCTGACCTCCTCCCGTTATATCTATAACAAGTGGCCAATTATTTAACAATGATATTTGTAAAATAATGTTTTATTGAATAATTAACCCCTACCTCGACACAAGTTGTCTTACGATGATCGCTGCGGAAAACAGTGTCGTGGGGTGAAGCTCCGTATACGTCGACGAAGAACGTCTGAGGAGGAAGCAGCGTCTCCCTTCCTTTGACGTGGAGAGAATATTGAAAGGCGACTTCAATGGCGAGTTTCCACATCGGTGCCTCCTCCTTGGTCATGGAGGAAGAATATGAAAGAAGAAACCGAGTTGCCAAGTTGATGCTCTCCCTTGGTGAAATAGCATTCTTCACTGAAGTGGGGACATTCTTCTCCGGAGAAGATGAAGTTCTTCCAAGGGACAAGAGCTCTACCTCTCTAAATATCATCACAGAACTAGCCAACCTAATAAAATAAGGCCTCCCCCTTATTTTATTATATTTTCCATTCCTTTTCAAAAACTCAAATTCAAAAACTAAACCACTTAATTAAATGATCTGGAGTTGTCAAATTAAAAGGGGTGTTATGTTGTCATGATTAGTTAGGGAGAGAGAGAGAGAAGAGTTACTCTCATTTAAGGGGAGTTATGGAGTTAAGGAATGTGAAAAAAGGGGGCTCTTGTGGGCCCCACCTCTCCTTTAACCTCATGAGAGAAGTTAGCAACCTAGAGGGTCCCATCCCAACTTCTACACGCAGGTTATAACCACATAGAAAAGAAATAAAATTGTAACACATATATTATTTCACTCTTCAATTAAACCACTTTTTTTAAACAACTCCTCCCGAGAAAACACACCTTCAGAAAAGGTCCTCCTAATAAAAAATTGGCGATGTAGTTTCATCGGTGCCCCCATATTTCAATTCCGAGCACCGGTTCAAAAGATAGAAAACACCGCTCGTTCGTTCAATGAACGTACCCGAGCTAAATTCTGGAAAATGATTCGGGGCACATCGAGCCTCAGAATCAGGTGCCGTCAGAAACTGCGTATTCGTAAAATCACAATGAAATTAAGAAAAAAATTTCCTCGAAATTTACGGGTCTTTACATTACTCCCACCTCTGGGCTTTACATCCGCATAAAGATACATCAAAAAACTAGGGAAAAAATTAGGGTATTGAGCACGCATCTGAGCCTCCCTCTCCCATATGCTCTACTGGAGGTTCATGTGCTGCCACCTGATGCACACTAGAGGAATCGCCCTTCCACGTAGGACCCTCTCCTATTGATCCTCGATCTCCACCAGGAACTTTGCAAAAGCCTCCCCGTCATCGATGTCCATCTCCCCATGGTTGATGATATGTGTCAGGACGTGCATGTATCTCCTCAGCTGAGATATGTGGAAGATGTCGTGCACCTGGTGCAACTAAGGTGGAAGAGCCAGGCGATAAGCCACCTCGCCTATCCTACAGAGAACCTGGAATGGTCCGATGAAGCGCGGAGATAACTTGTCGCCCCGGCAAAATCTCTGTAATCCACGTCAAGGTGAGACCCGTAAGAACATGTGGTCACCATCCTCGAACTCTAGTGATCTCTGTCTCCTGTCAGTATATGACTTCTGTCGGCTCTGAGCAGTCCTCATCCGCTCCTGGACGATCTGTACCTTATCCATCAAGGCCTAGACCATCTCTGGTCCTACAAGTGATGACTCGCCAGGGTCTGTCCAGCATAGAGGTGATCTGCAAGGTCATCCATAAAATGCCTCATATGGTGTCATCCCGATGGTGGAGTGGTAGATGTTGTTGTACGCAATCTCCACCAAAGGAAGATGATCCTCCCAGCTACGACCAATGTTGAGGAAACATGCACAGATCATGTCCTCGAGAGTCTGAATGGCCCTCTCCATCTTACCATCCGTATGTGGGTGAATGGTGGTGCTCATGTGTAGCTGCATCCCAAATTCCTCATGCAACCCCTTCCAAACCCAAATTAATTTGACCATCCCGATCGGAGATGATAGTAGATGGCACACCATGAAGCCGTACGATCTCTTGAACATAGAGGCATCCCAAGCTCTCTACTAAGACCTACTCTCTGATGGGTAATAAGTGGTCCGACTTGGTGAGTTGGTCGACAATCACCCAAATAGAGTCGTGACATTTGGAATTACGTGGAAGCCCTATCATGAAATCCATAGATATCCCATCCCACTTCCACTCCGGGACCTCCAAGGGCTGTACCATGCCTGCTGGTACCTGGTGCTCCGCCTTCACCTGCTGGCAGGTGAGGCATCGCGAGATGAACTCTCCACATCCTTCTTCATTCCCGGCCACTAGTTCTGTCAGCTGAGATCCTGGTACATCTTCACCACTCCTGGATGTACCGCTATAGGGGAAGTGTGAAACTCTCTCAACACCTCTTCCTATAAATAAACTGGTACCATGGTTCGCCCCCTAAAAACGATGATGTGCTCTCCACCTATAGAGAAACCATCAGGTGTATGTCTTGAGGATATCTGTGCACGTCGCATCTCACAGTCAACATCCCCACTTTGTGCCTCTCTGACCCGCTGAAGTAGTGGAGGAGTGACTGTGAGCGACTGTAGAAAGGCTACTACATCTCTATCCATGAAGGATATCTACAATGCAGCTAACTGCTCTGTTTCCTCTCTAAGTAGCTACATGCCTGACCTCCTGCTGAGAGCATCAGCTACTACGTTCCCCTTCCCAGGACTATAGACTATCTCAATGTCATAGTCCTGGAGGAACTCGATCCATCATCATTGTCTCAGGTTCAGGTCCTTCTATGAGAAGATGTACCTGAGACTCTGGTGGTCAGAATAGACTGTAAAGCACTTACCCATCTGATAGTGCCACCACATCTTCAAGGCAAAGACCACTGCTGCTAACTCCAGGTCATGGGTAGCACAGTTCTGCTCGTGATGCCTCAAATGGCATGATCCATAGGTGATCACTACCCGCTCCTGCATCAGGACACACTCGAGTTTGGTCCCCGATGCATCGCAGTAAACTACGTACCCTACACCCTCCTCTGGTAGCCTCAAGATGGGTGCATTGGTCAATCTTTGTCTCAGCTCCTAGAAGCTCTGTTGACATCTATCTAACCACACAATGGGTTTCCCTTTCTTCTTCAAAGCTGAAACTGGTGCTGCAACTCTGGAGAAGTCTGACACAAATCTCCAACAGAATCCAACCAATTCTAGGAATCCACGCACCTCCATTATGCTCCTGGGTGTCTCCCAAGCAAGCACTACCTCGATCATCATAGGATCCACCGCAACTCCCACCTCAGAGATGACGTGTCCAAAGAGGTGGTCCTCTCAAATCCAAAACTAGAACTTCGTGAGCATACCACTTCTTGGTACACGTCATCTCTGAGGAGGGAGTTGTGGTGGATCCTGTGAAGATCAAGGCAGTGCTTGCTTGGGACCCACCCAGGAGTGTGAAGAAGGTGTGGAGTTTCCTAGGATTGGCTGGGTACTATCAGAGATTTGTGACAGACTTCTCTAGAGTTACAACACCACTTTCAGCTTTTCCGGTGAAAGGGAAACCCTTTGTGTGGTCAGATAAATTTCAGAAGAGATTCCAGTAGCTGAGACAGAGATTAACCAGTGCACCCATCTTGAGGCTACCAGAGGAGGGCGTAGGGTACGTAGTATACTACGATGCATCAGGGACCAGAATCATGTATGTACTGATGTAGGAGTTGGTAGTGATCGCCTATGGATCATGAAAGTTGAGGCAACACAAGCAGAACTACGCTACCCATGACCTGGAGTTAGCAGCAGTGGTCTTCGCACTGAAGATGTGGTGGTACTATCTGTTGGGTGAGCGATTTATAGTATATTCTGACCACCAGAGTCTCAGGTAAATCTTCTCGTAGAAGGACCTGAACCTGAGACAGCGGGGATGGCTCGAGTTCCTCTAGGTCTATGACTTTGAGATAGTCTATACTCCTAGGAAGCGGAATATAGTAGCTGATTCTCTCAGAAGGAGGTCAGGAATCCAGCTACTTGTAGAGGCGACGGAGAAGCTAGCCGCGTTGGAGATATCCTTCATGGATAGAGATGGAGAAGCCTTTCTATAGTCGCTCATAGTCACTCCTCCACGACATTAGTGGGTCCGAGAGGCACAACATGGGGACGTTGACTGTGAGACGCAACGTGCACAAATATCCTCACGATAGACACCTGATTGATTCTCTATAGGTGGAGATCACATCATCCTTTTCAGGGGGAGAGCCATGGTACTGATTGCTTTACGGGAGGAGGTGCTAAAAGATTTTCACACTTCCACTCTAGCGGTACATCCCGGAGTGGCGAAGATGTACCAGGATATCAGACGACAACACTGGTGGCCGAGTATGAAGAAGGCTATGGCAGAGTTCATTTGGTGATGCATCACCTGCCAGCAGGTGAAGGCGAAGCACCGGGTACCAGCAGGCTTGGTACAACCCTTGGAGGTCCTGGAGTGGAAGTGGGATGGGATATCTATGGATTTCGTGATAGGGCTTCCACATACTTCCAGAGGTCACGACTCCATTTGGGTGATTGTCGACTGGCTCACCAAGTCGGTCCACTTCTTACCCATCATAGAGCAGGGCTCAGTAGAGACCTTGGGACGCCTCTACATTTAGGAGATCGTATGGCTTCCTGTTGTGTCATTGACTATCGTCTTTGATCGAGATGCTCGCATTACTTACCGACATTGTAAGGGGTTTCATAAGGAATTTGGGACACAGCTACGCCTGACCACCGCCTTTCACCCACAGACATATGGTAAAATGGAGAGGACCATTCAGACTCTCAAGGACATGCTCTATTCATGTGTCCTCGCCTTTGGTCGCAGCTGGGAGGATCATTTTCCTTTGGTGGAGTTTGCGTACAACAACAACTTCCACTCCACCATCGGGATGGCACCATATAAGGCATTGTACGGACGACCGTGCAGATAACCTCTATGCTGGACAAACCCTGGAGAGTCAGCACTTATAGGACCAGAGATGGTCCAGGCCATGACGGAGAAGGTACAGATCATCTAGGAGTGGATGAGTACTGCTCAGAGCCTACATAAGTCCTATGCTGACAGGAGGCGGAGACCACTACAGTTCAAGGATGGTGACCATGTTTTCTTATGGTTCACACCTTGACGTGGATTACAGAGATTTGGCCGGGGCTTCATTTTATCTTTGTGATTCATCGGACCATTCCAAGTTCTCAACAGGATAGGCCAGGTGGCTTTTCGCCTGGCTCTTCCACCTCAATTGCACCGGGTGCATGACGTCTTCCACGTATCTCATCTGAAGAGATACGTGCATGAATCGATGCATATCATCAACCATGGGGAGAGGGACATCTATGATTGGGTGACATTTGTGGAGGTCCCGGTGGAGATCGAGGACCGACAGAAGCGGGTCCTATGTGGATGGTCTATTCATCTAGTGTGCATCAGGGGGCATCACGGGAACCTCCAGGAGAGCACATGGGAGCAGGAGGCTCAGATGCATGCTCAGTACCCTTATTTGTTTCCCTAGTTTTGTGATGTATCTTTACGGGAACGTAAAGCCCCGAGGTGAGAGTAATATAAAGACTCGTAAATTTACATGTTCTTTTTCAAACATGATGAACACTTTCACCCCATCTTCACACTATTTTTCCATGTGATTTACATCTATCCAATTTCAATTTATATCAATCCTATTTGATTCTTAAATATTAGTATTTAATAAAATAAGTAAATAATTAAAAAGGGGTTTTTCATTAAGGGAAACCCAATTTATGAAATGGAAATGTCTTTTGGCCTCATGACTGAATTTTAGTAATGATTAGCTTCATGTGAGGCCAATGTTGTGTGAGTGGGATCATGATAGATATCCTATGGGATGGATAGAGTTAGTGAAAATCTCTTTCCATGGTGTTATTATCAATCAGTGATAATAATCAACTACTAACTAACATTAAATTTTAATTAATCCAATATAATTATTAAATTACTAAGACTAATTATGAGGTAGTTACAAATTATTGTCCATATTTACTAATTAATTATGATGTAATTAATAAATATATTAAATATATTTATTATATAAATATATTTATTATTTAAATATATTTATTATAATTTTATAATTAATTAAATATATAGATATTTATTTATTATTCTAATTATAAATAAATATATTTATAAATATTTGTATAAATTATAAATATATTTATTCCGAAATATATATTTATATATAATTCTATATATTTATTAATATATGTGTATATTTTATCATAAATATAATAAATATATTTATTATTTAAATATATTTATTATAACTTTATAATTATTTAAAAAATATATTTTTTATAATTTTATAATTATTTAAATATATAATTATTTATTTATAATTCGAATTATAAATAAATATTTTTATAAATATTTTTATATAATTATGAATATATACATAAAATTATATATAATTAAATATATATTAGAATTTAAATATAAATAATTATCAATATGAAAAATACATTAATTATAATTCTATTATTATTCAAATATATATATATATATATATATATAATTTTTAAAAAAATGTTATATATATATTTGAATTATTAATATATAAAAATTATCAAATTTCAATTATCAAATTGTAATAACCCATGGACAAAAATCTCAAATTTCAAGGAAAAAAATTAAATATCAACAAAATCAAATTTCCCATGAACAAATATCAAATTGAAATTTAGGATGGAAAAATTATGATGAATCCACAATTGAGAAATTTTTTGAAAATTAAAGAAAATAATTAATAAAAATAAAAAATGTTAAAAGAATTATAAAAAAACCCTAACTATAATCAGGGTGGCGGGCAGCGACAATGGAGGGGATGTGGGCGGAGGTCAACCACAAGGGAGGGGAAGCAGGTGGCGAACGACGACAAGGGAAGGGTGGTAGATGATAGTAAGGGAGAGGGTGGGCGATGGCCAATAGTAAAGGATATAGGAGAGGGGGTATCGGTAGGAGGGGAGGTGGGTGAAGGAAAGGGTTGAGTGGATGGATATGGCTAGGGAGAAAGGATGGGTGGAAGATGATGACAATGGTTAGAGGGGAGGAGGTCTTGGTAGAGGGTGGATGGATGAGATCCAGACCATGCCACTAAGGCCGAACCACGGAACACCACGTCTGCCAAGGAAAAATCCCAAAACCTTCCAGAAACTGAAACTATTGAGGTTATCCATCGAAAAGGGTGAAAATCGAATTAAAAAGGCAATAAAAATCCTTACAGTATAGATCTGGAGAAACAAAAAATAAATCGATACATATACCTTGGATTTTGAGAGAATTGCTTCATCGAGAACGGTGGTGGTGGCTAAAAGGTTCAATGAGAGCGGTGGTGGCAATTATAGGGTTCTGTTAGAGCTTTTAGTCATGAGAGGAGACAAGTAACTTTATGTTCTTTTTATAGGAACCGATAAGGATATTAAAAGGGCTTTAAAAAATCGTTGAAATAGAGTAGTTTTATCAGCGCTAAAAAATAAATCATTTATAAAACAACTCTTTATCTGCATTTTTTAACACTAATAATGACAGGCATTTTTCAGTTCTAAAAAAGCATTGATAAAACTATTCTTTAAAATGACTACAATTATAGATCTGATAAAGAGTAGTTTTATCAACGTTTTTTAGATCTAATAAAGTTGATTCATTATCAGCGTTTAAAAAAACTGATAAGGATCTCATCTTGATAATATTTTTATTTATTTAAAATTATAAATAAAAGGTTTAAGAGGTAAGAAATATTACTCCGAAAAAAATTGTTAAATGATAAGAGAAACAAGGAAATCATTATAAGGGATGTATAAAGAAGGGTATACACATCACCACATGCAAATGATTTAACAAAAACAAAACAAACTTTGAGACCAAAAAGGACCATCATGAGTTGTCCTCTACAATTTCTCTCTTGGAGATAGCATCCACAAACTGATTTTCATCTCTTTAGACATGCGTGACATCAAGGTAGAGATGATACATAAGGCGAAGACAACCAATCTAATATAGAATAATCCTCCATGGGACATTTCTCTATTGAATTCTAAGGATTTCCACTACCACACTTGAATCAGATTCTATCAAAAGAGCCTTCCAACCCTAATGAACAACATACTTTACCACCTTGATCATAACCTAGAATTCAACTTCAATCACATGCCTATTTAAAATAAAATGATAGAAGAAGCCCTTAATGAGGCCCTGATAGGTGCTGAAGATACCAAAATAGCCTGGGGGCCTTGGTACACATGAAGCCACACCATCCACAATGATATTCATCTATTCAGAAATTAGACGTATCCATCTAACAAATTTAGTCACTAGTGGGTTTTTTACCCTTCTAGTAACACCAAGAGATCTTAGGATGACCTGAGTAGAAAGAGAAATCCCCATTGATCTTTTTTGGATCTTTGATGTAGTTTCAACTCCCCTATGGATAAAACTAATTCCAACATGAAAAATGGTATCTTGATTCTCAAAGGAAAGACTATTCATTTCCACATGAATGAAACCACAACCTCTGCATCATATAAGAGTAGGTCATACATCTGATCTGTAACAGCCCGTGATTTTATGAAAAATATTCTTTTTAATTTTATTAATATCTTGTGTTGTACGCTACACCAAAAGGAGCTTGCACAACAAACATCCTTGACTTGCCTTGCATTACACGCAATCGCGACCTTTCTCGATAGCGTGTGTAGTATGTAATACTGAGTTTCACTAAACAACGATATGCTATTAAAATATTATTAAAACAAGCCATTAAGAATAGTAATAACCACCTTTTAAAATTTTAGAAATTTTAGCTCTCAAAATGGACTTCATTTTTGGATTCGGAGTATCGAATTTAGCATAAGGTGAAATTTCGGTACTTTTCGGATAACTTTCAATTTTTGATGAATAGTGAAAATTACTAAATTATAATTAAAAACAACTTTTTTTAATCGAAATAATTAATAGTGATATATTATTTATTTTAGTGGTTTTAAAGTATATTTAGAATATATTTTTACAATTCAATACAATGTTGGTCATTGGATGTAATTTCACATTTACACCAGACATAAACAAGTGTTAATCTTTTCATAGTTATTATCTCTTAAAAACACGCTATTTGTTGTGACAGCGGAAATTAATTATAAAATTAATTAATGAAACTTATATGTTGGGAATTTTGTAAAATAGAAATCATTTTTGAATTCGGAATATCAATTATAGCTTATGGTGAAATTTTGGCATTTTTCTGAAAAACATCAATTTTTGATGAATAGTGAAACTACTAAGTGGTAGTTAAAAAAAATTAATTTCTTCATAAATCTTAATTTTACCGCTTCTGTGAATGGAATTTCAAAAATCCGAGAGACACGGTTGATGTCAGTAAGTAAAATTTGGTTCAATGAGATGAAAATAATTTTTGGTGAATAGTAACTTTTTACTTTTATTTACCACGGTTAAAAGTAAATAGGGTAATAAAGGGTAAAAATGATATTAATATTATTCTAACACATGTCCTAATCCTATTAGAAAAGTTTATCTCGACCAAAAACAACCTTAAGTGTAAAATATTATCATTTAGGCCCACTTGGATTAGATTAGGACATTTATTATTATTTAATTCAAAGAAACGTTAAAAGAGTTAAAATCAAAGTTTATTTACTAAAACATTTTTAATATAGGGTTATACATAATATAATTTCGACTATAAATATTACTTAGAAATATAAAAATATTTCCTACATAATGGTATTTTATTTGTAATTTTTATACTTTAAATAATTTAATTTATTTATGACACAACGATGATGCAGTAATTACCTTTTTAAGAAAATATAAACATAATTGATGTTATAAATGACCAAATAAATGTAATTTGAAACTTTTTATGACTTAAACTAATTTTATAGGTTAACATGACATGTTATTTTTGATTTGAGTAACTTGGTTTGAACTTATCATTCTGTTAGAAATTTCATAAAAATCATGTACTAAATAGTGTCAAAATTGACATGAATTAGTTTTTAAAACAAATATTATATTATAATTTGTTATTTAATTCCTAAAAATCTAAGGTTCGGACATATTACTTAGATAAGGATATATATATTAATAATAAACAACTTGGGGTTCGTTTGGCTTGTTATGGTAAGTTTATTAACCATATAGTGTAAGAAAACAAAAAGACACGGTAAAAGTTAAATTATTTAACTTAGAGTTAAATCTAATTGATAAGGTTAAAATAATAACCTAAACTTGTATAAATACTATTGGATGAGAGGCTTTCGACCTATCCCCACTTTATCTTCGAAATAATACCATTTGGAACCATTATAAACCGAATTTGACCTTAATATAAAATAATATTTTGAGATTTTCCTAAGATGCCCCTCTCCTCCCTTATAAAAGGGCACCTCCTCCCGCTCCTCCTCACTCCAATTTGAGCATTCAAGCTCGTCCAAACCCTGCCAAAATCTCTTCTCCACTTCTCTAGTATCATTCTAGAGGTCCTGGTCTTCTTCAAAGACCATCCTTAGTTCTTTAAGTGGAGGTTAAGAAAAGGCGCGTCAAAAAGAGGTAATATCCATTACCGATCTTTTTCAATTTCTTTCTTCTTCAACTTCTTCTTCTTTATTTGTTTCATTATAAAGTAATGACATAATTATTTATTATATAATGATATGTTATTATAAATATGAAACAACTCTAATTAACTTTCTATCCATCCTACAGAAAAAGGAAATCACCGCGCGTGCGTACGTACGGAATATCGTCTCCACGCCGTGGTGTAATCTATTTTCCGTCACCACCTTAATTGGATGGGTATAATGGTGTAATGAGTAACTACATATGATTATTATAAATTGATATTTATACTGAAATAGTATACATACACTTCAACACAATTCCACGACCATGGGAACGATATCATCGCTCGTGCGTACGTACGGACTATCGTCTCCACGACGCGATGAGATTCGTTATACATGTTAACCATTCCAGAATGATTATAAAGTATATATAATGAATAATAATGGAATATATGAAATGGAAAATCTACTGGATTTATGTATATATATATATGTCATCTACTTACTTCCATTCAAGACAATAAGGAAAGGAAAGCAGCGTCCATGCGTACGTACGGACTACCGTCTCCATGAACGGTGTGTTTCACTTCATTTATCTATCTATTATATATATATATATATAATGAATATATATGATATATAAATCATAATTTATATTCTGTAAGTAAGTAAATCATGATATAAGTAGCAATAATGTCATGAACAACAAGTCCAAACACCTACGATAAATGAAACGATTTTACCCAAAACGCTTCTTTAACATGAATTTACAAAAGAACGGGTAATATAAAGTCATAAGTGGACCATATATGATATAATAACAATGAATATGATTCTGGAATAAGTCAATAACATGATTTAAATCATTATACCGGAGTTTCGGACACGTACAAATCAAGTCGGACCTAAGGTAAGGGAAAATATCACAATCTCATTTTTATCCGAGATTGTTTTTACATTGGCATTTACTGGGGTGTATTTTATCATCCAAATCCATGTTCCCTCAATATTTAATATTGTTTCCATCCACTTACAATAGTTTAAATCTAATTTTACCCTTCGGTGAGTTTTTAGTAAAGAATATGAAAGGAATCTTTTGTCGTTTTTCGTACGAGGTACTTTTTGAATTTTCCGAAAAAAGTACGAAGAATGTTTTTTTAACTTATACGGCAAGAATGGATTTTTAAAACATTATTTCCAAGAATATTCCTTTATAAGTTTTTAAGTTTATTTTTAATCAACTTTATTTAGTTTATAATTGTATGACATGTTAAAAAAAGAAAAGTGTTTTTGAAGTAGGAAGGATATTTTCCTCAAGAATTGAGTTCAAATGTTTTATCAAAATTATTTTCCATCTAAGATAATATAGGGTTCTGTTTTTATCCATATTATTACATTGATTTGATTATGTTGTGAGCGAATTATTTTTATGAAGTCATTTACCTTATATGATTTGTTTTATGATGTCATGATGTTTCAAGAATCCCATTTTTTTTACATGTGTTATGCGATGATGTATGATTTATGATTATGTGGCACAAATAATAAAGGATTAATTATAAGATGGGTGGGACCTATATCTACCTCTAATGCATTGGGTAAAGATTTTATATCTCATGATATAGACATGGCTGGAACAGTAGGTTATACCGGTTCAGTGAAACAAGACTGGAACGAGGGTGACTCGGTTCAGAAAAGGACTTTGTCCACTAAGATAGTCTTGGCAATGAGTCTTGACTAATAATAAATGATTCTCTATGATTATGTGTGTATGCCACAAAGTTTCATGTTTTATGTTATGATTGTTGAGATTATATTTCACTGCCATGATTTATCCCATGTTATGAAATTATGATCTCTTTTGCAGTTTAAGATTTCCAAAAGTTATGTGCTTGATGTGATTTATATTACTTTTGTTTACCCTTACTGAGCGTTTGAGCTCACCCTTTTATGTTTTCTTTTCCCCAGGATATAAAGAAAGGTTTTAGGTATAAAAAAAAGAAGATCTTTATGGGAGATTTTGAAGATATTTCACCAGGATTAGAAGATTATATTCCGAGTATCCAAAGACACTAAACTATTACGATCCTTGTGTGTGTGTTTTTGTTATGTACTAAGTATTCCTCAAAAGTAATGTAATGTCTATGTACGTCAATCTTCGGGTCTCTACAGTTGGTATCAGAGGAAAGGTTTAGTCAACCTTTGGAAACTAGGATGTGAGAATGTTAGTGAGATCCCTAGAGATATTTCTAAGGTATGTCTAGGGATGTCCCTAAGGTTAAGTATATGTATAGGTTATAGTACTAGAATTACGCCAACGATCATAGAATTAAACCTAAGATGTTAGATATTGAAGGTACTCCCCCTTTATTATGTTGTTTTCCCTAGCATGATTTTTACCTCTCACACTATTCTTTTTGGGTTTTAGACGATGGCTGGAACCCATAGGAACCGTGTTGATCAATGCAATGGACAATGCAATTATTGTCCTCCTGAACAAACAAATGTTATGGGAGATGGAGTGAAAAATCTTATTGCTATACTTACTCAAGCTATGAATCATTCTGGACTTCCAAATGAGCAGAGAAGGGAACAATATTCTATTGAGTCCTTCATGAGGAAATGTCCACCTTCTTTTAGTGGGTCTTCTGATCCCCTTGTTGCTGAACAATGGATCAGTACCACTGAAAATATATTTTCAATTGTTCAATGTTCTGAGCATGATAAAGTCATCTTAGCAGTATATCGTTTGGAAGGTTAAGCTGATCAATGGTGGAATCTTATCAAGAACACGAGGCCAAGATATGAAATTGAGTCCAGGGAATGGGACGAGTTCAAGAACTTGTTTTTCAGTAAGTACTTCCCTCGTATTCTTCAAACAAAGATGGAAAAGGAGTTTCTTGTGCTGAAGCAGAAGGATGATGAATCTGTTGGTATATACGAAGCAAATTTTACAAGACTTGCAAGGTATGTATCTGGCATTATCATCCAACCTGAAAGTAAAGTTGATAGATTTTTTAGTGGCTTAAATCCAAGTCTTCGAAGGGAATTAGCTATAAGAGACTTCAGTAGCTATGAAGAAATTTTGCGTTGTGCTATCAAGGTAGAAATGGAAGTTGGTGTTACATATCCATCTCATGGTTTTGACAAGAAACGAAAGATGGAGTTCAAGGAGAAATCTCAAAATAATGGTGAAAAGAAGATGAATGTTTCCTTATGCACAAAGTGTGGAAAGAAGCATGGTGGAGATTGTCTTAAAGGGACTAGAAAATGTTTTAAGTGTGGAAAAGAAGGTCATCGAGCAGCTGAGTGTCGAAGTAATGGAAAAAGGGATTCTAATGATGTGAATAAAGCAAACACTGCAGAGAACGCACCACCAACACTTCAATGCTTCAAGTGAAAGGAAATGGGGCATTATGCTAATAAATGCCCTAATCCAAGGGTTAGTGATGATCAACAAGAGCAACCATTGAAGGCAAAGGACAAAGGGAAGTCACATGTGATCACTATTGGCGATGTTGAATATGACAACGATGTGGTGAAATGAATAAGTGTTTATGTAATGGGATTCCAAAATAATGTGGTATCATAATGTATTGGAATATTTATGTGTTGGTCTAATGTGGTATTCAAAGTGATTGAGATATTTTTTTGGAAATAAGATGATATGCGCATAATGAAGGGAAAACGAGAAAATTAAATGTTTAACAGTATTCATGAGCTCATGATTGATATAAGGACTAAGTGATATCATGGTTTGAGTATATAGAATTTTGAGGATTTTGGTAGGTGGAAGGTGTTAACTTTTAACTACATTCTTGTTTTCACTAAGGTATTCAAGAGAATACATGATTAAGGACTTTGAATGTTTGGAATGTGACCAACAAAACATATCTTATGATATATGGGGATCAACGATGGTATTAAATCTCTGGTAATCGTTTTCACTATGTTATGAGAGTGGACTACAGTATTATGGATAAGCCTAAAGATTGGAATGGATTATGTTGGACATAAGTTAGTATTGTTTAAGGATATAAGTTCTTTCGATATTATTGATGGGATGCTATAGTAATATAGTTTTAGAAAAAGGACAACCTGCAGGACGGGCGACAACCCATCGTGTCGGACAAGGCTGTGAGAATCGAACCCACAACCGAAGTGAGACTGGCCTTTATCGCCTACCACTGGCCTACAGGAAGTCCCTGTTTAGTAGAAACTAGTTTTATTTTATTAAGTAGTACGATATAATAAGTATAAGTCCATTTTAGGAACCATATATTATTAATCTCACTATAGATGGACTTATGTATTTTTTTGATAAATTTTCTAACCTTTTGTTTGAGACAGATGGAATGACCCATCATTCTATCACATGATCAATTAACTCTTCATGAATAACAAATTCAACTTCATTTCTTTAAGAGATGAAGTGGAAACTGTTCAAAGTACGAACAACAGTGAGATTGTACCAAAATAAAGTAAGTATTTATTCCAATTCAAATTCTTCAACTTTAGGGAAATGATCTTGAAAACCAAAAAAATTTGTCCTAGTTCCCTTATATCCGGTAAATTAGATGGTACCTTATATCATCACAAATCTATGGATTTGTGATTTCTGGCTTTTCCATAGCCATGTTCTCTACCACTCTCCATCAGAACATGATGATTAGATTTCTCTTCCATATCCATATTTTCACCTATGTGGAAACCCAGTGATTAGTTCATTTGGGTAGCCATTACGTTTCATACCTTTGTTTTTAAAGATTGGTTTTGGTATTCCCTTTTTACGATGTGGGTTTCTATTAAACAAACTTTCGAGTAGTAAACCATTTATAACCCAGACGAATTTCGAGGGCGAAATTCATTTTAAGGGGGGGTAGAATGTAACAGCCCGAGATTTTATGAAAAATATTCTTTTTAATTTTATTAATGTCTTGTGTTGTACGCTACACCAAAAGGAGCTTTCACAACACACATCCTTGACTTGCCTTGCATTACACGCAATCACGACCTTCCTCGATAGCGTGTGTAGTACGTAATACTGAGTTTCACTAAACAACGATATGCTATTAAAATATTATTAAAACAAGCCGTTAAGAATATTAATAACCAACTTTTAAAATTTTAGAAATTTTAGCTCTCAAAATGGACTTCATTTTTGGATTCGGAGTATCGAATTTAGCCTAAGGTGAAATTTTGGTACTTTTCGGATAACTTTCAATTTTTGATGAATAGTGAAAATTACTAAATTATAAATAAAAACAACTTTTTTTAATAGAAATAATTAATAGTGATATATTATTAATTTGAGTGGTTTTAAATTATATTTAGAATATATTTTTAAAATTCAATACAATGTTGGTCATTGGATGTAATTTCACATTTACACCAGACATAAACAAGTGTTAATCTTTTGATAGTTATTATCTCTTAAAAACATGCTATTTGTTGTGACAGCGGAAATTAATTATAAAATTAATTAATGCAACTTATATATTTGGGATTTTTTGTAAAATAGAAATCATTTTTGAATTAGGAAAATCAATTATTGCTTAGGGTGAAATTTTGGCATTTTTCTGAAAAACTTCAATTTTTGATGAATAGTGAAACTACTAAGTGGTAGTTAAAAAAAATTAATTTCTTCATAAATCTTAATTTTACCGCTTCTGTGAATGGAATTTCAAAAATCCGAGAGACACGGTTGATGTCAGTAAGTAAAATGTGGTTCAATGAGATGAAAATAATTTTTGGTGAATAGTAACTTTTTACTTTTATTTACCACGGTTAAAAGTAAATAGGGTAATAAAGGGTAAAGATGATATTAATATTACCCTAACACATGTCCTAATCCTATTGGAAAAGTGTATCTCGACCAAAAACAACCTTAAGTGTAAAATATTATCTTTTAGGCCCACCTGGATTAGATTAGGTCATTTATTATTATTTAATTCAAAGAAGAGTTAAAAGAGTTAAAATCAACATTTATTTACTAAAACATTTTTAATATAGGGTTATACATAATATAATTTCAACTATAAATATTCATTATAAATATAAAAAGATTTCCTACATAATGGTATTTTATTTTTAATTTTTATACTTTAAATAACTTAATTTATTTATGACACAACGATGATGCAGTAATTACCTTTTTATGAAAATATTAACATAATTGATGTTATAAATGACCAAATAAATGTAATTTAAGACTTTTTATGACTTAAACTAATTTTCTAGGTTAATATGACATGTTATTGTTGATTTAAGTAACTTGGTTCGAACTTATCATTCTGTTAGAAATTTCATAAAAATCATGTACCAAATAGTGTCAAAATTGACATGAATTAGTTTTTAAAACAAATATTATTTTATCAATTGTTATTTAATTCATAAAAATATAAGGTTTTTCCAAATGACTTAGATAAGGATATATATATTAATAATAAGAAACTTGGGGTTCGTTTGGCTTGTTATGGTAAGTTTATTAACCATATAGTGTAAGAAAACAAAAATACACGGTAAAAGTTAAATTATTTAACTTAGAGTTAAATCTAATTGATAAGTTTAAAATAATAACCTAAACTTGTCTAAATCCTATTGGATGAGAGGATTTAGACCCATCCTCACTTTAGCTTCAAAATAAGACCATTTGGAACCATTATAAACCGAATTTGACCTTAATATAAAATAATATTTTGAGATTTTCCTAAGATGCCCCTCTCCTCCTTTATAAAAGGGCACCTCCTCCCTCTCCTCCTCACATCAATTTGAGCATTCAAGCTCGGAAAAACCCTTCCAAAATCTCTTCTCCACTTCCCTAGTATCATCCTAGAGGTCCTGGTCTTCTTCAAAGACCATCCTTAGTTCTTTAAGTGGAGGTTAAGAAAAGACGCGTCAAAAAGAGGCAATATCCATTACCGATCTTTTTCAATTTCTTTCTTCTTCAACTTCTTCTTCTTTAGTTGTTTCATGATAAAGTAATAACATCAGTATTTCGTATATACTGATATGTTATTATAAATATGAAACAACTCTAATTAACCTTCTATCCAACCTACGGAAAAAGGAAATCACCGCGCGTGCGTACGTACGGAATACCGTCTCCACGCCGTGGTGTAATCTATTTTCCGTCACCACCTTAATTGGATGGGTATAACGGTGTAATGAGTAACTAAATATAATTATTATAAAGTGATATTGATACTGAAATAGTATACATACAATTCAACACAATCCCACGACCATGGGAACGATATCATCGCTCGTGCGTACGTACGGACTACCGTCTCCACAACGCGTTGAGATTCGTTATACATGTTAACCATTCCAGAATGATTATAAAGTATATATAATGAATAATAATGGAATATATTACATGGTAAATCTACTGGATTTATGTATATATATATTTCATCTACTTACTTCCATTCAAGACAATAAGGAAAGGAGGGTAGCGTTCATGCGTACGTACGGACTACTGTCTCCATGAACGGTGTGTTTCACTTCATTTATCTATCTATTATATATATATATATACTGAATATATATGATATATAAATCATAATTTATATTCTGGAAGTTTGAAAATCATGATATAAGTAACAATAATGCCAAGAACAACAAGTCCAAACACCTACGATAAATGAAACGATTTTACCCAAAACGCTTCTTTAACATGAATTTACAAAAGAACAGGTAATATAAAGTCATAAGTAGACCATATATGATATAATAACAATGAATATGATTATGGAATAAGTCAATAACATGATTTAAATCATTATACAGGAGGTTCAGACACGTACAAAGCAAGTCGGACCTAAGGTAAGGAAAAATATCACAATCTCATTTTTATCCGAGATTGTTTTTACATTGGCATTTACTGGGGTGTATTTTATCATCCACATCCATGTTTCCTCAATATGTAATATTGTTTCCATCCACTTAAAATAGTTTAAATCCAATTTTACCCTTCGGTCAGTTTTTAGTAAAGAATATGAAAGGAATCTTTTGTCGTTTTTCGTACGAGGTACTTTTTGACTTTTCTGAAAAAAGTACGAAGATTGTTTTTTTAACTTATACGGCAAGAATGGATTTTTAAAACATTATTTCCAAGATTCTTACTTTAAAAGATTTCAAGTTTATTTTTAATCAACTTATTTTAGTTTATAATTGTATGACATGTTAAGAAAAGAAAAGTGTTTTTGAAGTATAAAGGATATTTTCCTCAAGAATTGAGTTTAAATGTTTTATCAAAATTATTTTCCATCTAAGATAATATAGGGTTCTGTTTTTATCCCTATTATTACATTGATTTGATTATGTTGTGAGGGAATTATTTTTATGAAGTCATTTACCTTATATGATTTGTTTTATGATGTCATGATGTTTCAGGAATCCCATTTTTGTTACATGTGTTATGCGATGATGTGTGATTTATGATTATGTGGCACACATAAGAAAGGATTCATTATAAGATGTGTGGGACCTATATCTTCCTCCAATGAATTGGGTAAATATTTTATATCTAATGAGATAGACATGGCTGGAATGGTAGGTTATACCGGTTCAGTGAAACAGGACTGGAACGAGGGTGACTCGGTTCAGAAAGGGACTTTGTCCACTAATATAGTCTTGGCAATGAGTCTTGACTAATAAGAAATGATTCTCTATGATTATGTGTGTATGCCACAATGTTTCATGTTTTTTGTTATGATTATTGTGATTACATTTCACTACCATGATTTATCCCATGTTATGAAATTATGATCTCTTTTGCAGGTTAAGATTTCCAAAAGTTATGTGCTTGATGTGATTTATATTACTTCTGTTTACCCTTACTGAGCGTTTGAGCTCACCCTTTTATGTTTTCTTTTCCCCAGGATATAAAGAAAGGTTTTAGGTATAAAAAAAGAATATCTTTATGGGAGATGTTGATGATCTTTCACCAGGAATAGAAGATTATATTCCGAGTTTCCAAAGACACTAAACTATTACGATCCTTATGTGTGTGTTTTTGTTATGTACTAAGTATTCAGCAAAAGTAATGTAATGTCTATGTACGTCAAGCTTCGGGTCTCTACATGATCGTTGTAATCAGATCTGGTGATGGGTGTCATTAATTGCTCAAACATTTCGAAACATAGATTGCATCCAAATATATCTTGAATATAATTCCTCAAGCTTCATGTGAAACAATAAAATACAAAACAAATAGTTAATTATTTCACCTGCATTGAGACACGGGTGGATGGTTGATGGAAGAGTCATCCATGCCTGATGAACCAGCCAGTGCAGGGGCATCCTTTACCTCCAAATTCTCCAAAGATTCAGAAAGGGAGTAGGGGAAATATAGGGGGTTCTATAAGACAACAACCATGAGGGAATTCTGGAGGATCCATGACAATTGTATCTATATCACTCCCTATTGTTAAACATACCGGTTAGATTGGGGTTTCATATAAAAGTATCCCTATATGTATACTCATATCTCTTAAAACCATGCTTATATGGGGTGGCAATAGCTCATGTGCATTTTCATTGCACTGCATATCAGAAATTTTGAGAGCATTCATAGACTGAGGGATCTCTGCATCATCGACAATCGACCTTGAGAGCCATGGGGTGTTCCAACAATTAAGAGGTGAAAGTTTACAAATAAATACATTTAATAATATTTCATTATATTTATAAGTATATAATTATAAATATAATATATGTATATATATATATATATATTTATAATTTAAATATATTTATTATAATTTTATAGTGATTTAAAAATATATGTTTTAATATAATTATATATATATATATAATTACATATAAATATTTATAAAACTGTAATAAAAATATTTATTATTAAAAATATTTATTATAATTTTATAATTAGTAAATAAATAAATATTTAATTAAATTTATAATTATAAATATATATATTTAAAAATATTTATTTATAATTATAAATATAATTATATAATTATATATATTTATATAATTATACCTCATGGTCTGCACTACTTTTTTATATTTATATAATTATATATATTTATGTCAATATATAAATATATATAATTACAAATATAATAACTAGATTTATTATTTAAATATATTAATTGTAATTTTATAATTATTTGAAGATATATATTTTTATTGATAATTATAATTATAAATAAATATATTTAAAAACAATATAAATATAAATATAAATATATAATTATAAATATAATAAAAATATTTATTATAATTTTATAATTATTTAAATATGTATTTATTTATTTATAATTATAAATATATTTTAATATATTTTAATAGAATTTATATATAATTATAAATATATATATATATATGTAAATATATATTTTTCTAAAATTATAGTAAACATATTTATTCCAAGAACAATGCGAACTATGGATCAAAAACCCATGGTCCCAGAACATTTATTAAGAAAAAAGTGAAAGTACAACACAAAGAGTGGGGTACAATGGGTGGGCTATCTATTTATTGGGGGATATAACCTTCCCATTGGGGTTGACGTGTGTATGTATGTTTTAGTTTAATTGTACACATCTGTATCTAATATATATAAAGATGGCATAATGTTCCACTAGGAATAAAAGATCAGACAATAATCACCTTATTTTCTATCTCTCAGCCCTTCTTTAGGATTCTTATGGGCTTCTTAGATGTCTACCTCTCTTCTACTACTTGGGGGCTTACCAAGTATGAGTCCCATCATCCCTGCTCGATGAATCATGTTCCTTATCACGAGGTTCAATGCCACAAATGATGTCAGCTTTTAAAGTGTCATCTTTATTTAAGACATTAACATTCAAACCAGAATGTTAATTATTTAAATATATTTATTATAACTTTACAAATATTTAAATTTATAATTATTTATTTAAAATTATAATTATATATAAATATTTTTTAAATGTCTGTGTGTTTATATATTAGGCACATAAGAGTACAAATACAACAAAACACACACATGCCTCAACCCCGATTGGCAGGTTATAGCCCCCCAAGGGATAACCCTCATATTAACGGTCTAAAGACCCTTACAAATTATGCCCCAAAGGCCCATAATTACATCCCATAAGGCCAAATATCTATCCTAACTTCTTCATCACAGTGACTACCTTCATCCCAAACAAGATAAATGATCCTTCATGCATATCAATGATGGAGAACCCCATCGTCTCAGTAGAAGCCATGGCATTACCAATGACAACTGATGGACCACCACCCAAACTATTTATTGGGGTTTCGCCACTTCTATTCAGGACAGAACTCCATTGCAGCATCCATATGAATCATCACATCACCTATAGTTGAGGATGTGTCATTGACTTCCCCCGCCGAAGTAGGCATGCCGATGTACCCTCCATAACCATTGTACCCTACTGTCAATCATCCTCAAACCATCGTCAACACTTAAAAGCGTTATTATGCTAATATAAATAAAAATATAAGACCTTAGAGCTTTTGGAGTAGTAATATATAAGTATATATAATTATAAATATAATACATATATATTATTTAAATATATTAATTATAATTTTATATTTATATATATATATATATTAGGTTCTCGGGAGAACGATTACATTAAATACACACACACTACACACACAAGCTAGAAAGGCAAGCCATAACCCCCCTCAAGGGATAACCCACCCATAAATCCTTATTTAGTCAACACATTTCTCAAAGTCCTAGTGGGAATAAATCCCATTACATGGCTCAAAGCCTCACAAATGGGCCCGAAGGCCAAGTGCAACATCATGCCTGCATCATGTCAACATCACTGTCTACCTACGACATGCCTACGTCACCACCAACCAGTGGAAATTTTCTCCCACTCAGATTTGAACCCGGGTCTAATACAGGATCATGGGGATCCTTTATCACTCAGGCAATCCCCCAACTACATATATATATATATAGTTAGAATTATAAATAAGTATATTTATAAATATTTGTATATAAATATTAATATATATATATATATTTATTTATATATTTATATATATTTAAATATTTATATATATATATATATATTAATATAGAAATATATATAATTATTAATATGATAAAAATTTAAATTTTTAAAATATATTTATTACATTATCAAAAATTATATATATATATATATATTTAAATATATTTATTATAATTTTATAATTATTTAAATATACATATTTATTAATAATTTTATTAATAATTTTTTAAAACATTATATATATATTTCAATCATTAATATATATATATATATATTATCATATTAATATTAATTATAATCAATCTTTTTTAATTAATGTTTATAAATAAACAATAATTTTGGAATATAATTTGGATAATCTAAATATATGGAAAATATTTTTATTAAAATCATTCATCAGCACTAAGAATAATGTTGATAAAATATACCTTTATCTACTCTTTCATCTAGCACTAATAAAGGTTTCCCTTTTATCAGTGCTTTCAGTTTAACCCTGATTGAAGTTGGTGCTGCTTAAATGCTGATTAGTGGTAGTGATAAAATTACAACAATAAGATATTTGGATCATCTTGATCCTCTGGAATCATCACAACATCAAGTAATCTAATATAAGTTTTAGATATGAAAAATTGTGATCCTTGAGGGGATTTGAGGTAAGTCATGAATGAAATAAAGTGTATTTATAGGATGTAATATGACTGTTGCAATAGTAATAGGCCCATTGGAATAGTACCATGGCCATTTGGAATAACAACATGACCAAAGTAAATATTAACCTAACCATCAAAATAGTAATTTTAAATAAAAAATTATTTAATATAAATAATTTTTATCAAGAGAAATTTAGAAAAATATTAATTTTTAATTTTTTTACAATTAATACAAAAAATAAAAAACTCAAATAAATTATATTCACTTTTTTAATGAACTCTATTTTAATGTATTATGTAAAAATAATATTTTTTATATTAAAATTTAAAATTACATAGGTTATAATATTATTTTGATAACATTAACATCAGTTTTGAAATCATAATGTCGAAATTGTTTAAGGGTAATTTTTTTGGTAAATTTCTAAAATACATTAATTTTTAAGTGAATAGAAAAAATACAGATTTTACATAATAGATGTATTTTAATTACATAATCTAGATGGTAATAATGACATAATAAATTATATAACTTATGTATTGACCAATTACTCATTTAATACGATAATTGAGTCCCTTTAAAATAAAAAACATAAATTCCAAACCAAAAAAATGTTTTCCAAAGTCTAAAATGATAAAGTACTCTATTAAAATAGCAATTTATTATTTTTAAAATTTTATTTTTAATAAACATATGGATTTTGTTTTGGAAAGCTTCAAAAGTCCTAATTTATTCAATTATGACTTAAAATTTCAATAATATTACTATTACAATGTTTGTGGTGGAAATTATATTTTTTCAATATATTAACTCAAAAATACCCCCTCTCCATCCCTTGGAAGACAACTCCTCCCTCACTTACCCAAGCCATTGAACTACCCAAATTCCATCTCTTAAACCCCTTAGTATACTTCGGGATGTTTTGGAGTAAATAAAATCCAATAATTATAGTATTTTAGTGTCTTAGAAAAGATGAAACACCAAGAAGAGGGAATGGTTTCATTAACTTTTCTTCTCATTTTCCACTTGTCTTCCTCATTTCCCTTTTCCTCTCAAATACAAACCTTATAAAATTAATTAAGAAGTATTTCCACATTATATTAATGTTGTTGACCTAATTTAATGATTATATTTAGGATATATATATATATATATATATATATATACCACACTTCTCTTTCCTCCTATTCTGACAACGCCCTATAAATGACTGGTTAACCACCTATGAGATAATTTCCAACTTTCTACTTATCAAAAGCTATAACACCCTAATATTTTATAATATATTTCTATTCCAATAAATTTCTTTTTCTTGATATCTTATGATTTATGAAACCCTGAGTCTAAATGATCCATAATATAGTATACTGTTGTAACCTAGCCATCAAATTAATGGAATGAATAAGAATCACTAAAATTTTAAAATTATGTATAATTTTTTTAGATGAATCAAATATATTACTAGATATGTAATCAATTTTTATGATAAATGTATTTATCAAGGATTTTATACCAACCCATGACCCCAAATTTTTTACTAAAAGTAAATCATATAAGAAAAGAGGCAGTCCAAATAAGGAATAAATTCCCACCATAGAGACAAGAAGCATAAAAAGTAAATGAATATTTGCTCACTATAGAGCCCAAATTTTTAAGAAATATCTATTTTCTATTTGGGTTTCAACCTTTATAACATGCCTTTTTCCTTTTTGGGACCTTATATTCACCATCTGATGATGATTCAGGGAAGTCCTTCAGATTGGAACAAATCCTAAATTTCCTAGATAATTCCCAGAATTACGTCTCTATATTGGATAGAACTCCATCTTCAATATTCATGGATAACTGTTTTTGAACTATAAAAAATTCATTAAAACGTAATACCTATGGCTCTATTAATGAAAAAATTACTTCCAGCTATGAAAAAAACTAATATGCTACTTCTTTACTAAGGACGTCAGTGGGCCTTTCACTTTCCTAGTCTTTTGGAGTTATGATGCTAGAGTTTTCTACCCATGAAATTTGAAAATCCTCATATGATGACTTCACAAATGATACATATGAATTTTTCATTAGATGAATAAAATGGGGTGGGAAAACCTACTACACATTCTTAGAACCATCAACACTCCTACATGAGGGATTGTTAATTGGATGCTCAACCTCTAAAGGGGAATCCTAAAATTTAGCTTCTAGAGTGTCAGCTTCCTCATCCCTTTCCCTATATGTAAAATTAGTTGGGTCCCACACAAAGAGAATACCATAGTATCCTCTTTATACATCAACACCTGAATATCCATGGGATCCAATATGATAATAGCTTTATGTTCATGTTCTTTAATACTTGAGTCCCATATATAGACAACTGAAAGAGCCTTGGTCTTTGTCGGAATAACCAACTAAAACCCCAATCATCCACTAACTTATCCTTTACCTTATTTTTAGTAGAAACTAATAATTCTTTCCTCATTTCATTTTCAACTTAAACATGAACAAAAACCTTATAATAGGACTAGTCCTCCTCCTCATCCACAGTAATGTTAGCCCATTATGCCTTTAGGTATGATACTATGCCACAAACTGCCAGCGAGTTGATCCAGTTGTAGGCTCACAGGAAGCCTTGTTTTCAAATCCTTACCCCAAAACATAGTCAACCATAATCTGCCCCACTGATTTCCTGCATAGAAGAAACATTACACCCCTATTCCAAATAGGGATGATAAGTCACATTGTCAAGAACCTGGAGGGGATCACACTATGAGTAGGCTTACCCATCACAGCAGGAGCCCATGAACCAAAATCTGTAGCCCCTATTTGACCACATCAACAAAAAAAGAACTCCCAACAACATAATCATTAATAGAAAGGTCAACACCATCATTATGAGCCTTCTAAAAGATCTAAATTACTCTTTTGAGACCAGGATTCCTTACATTATGTTATCACCAACTGGAAGCTTTGACATACAGTGTTCGGATACATGACTTAATTTTTTACACCAAGTACAATAAATGTTCTCATGTAATTGTGCAATAGAGTTCCCAATGTAAGAAAAATTTTCACACAAGTTAGGGAACCATTCAAATTTAATTGAAAATTATATCCTGAAATCCCCAAAACCAAGAAGATAGTTTTAATAAGATTGTAAGACAGATAAATATTGACTAAAAACCAGTAAAATGGCCATATTGAGCTCGATCGGTCTCATTATTAATTTTGATTGGATTACCCAATACATATGTGACTTCACACAAAAATGATGCATGATAAAAGAACCAACTCATACCCCTAATTCTGATCCAATCTTGGGTAGAAGATCTCTTGGATGAGTTCAGATCAAAGAGGCGATCCCTTTCTTGAATGGTAAGAAACCCATGTTTGAGAGAAGTAATGGATACAGTTTTGGTAATCCACTTATGCAGTGATTCCAAAGTATCATGAAGATCATATAAAATCTATTTTTAGAATCATTAATATTCAAATCAATAGAATTTTTTGTAGGGTTCCACATGTTATATTTCACCACGTCAACCGAAACTAATGGAACTTTCAAGGCCTGAACCACAATAACTTCCATAGATGCAACCTTCAAAGGAGGAATGAAAAAATATTTGGTATCAAAATAGAAATAAATATGGATTTACATGGTAACCATATCTAAATCGCTAGAAATATTCCATGTAATTACATAGAGGAGCTCCACAACATCTCCATCCGATCAATACTCAATTTTTATTAATGTTATTCTATGCTTATAATACATTTTTTCTCAAAAAAATGGTTTTTGAGTGAATAACGTAATTAATTTATACTAATTTGAGAAACTATATTTGAATAAATGAACATCATTTTTGATATTATCTTCTTATAATTATCTTAGAGTGAAATTTTGATAATTTTCCAAAATGATTGAATTTTTCAATGAATAATGAAAAATACTAATTTTTATAGAAAACTACCTTTTCATTTTAAGAATTACAAAAGTTAAATTTTGTTTTAAAATGATTTTAAAAGTTTAATTAGTTAAATTATATTTCAAATAATATGATTTAGGTGATTGAAATTAATTTTATATTTAATTTTAATATAAAATCTTTTTATACTTCAGAAAACATTCTTTTTTAGAAAACCACTTCCTAACACTCTTTGTGAGATTATTATAAAATGAATTTATGTAACTTATAGGAATTTAATTTATTAAAATGGATTAAAAATTTGGATCATCATAATTTATATTATTTGATAAGGAAAACTTAATTATTGGTTGTAATGAATAGTAAAAATAGTAAATATAATTTTCACCATAATAAAAGGGTAAATCTATTCACCATTTTTCAAATTAATTTATATTGGATGAGGTTATTTCAACAATTATCACCTTAGGATCTAGATGTAAATTTTTATGGGACACTTATCCATGAAAATTACTTATATAGTATTTTAAGTAATGAAAAATAAAAAATGTCACTCTCTTTCTTTTAAATTTATATTATTTTTTCCCAAAGGGCTAAAAATAAGTTGTGAATAAAAATTAAAGATTATATTGAGAAAAATGAAATTACATTTATAATGTTAATTTATTTATAATTCATATTGAATATATAACTAGATTAAATTCTAATACCACACTGACATAGTTCTTGTGAAAACAGAAGAAAAATTATTTTAAATGATTTTAAAAGCATCAAAAGTAATATATTTTGGATGGATTTTGGTGTCAAATAAATTTTGTATTTAATAAAAATGTGTAATTTATGTTTAAATACATTATATTTGATTTATTTATTATATTTATTCCATTAAATTCAAATTAAATGAATATTGTTGAAAATGAAATTAATGATATATTATAAAAAATTATATTTTATTAAATTATTTAAATATCATAAAAATCATGAAAGAGGACTAGTAGGATAAGAAATCATTTAAAATATTATCCTTAGGTAAATTATGTCCCAAAATTTACCATATAAGTAAAATTATATCCCTTTAAGATTAATTTTTTTTACTACAGTTATATTTAAAATGAGTTTACGAGGGGTTAAACCAAGAGATATTAGAAAGTTCTCTATTTAAACATGTCCTGTAAAAGGACACTCCTTATTTAACTTATTTACACCACTTTTAAAAATATATCTCAAAAAACCCTACCAAATATTATTTTAAACTACCCTATCGGTAAATTATAGGTGATGGACTTTTTAAAAGGCCCTTCCAAGGGTCCTTAAGAAAGGATCTAATGGAGGCCTATAAAATAATAGGAAATCATCTTATCCATCCACTTTCGATTAATTTATTCTTCTACCTCCTATATATTTGTTTTACTCATCATAAAATAATAAATTCTGTATACTTACTATATTTAAATGTTATAATGATTATTTAACCAACAATATCCACAATCTTTTCCATCAAATGGAAAGTGAAAGTATCGCTTGTGCATATTGGTGGGCTACCACCTCCATGTAGCGATAAAATTCATTTTTCCATCATTAAATTTCATGGATGAGTATTATGATGGGTATATATTATATTTATATATATGATAATTATTACATAACTATTCTTATAGGATTAAAATATCATACCATATCTACCTTCTTACCTTCCAATCCTTGGGAAAGTGATAACACTGCTCATGCGTGAATGTGGACTACCACCTCCACCAAGTGATGTGATTTTTTTTTCAATTATGATTTACATAAATGGTAATATAAGATATATTTAATTATTATATATGATATATATAATATAATAATGATTTTATAAAGGTGAATTATAATTTAATTTTCATTCTTTCAATCCTTTGAAAAGTGAAAACATTAGTGATCTTTATATACGACCTACAAACTCAATAAATGGTGTAATTAATTTTTTTATCATTTAATTTTATGGAAGAATATAAATATATATATAATGAATATATATGATATCCATATCATGATTTAAATTCTATACATTATGGAACAATGATTAAATTACAAGGATTAGAACTACCCAACTGAAATTATCATGAAAAACAAAATAGTTAACACCTATAAATGATGATTTTGATAAGAAATTATTAATAAATGGGAATTAGAATATTATAATTGGATTATATATCATATTAACATTATGTTAATGATTATTTTATACAATTATAATTCATTCAATTTTATTATATATAATTTTAGAGAACTTTTGAAGAAATATGAACTTAAGGTAAGGGTTTATCATCACAAATTGTCTTCTTTGGGTTATATGTTATGATATACACATATCTGATTTTATGATGTGTATATAAAGACCATTTTTATGTGTTATATCATGATTATACTTAATATAGTGATATTTATTGATTCATTTTAAGTTATTATTTCATGGGACGTATGATTCAAAAGTTACTAAAGCGTTATGGAAATTTCATCACACTTTTATTTCTATGAGACACATACCATATTCACTAGTAATTTATTTTTTGTGGTGAATATGATACACATGAATTTATTCTATGATAATTATCATGAAAATTATAGTCTTTATATATCAATAAACAGTTCTTTATTTCATGGGTCTTATGATTAAAATGATTCCAAAATAGTAAGGGATTTATGTTACAATATCATTATTTATTAGGATTGTTTATGATTAAGTTTCCATTGATTATATTGTATGAACTATCTCTAAATAATCCTATTAAATTTATTATCCAATGGTTATTTCTTAAGATTACATTTATTCCTTTAATTTTCCTCTCTTTAATATCTTAATAGACTGAAAGAATTTTTTTTACGGAAAACTAAATTTATTTCCCTCTTCCATTAAAAATACTATTTACTTCATTTATATCTATAAAATGTTATTGGAAATGTTTTCACTGATATATTATGGTTTTAAATTCATTTTACCAATGATTTAATTTTTATAAACTGGTGTAAAATGAATCTTTTTTTCATTTTATTAATGAGCCACTTTTGAATTTTTTTCAAAATGTGAAAGTAATATTTATTTTAATATACTTTACATGAATGAAATATTATACCATAAATACTAATCAATACATTGAATATAAATTTATAAGGTTACAAGTTTATTTTCAAATAATATTTTTTCGCATATATATAAAAAAAATTAGATATAAAAGAATTGATTTCAAAGTGAAAATGATATTTTCACCATGAAATTCACCAATAATAATTTAGAGCCATTTTTCATCTATGATGTCATCCTTGATGTTGCTAATGATTTACTAGGTATATGATCAAAGTTTACCATACAGTCACTATCTATGGATTATTTGTGATGATTATTATTTAAGGATGATTCTATAGAACCCATTTCTTTCCAATGGGTTAACTAAGTTATGAAAAAACCTTTACGAAACCCATTTATTTTCCATGGGTTATGATATGATGAATGATGAAATGTTTATGAAATTTTTTTCCTTTCCATGGGTTACGATGTGATGATATGATAAATATTTTATGATATTATGGAATAATTATAAATGATTTCTATAATGTGATAGGTGGGATCAGAATTATATAGTCGTCCATTGCATTTGGTAAAGATGAATATCTCATGAGTTAATAAGGACTAGAATGGGGAGTGAACTAAATTTAGTAAGGGACTCTATCCACTATGATATTATTGGGAGTGGACCTTTACTAAGGATATGAACCAAATTGGGAGTGAACCCAATCCACTGTGATAGTATTGGTAGTGATCCTTGACTATGGAAATGATTTTCCATACTTATGTGTATACCACAAAATTATGTCTCATGCCAATGTTAAGCTCTCCTGGATCATGTTCCTTTATTCCTTTATGATTCATGTCTTATTAATTGCTAAGATTTCATCCATGAATCAAGATTTTGATCGATGATATGTAGGGTATGGTTGTCAAATATTAAGTCCATGTTCTCATATCTTTATTCTCAAGTTATGTTTAATTTATCATCATTATATCCATTATTTACCCTTACTAAGCAGATAAGATCACCCTTTCTTATGTTTCCTTTCCCCAGGTTATGAAGAATGGTTTTAAGTATTATATGGATAAAGAAGAATACTAGTTATAAAGAAATTTGTTGGAGATGATGTAGATATATTGTTAACAAGTTTTTTATGTGTCCATGTTTACAAATACACCAAACCTATGGTGAGAAATTTTTTGTGATAACCCTTAGTATAATCCTATATATAGTATCGACCACCTCATTCACTTTCCGAGGGTGGTAATGTATTAAGAATTCATAATCTTTAATCATCTCCAACCATCTCTTCTAGTATATGTTAAACTATTTCTATGAAATAAATACTTTAAAATCTTATAATCAGTATATATATCAAACTCTTATTTATAAATATAATTCCTCGATATATTTAATGCAAAAAACAACAACAACTAAATCCAAATCACGAGTTGGGTAAGTGTTCTCATGATCATTAAATTTTCATGAGTCATAATCTATAAACATGTTATTATGCATGATAACACATCCTGATACATTATTTGATGCATCATTATAGGTTAAAAACCCTTCATCACAAAGGGTAAGGTAAGTACATTTTCACTGAATAACCTTCTCTTTAGTTCCATGAAATAATCCTCACATTCATTTATCTAAAGGAACATGGCTCCCTTCTGAGTTAACTTGGTGATTTGATTACATAGTCAAGAGAAATTCTATACAAATCATCTATAGTATCAGGATAAACCTGAAAAAATATGGATATCAGTCACTTTGGTTGGACTAAGACAACTTTCAATAGCCTACATCATTTATAGATCTACTAATTTACTCAAAATTTAGATTATATGACCCAAAAATGATAATTTGTGTAGCCGAAATTCACACTTATTAAATTTTGAATAAAACTTCTCCTTCTCAGGGAATTTCGTAAAAATTTTAAGAGATCTTCATGCTCTTACATTATATTTGAATATATAAGAATATTTTCTATAAATACTACCAAAAACCAATCAAGGTAATCTATAAATAATCTATTCAATAAATCTACGAATATAGAATGGGAATTAGTAAGAAAAAATAGAATCACTATATAATCATAATATCATTTGCCTGTACCGAATGATGTCTTGGATATATCCTCCTTCTTGAACCTTAATTTTTGATATCTATATTGAAGTACAATTTTGTGAAAGAATTTAAATCCATGAAGTTGATCAAAAAAGTCATCAATAGGGGGTAGAGGATAATTGTTCTTCATTTTGGCCTTGTCCAATTCTTGATAATCAATGATAAGTCGCATAAATCCATCTTTTTTATTAACAAAATAACATGTTCACCCTATTACGACACACTTGGATGAATAAATACTTTTTCAAGATTCTCTTAGTGTTTCTTCTTCAATTCATGAAATTAAATTGGGTTTATTCTATAGGGTGTCTTTCAAATAGGCATGACACCTTGTATGAGTACTATTGAGAACTCAACTACATGATTTTTTTGAAGACTAGGAAACTATTGGAAAGGCATAAAAAATCCAACACAATAGGCATATCATCAATGTTGATATTCTAAAACCAATTGAGTTAAAGACCCCTTCTTAATGGGAATAGAGACCCATATAATGGGAGAAATTTATATTGGATGTTTATATTTATCATCACATAGATATATGATCATAAGATGGATTGGGATATCAAACATGACATTTATTATTGGTAAATTTATGTGGGATTTATTTATATAAATCCAATCCCTGCCTAAGATAACATCAAATTCAGCCAGAGGGAGATTAATAAGATTTACAAAAAGAATATTCCAACAAACTTCAACCAAATAAGAATCATGGACTTGAGATTCAATCATTATACCATTAGTGGTTTTCACTCATAATTCAATATCTAATCACTGAGGTGATATTTCAACACCCTTATAAAAAATTTCTTGTATTAAAAGTGGGTAGATACATAATCAAATAAGACATTATTTTCTCTATTATGGATTGTATGTGTAACTTTCCCCACTTCATTATTGCTCCCCTCATCATAAATCATTATCACATGGGATTTACCTTTTTCTCTTATCTTAAGAGGTTGCTAACATTGAACACCATCATTATCCTTCATATTTGAGAAGTGGTTATCATAATTCCTACACTATTTGAAATACGAGAGTGTTGTAACTGCATTATGTAGAGTTTTCTATCTTTTTTCATCATTAGTTAACTTCTTCCCATTACATCGGCATTTAGCTACTTGATGACCTTCCTTTCCACATGTAAAACATTTTTTAGTCCCATTAAGATAATTTACTATATGTTTCCTCCATAATTAAATCATATAGGAAAGATCAAATTATTTTCTTTATGGTTCTTAGAGTTTCCCATGAATCCCATCATTATTTTTGTATAAAAACCATGTGATTTATGGGTAACTACAATCTTCATTTCCACCTTGATAGAACAAATGAATGATTTCTAAATAGATAAAAAAGTACCTTATGGATAAATACCTTTAGATACTTGGTTCTATTCTAATGAAGAATAAATAAACCTTATTTTTAGGTTTGATGATAATACCAAAATTTTACCTTGTATGTCTTGTAAAATTTACCTCACAGGTACCAACAGATTCATCATACTTCTGTTTTTTCCCAAACAATCCCTTCTCCGTTTTCATTCAAATAATATTTGGAAATTAATTATTAAAAAATAAACTCTTAAACTTATCCCAATCCATAGATTAAATTTCATCATGTTACCTCATATTCTTTATAAGAGTATACCATTCATCTGCCTCACCTTCCATATGATAGATTACCAAAATGACATTTTCATGTTCCAAACACTAGATAATGAAAAATATATTTTTAATGGAACTAATACATTACTCAAAAACCAATAGACCATCATAATAACAAAAATAAGGTGGAAATTTCCTCATCAAGGAACCAGCATAATTTTGTTCCCCCATTTACTTGTTTGTATATTCATCATGATTCATATATTGATAATGTTGTGTGAGCATAGTAATGAGATTTTCAATTACATATCCCATAATTTTGGGTTTTTGATGAGAAAAATCAATGAATGTTTCATATAATTTAGAATTAACATATTTACTTCATGTTCTAACGATTTAATAAAACGAAAAATAATAGTGTAAGAAACAATAATCATAGTGGGGAACCACAAAATCATGAAAAATAACATATAGGATGTCTAAATCATGAAAGTTTATTTCCAATCTACTACACCTTAGGTTTCATCTAGACCGTTAATTGTCATCATCTATTAAAATCCTTCATGATGGTTCATAAAGAGTTTGTGAAATTACAAAAAAATATCACCTAGGAGTGTCAAACTAGGTGTGAAACAATCCCCATTGTCATACACAGGGTGACAGTCAATTAAAATCCAAATGTAACCTCTTCAAAGTTATTACCACTAGGTATATGTATTCTACTGCCACCTATAATTTTTATCATCTATACAATGATTTTTTTTCTTGAAAACCACTCACTCTATCCTTCACTATAATTCCATTAAACTTTCCTATACTTTGAATTATCCTTAGACACATCCTTAGATATATCCCTAGGGATCTGACTAATATTTTTTCATCCTAGTTTCCCAATGTTAACTAAAATTTCCTTTTATAAGAAATATAGAGACCTATTATTTACATATATAGATATTACATTTTAAAATATGAATATTCGTTTCATTATACAAAAACACAATTGAGGTGAATAAATTTCTTTAGAAATATGGATATATAAAAAAGTAGTTCATAAGTGAACTACATCACAACCCTCTATGTTATTCATAAATGGAACCCTTCTTAGATGTATCATATATATTATATTTGTTCATAACTTAGGGAAAGTAAACATAAGAAAGGGTGAGATCAGACTCTCAATATGGGTAAACACGAGATATATCAATATAATATAAGCCTAAGGGTATAGAAATATGGTAATAACCTTTGAAACCATACCTTGCATAACATTGATTTCAAAATTGAGTCATTTATTAAATCTTGGTAATTCATAAGATATAAATCATAAATCAGTCAAATAACTTGAGTCATGAGAACATAACATTGAGATAAGACATATATTTGTGCCATACACATAAACATAGAAAATCTTATATCTAGGATACCTAATAAGGCATTCATGACATGTTAGGCTTGGGTTAACAACCCATGTACTTACATTAGTATTGGGATAACCTCCCATATACCCTCTTTTGGGTTGTAATAACCTTTAGTGTGCCCTCTTTTTAATGATTGGGATAACCTTCCATGTACCCTGTTGTTTCGAGCTTAGGATAACCTTCTATGTACCCTTTGTGCTCATAAAAAATAAATCATTAAATAATTAATTATTTGGAGATATAATTCCCACCCATCACATAATAAATACATTTTTGTGAAATATTATCATAAAACATTCATTTTATAATAACCTATGAAAAGGTAATAGGTTTGATAAACATTTCATCATACTATAACTCATGGAAAGGAAACGAGTTTCATAGCCATATTTTCATCATAATAATAAAACATATGAAGAATGAATATGGCTAGTACCATTCAATAATATCCTTAGTAAAACATAATAATAAACAAATTTTATTTTTGTTCATGAAGAAAAATTACATAAAAAGATCAATAAAACATTAATGAATAAAACATCCTTTACATTTTATAATTAATTCATTAAAATCTATAATTTTAAAAATATAAAGGAAAAATTTTATTTGAAAATAAACTTGAATATTTTTAGGGTAAGCTTCAAATAATATAAAACTCATTAATGTGTAATTTTTTTCATTTCATACATGTTAAAATAATCATTCCTTTTAGATTTTCAGTAAAAAGTTAAAATTAACTCGTTTCAAAAATTAAAAAAGTTTTAGTTTAAAAAATTTTGTAAAAATTAAAACATTGGTAAAAATTTATTTATAAAATAATTGGATAATTGTAAGAAATATCTTTAAAATATTTTTAGAAAAAATGGACCTGGAAGAGAAAGGATTTTCGACCAAAGGGAGAAATGAAGTCATTTTTTCTTAAAAATGTTCCTTTAGTCTCTTTAGTTATTAAAGAGAGGAAAATAAAATAGAAACATGTATTATCTCAAAATAAATAGAGGAGATTAAAGTTCATTATGTTCCTGAGAGGTTGGTCCTAATTTTTTCTCATCATAATATTAATCATAAACAATCCTGATAAACAATAGGATTGGAACATAAAACCTTTTCCACTCTGAGAACTTTTAAATTTTAAGCCTCATGAAAGAATAAATTTATATGAAAATTTAAATATTATGTGAATAAATAAATTCATGATATAACATGTGAAAGGGTCTATATATACACCTCATAAAATAAGATAGGTGCATAACATAACTTATGTATCAAAGATAACAATTTGAGATAATAAACCCTTAGCACAACTCTTTCATTTCTTTGTACATGTTTGCAAATAATGTATAATAAATATAGTTTTATTATGAATAAATTAAATTTAAATAATCATATATATTATACCATATATTATTTACTTATAACCTTTTATCACCAATTTATTCATAATTCCTTTTTAAAACCATATTGTGTGTAATAAATTCATCATTTTTCAAGTATGTTCTAGTTTGATAATTTCTTTTATTTTACATTAATAATGGTTATATAATATATATAATTATAACCATGATTTAAATATGATATATATTAATTTTATATGCATTTATAGTAGTCCATTAAATTTAGAGATAGAAAATGAAATACACCGCTCATGGCTACGACATGTCGTATGTATGCATGAACGTTGTTTCAATTTCCTCAGTAAATTGGAAAAAAAGAGAGATAAATAATATATAAACCTTTAAATAATCATTAAATATCATATATATAATATATATTCATTAAAAATATCATTATTACCATCCATGTCAAAATAAAATGAAAAAATATCGCATCGCTTCGTGGAGGTGGTAGTCCACACCTACGCATGAGCGGCTTTATAGTTTTTAAATGGACTTTAACGTAAAAAGGTAGATGCGATATTATAATTAAATAATTATAATTATGTAATAAATATAATATAAATTTGTTAAATCCATCATTATATCTTTCTATGATAGGTGCTGACAGAGAATGAATTACATCGGTTCGCGATGTGGTGCTCCGCCATACACATGATAACAACTTTGTTTCCCATTTGATGGTTGATGATATTGATTAGGTTATTAAATTAACATAATAAAATATAATTATGTGGTATATAATTATATTATTATATCTCCATATTTGAATAATATTTTATGAAATTAGAAGGAGGAATAAAATAAAAAATGATTAGTTAAGAACGATACCACTTCTTTGGAAAACCTCTTTAGGTTAGCACCCAAATCCTTCTTATGAGGATTTAATAATAAATAAATAACTATATGAAGTAGGTATAGAATTAATTAATATATTTGGTTAGATATTTTTTGAAACAAATTTCTTTGGAATTGTAAAGAGGATAGGAGAGAGGTGCCATTTTATAAGTGGGGGAGAGGACACACATGGAGTTTTTTAAAATAAAAGGTTATACCCACATTTTAAACACTAAAAAATGATAAAAATGGATCATTATAAACCATTAGATTATATAAGGTCTATATATGACTATGAAATAGGTATTTGAAAAGTTTTTATGTTTTTTTAACCCTTAAATTTTTAGTTTGGCCACTAACAAACTTGTTTTAACCTTAACCGCAGTAATTAATTTTTACAATTTAGTATAAAAAAAATAAGTTGACCTTATTATATAATATTTACTATTATTATTAAGACTATGAAATTAAAATTTCAAAATTAAATTCTAATAATTTTCTGAATTTTATTTAAAATTAGACCCATAGACGCGACTAAAATACAGTTTTCCAAAGGTAAATTTTTGATAAGTAGAAAATTTTTTAATATAAAAATTTAGTATTAGATTGATTGTAATGAAATAAATTGGATTAATAATAAAATAATTTAACTAATGTTAAATCATTTTATAAAATATAACTCTATACATGATTTAAACTAAATTTCATTTTTCAATAAAAATCACAATTTGTTACTATTCATGAAGAAATTATTTTTTTAGAAAAACCACCAAATTTATTCCTTAGATAATGTTGAAATATTTATTCCAAAAATTATTTTCATTTTTTAAATTACGTTATATAAAATTGGAAAAAAATTAATTTTATTATTTATTCTCAAAAAAAAATTAAAAAAAAATAAAAAATGTATTTTCAATGAATATAAACACTTTACTAAAAATTAATAACTTTTAAATAAATATGTTTTATTTATATGGAACCATTATAATTAATTTTAAAAATGAGGTTATTACTATTTGTACCTCCAAATTTAATTACAAGGTTATAAGGGTTTTGTTTAAATAATAATATTAATAGTATATCGTGGTTTGTTAAAACTCAGTGTTGTGTGTAATAAAAGTTGTCGAAGAAATAAAATTTATTTGAAAAAAAACATTTCATAAAAACTAATGGTGTTACATTATTTGTATAAACCTTTTTTAATTCCAATGTTATGCTCTCATGGTTTAGGTTCTTGGATTCCTTTTATAATTCATGTCTTATGAAAGGATATGTTTTATTCCATGAGTCAAGATTATGATATATGATAGGTAGGGTATGGTTTTAAAATTTTAATATCATGTTCACATACCCTTATTATCATGTTATGTTTAATTGATCATTACCCTTACTTAGTATCTGAGCTCACCCATTCTTATATTTTCCTTCCCTAGGTTATGAAGAATATTTTTGGGTATGATATGTCCAAGAAGGGTGATAATTATGAATAAATTTGTGTGACATGATGTAGATCACTTATGAATATGTTTTTTTATGTATCTAAGATTCCAAGGACACTAAAACTATATGAATCTATCATGGGTCATATTTTTATGTATTGAATATTCATTTAATAAAATGTAATATTTATGTACGAAAAGTATGGATTGTTTAACCACCTTCATGGATTGTTAGTATGAATTATATATAATATATAAATATGTAATTACATATTATGTAATATTATATAATTAATTTTACTTATGTACAAATTTCCTTGAACTAAAATAGGAAAGAATCTAAATAATATGGGATAGTTTAATGAAAACATAACACCAAAACAATTCATGTTTAACAAAGAGAATTATAAAACAGAATCCAATAATTATAATGGATAAATATTGATAGAAATTAATATAATTATATTTTGGTTTTATATGTTAACAAACACATGTTTATTATAAAATATTTGTAAATGAGATGAAATATAATGAGATTTAAAGTAAGAGTATTCTTGAACCCAACTCTTTATTTGTGGGTTATCTCTTCTTTCAAATTATATTTAGTATAGAAATTTCTATAATATAATTAAATATTCCTTTTTTATCATTTTATATTCAATTTTTCTTGGTATATACATGTTTTTACCAATTCTAAATGATTTCTAAGCTAATTTTAAATATTTTTTGAAAGATATTATTTTCCAAAAAATTACATTGACTCCTCATGATTTATTTCTTCTCCACTAAATAATGATATAATTTTATTCCAAAATATGACCTCTCACAGTCATTTGGGAACCCCAAAGGTTATTTTTTGTTTTATTATTTATGAAATATTTATTAAACCCATTCATTTCCATTTGTTTATTTCATCACTATGATTGTTATATATTTTCTATCCATGTGGAATACATTATCATGATCATTTTATGATGTGACGGGTGAGAACAGAATTATGTATCTTTCAAATGAATTGGGTGATGTGATATATCTCATTAGAATATGTGCATTATTTGTGAACACGTTTATGTCCTTGTTCATAATTATAATGTTATGATTAATGCACATATGTTATTCATGAATATGATGCTAGATTTATTCACGAATATGTGTGGTATTTGACCACTAGGTTATGGTGTTTCATTATTATACATATGTCACATTAACTATATTTTTCAAATTTTTCCCTCATGATTATGATGATGATATTATGATTATGATTATGATAATGATGATTATGTTCACCCATTTACTATTGATTCATGTATCTTATTTATTTTTTGTTATTCCTATCATTACTAGGATTTTAGATTACCCCTTTCGTTGATGTATATCTTTATGCTAATACATGGACTAAGGATAAAATGAGTAGTTTTTGTAGGACTATAATGACAGATTGGAATAATTTTTATGTTTTATTATGTTTAAGTGGTGAATGAACCTAATTTTCACATGATACAAATCCTTTCAATTCATGAATTTAATACGATTATGTTATTTATCTTAAAAATGATGTTGTAGTCATGTTTGAAAAGGTTACGTTGTTATAGTTGAAATGAAAGTATGGTTTAGTTAATTTGGGAATTAGGACTAAAAAAAATTAGTAAAAAGCATAGGGAGAATTCTAATTTTTAAGATAAACATACAAATGTTTTGATAAAGTATAAGACTGTGTTGTTTTACAAGTAATGAAATATCTTTCTAGATACTATTAATAGAGGTGGATCTGGTACATATGTACCTAGAGGTAATAAAATTAAAACGGATCTTTGTGTATTAATATAACTTATACTTAGTGCATGATAAAGAGGTCTTTCTACACAACTGGTTTGAACCTACCAAGAGATATTCTATGGTTTTTTCACAAACTATATACAAACCATTATAAAGGACTTATATATAAAGTAGTTATTTATTTTAAAGTTAAAAAAGAATAAATAACCTGATCCAACAACAATTATTTGATTAAATAGATATGATAATAATAGGGATCCCATAAGATATGACTTTGGAATTTATTTTCACATGATAAGGAACTATTTATTCGTGATTTATTGACTTATGATTTTTTTCAATGCTTTTATATTTTAGAAAATGGTGGTAACTAAGAGAAACCATACTATAAAGCCATGTGAGGGATAATGAAATGATTTTCCAAACTATATTACCAATGTAATGGGAGGTAGAGTTTAGAAAATTCATGGTGATTCATAGATTGTTATCTCAGGATATAGAAAATAACATGAACCATGTGTAATGTACCCCTTTACCCAATAAGAAGAAACTCACCATTAAGTACATTATACAACAACGACCATATATGATTAGTGGATATTTTAATCCACTTTTCATAGAATAACTGAATAACTTAATAGAAAATATCTATTTTGTTCTCCTATTTTCTAAAAAAGAGAAAGTTACTCTATCTTCATGTCATTTAGATGAGGATGATGATATTTAGTAAGCATTGATAAAGAATACAAAACCAAAATATGAAATTGAAGAAATGGAGAGGAAATAATTTAAGAGAATATTTATGAATAAGTATTTCGATCAAAATAATAAAACAAATATGGAGAAAGCATTTTTAGATATTCATTAAAAGGAGAGTGAATCTATAATGAATTACAAGGATAATTTCACAAGGATTCCATGATATTCTTTCGATTTTTTTCAATAATGATAAAAAATAGATATATTAATTCGTGATTTAAATCCATATCTTTTAAAGGATCTATATATATGAGAATTTCATATTTATGAAGATGTATTTTAATGGGATCTCAAATTAGATGTAGAGTTTCAATAATGGTTTTATAGATATAGATATAATCAGATATTAATGGAGTTTCAAGCTGTAATATCAAATGACAAAGAAGAAAAAAAGATCCAACCACCCAATTGTCAAAGATGTGGAATAAAGTATCATGTGAATTACCCCAAAAGGGACAAAAAATTAACTATGTGTGGGTGAGAAGGCCACTATGCTCTTGAATATTAAAGAGACATGAAGAAGTTAACCAATACGATGTATAAAAGGAAGGAACCTACTAATGTAACACCCATTGTTCAATGATTCAATTGTAAAGATAAAAGGAACTATTCAATCCAGTACATTAAACCATTATTACACTAAATAATGGGTAATTCGAGAGTAATCAACACTAGTAACCACTAAAGTAGTGGGGTAAATGGAAATATTATTCAATCATTGCTATAGAAGTGGATCCTGAGAATCAAATCATACAAGGTACACTTACTCTTAACTTAAGAAGGGAAGAATTTTTATTTGATTTTGGATCTAATTATTCCTTTATATCCTGAATGTTTTCTATAAATATTTAATAAAATACCTAATAATTTAATGTTGAGATCCATAAAACACACAGTGGTTTGATCATTGAAACCAATGTGATGGACCCTTTTCATATTAGAATCTTTTAAAAGATTCTTCTATAAAATCTCATAATCCTCCCCGTAGTAGAAATTTATTCTATATTGGGAATGGATTGGATATTTTTATATAGATCTCACATAAATTTTTTGGAAAATAAAATTTCCATTTATACCTTGAATCATCCCATGATCATATAAAAATGAAAGAATATTATGAATATCCTTTGGAAAATCCCTCAATGGCGTGGGTTTTGATTCCCAGTAAAGAATAATATATTACTCAAATGGTTGTGTTAAAGGATGGAATTAACCTTGAGGAAATTCCCATTGTGAGGGAATATAATAATTTATTTCATGATGTGTTTCCTCAATGTACCCCAAATCATTATGCATAGTTATGAATAGAACTCATACTATATGCCACTCCTATCTTTAAATGAACCTATAGGATATCCCCAACATAACTAGAGGAGTTGAAGAAGTAGCTAAAAGGGAATTTTGATAATGGGATCATATGCCTTAGTTTGTCACTTTGGGGTGAACTGATTCACTTTTTCAGAAAAATGTGGATCAATGTGGATAAGAATTGACTACCAGAATCTTCATGAGATTACCATAAATAAAGAATTATCCCACAGTAAGTATTGATTACTTTTTTGATCAACTTTAGGTAACTTACTACTTCTGAAGGGTAGATCATTATTTTGGATATCATCAGTTAAAGGTGAATATGGAAGATATTTATAAGATAGTATTACATATACGATATTGACACTATTAGTTTATAGTGATTTCCTTAACACTAAATAATTCCCCTAAAATATTTAGGGATTTGATGAATATATTCTTTAGAGACTTCCTTGAATTTTTTGTGTAGTCTTTATTTATGATATTTTAATTTACTCTAATCGAAACAAGGGACATGAAGAGTATTTAAGGATTATACTAATGATATTAAGAAAGTATAGAATGTATAATATGTTTATAAAGTGTGAATTTTGGATAAAGAAAGTCAAATTCTTAGGGTACATGATCACTAGTGAGGGGATTTATGTGGACCCTTCAAATACAAACGTAATTGAGGAATGTCCCTGAAACCAAACTATCATGGAAGTCCATAGTTTTCAGAAATTAGATTGGTATTATTAATTATTTATGATTAATTTATCATGATTATCCATATCATTAATTAAGCTAAAATGAAGAGGGGAAAATTATTTCTGGACAGAATAATAAGAGAAAATATTTAATGATATGTAGAAGATGATAATCACTACACCTATACTCATACTAATAATAATTGGAGATGTGTTTATGATATACTAATATGCTTCAAATAAATTATTGGGATGTACACTCATGAAAAATGATAATGTGATAGCCTATGCCTCATGAAAGTTAACTATCCTTGAGTAAAACTACCCAACAAATGATCTAGAGTTATCATCTGTGATCTTTACTTTTAATATTTGGGGATACTACCTCTATGGTGTAAAATGTGCCATATATACATATCAAAAGTGTCTAAATTATATATTCACACAAAAATATCTCAATATTCATCAATGAAAATGGTTATGGTTAATCAAGGTCTATGATTGTTCTATTCACTAACATCTTAAAAATATGAACAAGGAAGTTAATGCTCTTAGATAAAAAAACCTGATACTCTATCCATTACGTGGATTGAGAAAGACCCTATGTTCATGGATATAAATTAGAAAGATATAGAAATAATAATGGTAGGTAATACATCCTACCTTGACAAAATGATTACTCAAACATCCATCTAAGAGAAGGTAGTTAGTGATTACCTGAGTGTTAAAGGCTCCTTGTAATCCTATATTAAACCTAGGTGGGATAAAATTTTCATTGGTACTATAGAAAGATTGTAGAAATGTCAGTACTGTAAAATCTATATTACTCATCCTAAATGGGATTTTGGGCCGCAAAATATGTTATGGGACACCAAAGGACATTGGGTCACTGGGCCTAAAAGCCATAAAGTAGTGGAGATCCATTTTATTGAATTATCCCTAAGTGGATGGATTATATTAAAAATATTCACCAAGAAGGATCCAACCAAACCCAAGGACTGAAGGTGGGATATTGAATTCAAGCCATTGAACCATGGAACTCTAAACATGGGCACTATAAGATGGTAACAATTTTAAGGTTGTGGACATGATTATGACTTGAAGAAAACTAGGTAAGAGAGAGTATAGTATTGTTGGGTCATCAAATATATATAACTCCTTGTCATTATAAGCCTCTAGGACATGTATATTAGATTTTTTTCTAATGGTAATATTTTTCATATATGGTTTACTTTTAATATTAATTAAAAATGGATTATCTACAAATAAAAATAATAATCCAAGGCCTTGAGGCTATTACATCCATCTATCTAAGAGAAGGTTAAAGAGGCACAAATAAATGATTTTAAACTTTAGAAGAAATTGAAATAATAAAAGGAAGGGAATATTTATGATTTAAACATTTATAAAGATAGAGTCATTTAGTTTGGAACTAGACTCTACGTCTCATAATCATATCTGATAAAAAAAGAGTTGTTGTAAAATTCATATAGTTTATCTTTTTCCATCCATCTTTGATGTACCTATATGTACCATGATTTTCAAGGTAATTTATTGTGGGAAACATGAATAAAGTTATTACTGAGTAGACCTAATTTTTTTTGGTATTTTTGAAAGTTAAACTAGGGAGATAAATGTATAAATATATGATACAACCATTTCCCATACCCATATGGAAATGAGAGAACATCACTATATTTTTTTGGCATCGGTGTACTGAATACATCCAAAGGATTTAATGAAATATAAGTTATGGTGAATTTACTCAAAAATACTTCCCATTTAGTCATTTTTTAAGAATATTTAACTCCTGACTAACTTTACAAGATATACATAAAGGAAATGGTTAGGCTATTTGGGGAACCACTTTTGATCATCTATAATCTTGATCCAAGGTTCACCTCTGAATTATAAACAAGTATAAAACATTCTATGAATATTATATTGAAGTTAATTATGGACTATCACCCCAAAATTTATGTCCAATATGAATGGAAAATTCAGAAACACAAGGAAATTCTAAGATCTTTCTCAAAAGAATTTAAAGGAGGATGGGATCAACATACTCTATTGGTTTAGTTCTCAGACATTAAAAACTTCCACTCAAGTATTAAAATGTCACAATAAGAATATCTATATTAGAAAAAATGTAGAAAAACTATATATTAGGATGAAGTTGGTGAAAATAATTTACATGGACCTGATCGAGTGCAAAAAATGATGGATAAGGTTCCATCCAACCCATAATATATAAAATCTTCTCAGGGTCAGCAAAAAAACTATGTTGACAACCGTCAATGGGACATGCAGTATACAGTTGGAGATTATTTTTTCCTACAAATATTATCACAGAAGATAATCATGCAGTTTTTAAAGAAAGGAAAGCATATACTTCATTATATTTGACCCTCTATATTCATTGATCACATAATCTAACACTTCAGTAAACATGGATTAATTTCATGATGTGTTCTACATATCTCTCTATAGGAAGTAAAAATCTAACCACTCACATGAACTAAACAGATATGTGGTACTAAGGGAGTACCAATTCTCTTATGATGAGAAACAATTTTTAGATCTTATAACATAGATATAATGTTCTATAAATTAATACAACTCACCTTGATAAGTTTGTTTGTTGGAATCATGAGTATGAAGAAGAAGCATGGGAACTAGAGTGGGTATGAGATAGAAATACCCTCATTTATTCTCAAATTTGGATATGAGGTGAAATTTAAAGGATAAAATCTCTAAAGGGGGAAGAATTTAAAATCCTAAACTTTTATATATATTAAATTTTTCATCTGAATAAATAATACTTCTCAAAATTTGGTATAAAAAATAGTTAAAAAATAGAACACAAAATTATGTATTTCATTAAATTAGAAAATTCTGTTTATAGAATATATATAGCCATGAAAATTGAAAATATTACAATGGGTAAATAAATATAAAAATAAAATTTCAATAATATGAAAATTTCGATCATCTTGATCCCCTAGAATCATCATAATAGGGAACAACACTGTAAATAATTTAGAAAATTAGTAATCTAATAAAAATTGTAGAGATGAAAAATGTTGAAAATTGAGATTATTTGAGTTATATAATTAATTAAGTATTGAAAAGGTATTTATATGCGTAAATTTATTCATTCTATTAGAAATGTGATCATTGAAATATTTTTTATACCATTCGGAATAGTAACCTGACATTTAGAAATAGTAACTTGTCCGTTGGAATTTTAATTTGACATCAAATTAATAAAATTTAATATAAATAATATTTATCATGGGAGATTTAAGAAAATATAAACATTTTAATTCCATAAAATAAATACCAATATTTAAAACTCAAAGAGATTATAATCACTTTTTCAATAAATTATATTTTAATGTATTTTATAAAAATCATATTTTTTTTATAAAAAATTAAAATTACATATGTAGGAAAATTATTTTGATAAAATGAAATTTATTTCTTAAATAAATATTTCAAAATTTTCTAAGGGTGTTTTTTGGTAAATTTTCTAAAATACATCAATTTTATGTGAATAGTAAAAATATAGTTTCTTCAAAATCGATGTATTTTAATTACATCATCCAAGAGATAATAATGAAGAAATTTTATTAGTTATGGATAAAAAATAATTTAATAATAAAAATGGTTATATTTAGTAAAAATAAACATAAATTCAAAACCTAATCAATGTTTTTCAAAGTCTAAAAAAATAAATTATTTTATTAAAATAATAATGTGACATTTTTCCACTAATGAATTTGGTTATGGAAAGCATAAAAAGTCCTAAAATAATTTATCTTATTAAAATATGACTTAAAATGAAAATAATATTACTATTTAAAAATTTCCCATGAATTAATATTTTATTCAATATTTTAACTTCAAAATACCCCTCTCCTCATGTATAAATACCCCCTCCACCTCCCCTTGGAAAAACATTTCCTCCATAACATAACAAAACCAAAGATCATCCCAAATACCCTTTATTAATACCCATAAAATCCATAAGGAAATTATGGATTAAATAAACTCCATGTATTATTATATTTTAATGCCATATAAAATAAGAAACAGTGAGAAGAGGGTAATGTTTTATCAACTTTTCTTCTCATTTTCCTATTTTCTTCCTAATTTTCTAAAAAAAATCAAAGAAAAACCTTCTAAAATTAATTATGTAGTATGTTAACATTATATTAATTATTTTAGAATACTTTACTGATTATATTTACAATATATTAATAAGTTATACTTCTCTTTCCTCCTCTTTTAATAATACCTCATCAATGACCAGTTAACCGCCTATGACGACATTGTCAACTCTCTACCTACCACAACCTTTATGGATGGTTATTATGAATTCTATATAATATATAAATATATATTTAAATTATTTTAATATTATATAATTAATTTTACTTATGTATAATTGATCTTGAATAAAAATGATGAAATTGAAACATGACAGGGTAGTTTAATGAAAAATGGAATCAAAACAATTCACGTTCAACAAGGAGTATTGTAAAATAGAATCCAATAATTATAATGGATAAATAGTTAAATAAATGAACATAATTAAATTCTGGTTTCATGTATTAATAATTATAGGTTTTTTATACAGGAAATAAATATTATACGAAACATAACAAGATTTAAGGTAAGGGGACTCTCGATCCCAACTAATTTTTTTGGGATATATCTTATTTAACAATATATTTATTATGTATATTTGTCTAATGTACTTAAAATTTACTTTCAATCCTCTTCCAATTTTTATTTTTCATGAGATATACATTTCTATACATATTTAAAATGATTTATATGCCAATTTTAAATATTTTTCAAAGAGACTTTATTTTACAAAACATCGCATTGACTCTTATGGAGTTGTGTCTTATCCACTCAAGAATAATGACATTTAATACAAAAATATTATCTACCATACTCATTTGGGAACCCCAATGTTTATTTATTAATTTATGATTTATGACATCTTAATGAAACACATTCCTTTCCATGGGTCTATTTCATGACTATGTTTGTTATATGTTATATTTCTCTATGGAATACATGACCATAAGAATTTTATAATGTGATATATGGGACCAAAATTATATATCCCTCAAATTAATTGGATAATGTGATATATCTTATGAGATTATGTGCCTTATGTGTGAATATGATGCTATATTTGTTTTAACAACTATGATGTTATGATTTATGAATATAAGTTATGTATGAAAATGATGTTATATTGGTTCAAAATAGTGGGAGGAATTTCTAAACCATATTATGTTGTTTAACTATTTTTATTATTCCACATTACATTCCTTTCTCAAAACTTTCCTTCATGATTTTTATAATGATCTTATTCTTATGATATGACAATGATGATTATGCTCACCCGTGTACTATTGATTCATGTCTCCTATTCCTTTTATGTTATTCCTCCCATTACATGGATTTTAGATTGCCGCTTTTATTGATATTTATCCTCAAGTTAATACATGTACTAAAGAGAACATAAGATATTTTTGGATAACTATAATGAAGGATTTAAATAATGTTTGTATTTTATTATGTGAAAGTGTTATATGAACCTAATTTTCTAAATATACTAAAAATTTAGATCTTGGAATGTATTTATGTTATGTTATTTATTTTAAAAATGATGTAATAGTCATGTATGAAATTTTAGGCCACTATACATGAACTTTCAAGGGATGAACCACATTGGAATCCTCTATGCTCGACCATACTAGGTGCCTTAGTGATAATCATATGACTACCTCTTAGTGGTCAAACTTTATATCATGGGGAACATGGAATGGTTTAAGACCATTTTTCAATAACACAAACATAAGTTCTTAAAAATTGAAGAAACACATATCCAAGAATATATTCTTATCACTTAAGATCAAAAAACGATTAACAATAATTAGAAACTAGTTTTCATTCCATTTTCATAATTCATTTCAAATCATTATTTTAATCCAAATATGAAACAATTATCTAAGAAATTATGAATTTTGGTGGTTTACACTATTCAAATTCTAATTAAATTTAATGAAAAAATTGGATTTATAAATCAATAAACTCACTGTTTTCATCATTGTCCCCAAAATCAGTTTCATCTGGAACATCAATGTTATTTTTACTTTCAATGAACTTCAAATTATAACAAAAAAAATATTTTTAATCCTCTTATTCCATTATATATATTTTTTCAATTGGAATAATATTCCATAATGATACCCTCCTCGACTTTCTAATCAAATTTTATTAAAAGTGAGTTCTTTATTTTCATCAGAAAGTGATGCCAAAGTTTTTGATGTAGTTAACTATTGGTTTCATTTTATATAAAATTTCATAGGATGTCATGGTAAAATTAGGTCATAGTAATCACCTATTCTGGATAGGAATAACTATATATAAATCTTATCTCCAAATTGTTTTTTGACCTACTAAACTCAATAATCATTATTCTTCCCATTTCAATAAGACTTATATTTATTCTCTTAGTAACATCATTATTCTAACTAGTGTAAGGAAAAATATATTGGTAATTAATACAGTTATTAAAAATGTAAATTTCAAAATAATTTATATTAATCACACTTCCATTATTTGTAAAAAAATTATATCAACCCTTAACTCTCTCTTATATTATCTTATAAAAACCATGAACATCTCCACTGTTTGTGACTTGTGCTTAAAAAAAACACATACGTCATTATTTTATAGTCATTAATGAATTTGAAAAACTATAAATCACCACATTTAGATTTATGTCTCATAATTATTTATAAATATGAGGGGATTAATTCAATTAGCCTATTTGAGATGATTTCCATTCCTTTATAAACTCATTATACTATCTTCCCCTTTTGAAAAGCTGCACAAAAAATATATATCTATATCTACTTAATTGGGGTAAATCTATCACACCATTATCAATTGAAATTTTTCTCAATATCTTCTATCCATGATAGATAAGTATCTTATGCAACCGATTTTCTCCTTTTTTATAACCATGGTATCTTGAATTAAATGAATTAACAATCTAAAATAGATTCCAACAAGTTCTTTCAAATTTAGTGATTATATTTCCATATTTTACAATTATAATGAGGAAGTATCTTTTTTGATAATTTAATTTCCATCACCAAATATCTAGTTTACACATAGAGAAATATGTTTGATACCATCGACAAGTAATACATCTTCCAATCTCAACTATTGGGATGTAATCTCATCTCAACCTATTGGTTTTATTATCAGAGAACTATAATTTTAAAAAGTGATAGATACAACATTAAATTATTATATATTTATCAAAACCCTGGTTTCTATAATCATGTTTGATGAGCATCTATTGTAAATAATTCATAGTATTCTCCTTTTGATAGATTTAAGATCAACCTGAACAATGAATGAATTATCAACCTGGTTTCATCCTCAAGATTTATTTTATCCATCATCATATTTTTTTGTCTTCGAAATATATTCATGAACTTTTATATTGATAAATTATTGGTCACACTTTCCAAATATCCTCAATGAAATTATTTTTTTGAAGTGTTAATTAAGATGAACTTCAAAACAATATCTGATTTTTCTCAGGATTGCATCTTTCGTTCTCTAAATAGTTACACATTAATTCTTACTTTATATTGTTACATGAGATAGAAGTGTTATAACAAAAATATATTATTTATAAAAAAAACTCCACAACCCAAATAATATCCTTTAAAACTAGTTATTTCTAGAAATAACTAGGTTTATTTATAATATCCAACTTACAGTCTAAATGGACTTCTATCCCCCTTATCTTTTTTGGAGATAATTTTCATGTCAAGATTCCTTCAACTTTATTTTATGTATATATTCTCTTTTCATAGATTTTTTCAACATAAGAGTTCTTATATTGGCTTCTAGAACTTTCTATATTATGTTAAATATATTTAACCTTCTTATAAGTTACATATTCAGTTCATTACTTGAGTTTGTGTGCAATGCTTCTCAATATTTTTTATGACTCTTATTTTATATCCAAAACATTATCACAACCATCGTTCACTTTTGATAGGGTCTTCTCATCTTTAAGACACCTTGAAATTTCCATGTTAAATCTATTCTTATTTAGAAACAATATAATTTTTAAAATCATTTATCATCTCTTCCTAATCAATAGATTTTATGTTAAGAAGATTGATATCATTATTATATTCATTCACATTGATATAAAAATAATCTTTATCTCACATTAAATTGTAAACTGTTTTCTTTAGATTTTTTATTTATCTTCTATGCTGATTATTTATTTCAAAACACACTTCAATATTATATTCAAAATGTTCTCAATATAGTATCCTTCTTATTGGTACCCTTGTTTTAATTATAAAAAAATCATGTTTTTTATGCGATTAAGGAATTTATGTATTGTGATAACATTTTATAATTTCAGGAGAATTAGAAATAAATTTGGCTATGAATGAGAAAGAATCATTGTTACAATTGAGTCACTGGCAAGTCTATCTCATCATTGAGGTTGAGTCACCGCTAAGGATGAATCATCATTAAGGATGTGTCACTACCAAGGATGAGTCACCACCAGATTTAATCACCATTTAAAAATATGGGTTGGTATTGGAATCACCTACTGTCAGCTGTGTCTCACTGCCAAAATTGAATTTTGGAATAGTGTTAGAAACACCTATCACAAAACCTAATTCACCATTGAAGATGTCCTTCTATGAGAATAGAAATATAAAAATGTATTATAGTAACCTACCACCACGATGAGTCATTATTGGATTGAATCACTTCCAGACTCACTCACCATTGACCTCAGTCACTGCTAGCCTCAATCACCGTTGGCTCAGTCACCACCAAAGACTATCACCATTCAAAAGTCTCTATGCCACCATTATATTTATTTTGAATTAAATATCTCTAATAGCTACAATATTGAATTTAATGTGATTTATTATTTTAATGACTATTTTTAAATCTTTTTCAGAGATGAATTAAATAATGTGTCATCCATGAGTATGAGGATGAATGATATATGGTTGATTGTTCTCCACATATAAACTTATTCATGTTATTGTTTGATAAATTAACAGATCTCCTCATGTGAAGAGATATGCAGACATACACATAGTGATAATATACAAGAAAATAATACTTCTTGAAGAGAGAGTACATGTTGTATCTTGATTACACAAGATAGAGGAAGAGTTTAGATTATAGAAAATTCAATTCCTTCCCACATTTAGAAAATAAAATAGTTTGTGACACTCTATTTCTCAAGGACATTTAGAAACTCAACTCGAGATCCATTTTCAAGCTACATTAAAGGCGACAACATCATTAGAGATTATCATAAAGAGAAACACATTCATTGCATTATGTGTAGTGTGTCTTACTCTATTTTATTTATCTTACACTAACTCATATGCTTTAACTGAAAGATTCAAGATATCTTCACAAACTCACTTTTTTTAGCTTTCTAATGTGTTGTATAAGAGGTCCCTTGGTGGCCTATATTTGTTTATTCCTAAGGGTTTTGTGGAAGAGGTCATGTGTGTCCTGGAATGTTTTTTTTACATTTTTATACATAATATAGGTTGTGGATAATATATTATTTTATATAATCTTCTTAGCAGTAAGTGATTGTGAAGTGGATAGTATTAGGTCTCTTCTTAAAACTAAACTTCTTGTACTCTCTATGTTATGTGTTTTTTATTTCTACGATTTAAAACTGAAATTATTTGAAATTAAAAACAAAACCACTACTTTGATAGTTAAACTTAATTTGTATTTATCTAATATTTTTGTTGATTAAATTTATTCCCAAGGTTAATGGAATATTATATATTATTTTAACCAATACCTAATCAATCTTTGATAATTCATGTAAAAGGTCAATAATTATCTCGATATATTATTTTTATTAACTAGGATTTATTAATCAAATTGGTGGATTTTATTTTAACCTTTTTTAAATATAAATTTTTATTGGGTACTCAATTCACCCCTTCTTGAGATACTCACTCCGAACAACATTTGGTAGCAAAGGTTTTTTCAAATATTTTCAACTATGATTTTTAGTTGTTTTAAATATCTAAAATTTATTTTATTTATTAATTTAATTCCTTAAATGGAAAATAGACCAGAAGGTTATACTACCAATTGACCTCCCATATTTAATGGTTACAACTATTCTCAATGATAAATCAAAATGAAGTTTTTCTATAGAAAGTATGGGGTTTGAAATTTGGATTATTATAGAGGATATGTATGAAATATTTAAGACTTCAAGAAAATATTGGACTGATGCCACTAAACATGATTACAACAATAATTGAAAAGCCATAAATTCTCTTTTCTATGCTTTGGAAGATGAATAGTTCCATAGAATATCTTCCTGTCAAACTGCATTTGAGATTTGGGATACTTTATCTATTTCACATGAAGGAACTAAAAATGTTAAAGAGTTGATATTGGAAATATATACAATTAAATATGATACTTTTAAGATGAAGATTGATTAATTAATTTATAATATGTATCTCAGGTTCAATGAAATAGTGAACACTAAGATCTCCTTGGGAAATCCAGTATCTGACAATGATTAGATTAGGAGAATGCTCAGATGCCTTCTAGAGAGATGTATAGGGACATATGTGTCAATAATGGAATCCTACGACATCAGCAATCTTTTAGTTGATGAGTTAATTGGAGAATTTATGATGTACAAGTAAGAACATAAATTCAATAGAGAAGTTGATGATGATCTAAAAATAAAATCTATATCTTTCAAGTATACAACATCCAAACAGAAAGAAAAGGAAGAGATTCAAGCTAATTATTCTAGTGATGATGAATCACTACCAGACAATGATGAGGATATGGAAAATATGGCTAGGATAATTAAGAAATTTTTCAAGAATAATAAATTATTCAAAAAGTCTAGTTACAAAGAAAAATATGACATTAGAGAAACTTATATGGAAGATTATTAAAATAATGTTAATAAAAAAGTCATTACCTACTACGAATGCATGCACAAATAACATGTTAAGGTAGACTTCCAAAAATTGAAATAAAAAAAGAAATGTAAGAAAAAAGAAAATAAAATTAAATAAATACATGAAAGAAACTTATGTGACTCTGAGGGTACCTCCATTTACTCTGACTCACCTTGTGATGAGAAACCTGACTGAGACAACATGTGCTTTAGGACAAAAGTCTCTAACGTACCCATAGTATCTAATACATTATTTGTTCTTAATTATAATAACTCTAAAAGTGGACACAATGAAGTTGATGTGTGTTAAGAATAAATTTTCTAATACTAAAAAATTATACAGGACAATTTTAATGATCTTAAATATAAATATAAATTTATTAAGAAACAACATGTTCTACCGTCTAGTATTAAAACTAATATTACTATAGTGAAAGAAAAAAATGATTAGTTGTTAAATTATAATAATGAACATAAATTTGCAAATGGACAACTGAAGAAGGGTTTAAAAATGTTTACCAATGGTAGAGAAAACATACATAGAGTCTATGTAAACAAATTACACCAATGTATATTACTGGTATAGGATACCAACCTGGAAAAATAAAAATGGTTAAGAGCACATTTGTACATAAATTTAAATATGAAAGATCTACTATTAGTTATTATTATAGAGGATCTTAAAAATTTTTTGTTTCAAAAATCTTACAATCTATTTATAGGAAACCCATAATGAATATTTCAGTTCATAAATATTTAATTTCTAACACAGCTGGACCCAAAAAAATAAGCGTACCAAATTCATTATTGGTATAGAATTGTTTTGTAGAAATAATGCTTGAAGATATCTAGTATAATTATATGATACTTGGAAAAAAATATTCCATGCATATAGAGGGAGAAAAATCCAGCTTCAAGAACATCCTAAAGGTTAATGGTGGTCATGTCACATTTGATGATAATTTTAAAGGGAAGAATATTGTCCTTGGTTAAATCCGTAACACTAGTTCAATTTTAATTTCTAATGTAGTTTTTGTTGTTGGATTAAAATATTACTTGATCAACATCTCATAGTTATGTGATGAAGGTTTTCATGAAAATTTTATAAAAATACTTATCATGTTTTTAATTGAAAAAATGATTTCATATTTACTAATTTATGGATTGATAATAATTATGTTGTTAATCTTGATTCATTTATTTCTCATAATGTTTAATTCCTGAGTATCGTTCATAAATAAATAGACTTTGACATAGGGTACTAGGCCATTGTAACATTTACTCACTTAGGAAGCTTACTAGGAAATGTTTAGTCAAGGATCTACCGAAATTGGAGTTCCTAAATGGAAAAGTATGTAACCCCAATCAAAAAATAAAATATCACAAGAATTTTTTTAAATTAAAGATAGAATATTCAACTTCTCAACCTCTTGAGTTTGTTCAAGGGGATTTGTTTGGACCGTCTATAGTTTCCAGTTTTAATTGGAAGCACTAAGTTTAAGTAATTTTAGATGAATTTTCCAGTTATACCTGGGAATTATTTTTATCTCACAAGAGTAAATCTTGTTCCTATTTTACCATGTTTTCTAGATGTTTAGATAATTTATGTGGAATTAGAATTACGACATTAAGAAGGGTCCATGTGTAATGACCTGATCATTTATGAATAACATTCCCTTTATGTTAATGTTGTATAGAAAATACCTTCACTCTTTTTTTATTATTATTATTGGTTTTAAATTACAATTATGTATCATTAACATTTATAATAAAGTCGTTGAATAGTGAAGACATGACATATACAAATTTATGGTTTTTAAAAAGAATCCTTTTGACACATAAAAGGGAGAGGATGGCCTCATCTAGTATACTCATGTCGTATGAAGTTTATTTTTTGATGCTCAAAAAGGAGGTAGCATCATTGGGATTCTCTCTTGACCAAGCCCAAGATGAGCTTCATCATCTTTATCTTTAACATAATCACCTATGGGGGACGTTCAAGTTAATATATATTACCACATAGGCGATGTTATCCAAGCTACCCCAAGAGTCTATCACCATTGCACACCTTACCCTTAGGTCTTATGTGGGTGTTATATGGGGTTATGTAATAAGTTATTAGTTACTTATTGGGTAATCCATTTTTATAAATAATATTCTTCTTTCATAAATTCCTTTATGAGAATAGTCTTTCATAAAAAAATGATGATGCTGAAAAAATTAACTCTCCAGGTAAAAATATTACTATTGAGAAATATATACATTATCATAATAAACTAAGGTTTTTAATAATAATATTATAAAAAAATTATTATAAATGACGATTATATCAGTTCCTTGTCTGTAAATGATTTGGTAATCAGTTTGATAAGAGTTATATTTTTTATATGAAAAAACTGTATGGGTATTTTTAAAGGATTTATTTTAAGGAATTAATGAGTATTTGAAATAACTAATATTTTAATAAAATATTATTATCAAATTAATTTTATGAAAAATAAATTATTATATAACTTTTATGAATCAAATGTAATTTTTATGAATATTTGAATAATATTTTTGTAAAAACCCATGATTTTTCTATAAATGTTGGATTTCATTTTAAAAGTGAAAATTAACATTTTTAGAAAATTATTTAGATAAAATAAAAATTATTTTTGGAATCATGATATCAAAATTATTCAATGGTTAATTTTTAATATTTTTTGAGACCATCAGATTTTTGGGTAAAAATTAAATATCGTATAAATAAAATATGTGTTTTATGACATCATAATTACCCCAAAATGATTTAATAAATACTATAATGGGTATTATCTGAAAGATATAAGTTTTTACATTAAAACTATTTTATTTTATATTTTTTTTTCTTAATTTATAAATCCTTAGTGAATCCTCCAAAATGTATGATATACTTTATGATTTTAAATTCAGTTCCTTGAGGGTGTGACTCACCTCCACATAAGCAAGGATAATATTTAAATATGTTCGACCACTGGACTTATAAAATAATTTTTCCCACTCCTCATTAGTATAAACTATGGGAAAATGCAACTGGAAGGTTTTTCATTTGGAATAATTAATTATATAGATTCCAAAAACCTAAGATAGTTAAATATTAAATAATTTCGTCAAATTTATTATATAAACCAACCCCAGATCCCTCTTCACTTAACTAAAAATACATGGAGAACATACCTACTCTTTCCTCCCCTATATGTAATCCTTGAAAGGTTGCCCAAGCTCTCAAGAATCCCCTCTTCAATATTTTTATGTTACACACTCAAGTAAGGGTTTTCTTCCGTTCTCATTTTAATCAAAGTTTCTAAATATTGTTACACCTTTTTAATTTAAATTAAAAATTATGGGGTATGTTTTATAAACTCCCACATACTAACCTTAAAAAATTTTTATTATGGGAGACATATTTCTCTCTCATTAATCCCTCCCATGTACACCTATTATCATACAAAAATTTCATAAGAGTTATTCGATTTATACTCTTTCATCATGTTTCTCTATTATGTTACGACTCTTATTTCTAAATTCCTTATGTTGGGACATTTATTTATATGAACCTATTACATTAAATTTGATGTATTTATGATAAGATACACATTTATATCCAATCAACCATTTTTATGAATTTTTATATAACGTTGTTAGGTTGCCAAAATTACACCCTGATTTTCTATGCCAAAATTATCGTGTAGTGAATACCATGCCCATTTATCTATCGAGGGGATTAATCATTATGAAAATTTACATATTTATTATATAATTTCATGTATTTATTACACATTCCTTTATTTTGGAACAAATAATGATGTTAAATGAATCCATGTTATATGATCTATGTGGCACACTTAAGAATGAGATTGAAATGTTTATGAAGGGTGTTCCCTGATAGCACTCTAATGCATTGGGTGATGTTTAGTACCATGATACACCATGTGAAATTAGGGTTTAATAATACTAATTCATGTGAAATGAGGGTTTAATCATGATAATACATGTGCAATGAGCCTTGGATCGTGCTAATATCATGTTGTATGTTGTTGCCACATTTCCATGTTATGATAATCATGCTATATCATTCCATTTTTTTTATGTTTCTCTAATGATACATTGATATTCCCATTACATAAAATGTATTTTATTTATCATGTTATGATATGTTTACTCCCTTACTAAGCTTTATATCTCAGACTTTTCTAATGTATGTCCTCTGGTTCTCCAATGTAGTGCTAAGTATGAAGTAATTTTGTGGTTATGTAAAGGAATTTTTCAATAAAAATGTTGTATTTTGTGTCTCAAGTTGTCATATAATATTAAAAATCCCAAATGACACTATACCTCTTGATCTTATGGGTTATATTAAGAGAAATTTTATGTAATAAATCATGTTTAAGTGTTTAATAAAGAGCAGGATTTTCATAGTTGGTATCAGAGGACAATTTTTTTTTGAGATTTTGATTAGAAAACCATAGTGAAGGCCTTAAAGATAATACTACGTTAAATAAAAATAGCCCTAAATTTGGGTGATTATAGAGTAAGTGGTTTATCAATAAAATGCATCCCTGTCTAGATACGAACAAGTAGAGGTGGATCTAGCACAAATGTATCTAGCGGTAAAACCTGAAAACACCGCTTTAGACTAGACACTAATGGGACTAGATGTACTATTGGTTCAATAATCATGGGGGTTATGCTTTGGTAAATTCATAATCTTAGTATGAACCATTATTAAGGGAATAAAAACCCCTGAAAATATATTTTTGGAAGTAGATAAGGGATAACTTAGATTGAAGCCTATAAATTCATAAGTTAAAGAAAAAAATTTAATTTATAAGTTATAATTTTTTTTAATTATATTCTTTTTTGTGTATAATAGTTTAAAACACTTACCCCTAAGATTAATCTTATTCTAGCCAAAATCCGGTAATAGGAGGCTCAAGCAAACAACTGATGTACAGATCAATGTGAAGACTATTCTAATGAGATGCTCAATACAATGGGAGTGAGAATCATATAAATTATCACAATAAATTATTAGTTAACTCAAGTTTTGAATAGAAATATAGGTCTAGAGGAACGTCCACCCCCCCCCCCCCCCAAAGAAGGATAAATCCATAATTAAGAGCTTCATGAGACAAAGGCCACCTACTTTCAATGGATCATTTGATCTGTCAATATCCGAACAATGGATAAAATCCATTGAAAAGATCTTCTTCAACCTTAAATGTTGTGAACAAGAGAAGGTTATTATAGCTACATATCATATGGAGGGTGAAGCTGATAAATGGTGTACATTGATAAAAAAATATGAATCTTGGGGAAGAGATCAAGGAATTTGAATGGAAGGATTTTCAGAAAGTGATTTTTGATAAATATTTTCCTTGCACCCTCTAACTTAATACGGAAAGGTAGTTCTTTTACCTCAAGAAAAAAGCTGATGAATCCATTTGATCATAAGAGAAAAACTTCACAAGGATTTCATGATACGCCTCCAGTTTGGTCGTTACCCCTGAATATAAGTTTGACTGCTTATTTGGTGGCCTCAAACCCAGCCTACAAAAATCCCTAGAGATTCCTGACTTTGATAGCTATGAGGAATTTATCTAATGTTCCCTCAAAGTCAAAATAGAGATCATCAAATATTAGGGGTATCATGAGGATACGAAGCAGAAAGAGGAATTTAATTTTGGAGGTCCGATGGATAAATCCAACGGTGCTAAGAAAATCCATCATCCCACTTACCAAAGGTGTGGAAAGAAGCACCCTAGAAATTTACAAAAGGGATGAGTAAATGCTTTAGGTTTGGAAGAGAAGGGAACCTGACCGATAGCTGCAGAAAATAAAAACTCATGGCTGTGATAGGTGACAAGAATGATCTATTTAACCCTAAATTCATTGTTCATTGCTAACATTTAAAATAACCAGAGCACATTGGAAACTAGTGCCCTAAGCCAAGGGTTTTTGGAGGCATCCAACAACCTCCAAGGAAGCATGGTTGAGATTTTTCCATCACTGAAGTTGAAGTGAATCCCAAAAACAAATTGGTGACAGGTATGCTAGTTATTTATTACAAAACAGTGAACTTACTTTTTTGCTTGTAGTTTTACATATTATTTTATATACCAAAATTTTAGTGGAACAATCTAAACACCACCACAAATTATGGAAGTAGAGATGTCAAAGAAAATGGGAAGTGGGGAAATTATTACATCCCATGAATATAACTCCTCCCCTATCATAATTTGTCGATTGAACTTCCCAGTGATCTTCATCATACTCCCTCTGGTGTAATTTTATGAAATTATTAGCATGTATTGGATTTACATATATAAATCCAACATAAGTTTCCATGAGAGGTAAATCACTCTTCATATGGAGAATCGACCCTTGATTCCGTACAAGTGAAAGGAAGAGGATGATTCTTTTTTAGAAACATCATCTCATGTGTGGATATTACTACCCTATGATCATGCATATCTTTCTCATATGATTGTGTCTAATAAAGGAACCATCCTCAAAGACATGGCTTTTGGGAGGGAATTCTCTGATTTGTTTCTTGAGGAATTTCCTAATCTTTATCCTAGAAGAGATGTTGAATTCCTGATTGATCTTATACCTGGGGCATTGCAAGTATCCAAGACTCTATATAGAATGGTTGTTGTAGATATTGAGGAGCTAAAGAAACAACTAATGAGAATATGGATAAAGAGTTTATACGCCCAAGTTCTTCACCATGTGGTTCACCGGTTCTCTTCATCAAGAATATTAATGGCTCAATGTGCCTTTGAATTTATTATCATGAGCTTAACAAAATAACAATAAAGAACAAGTATCATCTACCACAAATTGGTGACTTGTTCGATCACCTATGGTTAGCATAATACTTATCCAAGGTGGATCTGCAGTCGAGATATTACCATGTAAGGGTGAAGAAAGAGGATATCCTCAATACTGATTTTCATATAAGGTATGGGCATTATGAATTCATATAAATGCCTTTCAGACTCACTAATTCTCTAGAAATCTTCATGTACATGATGAATAGAGTCTTTAGAGATTACCTTGACAATTTTGTGGTAGTATTTATGTATGATATTTTAATATACTAAAAACCAAGGAGGAGAATGAGGAGTACCTAAGCACTATACAATATACCTTGTGAAATTATATGATATATGAAAATTACATCAAGTGTGATTTCTTGTTAAAGGAAGTCTCATTCTTGGATCATATAATCACAAGAAATGTGATATCTATGGATACCTCCAAGAAAAATGCAATTGAAGGATGGCCAATCCAACATATGTGATAGATATCCATAGATTCCTTGGGTTAGATGGATATTATATCTGATATGTGGGAAATTTATCATGATTTTCAAACCCTCTTACCAAGATAACTCAGAAGGGAGTCAAGTTTGTTTGGAATGATGAATGCTGAGAGAGCTCTAAGGAGTTAAAAAAGAGGCTTATCACTGTGCCCATGCTCACACTACCCACAAGTAGAGAACTTTTCATGGTATTCAGTGATTCTTCAATGAAGGGCCTTGGTTGTGAGTTGGTGAAAAATGTAAAATTCATTGCCTATGCTTCAAGGCAATTGAAAGTTCATGAGTAGAACTATCCAACACATGATCTAGAGTTGGCTACAGCAATATTTGCTTTGACAATTTGGTGACATTAAATATTTGGGGAGAACTATTAAATATATACATAACATAAAATCCTCAAGTATATATTCACACATAAAGAGTTGAATATGAACCAAAAAATATGGTTATAACTGATGAAATACTATGACCGGTCAATCCATTACCACCCTATGAAAGAGAAAAAGGTGGAGAATAATCTAATTAGAAAGGACCCAACAATTATATCATTGTTGATAATTTAAAAGGATACAATATTCTTAGATTTATAGTGATATACATGGGAATAATAAATAAGGTAAAAACATTAATCCTTTTAGAAATGATTACTCAACTCTCTCTTTTGGGAAGGATAAAGGATGATGTGGGAATTCAAAAGAAAGTGGAATCTAACAGAAAAGAGAAATCCTCAAAGGTCAAAATTAATGAAGAATGAATTTTGATATTTCGGTTAAGACTATGTGTCCCATCAAATCCAGAGTGAAATAAAAAACTTTTGGATGATGCACATAGTTCGAATTTCTCTATTCACCAAGAAAATAAAAACATGTGTTGATATCTCTGAGATAATTAATGGTGGGATAACATGAAAAAAGAGATTTTTGAGTATACATCAATGTACCTAGTATGTCATCAAGTGAAGTATGAGAGGATTAAGTCTAAGGGGATGATGCAACCATTACCCATACCAACATGGAAATGAAAAAACATCACCATGTACTTTGTCACCGGACTTATGAAGACATCCAAAGGAAACAATGCTATCTGGGCTGTGGTGGATCGTCTTAAAATGATTACACACTTCATTGTGATTATAGAAGATTTCTCATTAGATTAACTGGCACATATATATATCAGAGAAGTGGGAAGAAACCATGTAGTTTCACTATCGATTGTATCTGATTGAGATCTAAGATTCACCTATAAGTTCCAAAAGAGTCTCCAACACACATTGAATAATAAACTGAACATCACTATGGCTTCTCATCCTCAAAATAATGTCCAAAATGAATTAACTATCCAAAAACTTGATGAAATGTTGAGAGATTTCACAATAGACTTCAACGAAGGATGGGATCAACATCTTCCTTTGATTGATTTCTCTTACAACAATAGTTTCCACTCAAGCATCCAAATGGATCCTTATGAGGCCCTTTATGGGGAGAGTTGTAGAATAGAAACATGTTGGGATGATGTTGTGGAGAAAAAACATATAGGTCTAGATGTGGTCTATGTAATGGCGGAGAAGGTTAAGACCATCTAGAAACACATTAAATCTTCTCAAAGTCGACAAAAGATCTATGCCGATAATCATAAAAAAAAGTAGAGTTTGATGTTGGAGATATGGTTTTCCTATGAATATCTCCATGTAAGAGAGAGATAAAATTTGGGAAGAATGGAAATCTTGGTCCATGTTACATCAACCCTTTTAATATCCTTCATCGCATCAGAGTAGTGGCCTATCGAATAGAACTCCCACCAAACCTATCTCAAGTACATGATGTATTCCATGTATCACTCTTGTGGAATTATAAACCTGGCCCATCACATGTACTCAATTCAGAGGTGGTATCATTGGAGAATGACCTCTCTTTTGAAGAGAAGTTAGTGAAGTTCTTATATCGTAGAGAAAAGGTTATAAGAAATAAGACAATGCCCCTCATAAAGGTGTTGTGGAAAAACTGCATGTTTAAAGAACAAATGTGGGAAACATGGGAAGTTATGAGGTAGAGTTACCCTCATCGGTTTTAGTGTGTGGAAAGGAAATTTTTATGTTGAAATTTTTTAAAGGGGAATGTTGTAATTACCTAATCATTCATTAATAAAATTACCTTTATTTTAATATATTATAGAAAAAAATGCAATCTTTTTTTATTATTAATTGGTTTAAATGATAATTAAGTGTCATTACCATTAGTAATATATCTATTGAATAGTGATCACATGACATATATAAATATAAGGTTTTTAAAAATAATCCTTTGGATAGAGACAAAGTAGAGGATGACCTCATCTTCAAGAATCAGGTTGTATGAAGCTCATTTTTCAGATCTCAGAAAGGAGGTAGCTTCACTGGGATTTTCTCTTGACCAAGCCCAAGCTGATATTCAACATGTCAATCTTGAATGGAATCACATATAGGAGAATTTCATGTTAATAGAGATAACCTATTGGTCAATGTTATCTAAGAAACCCCAAGAGTCTGTCACCACCAAACACCTTACCCCTAGGTTCTATGTGGGTGTTATAAGAAGTTATGTAATATGGTATTAGTTACTTATTGTGTAATCTATTTTTATAAATAAAATTCTTCTTTCATAAATTATTTTATATAAGAATAGTATTTCTTAAAAAAATAATGATGTTGATAAATTGAATCTCCAGGTAAAAAGATGCTTTTGAGAAATATATATATTATAATATTAAACTAAGGTTTTTATTAATAATGTTATAATTTTTTTGTATAAATAGTGATTATATCAGTTCCTTATCTGAAAATGATTAGGTAATCAGTTAGATAAGAGTTATATTTTTTATAAGTTAAACCAGAAAGGGTGTTTTTAAAGAATTTATTTTAAGGAATTAATGAATTCTTGAACTAACTAATATTTTAACAAAATATTATCATAAAATTAATTTTATTAATAATAAATTATTATATAACTTTTATGAAGTAGCGTGTAATTTTTATCAAGGTTTGAAAACTATTTTTGTCAAAACCCATGAATTTTCAATAAATGCCGGTATTCATTTTAAAAGTGAAAATTCACATATTTATAAAATTATTTAGAGAAAATTAATTTTATTTCTAGATTCATTAAATCAAAATTATCCAACATTGAATTTATCATAATTTTCTGAGACAGTTGAATTTTTGGGTAAAAATAAAATACCGTATAGATACAATATGTGTTTTATGACATCATAATGACCCCAAAGTGATGTAATAAAAACTATAATGGGTATTATAACAAAATATATGTTTTCCCATTAAAATAACTTTATTTTAGATTTGTTTTACCTATTTTATAAAGCCTTAGTGAATCCTCCAAAATGTATAATGTAATTTAAGATTTTAAATTCATTTATTTGAGGGTGTGACTCTCCTCCACATAAGCAAGGATATTATTTTAATATGTTTTTCCATTGGAATTATAAAATAATTTTTTCAATTATATTTGGAAAAAATCATGGTAAAACCCATGGTATGATTTTTCGTTTTAAATATATTATTATATAGATTCCAAAACCTATGTTTGTGAAATATTAATGAATTCCCCTCTACTTTCCTATATAATCCCAACCAAGATCTTACTTCTCTTCACTCAAAATCCTTGGATCACATCCCTACATTTCCCTAACCTCTCTATAATCTTCCCAAGGCACCCCAATCTCAAAATAAGTCCCTCTTCAAGATTTTGAAGTCACACACTGAAGTAAGAGTTTCATTCCTTTCCAATTTTTATCCTAGTTTTTTTTACTATTACACCCATTTACATTCAATTAAAAATTATGGGGTATATTATTTAAACTCCCCCATACATCCCATATTATTTTTTTATGATGGGACCCCAATTTATCTCTCATTAATCCCCCCCATGTACACTCGTTACGATGCTGAAATTTTTTAAGAGTTATTCCATTTCTCCTCTTTCTTCAAGTTTATCTATTATGTTATGCTTTATATTTAAAAATTACTTATGGTGGGACATGTATTTATATTACCCCATTATTTTACATTTCATGTATATATGATTATATACATGTTTATCTTTAATATACCATTTTTATAATTATTTATGTCACGTGTTATGCTGCCGAAATTGCACCGTGAATTTTCCATGCCAAAATCATCGTGGAATGAAAACCATACCCATTTCTCCATTAAGGGTATTATCCTTTTTGAACATATACATATTGATTATATAATTTTATGTATTTAATCCACTTCCCTTTATCATGGAATAAATTACGATGTTGAATGAATCAGTGTTATATGATCTATATGGCACACTTAAGCATGAGATTGAAATATTTATGAAGGGCGCAGCTTGATAGTGCTCCAATGCATTAGGTAATGTCTAGTATCATGATAATACATGTTAAATGAGGGTTTACTCATGATAATTCATATTTAATGAGGTTTAACTCATTCTAATCCATGTGAAATGATCCTTGAACCATTCTAATATCATGTGGTATGTTGTGGCCACAATTCTTTGTTATGATAATCAAGCTATACCATGCCTTTATGTTCATATTTATCTAATGAACCATTGATATTACTATTACCTAACATGTGTTTTATTCTTCATGTTATTCCTTGTTTACTACCTTACTAGGTTTTATAACTCACCCATTTCTTATATACGTCCTCAGGTTATCCCATGCAATGCTAGGTATGATGGAATGTTGTGGTCATGTAAAAGAGTTTTCAATAAAGATGTTATATTTTATGTATTAGGTTGTCATGTAATGTTATTAGTACCCAAATAAACTAGACCAATTGATCTTATGGATTTTATTAAGTTAATTTTTATATAATAAATCATGTTTAATTGTTTAATAAATAGAAGGGTTTTTATACCATTGATGTGAGTTTGAAAATCTGGACCTTGAATCCTTTTGCTCACAAAATGGATATAGTTATAAATTATCTACTCCTACGTCCCCTAAATAGGATGTAGTAGTAGAAATAATAAATATTACACTTCATGAGATATCCCATACTATACTTAATGTTTATGACTTACCTATCTAATTTTTTCCAGTGTATGGTAATACATTCTCTTATATAATCAAGATATTTTTAATTACGCATATATTGAAGAAGACCCAGAAAGATATTATAAAAAGTATAAAGTATAAGGTTAATTAATTAAGATTTTTTTGTTTCAAAGTTTTTATTCTTAAGATTAAGTATAATATTGATAAGTTTTATTCCAAAAGTGATGAAGGAATTTTCTTAGTTTATTCAAATTCTTGTACATATTAAAGAGTTTTTAACAAAAGGACTAAGAATGTGGAGGTGAATGTTAACATAAAATTTAGTGATATAGATCCACATGATCCTAATACTTCTCTAGAAAACCTTGAGGATGATTTATCCACTATGAACATAATTCTCAACCTTCTGACTCTATTGGAAAGCACGAAGAAATATTATATAGTTCTAATGATCTTTTGGATCCCGAACCTAAACCTATATTGAATCCTAAGGTGAAGAAACCTTATTTTTCTTGAGTTATTTTGACCCTTAAAACCCATCCTTATGATGTTATAGTTGGATACCTAGATAGAGGTACATAGACTAGGTATTCTCTAAGAAACCATGTTAAACATCAAGCATTCTTGTCACATCTTGAACTAAAGAACAGCAATGATGAAATTAATGATGAATTATGGGTAATGTCTATGAAAGAAGAACTAAATAAATTTGAAATAAATAATGTTTGGGGTCCTGTTTCGAGACCTAAAGACTCCTTGACTATAGTTACTAAATGGGTTTTTAGAAAAAAGGTTGATGAATCTTACAATATAGTAAAGAATAAGGATAGACTAGTTGTACAAGGTTATAGTCAATAAATGGGTTTAGAATATAAAGATACATTTTCACCAGTATCCAGACTTGAATCTATTATAATATTTCATTCTTATATATAAAATATCAGTTTTAAACTTCATCAAATGAATCAAAAAAGTGAATTCATAAATGGGAATATAGTTGAGGTTGATTTTGTTGAACAACCCCCTATTTTTTAAAATCCCCATTTTCCAAATGAAGTTTTCAAATTAACAAAATCTTTGTATAGTTTGAAACAATCCCCTAAAAATTAGTATGTCAATATTAGATCTTTTATTATTTTAAATGGATTTTCAAAAGGTATAGCTGATCCTATCCTTTTTATAAAACAAATTTCAAAATATGATTTAGTTGTAAAAATTTATGTAAGTTATATTATTTTTGGAACTTCAAAAAATTATTTATGTATTTATTTTTCAAAAATGATGCAAAATTAATTTTAAATGAGTTTAATGGGTGAAGTCAAATTATTTATTGGTTTTTAAATTTTTAAAAAATAAAGAAAGAATTATATTAAATCAAATTAAATAACCTATGGATATTTGCAATCATTTTAATTTGGATAAAACTATGTGTAGTGATACTACTATGAGAACTACTTATAATTTGGATCTTGATGAAGATGGCAACCCAGTGGATCAAAAAAATTATATAGGTATGAATAGAAGTATTCTCTACTTAACTGTTAGTTGAACTGATATTATTTTTAGTGTGTGTATGTGTGTTAATTTTCAAGTGAACCTAAAAGAGTCACAATTGTTTTCTATAAAAAGAATATTCAAATAATAAAAATATACTACCAATTATTGAAATTTATATATAAGGGGATAAGCATTTGAATTTGTTAGTTATCCCGATTCTGATTTTGGTGGATGTAAAATAGATAGAAAAATAACCTATGGAACATGTCATCTTTTAGGAAAGTATCTAGTATTTTGATGTAATAAGAATAAAAATTTTGTTGCACACTAAACTACTAAAGCTGAATACATAGCTGCAGGTAGTTGATATGCACAAATTTTATTGACGAAACACAAATTACTAGTCTATGGATATCAATTCTGACACGTCCCTATAAACTGTGATAACATAAGTACTATAAATATTTATATGAATCCTATTCAACATTTTATAACAAAGAATATTGATGTAAGACATTAATTTTTAAGAGATTATTTTCAAAAGGGTGATATCACTCTTAAATACATTGGTACAGAACAACTTATTGATGATATTTTTACTAATCATTTGAATTCTGAGAGAATAAAATACATCAAACATGATTTAGGTATGATTAATTTCATTTGAGATTAATTTTCTTGGATTCACCATTCAGTTTCACCAACCATTGAGTTTTACCCATTGTTGAGTTTTAATGACCATTATGTTTTACTCACCATTGTGTTTTACTCACCATTGAGTTTTACTAACTGTTATGTTTTACCCACTATTGAGTTCTACCCACCATTGAGCTTTACTCACCATTGAGTTTTTCCCACCATTGAGGTTTACCCACCATTGAGTTTTACTCACCATTGAGTTTTACCCATTGTTGGTGTCTACCCACCTTTGTGTTTACTCACTATTGTGTTTTTTCACTATTGTGTTCTCACTTACCATTAGTTTTACATACTATTAGAAATCTTATGTCTTTATCAATTTTTTATTGTTTTTTATGTCATCATTGCTGTGTTAATTTTAAAAATGATATATTAATTTAATTTTTTATTTGATTCAAATTTGACTCAGATTTTCATCTATCAATTTGAATTTATGAATCCCTAAATTCTCAAATGATATAAATGGAATTTTTTTCTAAATTCAACACTCTCGTTCCGTGACACTTTTTTATCATGAGCCCTATTGTAACCCTTTCTCTCCGGACCATTGAAATTCCTTATCCATCACCCAAACCTATCATGATGATTTCTATGGTTAGAATGAAGTGAGGTTCTGAGTCTTCTTCAGATGTGTCATGTCCCACAATGAATAATAAATGGGAGTCAGGTAGTTTTTATTCTTTAGAGACATTGAATCATGGTCCCTAAAATAGGGTTGTAGTACCTGAAAAAGAAGTTCAAGAAGAATGGTTAATGTCGAGAAAGTCTAGAATCCATTTTTTGTATTTTCAAAGGACACTTTTAAAGGGTACATGTGAACCCTTAAAACTTCTTCCAATAAAAACATTATAAGGAATGACAAAATAGAGAAATACTTCAAGAACCACTACTCCCTAGTGAGAACATAGTTATGTCAAGTCTCCACCTTCTCATAACCACTCGGCTAGCTGTCACATGCAGGGTTTCATGTTCCTAGTACTGATGGAAAAAGTTATACCCTCTTTATCTTTCAAATATTGATGGACATGGTCTATTGAATACATCATACTCTGAATACTCATCTAGAGCTATTCCTTATAGAGTGTCTAGGTGCTTCATAAACAAGAATCAAAATCTCACAAAATACCAACATACATACATAGTTTAAATAAGAACCTGAAATAGAATCAATACAGATCCAATAATACACCACGAGGGAGAGGAAAAATGCATCGAATCTTTTTGAATCACATAATAGAATAAACTAGAGAAACTGAAATGTGCATTATATAGGGAACTAGTGCAGTTAAAAAGTGCATCACAGAGGTAACTAGAGAAACCAGAGACCTGCATCATAGAGGACTCTATATCAGAGTAAGAGCGTATCATAGGACCGATAACCTCTACCTCCACTACCACTTTTAATGAAACCTAAACCATAAAAGGCTTCCCAGCAGGAACTATCATAAGAACCACCCCATGGGATATCAAACTGAAGTGAAAAAAACACCTCACAATCAATGGATTGATCCACATTGTAGCATTATAAATCACCAAAATAAATTAAAACATGGATGAGAAGTAGGGAGAATAAAATGGCACTAGAGAAGCCTCAAGTGCATTGTATAGAAAGCTAGAGAAACCAAAATGTGCATCGCAGAGGTGACTGGAGTAGCAAAAAATCGCATCATAGTGGAAAGTGTAGAAACCATAGATGCATATCACAGAGGCCACGGGAGTAGTGTAAGAGTCCATCATTGGGCCAAGAACCTCAACCACCACTGTGCTCAGACCCCCCACTAAAGACATCAAATTTGTAAAAAACCATCGACAAATTAGAATAATTCATACCATGGTAGGGAGAAAAAATGAAACCCAAACCTCCACAAGATTCCCATCCGTTATGAACGTCTCTAATGTTACAAAAGAATCATCAAACATGATTCGGTAAAAATTAAAAGTGAATGAAACCAAACTAAAAATCACAAGCTTCCCTAAAGACATGAATTTATTTAGTTGTTTTAATAGGGTGAAATACTATCCATGAAAATAAAAGATTAGCCATAATGAAATCCATGAACACACAATAGTCGTGACCCAGTCCTCCCATTTGCTTCGACAATAATATGAGAAAACAACCCCCACAGAAGCACCAGTTATATAACTTGAACCCTATTCAAATAAAAATACAAAATTTATTCATTCAAAAATTTGAACCCCATATTGACAAAACCCAAAAAAAATACTTTTGGTAATCAGATCTACAAAAAACACCAACTTACCACAAAGACTAGGCCATTTTGATGATGCTATCTTTCTAGAAAAGACACACCAAATCTTCTGATGGTCACTGATTGGTTAAATATAGAGGACCAAGCCCAAACTTCCATTAGAGCAGTCGCTATTGATGAAGGGTGACTTTTCCACAATGTGGAACCAAGATGTTTACCTTCTATGTCTGATGAAGAGAGGTGAAAAGATAAACCTATGTAGATATATCATGCTTCACATGTTATAAATTACCAATCTATATTCAAGATCTAATTCCCTAATCTACCCTAATCTTATCTCAATGATGTTGGAGTCCAGGGTTTATTTGAAGAAGGTGAAGAATCAGTAGTGACTTGGGGAGGTTTCTGTATCATAAGAGTTATATGTATAAGGATGAAAATTAGGTGGAATCCATGGAAGAAGTAATGGATCAATAATGGTGAAATTCTATATGATTATTTCAAACCATATGATCATCCTTTGGACCAGAAGACCTTTTGGACCGTGGTTTGGAACCAGATGAAGTGGTGGAATATTCTGATAAAGAGGAAGAAGAGTTTGTTGCCTCTAGAGATGAAGAGGAGAATGAATTCTCTATGGATGAGGGAAGTGACCCTGATCTACCTCATAACTCTCCTTCTATTCGATGTGCGGCACCTAACCCTCCTAATACACTCATTATTAGAGAGAATATTTTGAAAGAAGGAAGTGATGATGAAGAGGTAGATGATTTAGGTGAAGATAAGATCAAGAGTTCTTCTAAATCTATTAAGGAAACTAGAAAGGGAAATTAATAAGATAACGAAGACAGAGGAGATGATGAAGATGGAAATGGAAGTGGAAGTTGAAATGGTGATAGAAATATAAGTGGCCAATATGGAGATTCTTATGGTCCTAATGTATGCATTGGATTTGAGGATGTTGAAATACATCAAGATCTTATTTCTTCTTCTGGTTTATCTAGTTCTAGATCTAAAGAAGGACCATGCCTTGTTGGTGATGTGGGAAGAACTATAAGACAAAGAATGAAATATTTAGTTGAATGGGAGTAATACCCAAGTTTGGGGATCCATCTAGTTGATTCTACTTTTTGTAACGATCTTATTATTCCTATAGATGTTATTTTGTAGTCTATTGTTGAGAAGTCAGTGGATGTATAGATGAAGGTTGTTGCAATTGTTGAGAATTCAATTGCTAAGAAAGTAATTTTTGATCCAGCTATTATTGAACTACCAGTTGAAGTATTTATGTCTGTCGAGGCTTCTTTCATTGTACCTATTGTAGGCATGTCTACCGTTTCTAGTTATTAAATTGTTATATCTCTTAGTATGTCTCCTGAAGGTTAGATGGACACGATGTCTAAAGAATGAGATAAGTTTTCTATTAGTACACTAAAGAATGGTGGAACTAATATTCAAGAATCAACGGATCCTAAGGGATCATTAGTTAATCATATTGATTATGTTGGTTTATTTCAAAGGTTTGATTCTAAGATAGTGTATGTAGCAGTCATTGTCTCTACATCATTGCTTGTCCCTGTTGCATCTACTATCACCAGAGGTAACATGGAATCCTTAAAGAAAGGATGCTTTTTGATTTTAGTCTTATGTTATAAAGTAAAATGACTCATGTCACTTAGTTAAATGAAATGGATGCAAGGTATTTATTTGAGCTGATGATACAACATATTTATTCAAAAATGATACACCACATTCTAGAAGTAAAAATTGATAATATGAGACTTTCTAGTTAAGTAGAGTGTATAAAGTCTGTGTTAGAAGGGATGTATACAACCTTTTCTACTTATATGGATGATTTAATTGAGAGGATTGATAATATGCCTTCTACACCTTCTAATTATACTGCTCCTCCTCCAGTTTTTGATATTTAGATGACTAGATCTATTATAAGAGAAGATCTTAGATCTTCTTTATGTGGTGAACATTCTATACCACAAGAAAGTCTGAGAAATTTTGGACATAATAGGGATCATATACAGATGATGGTAATGATATATATGAGAGGCATGAATTCTGACATAGAAACCATTGAAAAAGAAATAAATTATTAACTCTCAAGTATTTCTCTCTAATCTTGAGTTGAATGATAATTTAATTTATCTGGTAGAAAATATGGGGATGCATGTGATCAGTAAATCCTTTAAGGAACAACGAAATTATTTGAAGATCATGACTCCAATGCTTCAATAGGTTATGGAATGGAATAAAAATTTCTTTTGTGCTATATAGAGAGGTAGAAACATCATCATGGATTTCATAAATCTTATAAAGTCATTTCTATGTGTTTAGGGAACAATTTTTGTGGATCATGAGGGAATTTTAGTTATATCTCACCTAGCCCCTACAACTACTAATCTATATTATTTCATATCGGTTGTGACTAGAGATACGCATGTACCTTTCCTAGATCATTTTTATCTTTTTTCACTTTCTCCTAGAGAAGTCATGAAACACCTTATACCATTCATCATTAGAGATCCTCATTCTCTAACTAATGTTCATCCACCCATTCAAATCATTACCTCATCTATATCTATGGGCCCTAATGCCATCCCTTGATCTCCCTCAGGTTCTAATGCAAAGCCTTCTACTTCAGACAAAGGGAAGTGAAAAGCACATATGGATCCTTCCAAACATCCTGAGATGCATTAATTATTATAATATATGTCTTTGATAGGAATTTATTTTTGTAACTTTTTTTTGAAACTTTTTTGTTTTTCTTCTAGTGACCTTTATAAATGGAATTTTTTTATTATACATATTCTGTTTCATTGCATTTCAAGTTTTATTTATAATTTTTGATAATCCCAAAAGAGGGAGAGGGATTTATGGAATTTATTTTTTTAGTATTATTCCTTGATACCATACTAATATTCCTTGTTATATATGTGTAAATACATTGATACTATATTTTCCATTGATATTGGTTTCTATCTAATATCATATGATACCATGTGTATCTTTTTTTCTTTTATCTTTACATTTGATTCCATGGTATACAAACTTTGATGATTTATCTTTGATACCATTTTTATAAAATGTCATGATTTGTGATCATCGAAAAGGGGGATATTGCTATAACCCTTGTTTTATTGATCAAAAAATCATTTTTATTATGATATTAATGATTTTTATGTATTATGGAAGCGTTTTATAATATAACGAAGATTGGAAAAAAATTAGCTAAGTATTAGAAAGACTCACTATTGAGATTGACTCATCGCCAAGGATAACTCACCATTGAGGTTGAGTCACCACTAAAGATGACTCACCTTTAAGGATGGGTCACCGCCAAGGTTGAGTCACATCATGCTTTAGTCACCGTCGGGAAAAAGTTATTGGAAATATGTCTAAGTACTAGAATCACCTACCATCAATTATGTCTCACCAATATAACAAAATTTTGGTAAAGTGTCAGAAATTCATATCAATATACCTGAGTCACCATTGAATATGACCTTCCATTAGATTGGAAATATGAAAAAGTGTTGGAATAACCTACCGCCTAGAAGTGTCACTGTTGGCTTGACTCACCGCCAGACTCACTCACCTCTAGCCTCAGTCACCGCCAGCCTCATTCATTGCTAGCTCAGTAACTTCCAAAGACTGCCGACATTGAAAATAATCACTACCACTATTGTGTTTATTTTGAATTAGATATATTTGATGAATATATTATTTAATTTAATGTGATTGATTAATTTAATTATTGTTCTCAAATCTATTGAAGATAAGCACTAAAGAATGTTACATCCCAGACTACAAGGATGCATGATCTCTGGATGATTTTTATCCACATGGATACTCCTTCATGGTACTATTTAATAAATTAGAATACCCCCTCATGTGAAGATATAGGCGTGCATAATCCTAGAGACAATAGACATGAAAAGAGTTCCACTTTCTGAGAGCTTACACACTGCATCTATCTTAGACATGATCGAGGAAAAGTAGAGATTACATAACATTCAACTCCTTACCATAGTCCGAAAAGAAAATAGTATATGGCACTCTATTTCATAGTGAATTTCAGAAAATCAAATCAATATCCCTATTCTAGTTGCATTCAAGGAGTCAAAACCTTTTGAGCTTATCAGACATAGCAACACATTCATTCAAATTATTTTCATTTTATCTTTATGTTTATTTTATTTAAATTATGGGTAGTGTGTCTTAATATATTTTATTTATACCACACTGAATACTATAATTTAAATATTAGATACAAGTTATATTCTCAAATGCTATTTATTATTTCTTTCCTACGTTTTGTGGAATAGGTCTTTGTGTGGTCATTATTTGTTTATTCCCATACATTTTATGGGAGAGGTGTTATCTATTCGGGATAACTTTTTTACTATTGTAAGCCCAATAGAGCATATGGATCATAGATTATTTTATATAATCCTCTTAGAATTAGTTGATTTCAAAGTAGAGTGGATTGAGTCTTTTCTTGGGAATGAACCACTTTTATTCTTTCCGCTGTGTGTTTTTTTTGATTAATTTACATGCTTTAAAATTGAATTTATTTTAAACTCTAAAAAATGACTACTTTGATACTTAACCATAATTTTTGTTTATATAAGATTTTTATTGAGTAAATTTAATTCAAAGGTTAAACTAATATTATATATTGTTTTAATCAAGACTTAATCAATATATTACAATTATTTTAAAATGTTGTGAATCATATCGATCTACTATTTTAGTTAACTAGGATGTTCTTAATTAAATTGGGGGGGGGGGTTATTTGAACTTATTTTAATAAAAAAATTATTAGGAACTCAATTCACCCCCTCGTGAGATACTCACTCTAAACAAAAATTACCCATCTTCCTCATCGCTTGAGCTTTCTTCTTGTTAATCAATATGTTTCATGAATTTGTTAATTTTTACAATTTTTTCTCTTTATAATGACTACTTGAAGTAGACTAGTCATAATTTTTCATACACAATGTACTCCACATATTTCTTCATTGAAAATTTTCATTATTCTCACCATTCTTCTTGGTCTCTTTAGAACTTATTTCTATTCTATTTCTTTTAGAACTATGTTAAACCTCTTATATTCATACTCCACTTTTTTATTTCATGTAAAATATTCTTAAAAGTATCAAATTCCTCCATGATTAAACCCCTTGGGTAGGGAGATTCTATTATACTTTCTATTTAATCTTTTTTAGGTTTTTAAAGATAGGGGCCATCACTCTTTTTTGGTCCTCATCTATTTCCTCATCATAAATCCTTGTCGCGTCATGAGACTTGATAGTTATTATGACAGTGGTCACTATGGAACCTCTACTGTGCCTCCCCATATTCCAGAGGATGCCGACTTTTAGTAACGGACTACGGTGTTAACAAGGGGAGACTATACTCTGATATCATAGTATCATAATAATGGATAAATAAAAAACATCATCCATGATAAATAATTATAGCACATGGAAGCAATAAAATAATACATGTTGTAATAAAATTTAATGTTGAAGAATACATTCATATAACCAGAAACTAATCACCCATCAGGATAATGATATATATAAAATATAAAAAATACAAAATGATTTTACTACTATCCTTAGGACTCATCACATCCTAGTATCAAACTCTATGTCATAAGTCTCCCTCTATCATAAAACACTATAAATATAATTTACCTAAAACTGTGAATAGTGGAGTTTGCTTAGGTACCCAAGTGACATGGCTACCCAAGAAGGGTGTGAGTACAACTTAGTATGGAACCACCAACAATGTCCTTAACACAACCAATAAATATAGTGTATGTGCATATGATATTCTTATAATAAACAAACAAATATAAAAGAATAATTAATAACTATCATCAATCATTATTATCTAATGTGACACTCAGTATTGAATATACCTATTTCTCCAAAGTGTATCTAAGATAACTGTATAATAATTCTAAATAGGATAAGGCTATATGAACATTTAATAGTAGGTTTTACGAATAATATCATAGGAAGTATCCTAGGAATCTCACGTCATATCAATCATAAACACTGAATCCCACATCATATCATTTTTACCCATGATTGAATTTTTATAAAATTTCGTAAAATGAATATTATTTTAATTTTAAGAGTGAGTGACTTTTGAATTTTTATTGAAAATGTGAAAGGAATATTTGTTTTAATGCACACAATATAAATGAAATTTTCCACCATAAAGACCACTCAATACTTTGAATCTTACTCTAGAAATCTACATGGTTATTTTCATATAAAAAATTTTCCTTTATATTTAGGAAATTTTAATATTCTAAATAAGTTATTTTAAAGGAAAAATGATATTTTACTCAAGAATTTATCCCATAATATTTTAAATCCATTTTTCATCTATAGTTTCATACTTGATGATACTTATGATTTACTAGGGATACGATCCAATGTTTCCATACAATTAATTTTTTTGGATGGTTTAAAATGATAATGATTTAAGGATGATTCTATGTAACTTGGTTCTTTCCCATGGGTTAAATATTTTATGATAAAACCTTTATGAAACTAATTTATTTTCCAAGGGTTATGATATGATTAATAATGAAATGTTTATGAAACATGTTTCCTTTCCATGGGTTATGATATGATGATATGATAAATATTTTTTGATCTCATGGCACACAGATGTATGATTTTTAATATCTGATATGTGGGATAAGAATTATATAGACCTCCAATAAACTTGGTAAATATGGATATCTCATGAGATAATAAGGACTAGAATGTGGAGTGAACTCAGTTTATTAAGGGACTCTATCCACTATGATAGTATTGGGAGTTGACCTTTACTAAGGATACGATGAAATTGGGAGTGAACCCAATGCTCTATAATAATATTAGTATTGATCCTTGATTAAGGAAATTATTTTCCATGATTATGTTTATGCCAGAAAATTAGGTATTATTCCAATGTTATTATCTCATGGATCATGTTCTTTTATTTATTTATGATTTATTTATCATTAACTACTAAGATTTATTCTATGAATCAATATTATGATCTATGATATGTAGGGTATGGTTTCAAAATATTAAGATCATATTTGCATACCCTTATGATCATGTTATGTTTATGTTATCATTAGTATATCTCTTTTTACCCTAATTGAGCATCTGATATTACCATTTCCTATGTTTCCTTTCAAAGGGTTATGAAGAAGGGTCTTAAGTATGATATGGACAAGAAGAGTACTAGTTAAAATAACATAATGGTATATGGTGAAGATCTATTATGAACAAGTTGTTTATGTATCCAGGTTTCCAAATATACCAAAACAATAAGATTCAAGTGTGTAACATTATTTAATGTATTGAATATTCATCTAATAAGATGTAAAATATATGTATAAAAAGTATGAGTCACATTAGTCGGTACTAGAGATATGTTTATTTATAATGGGAATCTAGGGTGAGAAATATTTCGTGAGAACCCTTAGTATAATCCTATGTATAGAAGAACAGAATATGTTATGCAAGATATAGGATTGTTTTTTCCTAGAAAACATCCCAGTTTGGAGACTATAAGTGGATGTGGTTTTCACATAGATTTATATAGGGGAAATAACCTTGAAATTAGTTGCCAAGTATATCTCATCCATTATTCTAGTACGTGGGGAGTATTCCCTTACAACAAAACTAGTTTGAAACTCCCGAGGGATATGATTGTGATAACTCTCATTTTATTTATGAACCATTATGAATGATTTTAAGATAATATGATAATTAATAACCTATGTTAAACCTAAAGTTTCATAGATTTAAAATAAGGTTTCATTATGTAGACATTTTAAAATGGTTTTTCATTATTATTTTGTTTCCTACTATGTTTATTATTGCTCATGGTATATTTTTAGTTTTAGTCAATAGATGGAACCAGAAGGAATCATGTTAACACTGAATGTGATGGATGGTGGAATGATTTTCCTCATAAGAAAATAAATGAAATGGTAGATGGATATTGAAATCTTGGGACTATGCCTAATCAGCTATCTACTTATATGATTAATTATATCAACTTAGGTGAGTTTCATAAAAAACCCAAGTAGAAAAAATGAAGTTTCATGAATATGATTGAGGGAATAAGATTTAATTTCCTACATGTCAATTATGTGTGAATAATAACTCTGGTAAATGTCTCAAAAAAATTATAAGATATTTTTTGTGTGGAAAACAAAGGAATAGAGTATGTAATTGTCGAGAAAAATAAATATTTTTTGGAGGGATATCAGGTTCATCCAAAGGTACCATTCATAGTTCAATTTTTAATATTTGGAAAACTTGGGAATTATCTGAGTCAATTCCCTAATCCAAGGGTTAACTCCTAGACAAAGGAATTACATATGTTATGTTAATCATTGAAGTGAAAGGATTGAAGCCTTTTTGTATCAGGATTCAAAAATTATGTTGCAGAAGTGTTATATCCATGGAATTATTGTCATATGAATAATTAATATAGAACCACAATACTTTAACACATTTTTATTTTATAATGAATTTGAATTTTCTGACAGATTATAATGCATGCAACAAAAAGTTTAAACAAAACACTATTTTGTTGTGTTTTCATAGTAAATTAAATGTTTAAACTTATAGATAATTTATATTGTCAAATTTATATGTTATATATCCGATTAAATATTTTTACATTCATACAATATATCTTCTTGGCATAAGATAAGAATAAACCTAATTTTATGTAGAAATACCTATATTTTTCTAAAGGGAGTTTCACCACTTTTTAAGGGATAACATTTTAAAAATCAATTTTTTTAACAAATTTATATATTTTGTTTGATAAAATAAACTTATTATTTTAGATCATAATATATTAATTTAATTTGGGGTAATTTTTTTATTTTTCTAAAAAGATTCATGTTTTGATGAATAAGAATAAAATATTATATTTTTTATTGAAAACAACTTTTTCATCAAAATAATTTATAATGATAAATTATATTTTTTTAGTAGTGTTAAAGTATAATTAGATCAATTTTTGAACATTTAATATAATTTAGATAATTGGAACCAATTTCACATTGAATTTGGATATAAAAATGTATCAATATTATGAACATTTTTAATTTAAAAACTTCTTTTCTCATTCAGTTAATGAGAATAATTTTAAATTAATTACTAAATATTTTGTGTTTTGAATTTTTAAAAATAAATTAAATATTGGGAATAAGTGGGTATACAATATTTACATGGGTCTCTTTTATTTTTAGATAATATTAATAGTAACTTTAGTATTTTTTTAATTACCACCATTAAGGTTAAATCAGGAAATTAAAGGAAAAAATATTATAATAAGTATTATAAAATTACCATAACACTTTTAATAATTTTATTTTATGAGTTATTTTCGACAAAAAACATCATTGAGATGATTTTATGGCCTTTTGGAGCCCCTTGGATGACTCTAATCTTTTTATAGTGTTTTATTTTAAGAATAGTCAAATATGTCATACTCATGTTTTTAATAATTATTAAAATTTTAATAAGTTGTTACTCAAAAGATATTTTTTAATATAAATAGTAATTTGAAATCTAAGTTTCTATCAAAATCATGATAATTTATTTCTATCTTCTTGGGAATATATAATTAAATTAAAATCTTTCACTATGATGATGAAGTAATTGTTCAATTAATGGACATATCAAATACATGTTTTTAAAAATATTAAAATAAATAAAATTTGATATAATTAATGACCTCCACAATTATTATATATTTTCGTGAAATATTAGGGATTTATTAATGGTATTTTTTTGAAGTTATATTATGTATAGATGTTTTTTATGAAGTCATAAAATAAATAAGATAAAAATTTACATTAATGATATTTTAAAATAAATGATATTTTATTAAGTGATATAAAATCCATAAAAAATATAATATATAGAAACATTATTGAAATAAGTTTTAATGTTTTACCCATTACTAATTTATTAATCTTTTGGAATCTTATAGTTACAATATTGTCCCTTAAAGTGTAAAAACCATGTTTTCACATTAAGAGTAAAAGGGTTTAACTAACAGTTAATGCCAAATTATGAGGGTATGAATGTGATCTAAACATGTATGAAGATTATTTTTTGAGATTATTTAGGCCCATAATAATATTAAATTTTAAATAAATCACTTTGGATCCATTTTATGTTGAAAAATAATTAATATTATTTTTATAGTTTTTGAGTTTCCAAAAGTGCCCCTCACCTCAATTATAAAAGGAAACCTCCTCCCTCGCTTCATCACACCCATTTTAGCTTTCTATATTAACCAAAACCTACCCAAATAAGATTAAAAATACCCTAACCTCGTCCTATAATCATATTTTTTTAATAAACCTACCCAAGTAATTATTTTGGTGTAAACCCAAAAGAGTTACGCAAAAATGAAGTAACATTCTACAACGATCACATTCGTTTTATTTGTTTCTCCAACCCTTAATTTAACATCATTACATGCTTATATAATAATATAAGTATAAAAATATAATTATATATTGTAATTTTAAGGTTTTTACCTACACATACACACACTTCCATCAAATGGGTAGAAAACTTACCATTTATGTACGATGAATTTCCACCCCATGAAACGATGTTGTTCATTTTTCCTTTACCACCTCTCACAGTTGGGAATTATAATGGAGACACTGGTTTTATATGATATATATATATATATATATATTATTTTTGTTTTATTTATACACTAAAAGTTCTATACAAAACATATGTTCATTATTTTCATTTTTTGTAAATATGATAACATCGTTTTTGGAAGTACGGAGAACCACCTCCTCAAAGTGATCTGATTCGTTCACACTATACATGGAACGTATAAAGGATGGTTTTAAGAAACATATGAGGAATATATGAAATATATCTAATAATTATACTATAATATGTATATATATAGCATTTACTTTTCATTATTTTAATATAAAAAAGAAATGAAAGTATCATTCATGTGTACGTACGACCTACCATCTCCATGATTGGTGTATTTCATATCATATATCCAAATTTTATTTATTACTATAAATACATATATAAATAATATATATGATATTAACATCCTGTTTTACATTATTGAGATGATGAAATCATGATCAAATTAATTGGAACAACAAGTATCAAGTCAAAACATACTAAAAAAACGAGACAATTTACACCCAAAATATTTAAAATATTGGAAAATTATGAAAAAATAGGTAATGAGATATTATAAAAATTAAATGATATTATAAATATGAGTATGTTTTTTATTTAATAACATGATTAAAACTATTATAAATTAGTTTATGGGAGTTCACCCAAAAAGGGAACATAGTGTAATAGAATTTTTCTCAATTTCATTTCATTGAGGCATTTTGTAATTTTATGCACCTTGTTTCTTTTATATGGGGTATATAATACCATTTGATGTGTTATATCATGAATATAATTAATTTTATGATATTATAAGTTTCATTTAATGTTATTACATCATGATAATTATTGTTAAATCCATATTATTTATTCAATATAGACATTTGATAAGGCATATAATTATTAATTAAATTGATTACCCGCTATAAGGAATGATTTAGACTAACATTGATGGGTGGGGCTGAGACCTTATATAGAACCTTTATGCATTGGTAGGTTCTCATGAGTCAAATAAATTGACAAAATAATTTGGTCTCTACCAATGTTTTTAAACTGTAATTGTGAAAGGTCTTGACGGTATAGTTTTTCATGTGCCTTAGACACTACGTCTAATAATTAAGAATTTTCATCACAGATATTTCAGTTATTATTGTTATTACCCAAGATATTTTCATATGAGAAAATATATGGATTCATTTAATTATATTTTTATTGATTAAATAAAATGTGTTTTAATTATTTAAATTTCCATATTGATTATACATTATCTAGTTATTTGTATGACATGTCTTATAAGTTATTTTCCTTTCTATCATGACATATTCTCACAAATAAATTATTTCTTCTATTTTAATTACCCTTAATTAGAATTTGATATAACCCTTATTATGTTTTTTAGCCTTGATTAATGAAGAGGTATCATTTGAATGAGTTTTAAGGATTCTTAGATTTTACTTATCTTATGATTTATTTAATTTTCTTACGGAATCATGGGTATTATGTATGAAATCTAGTTTTACTAAACTACAAAACTATTTGGTCCTTTTATATATTTTCAATTGTAAAGAATCCAATGTAATAAAATGACGCATCAGCTTTGGGATTCTAGGGTTGGGGTGTTAGAGTTGGTATCAATAGAAGTTTAGCATCAACATGGACACTAAATTTAAAAAACGTAGATTATGGAATATAAACTTAAGATAAACATTGAGTATATGTCGAAAGAACATATTATAATTTCGGTATGGTAGAGATTATGTGGGTATTCCAAAAATACATCCATGTATAGATACTACTAGTGGACATGGTTCTGAAACAGATGTACCTAGGGTAACAACTCCATTAAGGTGTATCTGCTCTAACCTAACGTAACATGTTAGATGATAATGATGCTTAGTGTGACCTGGTTTGGCACTCTCGGGGTATACATATAGGATAATTCACATTCTCTTTACCCTCCATTAGGAAGGATTTGAAATTAAATACATCCCTAAAGTATCCAACATTTATTATTTATGATGTATAAATATTTTAATTTATGTTGAGTGTTATACCATACTTAAAATTTATGATTTGTTGCGATAAGTCTTTATATTACCTTATTTAAAAATGGCACATATAAGGATGAATGGTATCAATAATCTTGGAAAATGTTGAGATTTATCTACTATGGAAACCAATATAGCTGTTATTGGAAAAGAATAAATTATGGTGATACTAGGGAAAATTAATCCAGTTATGAAAAATAACCTTGCATAAATGGAGAAACCAATTCCATAAAGAGAATATCCTTTGATGGACCACTTTATGTAAAAAAATCCACCATCATTTAGTGGGAGTACTAATCAAATTTTAGTTGAAAATTGATTAAGTATCTTGAGAGGATACTTACGGCCTCTAGATATAGTGAAATTGGAAAGATTACACTTTCAATGTATTATCTCAATGGTGATACTGATCAATGGTGGTACTTGATCTAGAATTCCATATAGGAAAAAAATGCAACTCATAAATGTATAACTTTTAAGGAGAGAATCATCAATAAATACTTCCCTCATGATCAAAAAACTGAGATGAATAGGAAGTTACTTAGTTTAAGAAAAAAGGAGAAGATAATGTTTTAGATTATTAATTTACCTTTATATATTTATCCAGGTGTACTATAGATTATATATTAAACATAGAGTGCAAGACTAATCACTTATTTGAAGGTCTTAAGCATGATATCTAAAGGGTTCTGATTTCTCTAACTATTTAATCATATGTTGGAATAGTTTTATGTGATATCAATATAGAGAAGAAATTATCATGAATCTGGGAAACAAAGACAAGAAGAGGCCATCTGGGCACCATGGAAAAGTGAATGCATCAAAGAGGTAGAATAAGTTTGAGAGATTTTCATATTGTAAAAACTATGGAAAAAAACCAAGGGAAATGTTTGAAAGGGATAGAGGTTTGTTATAAGTGTGAACATAGGGGTCACCAGGATCATGAATTCAAGGGTAAGAAACAAATAAATGATTTTAAGTGTTACAATTGTAAATATATGGGACACTATGAAATCAAATACCCAAGTTTCAAGGTAATCGACCACAGAAGAGGCCAAGGGGAGATGGTCAAGGTTATGAAATCAATTCTGTTAAGGTAAAAGTTACCAATGATGTGGTGGTAGTTACATTAATCCTATCGTAAAATTTTACCAATGGTTTATTTGATTCTGGATCATCGGACTCTTTTATATTTACCTACTTTTCCAAGATAATTAGAAATTTTTCTTTTTATTTAATAATGGAGTCTTTAGTGAAAAATTCTAAGGGAACTCTCATTGAAACAAATGTATGGTGGGATATCCTAATTATTACACATAAACATGATTTAATTTTTAAAATTATCATTATATCTATGTTTAACTTTGATATAATACTTGGTATAGACTGTATTTCAATATATGATGAAATAAATTTGTGCAAGAATAAAGAAATTGAAATTTTTGAGGAAGATGCAGAATTCCTTATCTTTAGAGAAGAAGCGTCCACACCTAATTCTCTTTTATATCCACCCCCAATAACTCTACTAAGTGAAATAATGGGGAAACATGAGAAAACAACATCAAGTGATGGAGACGGTAGTCATAAAATTGAGGATGTACCTATTTTCCAGTAATACATTGATGTATTTCCTGAGGAATTATCTTGACATCCCATAGATCATGGAGTGGAATTTTACATTTATTTAATCCCTGATGAAAGGCCACTATGAAATACTCCCAATTAAATGGCCACTATATAATTAGTTTATTTGTAGAAACAACTAGAGTATTTGGGTAATAAGGTATTTATTCACCCTAGTGGTTCACCATGGGGATCACATCTTATTTTTGTTCAGAATAAATATGGATCCATGAGGTTGTGCATTTTTCATAGGGGAATTAATGAAATTACAATAAAGAAAAAGTATCCTATACCTCTCATTGATTACTTGTTAGATCAAATTCAAGGACCCTAATATTTTTTAAATATTGATATTCATTTTTTGTATCACCAATTGAATTGGAAGGAATAATGAACCCTCTATTTTTATTGACCCAATGAACAGATTATTCAAATAACATCTTGATGATTTTGTTGTGGTATACATTAATGACACTTTGGTGTGTTCTAAAAGCTATTAGGATCATGATAATCAGTTTTAGATCATTCTTAAGACACTTAAAATGGAAGAGTTATATAGGAAATTTAGTAAGTGTGATTTATGGCTTCAAGAATATACTTTTCGTGGCCATATTTCCACCAATGATGGAATATTAGTTGATCGTGCAAAGAAAAAGGTAGTCAAATAATGTCCCACACTAACAAACATAACTGAGGTATGTAGTTTAATTGGTTAGGTAGGTTACTATTTTTAGTTCATTCAGAATTTTTCCTGATTGGTTAACTAATTAAACAAGATTACAAATAACTGGGTTAAGTTTTTTTGGATAATGAAATGTGAAGAATGTTTTGATGAACTAAAAAGAAGAATATTCAATGCTCTTATTTTGAATCTACCATCTAGAAGTGATGGTTTTATCATATATAGTGATGCATCGAAGAAGGGGCTTGGTTGTGTCCTAATAAAAATGGTAAAGTTATCACATATGCATCAAGGTAATTGAAGACTCAAGAAAAACCAATCCAATCCATGATCTTGAGCTAGAGGTTGTAATCTTCACTTTGAAAATATGGATATATTATATCTATGATGAAACATGTGAGATATAAATGGATCATAAAAGTATAAAATGCATATTATCATAGAAATATCTCAACATGAGACAAAGAAAATTTCTCGAGCTATTCAAGGATTATTATTTCTCTATACACCACCACCCAGAGAATGAAAATATGGTAGAATATGCATTGACTTTGAAGGATCATATAGTTCAATCCAAAATTAGAATTAACAAGGATCCAATATTTGTGGATATAATAAAAATAGATATGTGAATTTCTAAGGGAGGGGAGACATAAATAAATTTTCAAATTATTTTTAAACCATATTTATTAGAGAAGATAAAGAATTCTCAATCTGATGGTGAAAAACTTCATAATAAAATTAATGGCCTCAACCATGGAAAATCAATAGACTTTTTGGGTGAATTTGGTGTTCTAAAATTTGGAAAGAGGATACGTGTTCCATCTATACCTGAGATGAAAAGAGAATTGTTGGACGATGCCCATAAATCAAATCTTCCAATACACCTTGGTAGTATAATGATGTATAGGGACATGGGGGAACTTTTTTGGAGGGATTACATGAAGTGGGAAATTTCTGATTATGTGTTCTGATTTTTGGGTTTTCAACTAAATAATATGGTGAGGTATCATCCTAAAGGATTCTAAAAACCACTTAATATTCCGATGTGATAATGGGATGAAATTTCTATGTATTATTTCATGGGACTCCCTAAGACTCTGAGAAAGAATAATGCATAAGGGTTATCATTGATCACCTATCCAAATAAACACTTTTACTTGCTATAAGGGAAGAAATGCCTCTTTAGTGCCTCAAAATGCTCTATATCAAGGAATTTATAATACTTCATGGCAAAACTTTGTCAATTGTTTCATATCAAGATCCTTGATTTATAGAGAAATTATGGAAGAGTCTTCAAAAGGCTCTTAATACTGAGCTTCATTTGAGAATTTCATACCATAATCAAACTAATGTACAATATAAAAGAACAATTCAAACAATAGAAGACATATTGAGGTCATTATCACTCAACTATCAAGTTATGTGCTATTAATACCTACATTTGATATAGGTTTACATTAATAATATTTCCCAATAAAATATTTATATATAACCGTATGTAGAATTATATAAAAAGAGGTGTAGCAGTCCGACTTGTTGGGATGAAGTTGGTGAAAGGAAACTTGTAGGCCCAAAAATTGTAGAAAATATAATGAAAAATGTAAATTATATTCAGTATCATATTAAATATTCTCAATATAGGCAAATATTTATGCATATAACTAGAGGATATATTTAGATTTCCAAGTGGGAGATCATGTTTTCTTGAAAGTATCTCCATGGATGGGTGTAATAAGGTTCAGTAATAAAAGGAAACTATGTCATAGATTCATTATATCATTTTCTATTCTCAACAGGTGTAAAGACCCGTAAATTTCAAGGAAATTTTTTTCTTAATTTTCTTTGGAATTTTACAAGAACGCAGTTTCTGACGGCGCCTGATTCCGAGGATGGTGTGCCCGGAATCATTTTCTGAAGTTTGGCTCGGGTACGTTCAGTGAACGGACGAGCGGGTTTTTCTAACTTTTGAACCGGTGCCCGGAATCCAATTCTGAGGGCACCGATGAAATCGCAGCGCCGGTATTCACTTAGAAACGCCTCTTCCGGAGTTGCGTTTGCTCGGGTGTGGTTTTTAATTTTCGGGCTTAAAGATAAGAAATAAAATAATTTTGCGACAGCTTTATTTTATTTCACTTAAGCCACTTGGAAGCCACTTAAAGGAGGCTTGAACTGAGTTGAACTAGATAGGATGCTATCCAGAAATATCCTACCCCCTTGGTAGGATATTTGTGAGGTGGGGCCCGCACGAGCCCCGCCGTTTCTTTCCGCTAAGAAACGCACCCGTGAAAACCCCTCTTAATGAAAGTCAACCGACGCATTTTCTAAATTCTTAACAGACCATTTATTTGGGTGGTTTATTTCGTGAATTAAATGGGCTGTTTCTTTCGTGAATTAAATGGGTCGTTTCTTTCGTTGAATTAATTCAACGAATTGATGGATCGTTTCTTAACCAGTTTTTCAAATTCGTTGGCGTAATAATAAAATAAGACCAACGCTTAACCTCTGGTTATTTGCGCTTGAGAAGATTTGGGAGAACCCTCGCAAATTCTTCTCCCTCGCGAAGAACGCGAAGAACGCGAAGAACGCGAAGAACGCGAAGAACGCGAAGAATGCGAAGAACGCCGAACCCGGAAATCGACGACGCCTTCGCCCGAGACGCTCTTCCGATCTCCGATCTCCGATCTCCGATCTCCGATCACCGACCATTCGAGGTGAGTGCTTTCGGATTTCCTCTCAAGTTCTTTTCTTTGGTTTTAAACGAAACACAGATTTAAATATTAATAATTTAAATATGTTGTTCTTGATTCGTTGAGCTCGCCGACTCAACGCCGGATTCCGCGACGACGCGACGCCTCCCCGCGACGACGCGACGATCGATCTCTTCCGCGACGGTCTCTTCCGCGAAGAACGCCCGCGCATGACGATCATCAAGGTAGGGATTCATTTTGGAAAATTACCCCTTTTTAATTTTCTCATGAACGTTCTTGAAAATTAAAATGCCGGTTTTCAATGAAAAATTTTATTTTAATTAAAATTGTTGGATCATGTGTTAATCGTTTTTCTCCCGGTTGTTTATCTCTAACGCGGAGGGTGCGGGCCGAACGAACACCGCCCGACGACCCTCCGCCGTTCTTCGTTTTGTGCGGATTTGACGGTCGACGACGGAACGTGCCGCAGCGGACGGTTGACGATCCCACAGTAAAGAACGGATCCCGAGAGGAGCAACGGCGCAGACGGGAAGGAAAACGGGCCACCGGAGCGACGCCGGCGGCCCGCGGAAGTTGCCGGCGGCGCGTGTCACCGGCGCGGCGGCGCCGGCGGCCAAACGGACCCATGGTGCGCGGGTCCGGTTCATCCGGGTGGACGCGGCTCAGCGCGTCCGCGGCTCGCCAGCGCGGCCCGCGTGCGGGCCGCGTTCCTTCTTCAAGCCGCGGGTCAGCGCCCGCGGCTTCCACCCGCGCGGCTCGGCCAAGCCGAGCCGGCCGAGCCGGACCGGCCCTGGCCGGGCCGGGCCGGGCCGGCCGGGTCGGACCCGGGTCGGGTCGACCCGGTTCGGGCTGACCCAGGGGGGGGGGGGGGGGTCGGGCCGGGTCGGCCCGGGCCCGTACCCCCCATCTTCGGACGTTTTCGTTCAAACGCCCGTATCTTGAGCTTCGTGCCTCCAAACGACTCGCCCTCAGCGGCAACACGATCCTTGGATCGAGACGGTCGTTTCGGTATATCGCACTCAAGGTTTCGGATTACTTTGAGTTCGGCCGGGTTGGTTCGTACACGAGACCAACCGGGCCCTCAGAGCGGAAACGCTCATATCTTGAGCTACGGACGTCCAATTGACGTGCCGTCGGCTTTGTTGAATTCCTCTATGTGAGACGGATCTTTTGGCATACTCCGCCCGAGGTTTGGACGCAGGTGGAGTGCGGTCGGGTTGGTTTTGCCTTAAAAAACCAACCGGGCCCCTGGGACGAAAATGCCAATATCTCTCAGACCGGGCGTCCGATTGACGCGCCGTCTGCGACGTTGAGTTCCGGTTGACGATACGGAACTTTTGGATACATCAACTTCGGACTTCGTGTCAGTTGATGTATCAGCCTCTCGGCTCGTGGAGCGGACCTTCCCGAACGAGCTTGCTGTGTGCGGGAACCCTAGTGCTGGCTGCGACTGCTACTTCGACAGCGACGACCGTGCAGAGATCCTCAGTGGACTGCGGCGACGACTGTGCAGAGATCCTCCGTGGACTCCGACGACGACCGTGCAGAGATCCTCAGTGGACTGCGGCGACGACCGTGCAGAGATCCTCAGTGGACTGCGGCGACGACGGTGCAGAGATCCTCCGTGGACTCCGACGACGACCGTGCAGAGATCCTCAGTGGACTGCGGCTACGACCGTGCAGAGATCCTCAGTGGACTGCGGCGACGACTGTGCAGAGATCCTCCGTGGACTCCGACGACGACCGTGCAGAGATCCTCAGTGGACTGCGGCGACGACTGTGCAGAGATCCTCAGCGGACTGCGACGACTACTGCACTCAGCGATCCTACGTGGATCAGTGCTACAGGTCCTGTGTGGGCCCGGTCCTGTGTGGGCCCGATCCTGTGTGGGTCCGATCCTGCGTGGGTCAGCGCTCAGCGGTTCTATGTGAGCCAGCGCCTACAGGTCCTGCGTGGGCCTGGTCCTGTGTGGGCCCGATCCTGTGTGGGTCATCTCTCAGCGGTTCTGTGTGAGCCAACTTCTACAGGTCCTGCGTGGGCCCGATCCTGTGTGGGTCACTGCAAGGTTAGTACCTATCGATCCTTCGTGGGTCCGACGACTTAGATGGTTCAATGATCATCTTTATCGTCATCCGAAGAAGTATACCTGTGTGAGCTGAATCTTCTGTTACTCTCCTTTGTGGATTGTGTTGCTCTATCCTGCGTGGGTATACGTTTTGCTTTCCTGTGTGGACTGGGTTGTGCTTGGGCTCGGACGTTGGAGCCGAACGGGAATTGAAGACTTAGGTATATGTATGGGCATATACCTAAGCCGTGTCAGATGTTACTTCGTGATTGTATCTTTCCTTTGTTGATTATCCTTTGTGGATTTCGGGAGACCTTCGGGGGTCTCGGGGTCCCTACTGAGTAGCTTATACTCACCCCTGCACGGGCTATGCCCGCACTTCGTGGTGTTGGTTGCAGACGACGGACAGCGCTGATCGTGGAGAAGGCGTGCGGAGCAGGACAGTACCTGGAGGTGGACCACTGGGCGGGACGTACTCGGAGCGGTTAGGTGGACCCGAGGAGCAGTGGAGGCTATCTGTACCCACCCTTCAGGTGGGACTTCCGGAGGACGGCTCGACGCTGCAGTTTTCCCTTTTCAGTTGCTGTTTTTCCTTTCAGTTGTACTTTACAGTTGGGCTTGTATTTCCGGCCCCTTTTTACTTTCAGCACAGCTTGTACAGTTTTACTTAGTGTTTACTTTTCCGCTTGCTTGCTCTGTGGTGCTTGTTTACTTTTCAAAGGCAATGCCTTCCCTTTTTGTTGGGATTTACGCCTTGGTGCTAGTCGCCAGCCCCTGGCCTATGGAAGGCGGGCTTGGGGTAGTCACGACACGGGCCCGAGGACGGGTCGTGACAAATTGGTATCAAAGGTGGTCGGTTCTACCGCAGACTCTAATCTTTCTTCTATGTGAAGAAAAAGTGTTTAGTGTATTGAGTGTGGTTATCAGTCCAGGGAGTCCAGTGTTGGTGCGGCGGCCGACGTATCCATACACCAGGACCCTGACTTCTGATTCCTTACTTAATGTACGAAAACATTGTTTGCATGTGTGTTTCAAGTTTTCTTTGTGATTACTTGTGTCATCTCACCAGGTATACTGTTCTGACCGTGGCATACTTGTTTCCTTTTCAGGATGGCACGACGATAGCAGCCAGCTAGGGTTCCCAGAGTAGGGCGTGACGACAGCCCGCCGAGCGACGAGGCCTCGGTACAGGGCCTGTTGACAGCAGAGGCACCGGTGGTACCTTTACCCGCCGAGCCCCCGATGCTTCCAGCACTGGCAGCTGATGACGCACGACGCCTCGGAGCTCTGCACGAGTTCCATCACCAGCGACCACCCAGGTTCCGTGGGGAGTCGGACCCCCAGGCAGCCGAGGACTGGCTGGAGGCGGTCGTCCGAGTTTTCAGGCTAGTGAGGACGCCAGCAGACCTCATGGTGATCCTCGCGGCGAGCTTACTGCACACAGCAGCCGGACGCTGGTGGAGCCTGATTCTCCAGGTACACGATGAGGCCTCCCTCATCTGGACGGACTTCGAGAGACTCTTCCGCTCAGAGTTCGTCCCGCCCACCCTCCGAGCGGTGCACATCCAGGAGCTTCTTCAGCTGCGGCAGAGCAGCTTGACGGTCGCTCAGTACGCGGCGAGGTTCACCGACCTTTCTCGGTACTCGACAAACATGGTACGGGACCCCTTCTTCCGGGCCCGGACCTTCGAGCAGGGTTTGAGACACGAGATCAGGGCATCGCTGATCTCTCTCAGCATCCCGACCCAGGCAGGGGTACTGGAGCGAGCCCTCCTGATCGAGAGCTTCCTGGCTGAGTCCACAGCGAGACCCACCGCAGGGAGGCAGATAGCGGAGTCTTCGGCAGCTGGTATCCGGCGGATGACTCAGGGTTCCAGGCGGACCAGACCTTCCGGCAGGCGACCTCGGGACGCTGGCTCAGCAGTGCAGGGCACCCGGCCCGGAGCCAGCCTTCTGAGAGGCAGACAGTGCTACGAGTGCGGCGGGCAGGGCCACATGGCTCGTGACTGCCCGACCCGTCGTACCGAGGGGCAGCAGACGGTGGAGGGGCCACCCAGGCAGAGGCAGAGGGTCGACCGTGGTGGTCCGCAGGGAGGAGGCGGACGAGGCAGAGGAGCTGGCCGAGCAGCAGGTGGTGGGCGACGCTTTGAGGCTCTGCCACCACCACCACCAGGAGGCCCGCCCTGACCACAGGGAGCTGGCGGGCAGAGACAGGCTCAACTCCAGGCAGCGGAGGCCTACGACCACGGCGCGCCAGAGATGATTCGAGGTACGATCTGTGTCTATTCCACCCTTGCTGCAGTTCTGATAGACACAGGAGCGAGTCACTCTTTCATAGCCACTGCCCTTGTTCGGAGCTCGGAGATTCCGACAGAGCCGTTGGCTCGATCCTTGCGGCTAGAGACTCCTACGGGAGCAGATTCGACGATTACGCACTGGTGCCGGCAGTGTGAGCTTACTCTAGGAGGCGAGAGCTTCGGCTGGGATCTTCTTGTAGCAGCGTCGAGGCCTTACGACGTCATTTTGGGCATGGATTGGTTATCTACGGTCCATGCTCAGATTGACTGCTTTAGGCGCAAGGTGCGATGTGTGCGCACCGACGGGAGCAGGTTCACCTTCACCGGAGAGAAGGGAGCCTTAGCAGCACAGGATGGACTCACGCAGAGGAGAGGTCATCCCATCACTCATCAGTTGGCTAGCCTCATCTTGGGAGCAGTTGACGTGCGGAGTCCCAGTTTCCCTGCAGTGGTGGATTAGTACGCGGACGTCTATCCCGACGATGTTCCAGGACTACCTCCTCGCAGAGAGGTAGACTTTTATATTGACCTGTACCCCGGGACAGCCCCGATATCCACTCGAGCATATCGGATGGCCCCCGCTGAGCTTCGAGAGTTGCGAGTACAGTTGGAGGACTTGCAGGGCAAGGGGTTCATCCGACCCAGTGTTTCGCCCTGGGCTTCCCTGATTTTGTTCGCCAAGAAGGCGGACGGGATCTTGCGATTGTGTGTCGATTATCGTCGCCTGAATCAGGTGACAGTGAGGAACAAGTATCCGCTACCCAGGATTGATGATCTCTTTGACCAGCTCAAGGGAGCACGGTGGTTCTCGAAGATAGACCTCAGGTCAGGCTATCATCAGCTTAGAGTTCGAGAAGAGGATGTGCAGAAGACGGCCTTCAGGTGTCGGTATGGCCACTTCGAGTTCTTGGTTATGCCTTTCGGCGTGACCAACGCTCCAGCAGTGTTGATGAGCCTCATGAACAGGATCTTCCAGCCATACCTCGATCGATTTGTCGTGGTCTTCATTGACGACATTTTGGTGTACTCGACGACGGAGGAGGAGCACGCCTACCACCTGCGTGTTGTACTAGACACACTCCGAGAGCACCAGCTTTATGGCAAGCTCTCGAAGTGTCAGTTCTGGTTGCGTGAGGTCCAATTCTTGGGGCACGTCATTTCTGAGGCGGGAGTTGCAGTGGATCCCGCGAAGATAGAGGCAGTGCTAGCTTGGGAGCCACCCAAGAGCGTGACAGAGGTGCAGAGTTTCTTGGGCCTAGCCGGATACTATCAGAGATTTGTGCCGGACTTCTCCAGAGTTGCGGCCCCACTCTCAGTGTTGACGAAGAAGGGGAAACCCTTCGTGTGGTCCGACGGATATCAGCAGAGCTTCCAGGAGCTGAGGCAGAGGTTGACCAGCGCACCTATCTTGAGGTTGCCTGAGGAGGGAGTTGGGTACGTAGTCTACTGCGATGCATCAGGGACCGGACTCGGGTGTGTCCTGATGCAGGAGCAGGCCGTGATTGCCTACGGATCACGTCAGTTGAGGCCGCATGAGCAGAACTACGCTACCCATGACTTGGAGTTGGCAACAGTGGTCTTCGCCCTAAAGACATGGCGACACTATCTGATGGGCGAGCGCTTCACAGTCTTTTCTGACCACCAGATTCTCAGGTACATCTTCTCTCAGAAGGACCTGAACCTGAGACAACGGCGATGGCTCGGGTTCCTCCAGGACTATGACTTTGAGATAGTCTATACTCCTGGGAAGGGGAACGTGGTGGATGATGCCCTCAGCAGGAGGACGGGCATCCAGCTACTTGAGGAGGCGACAGAGCAGCTAGCCGCTTTGCAGATATCCTTCGTGGATAGAGACGGAGCAGCCTTCCTTCAGTCTCTCACAGTCTCTCCTCCACTTCTTCAGCGGGTCAGAGAGGCACAGCATGGGGATGTTGACTGTGAGACGCGGCGTGCACAGATATCCTCGGGACAGGCACCTGATGGTTTCTCCCTTGGAGCAGAGAACGATGTCCTTTTCAGAGGACGTACCTGGGTACCAGTCGCCTTACGAGAGGAGGTGCTGAGAGAATTTCACACTTCTCCGTTGGCGGTACATCTTGGAGTGGCGAAGATGTACCAGGATCTCAGGCGACAGCACTGGTGGCCGGGCATGAAGAAGGCTGTGGCAGAGTTCATTTCGCGGTGCCTCACCTGCCAGCAGGTGAAGGCAGAGCATCAGGTACCAGCAGGATTGGTACAGCCCTTGGAGGTCCCGGAGTGGAAGTGGGACGGGATATCTATGGACTTTGTGACTGGACTTCCACGCACTTCCAGATGTCACGATTCCATATGGGTGATTGTTGACCGACTCACCAAGTCGGCACAGTTCTTACCCATCCGAGAGCATGGCACAGTGGAGAGCTTGGGGCGTCTCTACGTTCAGGAGATTGTACGACTTCACGGTGTGCCATCGACCATCGTCTCCGATCGGGACGCTCGTTTTACTTCCCGGCTTTGGAAGGGGTTGCAGGAGGCGTTCGGGACGTGACTACGTCTGAGCACCGCCTTTCACCCTCAGACGGATGGTCAGACGGAGAGGACCATTCAGACTCTCGAGGACATGCTCCGTGCGTGTGTCCTCGACTTTGGTCACAGCTGGGAGGACCACCTACCCTTGGTGGAGTTCGCGTACAACAACAGCTACCACTCCACCATCAGGATGGAACCCTACGAGGCGTTGTACGGCAGGCCTTGCAGATCTCCTTTGTGCTGGACAGACCCTGGAGAGTCAGCACTTGTGGGACCAGAGATGGTCCGGGCCACGACAGAGAAGGTCCAGCTCATCCAGGAGCGGATGAGGACAGCACAGAACCGGTAGAAGTCATATGCTGACAGGAGGCGGAGGCCACTAGAGTTCGAGGATGGTGACCACGTCTTCTTGCGGGTCTCACCTCGACGTGGTTTGAGGAGATTTGGCCGAGGCGGCAAGTTGTCTCCACGCTTCATCGGGCCTTTCCAGGTCCTCAGCAGGATTGGCGAGGTGGCTTATCGCCTGGCTCTGCCACCTCAGTTACACCGGGTGCACGATGTCTTCCACGTATCCCAGCTGAGGTGATACGTGCACGACCCGACACACATCATTGAATATGGGGAGCTAGACGTGGATGATGGAGCGACTTTTACGGAGGTCCCAGTGGAGATAGAGGATCGATAGGAGCGGGTCCTATGTGGGCGATCGATTCCTCTTGTGCACATCAGATGGCAGCACGGGAACCTCCAGGAGAGCACTTGGGAGCGGGAGGCTCAGATGCGTGCTCAGTACCCACATTTGTTTCCCTAGTTTTTGATGTATCTTTACGGGGACGTAAAGTCCTTAGGTGGGAGTAATGTAAAGACCCGTAAATTTCAAGGAAATTTTTTTCTTAATTTTCTTTGGAATTTTACAAGAACGCAGTTTCTGACGGCGCCTGATTCCGAGGCCCGGTGTGCCCGGAATCATTTTCTGAAGTTTGGCTCGGGTACGTTCAGTGAACGGACGAGCGGGGTTTTCTAACTTTTGAACCGGTGCCTGGAATCGAATTCTGAGGGCACTGATGAAATCGCAGCGCCGGTATTCACTTAGAAACGCCTCTTCCGGAGTTGCGTTTGCTCGGGTGTGGTTTTTAATTTTCGGGCTTAAAGTTAAGAAATAAAATAATTTTGCGACAGCTTTATTTTATTTCACTTAAGCCACTTGGAAGCCACTTAAAGGAGGCTTGAACTGAGTTGAACTGGATAGGATGCTATCCAGAAATATCCTACCCCCTTGGTAGGATATTTGTGAGGTGGGGCCCGCACGAGCCCCGCCGTTTCTTTCCGCTAAGAAACGCACCCGTGAAAACCCGTCTTAATGAAAGTCAACCGACGCGTTTTCTAAATTCTTAACAGACCATTTAATTGGGCGGTTTATTTCGTGAATTAAATGGGCTGTTTCTTTCGTGAATTAAATGGGTCGTTTCTTTCATTGAATTAATTCAACGAATTGATGGATCGTTTCTTAACCAGTTTTTCAAATTCGTTGGCGTAATAATAAAATAAGACCAACGCTTAACCTCTGGTTATTTGCGCTTGAGAAGATTTGGGAGAACCCTCGCAACTTCTTCTCCCTCGTGAAGAACGCGAAGAACGCGAAGAACGCGAAGAACGCCGAACCCGGAAATCGACGACGCCTTCGCCCGAGACGCTCTTCCGATCTCCGATCTCCGATCTCCGATCACCGACCATTCGAGGTGAGTGCTTTCAGATTTCCTCTCAAGTTCTTTTCTTTGGTTTTAAATGAAACACAGATTTAAATATTAATAATTTAAATCTGTTGTTCTTGATTCGTTGAGCTCGCCGACTCAACGCCGGAATCCGCGACGACGCGACGCCTCCCCACGACGACGCGACGATCGATCTCTTCCGCGACGGTCTCTTCCGCGAAGAACGCCCGCGCACGACGATCATCAAGGTAGGGATTTATTTTGGAAAATTACCCCTTTTTAATTTTCTCATGAACGTTCTTGAAAATTAAAAAGCCGGTTTTCAATGAACAATTTTATTTTAATTAAAATTGTTGGATCATGTGTTGATCGTTTTTCTCCCGGTTGTTTATCTCTAACGCGGAGGGTGCGGGCCGAACGAACACGGCCCGACGACCCTCCGCCGTTCTTCGTTTTGTGCGGATTTGACGGTCGACGACGGAACGTGCCGCAGCGGACGGTTGACGATCCCGCAGTAAAGAACGGATCCCGGGAGGAGCAACGGCGCAGACGGGAAGGAAAACGGGCCACCGGAGCGACGCCGGCGGCCCGCAGAAGTTTCCGGCGGCGCGGGTCACCGGCGCGGCGGCGCCGGCGGCCGGAGGCGGCGGCGCCCCGGCGCGCCGCGAGACGAAATCCGCCGTGGCTGAAGCCGCGGCGGCGGCGGCCAAATGGACCCGCGGCGCGCGGGTCCGGTTCATCCGGGCGGACGCGGCTCAGCGCGTCCGCGGCTCGCCAGCGCGGCCCGCACGCGGGCCGCGGGTCAGCGCCAGCGGCTTCCACCCGCGCGGCTCGGCCAAGCCGAGCCGGACCGGCCCTGGCCGGGCCGGGCCGGGCCAGCCGGGTCGGACCCGGGTCAGCCGGGTCGGACCCGGGTCGGGTCGACCCGGTTCGGGCCGACCCAGGGGGGGGGGGGTCGGGCCGGGTCGGCCCGGGCCCGTACCCCCCATCTTCGGACGTTTTCGTTCAAACGCCCGTATCTTGAGCTTCGTGCCTCTAAACGACTCGCCGTCAGCGGAAACGCGATCCTTGGATCGAGACGGTCGTTTCGGTATATCGCACTCAAGCTTTCGGAATACTTTGAGTTCGGCCGGGTTGGTTCGTACACGAGACCAACCGGGCCCTCGGAGCGGAAACGCTCATATCTTGAGCTACGGATGTCCGATTGACGTGCCATCAGCTTTGTTGAATTCCTCTAAGTGAGACGGATCTTTTGGCATACTCTGCCCGAGGTTTGGATGCAGGTGGAGTGCAGTCGGGTTGGTTTTGCCTTAAAAAACCAACCGGGCCCCTGGGACGAAAATGCCAATATCTCTCAGACCGGGCGTCCGATTGACGCGCCGTCTGCGACGTTGAGTTCCTGTTGACGATACGGAACTTTTGGATACATCAAATTCGGACTTCATGTCAGTTGATGTATCAGCCTCTCGGCTCGTGGAGCGGACCTTCCTGAACGAGCTTGCTGTGTGCGGGAACCCTAGTGCTGGCTGCGACTGCTACTTCGACAGCGACGACCGTGCAGAGATCCTCAGTGGACTGCGGCGTCGACAGTGCAGAGATCCTCCGTGGACTCCGACGACGACCGTGCAGAGATCCTCAGTGGACTGCGGCGACGACCGTGCAGAGATCCTCAGTGGACTGCGGCAACGACTGTGCAGAGATCCTCCGTGGACTCCGACGACGACCGTGCAGAGATCCTCAGTGGACTGCGGCGACGACCGTGCAGAGATCCTCAGTGGACTGCGGCGACGACTGTGCAGAGATCATCCGTGGACTCCGATGATGACCGTGCAGAGATCCTCAGCGGACTGCGGCGACGACTGTGCAGAGATCCTCAGCGGACTGCGATGACTACTGCACTCAGCGATCCTACGTGGATCAGTGCTACAGGTCCTGTGTGGGCCCGGTCCTGTGTGGGCCCGATCCTGTGTGGGTCCGATCCTGCGTGGGTCAGCGCTCAGCGGTTCTGTGTGAGCCAACTTCTACAGGTCCTGCGTGGGCCCGATCCTGTGTGGGTCACTGCAAGGTTAGTACCTATCGATCCTTCGTGGGTCCGACGACTTAGATGGTTCAATGATCATCTTTATCGTCATCCGAAGAAGTATACCTGTGTGAGCTGAATCTTGTGTTACTCTCCTTAGTGGATTGTGTTGCTCTATCCTGCGTGGGTATACGTTTTTATTTCCTGTGTGGACTGGGTTGTGCTTGGGCTCGGACGTTGGAGACGAACGGGAATTGAAGACTTAGGTATATGTATGGGCATATACCTAAGCCGTGTCAGATGTTACTTCGTGATTGTATCTTTCCTTTGTGGATTATCCTTTGTGGATTTCGGGAGACCTTCGGGGGTCTCGGGGTCCCTACTGAGTAGCTTATACTCACCCCTGCACGGGCTATGCCCGCACTTCGTGGTGTTGGTTGCAGACGACGGACAACGCTGATCGTGGAGGAGGCGTGCGGAGCAGGACAGTACCTGGAGGTGGACCACTGGGCGGGACGTACTCGGAGCGGTTAGGTGGACCCGAGGAGCAGTGGAGGCTATCTGTACCCACCCTTCAGGTGGGACTTCCGGAGGACGGCTCGACGCTGCAGTTTTCCCTTTTCAGTTGCTGTTTTTCCTTTCAGTTGTACTTTACAGTTGGGCTTGTATTTCCAACCCCTTTTTACTTTCAGCACAACTTGTACAGTTTTACTTAGTGTTTACTTTTCCGCTTGCTTGCTCTGTGGTGCTTGTTTACTTTTCAAAGGCAATGCCTTCCCTTTTTGTTGGGATTTACGCCTTGGTGCTAGTCGCCAGCCCCTGGCCTATGGAAGGCGGGCTCGGGGTAGTAACGACACGGGCCCGAGGACGGGTCGTGACAACAGGATTGGAGTTATTACTTATTGTTTGGCAATTTCACCAAATATATTAAAATTACATTATGTTTTTCATATATCTTCTCTAAGGAAGTACATTCTAGACCCAACGTATGTTCTCACCTCTGATGAAATTGATTTGGAACCTAAAATTTCATACAATGAAGAACCCATCCAGATTCTTGATACCAGAGAGAAATTATTAATGATTTTGACAATTTTTCAATTAAATGTACTCTAGATAAATCAACAAATAGAAGAAGCAATGTGGTAACTATAAGATTTTATGAAGGAGAACTACCGACATATTTTTTTAGATGGTAAAACACCTAAAATTTTGAGGATGCAATGTTTTTTGGAGGGAAGAATTTATCACCCAAAGACTTTTCCATTTTTTAATTTATGAATAAATTTAAACTTTTTGTTATCTTACAATGCAAGCAACACTAGGATTTAACAAAACACTATTTAGTCATGTTTTTCAAAATTAATTAAACTATTACACTTATAGAGAACTTTTATAGTGAATTTATATGTTATATATCAAATAAAATATTTTTACATTCATCTAATGTATTTTATTTTTATAAGATAAAAACAACCCCAAATTTATGCATAAAACCCAATATTTTTCTAAAGGGAGTTTTGCCGGCTTTTAATGGAGAACATATTTTAAATCCAATTTTTGGAACTTTTATATATTTTCATTGATAAAATAAACTTATTATTTAAAATAATAATATAAAAAATTAATTTGGTTGATTTGTTTTATTTTTTTGATAAGTTTTATGTTTTGATGAATAAAAATAAATTATTGTATTTTAATTGGAAATAGATTTTTCTTCTAAATAATTTTCAGTGTAAAATTACATTTTTGATTGTTTTTAAATTATAATTAGATTAAGTTTTTATAATTTAATATAATTTAATTCATTGGAATCAATTTTATATTGAATTTGGATATAAAATTTTTCAATCTTTTGAACATTTTCACTTTAAAAATATTTTTTCTCATTTCATCAACGAGATTAATTTTAAATTAATTATTAAAACTTCTTTGTTAATTTTTTTTAAAAAGGATTCTATTTTTGTAATCAGTTGGTAAAAATAATGTAAATGGGTCCCTTTTATTTTTTAACAATATGAATAATAACTGTAGTATTTTTATAATTATCACAGTTAAGTGTAAATCAGGAAATTAAGGATAAAAATAATACTAGATGTATTATAAAATTACCTTGAATCATGTCCTAATATTATTGCATGATTTATTTTCGACCAAAACAGTCCTTGTAATTATTTTATAGGCTCTTGGAACCAATTTGATGACTTTAATTCTTTTATAGTATTTTATTTTAAGAATAATCAAATATGTTATACTAATGTTTTTAATAAGTATTAAATTTTTAATATGTATTTATACAGAATATATATTCAACTATAAATAGTTATTTCAAATATAAAAAATATATCTTCATCATGATACTTAATTTTTAATTTTTAGGTATTAAATATTTTAATTAATGGCTTTCACAATGATGATGAAGTAATTGTTTAATTATGGGACATATCAAATTAATTTTATTAAAATATTAAAATAAATATAATTTTTTATAATTAATAACCTTAACTAATTTTATATATTACTCTACATATTGTGGATGTATTAATGGTTTTATTTCAATGTTATCTTGAGTATCTATATATTTTTATAATGTCAAGAAATGAATAGTTTCCAAATTGACATTAATGATAATTTAAAATAAATAATATTCTTTAAAATGATATAAAATTATTAAAAATATAATATTAGAACAAATGACTAGTATAATGTCCAAATATTCACACAAGACTCATTTGTGTTTCATTTGGAATATTATTATAACTATATTAACCCTTAAAGTGTAAAAAACAAATTTCCATGGTAAGAGTTAAAGGGTTTAACTAAGGGTTGTAGACAAAGGATGAGGGTAATAATGTGACCTAAACATGTCTAAAAATTATTTTTGGGATTATTTAAATCCATAATAATCTTATATTAGAAAAAAATAACTTTTTATCCATTTTTAATTAAAAATTAATTTATATTAATTTAATAGATTTAGGGTTTCCAAAAGTTCCCCTTACATTAATTATAAAAGGGCACCACCTCCCCCACTTCCTCACACCACCTTGATCCTTAAAGATTGAAAAATTCATTGAAAAAATAAGTTCCAAACATCCCTACCATAATATTACAAACCTCCATTTGTTAATAAATCTAACCAAATAACTATTTAGGTATGATGCAAAAGGAGTTACCCAAAAATGAGGTAATATTCTTCAATGATCACTTTCATTTTAATTTTCTATCCAACCCTTAATTTATTATTATTACATGATTATATAATAAAAAAATTATCCTAAATACATTTATATGTTGTTATTTTGAGGTTTCAAGCTACTTCTATACACATTTCCATAAAATGTGTAACAAACATACCATTCATGTATGGGGAACTACCGCCTTGTGAAACGACGTTGTTTGTTATTCCTTTACCACTATCATGTTTAGGAATTATGATAGGCACATTATTTTTATATAATATATATATATAAAAATAAAATTTATATTTCCATTATACTTCTAAAATTTTATATAATACTTACCTTCAGGGTTTACATTTGGTGTAAATATGATAACATCATTTGTAGAAGTGTAGACTACTATCTCCTCAAAGAGATGTGATTCGTTCACATTATACATGATATTATATGTTTCATTTAATGTTATTCATTCAAGATAATTATTGAAAATCTATATTCTTTATTCAATATAGACATTTGATAAGGTATATTAATTATTATTTAAATAGATTAATCGATATGAGAAATTCATAGGACTGGCTTTGAAGGGTGGTTCCCAGACATTATATAGCCCCTTAATGCATTAACAAGTTCTCATGTGAATAATAAGTAGGCCAAACTAAATGGGTTTTACCAGTGGGTTTAAACTATCTTATGAAAGGTCTTGACTGTATAGGTTTTTATGTACCTCAAACATGACATCCAATAATTAAGAATTTATTTCATAAATTTTTTATTTATTAGTGTTATTATCCAGGATATTTTCATATGATAAAATATAGGGATTCATTTCACTTTTAGTTTACTGATTAAATTGAATTTTTCAGTTATTTACCTTTCCATGTTGTTTATGCCTCATCCAGATATTTGAATGGAATGTGTTATTAGTTATTTACCATACCATTTTGACTTATTACCAGTAATACATTATTTATTCCACTACACTTACCCTAAATTAGTGCTTTATCTCACCTTCATTATGTTTCTTTTACTTAGTTTTTGAAGTGGAATCCTTTGAATTATTTTCAAGGATTCTTAGATTTTACCAATCTTAAGATTTGTTTTCTTTTACAAATATATTATGTGTATCATGTATATAATCTGGTTTCCCTAAATAGATAAAATTTCTAGTCCTTCATGATTTTTTCCTTGTAAACATGATAATGAATTAAAATAAGGCACCAGATCTGGGCTTCTTGGGTCGGGTCGTTAAAATGAAACATCAAAGTATTATTCCACAGTAGTTTTTCACTATGGATTTGAAAACCTATGTATAATGGTATCAATAAACAAGAAATGTGATTTAGTGTTAAAGAGATATTTCTAGGGAACACATGATTTAGGTAAAGATAACCCTAAATATTTGTCTGATGTTGAGTTATTAATTTTTAGTTTGGATAAAGATATGATTGTTATTGATTAAGCAAATGAGATATATATTATTGACCTTGAAATTAGTTAGTGATTTGATGAAAAATTGATTTGTTTCATCATTGATGAAGTTTATTTAATTGTTTTATTTATGTAATATATTAAATAGTTTGTGATTTTATTTGAGGAATAAATATTGTTTATATTGTTAGAAGCATTTATTTTTTCATTTAAGTTTTAGATTGATTTAGGTTATTAGTATGTATGAAAATAATATATGATCAAGGTATTCACATGTTTAGTATTTGACATTATGAGTTAATTCTTATTGTCTAGGGATAAATATTAATGTTGATATTGGGAAAAAATACATGACCCAAAATTTTGGATTTTCGTGTTTTGAATTTGGTCAAAAATATTTTGGAGGAGTGTTAAGGTTGACTATTTATGGAATGGATTACGTTTAACTTTGGGTGTTATTATTTAGGTTTTAAAGAATAATATATTAAATTTGACCATATTAGATAACTTGTACTGATAATTTAAGTTTTGGTAAATATTTAGAGATATAATGAATGGATTTTTATTTTTTAATGTATCTCATGATCCATTAATAGTTATTTTTTCTACTTTAGGTATGAAAAAATCATCTTGAATATTAATTTCTTGGATTAAGAAATGAAGTGAAAATTGATTGAATCAAAAACAATGGATGAAATTGTTCTTATAAAATGGAAATAAATCTAGTAATTTTATATTATCATGTTCTCTATATTGGTAGTAAATTAACCCTTCAGCATTTGAAAAAGGATCCTTAAATTAAAAATCGGTACTTTTAACATCATTGTTGATGAATAGATGGCTTTTTATTGCCTAAAATATTTATGGATTTTTTGTCATTAAATTTCAAATAAACATGTTCTTTGTAACTCTTTATTAGTCCATAGAAACTATATTTCTTCCCCATGCTTAAATTTTAACTTTCCACCAATATTAACCTTATTCGGGAACCTAAATATGTGATATTTTAGTTAACCGTTATGTTTTCCACTTTCCTATTTCAAAAGATGTTTTATTATCCCTATATATGATGTGGTTTTCAGAAAAGGTTGAACCATTGATTATGGATATAAAATTATGGGGGGGAAATTAGTTTAAGTGGGTTATATTGTAACAAATTTAGATTTATGATTTATTTCTCTTTAAATAAATTGAATTTCCTCAATAGCTTGTGAAACAGGCAACCCTCTGTCTAAATGAAAATTAAAATAGTATAATATTATAACCAAACCACTAAATTGATGGAATGAATAGTATTTTTTTTAATTATGTATAAAAGTTTTAAATATATCAAATCTTTTTATAAATATGTACTCAATTTTTAGTAATGTCTGTCTTTTCTTTAGAAATACTTTTTCTTTTCAAAAATTGATTTTACTACATTTTTTCCACTAATAATATAATTAATTTACTCCAATATTAGAAAATTGATTATAAAAAACGAAATTAATATATTAAATCATCCTATAAAAATTATCTTAGGGTAACATTTTGATAATTTTCTAAAATATTGATTTTTTAATAAATAATGAAAATGATGATTTTCATTAAAAACAACATTTTTCTATAAACAATTTACAAAGTTCAATTTTATTAAAAAATGGATTTAAAAGTATACTTATTTTATTTAATTACTAATAATCCCATTTAGTTCATTGGATTCAATTTTATGATGAATTTTGTTATAAAAACATTTTATACTCAAGAAAACATTCTCTTTTGGAAAATTATTTTTGTTACGCTTTGCGAGATTATTATAAAATGAATAACTACCTATTATATGGATTTAATTTAATAAAATTTATTCCATATTTTTAATCATAATAATTTATATTATTTAATAATTTCAATTTTTTTGTTCAAAATGAATAGTAAAAAAAGTGAAAGAAATTATCATAATAGAAAAATGATAAATCGGGTTAACAATGTTAAAACTATGTGTTAAGGTCACAATTTTTCAACTTAATTATTATTATATGAAATTATTTATACCCATATCTACATATTCAATATATTTCATTATTTATGCTACATATGTACACAAAAATGGCCCATATAATATTTTACGTAAAGAAAAAGACAAAATGTCACTCTCTTGCTTTTAAATTTCTATTATATGATAACATGGGGATAAAAATAAATTGTGAATCAATATTAATATATATTTTTAAAATAATGAAATTATATTTTTGATAGTAATTTATTTATATTTTTTAGTAATACATAATTTCCTTTAAATGCTTATACAATGATGACACGATGCTTGTGCAAGCAGTAGAAAAATCCAGGTAAATGATTTGAAAAACATAAAAATTAATATATTTTGGATTACTTTTAACATAAAAAAAATATTATGGTTAATGATAATTTTTAATTTTTTTAAAGAGTTTATATTTTAATTTATTTCTTATCCTGATGTCATTAAAGTCAAATTAAATGAATAGTTTAAAAAAAATGTTAATGATATTTCCAAGAAATATTATTTTATTAAATTATTTAAAAATAGTTAATATATTGAAAGAGAATAGTATGATGATAAATAGTCTAAAATATAATTAATTTTTTATTTATGATCCAATTTTTACCTTATAATTAAAATTATAACAGTTTAATATTAAAGAATTTTTTAACACAGTTAATGTTAAAACGAGTTTATCGGGGGTTAAATGAAGATATAAGGGTAATTTATCCAATTAAACATGAATAAATCATATTTTATAGAAATATTTCAATCCCATACTATTCTGCATTCTAATATATTTATATTTGGAATCATTCAGCCTAATTATGATTTAATTATATTTTATTGTTTTAAGAAAATTCAAGTGTGTACTCTCCCCGCACTTATAAAAGGACATCCCTCAGACCACTTATTTAAACAACTCTAAGAAATATAGATTTAATAGAACCTATAAAATTATATTTTAAAATTATCTACCCATGAAAGAGTGGTTCTTGTATTCTTAAAAGACTATTCCAAGTGTCTTTAAGAAAAGATATAAAAGAGGTCTACCAAAGAAGAGGTAATAATTTTACCTGAACTCTATCAATCTATTTCTTTTTATACCTCCTATAAATTTTATTATTAATAAATTAATAATAAATTTAGTATTATAAATATACTAAAATTTTATTATAAATATATAACCATGAATATCCACCCTATTTTCTATCAAATTTGAAGTGAAATTATTGCTCGTGCTTATGTGTGGACTATCACATCCACGTAGCGATAGAATTTGTTTTTATATCACCATATTTCATAGATGGTTACTATGATGGTTTTAAAGTTTATATATGATATTAATTAAATATAATTTTTTTGAATTATAATATAATATCCCCATTCTTACCTTCTAATCTATTGGAAAATGTAACATCACTTGCGCGTACGTGTGGACTACCACCTCCATGAAAAATGTGAATCATTTTTTATTAATATTTATATGGATGGTAATAAGGAAATATTCAATGAATATATATGAAATATATGATTTTCATAATTTTTCTTTAAAGGTAATTTATTATTTATCTTTCTTTTATTCCATCCTTTGAAAAGTGAAAATAGCATTCATACGTTCATATGGCCTTCCGTCTCGATGAATAGTGTAATTCATTTTTCTATATATAAAATTTATAAATGACTATATATATATATATAATGAATATATTTTATATTTATATCATTACAAAAAATAATTATATGATGGAACCATGATAATGTTCAGGGACCAGAACTACCAAACTAAAATTCTCATGAAAAATGAAATAGTTAAAACATGGAAACAATTATTATAAAAATAATTATTAATAAATGTGTGATAAAATGTTAGAATTAGATTATATATTACATTATAAGTATTTTCATGAGTTTTTTATATAATTATATTAAATTAAAATTTATTATAAAAGTGGTTATAGCAGTTTCGAGGAAATTCGAACTAGAGGTAAGGGTTTATCATCCAAAATTGTTTTCTTTGGCACATATGTTATCTTATACACATATCATCTTTTATGCAGTGTATACACTAAACTTGTTTAAATTTTTTATCATTAATCTCCTTATTATCATTAAATTTTAATTTTAATTTGAATTTATTATTTCTCGGGGATTATGATTCAAAATGTACCAAAACAGTAAGATATTTTCATCTCACTTTTATTTTGGTGAGACACAAGCCACATTCATCACTTATTTATTTTATGTGGTGTATATACTACCCATGAATGTATTTTATGATTATTATAATGAAAATTATTGGATATAAATATCCATATAATGTTATTTATTTCTTACCTTAGGATTCAAAAGTTGCCCAAGTGGTAAGTGATTTGTGTTACAATCTAATTGCTTATCAGTATTGTTTATGATTTAGTTTACGGTGATGAATTTTTATGACCTATATCTCAAGAATACCATGAATTTTATTCTTGTATAGTTAATTCTAGATATTACCTATTTTCCTTTTATTTTACTTCTCTTTAATAACTCCAGATACAAACAACTTCTTAAGGAAATATTATTTTATTTCTCACTTTGGTCAAAAATACTTTTTTCTTCAATAAGTATGTTTTCTAAAAATGCTTTCAATAATCTTTTTAATATCTCCCTATGATTTTTTAAATTCATTTTTAACCATTATTGAATTTTTAGAAAATGGTTTGAAAGGAATATTATTGTTATTTTACAAACAAGGTACTTTTGACTTTTTACCAAAAATGTGAGAAGAATATTTATTTTAACATACATGGAATGAACAAAATCTCCCCCAATAATGACTATATAATGTTTTGAAGTTTCCTTTACATGTTTCCAAGGTTATCTTAAACAAAAATATTTTCCATAGTATTTGGAAGAAGATTATATTTTAAATAAGTGATTTCAATGTTTAAAGGGTATTTTCCTCAAGAAATGTTCCATTAATATTTTATAGGCAATTTTTATTTATAATTACATTACTTATGTTACTTATGAATTACTAGGGATATGATCCAATGATACCATCCACTTATTTTATTTGGAAGTATTGTGATGATGATTATTTAATGATTATTCTATTAAACCCGTTTTCTTCTCTTGGGTTAACTAAGTTATTATTAAACCTTTATGAAGACCTTTTCCTTTTCAAAGATTATTCTATTATAAATGATTAAATTTTTATAAAAAATCTCATTTCAAAAAGTTATTATATGATGATATGATGAATGTTTTATGATCTTATTGCACACTTATTTATGATTTTCATTATGTGGCAGATGAGTACGTAATTATAGACCACTCTAATACATTGCGTAAAGATGGATATATCATGAGATAATAATGAATGTAATGGGGAGTGAAACAAGTTTAGTAAGGGGCTTTGTCTATTATGATAGTCTTAGAAGTAATCCTTGACTAAGGATATGATTGAATAGGGAGTTAACCTAATCCACTATGATAATATTCTGAATTATCCTTGACTAAGGAAATGATTTTCCATGTTTATATATAGAAACCCATGCTTTAAATACATATATATTACATATAAAATAATGAATATTCATTTCATTATACAAAAACAAACATGAGGACTGCAAATGTTTAGTGTCTTTGAAAACATGGATATAAAAACAATTGGTTCAAAAGTGAACTAAATAATTTCCCACTTTTATATTTATAAGTAGAAACCTTCTCAGATATATCAAACATAATACCTTTATTCATAACCTATGAAATGGAAACATTATAAAGGGTGATATTACATGACCTGTAAGGGTAAACAAGGGATATATCAACATAATATGGGAATAATGGTATGAGAACGTGAGAATAAAATTTAAAAACTATACCATAAATATCATATATTTTATACAAGTTTCATAGCATAAATCTTGGTATTTTATAAGACATGAATCATAAAGGAATCAAATAACATGTGTCATTAGAATGTTACATTATAATAAGAAATAGATTTGTGGAATACTCATAAGCATAGAAAATATTACATCAAGGACACCCTCCAATACATTCATAACATGTTAAGCATGGTCTAACCACCCATATACATACTTAGGTATTGGGATAACCTCTTGTGTATCCTATTTTGGGTTGGGATAACCTCCAGTGTACCCTCTTGTTTATGGATTGGGATAAACTCCCATGTACCCTCTTATTTTAGGCTTAAGATGGCATTTTGTGTACCCTATGAGATCATAGAACCTAAATCATAACCCAATTCATTGTAGGGAGATATAGGTCCCACCAAACACATAATCCATAATTTTTTTTTCCATAATATAATTAACATTTATCATATCATAACCTGTGAAAAATAAATGGGTTTCAGAAACATGTCATCATAGTATAACCGATGTGAAATAAAGAGGTTTCATAAACATCTTTTCATCATAATCATAATCCATAAATTTAATGAATAAGGTCGGTAATATTAGATCATATCCTTACAAAAATATAATCACTACCAAAGGTTGTTATCATTGATGAATGTAGATTTCATAAAATTATCATCAAAACATTCTTAAGGAAAATAACTTTTTCATTTCAAAATAACTTATATAAAAAATAAAAATTTCCCAAATATTAAGGAAACATTTTCTTTTAAAATAATCATATTTTTTTAAATTAATATTAAAATAATTTATTATTCATGATGGTGTAAAATTTTGTTCATGTTGTGCACATTAAAGAAAAGATTAATTTCTGGTTTTTGGATAAAAGTCAAAAGTACCTCATTAAAAAAATTAAAAAAATTAAAAAAATTAATTTAAAACATTTTTTAATAATTAAAAAAAGGTAATTATATATTCTAAAAGTAACCATTTAATAATAATAACATTATTTAAAACATTTTGATAAAATATGGACTTGGAAGAGAAATGATTTTCGATCGATGAGAAAAATAAATTCATTTTTTATTAACCATTATTTTGGTATATTTAATTCTTAATGAGATGAAAAATGAATGGAAAACATGAATTATATATAAATAAATATATTAGAAGAAAATTTATGAAGTTATTGAAAGGTGGATCATAATATTATATCATTATATTCTTAAACAAAAATAATCCTGATAAATACTGGGATTGTAAAATAAAAACTTTACCACTTTAGTAACTTTTAAATCATAATACCCAAGAAAAAATAAAATATAATGGAACTTTAAATATAATGATAATAATTTAATTAATCATATAACATTTAAAATGGGTTTTATACACACCTCATAAAACAATATTGGTGAATAATATAAATATGTCTCAAAGAACACAATTTGAGACAATAATCGATTACCTCAAGTATCGGCATTCTTCAAAAACATTAGTACATCATGTGTAATAAATATTGGTTTATTATACACATATTATAAATTTATAATCATATAAATTATACCATATATTATTTACTTATAACTATTTATCACCTATTTATTAATATTTCATTTTTAAAATCACATTTCCGGTAATAACTGTTATGTTTTCATGTATGGTTTGGTTTGGTTGTTTAAATAATGTTACATTGATAGTGGTTCTATAATATCAATAAATTTAACCATTATGTAAATATAAAATATATTTATTACATATGTATCTATAGTAATCCATTAAATCTAGAGATATAAAATTAATTACACTAGTTATAGCGGCAGTATATTGTTCATACACATGAACGTTGTTTCCATTTTATCAAAGAATGAAATGGAATAACGTTAAATAATATATCAACATTATAAAATAATTTAAATTTCATAAATATCATATATATTCAGTAAACTTAATCTTATTACCATTCATGTAAAAATAAAATGAAAAACATATCGCATCGCTTCGTGGAGGCGGTAGTCTACACATACACACAAGTGATGTTTTAATTTTTCAATGTATTGAGTGGAAAGAATTTATATGTGATATTATATTTAAAAAAGTATAATTATGTCATAAATATCATATAAATATGTTAAATCCATCATTATATCCATCCATGATAGGCGTTGAAGGAAAACAATTTACATCGGTTTGCTAGGTTGTAGTCCACTATACCCACGATCAATTGTTTCAGTTTCCATTTGATAGATGAGGAGATGGATATAAGTTATTAAATTTACATAATAACTTCTCGGTATATGGGACATAATTATTTTATTATATCAGAATAGTTTAATAATATTTCAAGGAGGTGGGAGAAAAAAAATTAATATGCTCGGTTAGGAACAATACCACTTTTTCAGAGAACCACCTTAGGTTAGCACAAAAATCTATATAATGAAGTATTAATAATAAAAATAAGGAATATATAATGTAGGAAGAATTATTTAATATATTTTGATACATATTTTCTGTAAAAAAGGCTTTGGAAGTGTGATTATGAGAGGAAAGGGGGTTCCCTTTTATAAGCGGGGGAGAGGACACACATATATTTTTTTTAAATAAAATGTTATACCTGTGTTTTAAACATTCAACGAGGATAAAAAATAGATCATTATAGAACATTATATGATATAAATTCCAAATATATATATATTAAATCAAGACTATACAAGTTTATAGATTATTTTAACACTTATATTTTTAGTTTAACCCCCTGATAAACTCGTTTAATCCTTAACTGTGGTAATTAATTTTTACTATTTTTATTATTCATTATGAAAAAAAATTATGTTGAAATTATTATGTAAAATTAATATTTATTATTTAAAATATGTAATATAATTTTAAAAAATCAATTCAAATAATTTTATGATTTTAATTTAAAATTAAACCTACATACGTGATTAAAAATTGTTTTTTCAAAGGTAAAATATTTATAAGTATAAAAAGATTTAATATAAACATTTAATATTAAATTGAATGAAATGAACTAAATTTGATTAATTATAACATAATTGAACTGATTTTAATTTTAACTAATTTTAAAATAAAATATTACTTTATAAATTATTTAAATGATAAGGATGTTTTCAATAAAAACCAAAATTCTTTACTTTTCATTAAAAGAATTAGAATTTTTATAAAAAGTTAAAAAAACCACCCTAAGATAATTTTGACATATTGATTCAAAAAATTATATTATTTTTCTCAAATAAATTTTCTTAATGTTAAAAAAAAATTATTTTTTCATAAAAAACAATGATAACATTTTTTTAGAAAAAGGTATTTTCAAAGCATATAAAGACTTTACTAAAAATTAGGTACTTTTTAATCAATATGTTTTACTTACATAAAACTATTATACTTAATTTTAATTTTTTTTATTCCTATTCATACCTCAATGTTTAATGGCTAGGTTATTACAATCATGTATCAATAATAATATTAATATATGTCGTGGTTTGTTTAAACTATGTGTTGAGTGTAACAAAACTTATAAAAAATTAAATTTACTGAAATAAAATCATACAAAATTATGGTGTTAAAATATAACCCCCTTAAAGAGAAATGTTTTCTCAAAACATCTCACTTGGAAATAAAAAAATTAGGATACTCCTTCTTCGTAATATCCTCAGGTTCCCATGTAGCATCCTTAAATTGGGGGTTTCCCCACAAAATATTGACTAAGTGAGTGGTCTTATTTGATATAAATCTATCTCTATGATAAAAAACATCCATCAGTTGTTCCTTATAAGAAATATATTTCTCTAGTGGTAAGACCTCTGAGGTCAGTACATGTGAAGGGCCAAGCATATTGTCATGAATTGTCCCCCAGGGCCCATTCCATGACTACCCCAAGCCCGCCTTCCATTGGCCAGGGGCTGGAAACTAACAAAAAATAAGTTTATCCTAAAAAGGGAATTCATTTTCTTTTAAACCTACACACACAAACACACAAAGCTCAAACCACGGAAAGTAAACACAAAGAAAACCAAAAATGTCACTGAGACAACTACAGAGAGTACAGTACGAACTGAAAGTGAAAAGGAGCCAGAATACAAGCATAAAACCCCAAAGGAATGTATACATAAGGTATTATCATCATAGGCAAGTAAAATATGGAGAATAGAAATCAAGACCATAGGTCACAATACTGAAAACCCTGGACTATTGGGGTACTCATCCCTAATGAGTATCAGGGGTATGTTGAGTCACATAGAGTTGCTCCCCACCGAGGGCTCACCGGGTCACATAGATCTATTTCCCACCTTGTCAACTGTATTGAGGTACACATCCCTGATGGGTATCATGGGTCTACCAGGTCACATAGGGCCGCTCCCCACAATGGGCCTACCGGGTTACAAAGTGTTGCTCCCATTGTGCTATCATAGCTGATCCACATAGGTTCTCTTATAGGTGATCCACACTGGGTCACTTGTTAGAAGTCCTTAGGTCTCAGTCAGTCACAGGATTCCCACATGAATTAAGCTTGATTCCGATAAAAACTTCTCCTCAAGTCATTCATCTCATTTCAACTTCCATGAAAACCTTTTTAGAGTATTTCAAAAGAACCACGTCATCGCAAGGGTTTCAATGATACAAAACACTCATCAATTGGATTCCTGATATGAAAGATATTGACATTTTTGTAATTAGGGGTACGTTGTGTCTGGGCCTGGTCCGACCCAGTCGGACCGACCCAACCAACCCGTCCCAGAGACCCACATTTCATGACCTACTTAGACTAATCCAACCTGACCCAATTCGGTTCTTGGTGGTCCTGGTCTATCCTAGCCACTAGTCCATGACTATTGTTCCTTGTTGGACCCGTTCTGGTTTGGTTGGGGGTCCAGCCTGTCAGGTCACATAGCAACTTGGTTCCATCTATCCTGACACACAACTAGTAGGCTAGTTTGTTCCCACCTCAGGCTACCTAGTGGCATGGTTTTATCGCACTGTACTGGAACACAATAAGGGATTGAATTTATTTCCATCCTGGGTAACATAGTGGCATGGTTTGTGCCCCCTGGCCTGACCCGCCTGGTGGGGCAGTTTCCTCTAGCCTAGATTCTCGATGATTGTCTGGATTGATCACATGCAGCTGACAGAAGTAGGCCTCCTCTTCCGCATGTGGTTAACAACAGTGTGTCAGCCCCTATCATAGTCCTCATGGCATGGGCCGCTCCTTCAACATGACACCCAAATGATGCCACCCTCCTACACCAGTACGCCCATGTAGATTAGTTTCCCTTACCAGGCCTATGTCTTTGACATTGGTCCAGCTCGCTGAAATGTTCTAGAATCATGTGGTGCCTCTAACACGGCTGTAACACTACATCTGCCTGTCGCCTACCTCTATGCAAACAGCCCCTGCTGGCACCACGGTGTGCCTCCGGCCTATGGCCACTACGGTCGGGGTGCTGCAGTCGGGTGTCGCCACTGCAGTTGATCACCGCAACCTCCTCTCACCATTGTCACGGCCCGCCTGGCCATAGCCATTCCGCTTGGCACTTCCTTGTCCTTTGTTCTTCCATCGTTGCACTATGAAGAACAGGTAGGCAGAAGAGAGTGAGAGAGATAGAGAGAGAGAGAGAGAGAGAGGAAAATAGAGAGAGAGAGAGAGATGGAGAAATCACCAGGAATTCCCAAATGAATAGTTGGCCTTTGTTCATACTGGTCTAATATTTTTTGTGTTAGCATAAACACACAACATATACAATAATTCATAAGATAAAATATTCCCTTTGTCCAACATAAATGAACCATCCTGTTTGAACCTTTGAAACATGGGTTAACTTGTTCGTGAGTTAACCCACATTTATCATAAAAAAAGTAAGAATATGGGAAAAAAGAATTTACTTAAAAATAAACCCCCCACGGTTTTTACTTATACTCAGTGGTTGTTTAGTGGCCTCCTTTTTTATCATTCCATATTTGGTATGGGGTTTTGTGTGCGTGAGGATAGATACTCAGGAAAATGCCTCCCACTTGCATTTTGACTCCTTCGGTGCTAGTTGCCAACCCCTAGCCTTCTGGAGGTGGACTTAGGGGATGTCACGGCATGGGCCCTGGGGGAAGGGTCATGAGAAAGTGGTATCATAGGTTTTTGGTTATACTAGAATAACTAAGATTTTGTAAATTTTTCTGGGGAAACAGTGTTAAGTGTTTTGAGTTCGACATTTAGGCTAGGGAGTCCAGTGTTGGTGTGGAGGCCGACGTATTCATACACCTGAGCCGTTAATTCTTCTTTCTATACATTAGATTATAATTGGTTTGAGATTTAGTTCTTCATGATCATGCATCATGGTTTTATTTTTTGATTTCTTCATGGTCTTTCATTTATGGTGTGGGGTCCCTACTGAGTATCAAGTTACTCACCCCTGCACAGGCTTCGCCCGCATGTTTCATGTCTCGTGCAGGTGATCAATGCTTTGATGGAGGCCCTGGTGGTTCAACACTAGGTGGTGCTCAGTGATATGGGATGAACATACGCTTCGATAAAGACCATGGTGGTCCTGGACTAGGTAGTGTTTAGTGATATGGGATGGACAAACACACTTCTGCAAATATGGGTAGTTACCCTTCACATACCCATCAGGTGGGGTTTTCAGCGCACGACTTTTAGAGTGTCATTGTAATTTCCTATATTCAGTTCATCTTTTTTTGGGTTATATTGTGGCCCATTTGACCTACAGCTGGTAGTTTTACTCAGTGGTTTTTTAGTGGCATGCATTTTTACCTTTCCATCTTTGGGACATGGTTTTGTGTGCATGCATTCTGGTACTCGGGCAAATGCCTCCCACTAGCATGGTGTACTTTCTCAAGAGAGTTATATGGAACACATCATGAACTTGAGATAGGTTTGATGGAGGTTCTAGGAGATAAGAAACCATCCTTAATCAAAGAAGAATCTTGATAGGGACACTATAACTAGTACACCATTTTCCTTTCTTTTTAAATTTCATAACCTTATTCCATGGAGAAATTTACAGGAATACCTTCTCACCAACTTTAAACTCTAGATCACGACCACAATTGTTAGTATTACTTCTCTCCTAAATATGATCTACCGTGTTGTGCTATTGAATGGACATAACATTCTCTACCATTTCCTTGGGTATCTTATTCCCCAATAGTTTTCTTTCTCCAACTCTATCCCAACATGTTTCAGTTCTACACTTATATACATAGAGGGCTTCATAAGGATCCATATGATTTCTTAATTGAATGTTATTATTATAAGAAAACTCAAATAGAGGAAGGAGTTGGTCCCAACTACCTTTGAAACCCATATAACAAGATCTAATCATATCCTATTGGGTTTTAATTTTTATCTCAAACTAACCATCTATCTATGGATGATACATAGTGATGAAACATAGATCCATATCTAAAGACCACTTAAGACATCTCCAAAATTTTAAGGAAACCCTCATATCCCAATCATACATAAGAGAATGTGGTAATCCATGCAACATTAACTCTTCCGTAACATATATCCCGACAAGCTGATCTTGAGATAAATCTTCTTTAATAGTGACAATGTGTGTTGAATTTGTAAGGTGATCAACTAAAACTCATATTACATTATCCCATTTATATGTTTAAGGGAGTCTAATGAAAAAATATATGGCGTTGTTTCCCAGTCTCCACTATGGTAAGGGTAATGGTTATACCTTACACTTATAGTTTTGTCTCTTGGCATTAAATTTAAAACAAACCAAGTACTAGGAAACATATTATACAATATCTCTCTTTATGACATCCCACTAGAAATACTCTTTCCAATATCAATACATCTTTGTAGGTCCAAGATGAATAGAGAATGAAGAATTATGTGCTTCCTCCAATATATACTTATTAAAATCAGGTATGGAAGGAACACATACATAGTTCAAAAATATTTTCATTCCATTATAATCAAGGTTAATCTCGGGAACATTTCTAACTTTCTTTTTCATCACTCCATCATCTTTCTGTTCCTGTTTAATCTTCACTTGGATAGATAGTTGAACACTCATTTGTGAAAGTTAAGATTTTTCCCCTTCATTTAAAATTTCAATATCCATCATTTAAAAATACATAAATATTGGATCTTTCGTCATCCTCATCATAGATAAGATAGGATGATCATTTTATATCAAATCATCAACTACGTTGTTCACATTCCCATGGTGGTAATGTATTGAGAAGTCATAATATTTAATTAAATCCCACCTTATTCTATAGAACATGTTAAAATCTTTATATATGAATATATACTTTAACCTCTTATAATCAAAATAAATATCACACATTTATCTGTAAATATAATTCCTCCATATATTTAATGTAAAAATTGCATATACTAACTCCAAATCTTGAGTTGTGTAATTTTTCACATAATACATCAATTTTCATGAGGCATAATCTATAACCATGTCATTATGAATGAAAAAAACATTCTAATCCATTATTTAATGTATCAGTATAGATTAAAACCCATTATCCACTATTGGGTATTGTAAGTACAGTATCAGTGGATAACATTCTCTTCAGTTCCTTGAAATTTTCCTCACATCCATCTGTCAAAAGAAACATGGATTCATTTTGAGTTAACTTGGTGAGTGGATTATAAAGTCATGAGAAATTCTATACAAATCATCTATAATATTCATCCAACCCAAGAAAACAATAGAAATCAGTCGTCGTGGTTAGACTATTACCACATTCAATAGCCTTAATATTTGATTCATTCATTAATATATGCAAACATGAGATTATATAAAACTAAAATGTGAATTTTCATAGCCAAAATTCAGTCTTACTACATTTTTCAAACAACTTCTCTATTTCTTAGGGACTTTAGTAAAATTCTTAAGTGATCTTCATGCTCTTACATTATATTTGAATATATAAGATTATTTTCTATAAAGACTACCAAAACCTATCAAGGTAATTTATAAAGACTTTATTCATTAAATCTAAAATTATGTTAATGGAATTAGTAATAGAAAATGGAATCACTATATACTCATATTATCCATGGATTGTACATAATGTTATCTTGGATATATCCTCCTTCTTTTACCTCAATTGATGATATCTAGAATTAAGTACAATCTTTGAAAAGTATTGACCTCCACATAGTTGATCAAACAAGTCATAAATAGGGGTGAAATATACTTTTTCTGGATTGCAATCATGTTTAATTCTAGATAATCATTGAAAATTCAAATTAATTTATACTTATTCTTGGAAAAAGAACATGTTAAATCTATGGTTAAAAACTTATCTAAATAAATATATTCTTAAGATTTTCCTAAAGTTTCTTCTCCAATTAATACAACTTAATGGGGGTCATTTTATAGGGTGTCTTTGAAATAGGCATAACAACATGTATGAGTTGAGAACTCAAATTCATGATTTGGTTGAATACTAGAAAACTCTTCTAGAAATACATTAAAAAAATCTCACAAAATAGTCATATATTAAGTGTTTATTTTTTTCCTAACCATAGAAGATAAACACCCCATTTTAATAGGAATGAAGACCCATATAATGTGTGAAATTTCTGTTAGAATTTTATATTTATCATAACATTGATTGATGATCATAGGTTAGATTGGAATATCAAACATAAATTATATTCCTTGTAAATTTATGTGGGTTTTATGTTGAGAAATCCAATCCATGCCTAAGATAACATCAAGATTTATAAGTAGCACATTACCAAAAACATAGACCATAAAATAATAATAGACTTGAGATGTGATAATCATACCATTAGGGATATTAATTGATAATTCAACATCTAATCATTGAGTTGGTATTGTTATACCCATAGATAATTATTTAGATATAAAAGAGTGGGTAGATATAGAATCAAATAAGACATTAACAGTTCAATTGTGATGGTAAGTGTATTTTCACCACATCATTATCACACCCCTCATCTTAAATCATAACTGTATGTGATTTAAATATTTCTATTAACTTAAGATGTTTTTGAAATTGATAGTCTTCATTAACCATTATATTTTATAACTAGTTAGAATAATTCTCATACTATTGGAAACATTGGAGTGTGGGAGGTGCATTTTGTGGATTTTTCTATATTTTTTCATCATTAGTTGACTTCTTCCCATCACTGTCAAATTTAGAGACTCGATGACCATTCTCTACAAAAATTAAACATTATAGTTTTCTTAATAAAATTTCTTATATTTTTCTTTCATACTTCATGTACGAAGGAAAGATCATATTCTTTTTTACATGGTTCTAAGAGTTTCCCATGAATCCCATTTTTATTTTCTTATGAAAACCATGCTATTGATGGGTAATTATTATTTCAATTTCCACCTTGAAAACACGATGAATTATTTATTCATATCTATCATAGTCCCTTTTGGATAATTACATTTAGAGACTTGGTTTTAAGCTACTAAAATATCAATCATCCTTACATTTATGATGGATGATGATACTATAATCATACCTTTTATATCTTGTAAAATTTTCTATATAGGTACTAATAGATTCTTCATCCTTCTTCTTTGGCTAAAAAAATTCCTTCTCAATTTTCATAAGAATAATATGAGGAAAGTACTTAATAAAAACACACACATAAACTCATCCTAGTACATAAATTAAATTTCATCTTTTTTCCTCATAATCTTGATAATATTACACCATTGATTCACTTCATCTTCCAAAAGATAAATCGCCAAAATGAAATTTTCATGATCCAAACACTAGAGAATGAAAAATATCTTTTTAATGGTACTAATAAATTTCTCAAAAACTATTGAATCAATGTAAAAACTAAAATAAGGTTGACATTACCTCATAAAGTAACATAATTTTGTTACCTCCTTTGATTGGTGTATGTTCATCGTGATTCATCGCTTAAGAATGTTATGTGAGCATAGAAATGAATTTTTCCATTCCAATTCTCATAAATTTTCTTCATAAGGATTAAATCATTAAATTTTCGATGACATTATACATTAACATAGTTACTTAGGGTTCCAAACATTACCTAGAACCAAAAAATCATACTTTAATAAATAATAATTATAGTAGGGAACCACATAATCCTAAAAAATAACATATATGACATCTAAATCATGAAACATTATTGTCTATATATGACACATTAGGACAAACCTATTTCTTTAATGGTTATAATATACTCAAATACTTCTTGATGGTTCATAATGATTTTTTGAAATTACAAAAAATATCCCCTTTGAGTGTCAAACCAGCTGTGCAACAATGATCATTGTCATACACCAGGTGATGATCTATTCAAACCCAAATTCACCCTTTTTAGAGATATTACAACTTGGTACATCTATAATAGAGCCACATACACTTTTAATATCCAGATAGGGATGTAATTTTTTATATTACACTCACTTTACCCTTCACTAAATTCCCATGACATTTTCATATACTTTGAATTATCCTTAGAAATGTCCTTATAAATATCCCTAGGGATATCAATAATGTTTTCTCAACATGTCTTCCAAATTATTACTAAACCATTCCTCTAATACCAACTATAGAAACCCAGGATTTATATATATAGATATTACATTTGAGAAGATTAATATCCATTTAATTATATAAAAACATGAATAAGGACCATAAATCTCTTTAAAAGTATGGATATGTAAACAATTGGTTAATAAGTAAACTGAAGCATCTCCCTCTATGATCTTCATAAATATAACCCTTCTTAGACATATCATATATATAACTTTTATTCATAACATTGGTAAAGGAAACATAAGAAAGTGTGAGATCAGGTTCTCATTAAGGATATACAAAAAATATATCAATATAACATACGCATAAGGGTTTGAGAACATGAAAATAGAATTTGAAATCCACACCCCTAATAACATAGATTTTGAAATTGATTCATATCATAAATCTTGGTAGTTCATAAGACATTATTCATAAGTTAATCTAATAACTTGATTCATGAGAACATAACATTGAGATAATACATATATTTTTCGAATACATATAATAATAGAAAATCCTACATCAATGTTACAGCCAAGACATTCATAACATGTCAGGCTTTGTATAAATACTAGTGCACTTATTTTGGTCTTGGGATAACCTCCTGTATACCCTATTTTGGTTTGGGATGATGATTAGCCACTGGAAGAGGCTAGTATTCACTGTTAATATATTTAGTTTTCATGTGCCTTGTTATTCATAAATACCATTTTAGTGCAGTTTACACTTTGAACATCATTTCACATCACGATTGCAATTCTTTCTTAAAATGCACTATTACATAGTACATTTGTGAGAAAAATTTATAATATACAATTGTCTTGATCTTAATTTCATATTTAATTTTCATGTTTCTCATTACATTGGGAACAATTCATACTTTTGGTTCACTTGATGATTAAAATTTGATGACCACCAAAGTGGGCCTTGAACCAACAACATTATGGGCGAAGTGAGCTGGACAGCAGCCCAATAAAAGTACTGTAGAGGCCAGGATTCAAGTGAAAAGAGTCTTCAAATTTAAATGGAGATAGAGGAAATCATGGGGGACATTTCCTTCAACATTGGAACATGATAATTCAAAAGTTTTAATGGAGTTTTAGGAAGCCGAATTTGAATATGCAATTTTGGTCCAGATTCTGCGGCCTAGAAAAACATCCCACTATTTAAATTATATCTTGCCAACCAAAATGTATTTTGGGCTGAAATTTTACAATCTATTATGGGAAATCCGGGGATTCATTTATGTATTTTATGTCCCTCTACAATTCGGCTTTCTAGAAGGTTTTTTGGGCGCTTCTATTCAGTGGATGCAATCTAGATCCCACTTCAAGGCAAGAGTTGAAAAGTCTCATCTACATTGATTGTCCACCAACCTTTCCCCAACACAATTAATTAAAGGTACATGGGATGATGGGGTCTCTTCCAAAGACTTCCAAAATTACTATTTAAGGCAATAGTGGTAGATTATTTTAGGAATCTTGGATCATTGTTTTGATGGTAATATTATTATTCCAAATTGTCATTGTAGCATTTTTCCTTCTCATGTAAGTTGTTCGAATCACCTGATTTTTCAATAAAAGTTCTTATTATTCTCTTGTAATGTTCTTATTAATATCACCTTGATACCGTTTCCTCATGGTGTGAACTTTTTCAAACCAAACGTTGTGATTTTTTTCACACAATGGGGGAGTGATCTTTTTTTATTGTTTTTTATTTCATCAATTCCACCCTCGTAAGTCTACTTCCCGCTTCCATTGAGAACATGTTATCAATGGAGGGATAGTTCTTTTATGGGTTGATCCAAAGTAGTATCTTGGTGATGGATTGGATTTTATTTCTCACTCCCTAAATGTTATAAATTTCTTTAATTTGAGTTACTTTCATTAAATGAGTTCCTCTCTTCCTCTTCCTTATTAAATTTATTCGCCCCACTTTTATGTGTTAATTAGATCATTTACCTTGGAGTGATCATGAAAATGATCCTACAAGTGTATATATGATTATAATGCGTTTGTGGTGGTGTTTTATCAATAAGTGATGAGGGTAGTTTGAATTAATTTCATGAATCCTTCTCGAGTTAATGAAATTGAAATCGTAAAAAAAGGAATTCATCCAATCCACCCCGATCAATAACCTAGGATCAACTCATATTCTCATAAATTGAATTCACATAGATATCTTTGTACTCTTTTAAAACCCATCTAAAATCAACCCATTTTGTCCACTTCATAGCCAAAATTCCATCTCTTTATATTGTGTGTCTAAAGGTTCTTCTTAGGTCTCTAAGGATTTAACAACACAAGCTACAATGCAAGCGACTGCTTGACCCTTAAAACTTGGGTAAATTAGGGTGAAACCCAATTTTTGAACCGTTTCTGGGGACCAAGTAAGTTCCTAAAATAACAAACCTTATTTTCTTACACCTATTCTTCTATTCTCACCCAAATTCTCTTATCTTTTCCCTTTCTCGCTTTTTGTCTTTTGGTGCATGTCCACCTACACTCGCGATAACTCAAACAGATTAGTTAGGGTGAAAACTCCTAGGATATGGGACAATCAAACACATCATATTGTCAATTATTCCTTCCTAGGGGACAATCAAACACATCCTTTTATCATTTATTATTCAATAGAATCCAATCATTATAGGATGCTTCGGAACCAACCTGATCTTGAATTGAAGGAACCTCATGTTACACTCAAGTATGCCTTCCTAAGGGAGAATCAAACACATCCTATTGTAATTTATTCTTATCTTGAATCCAATCATGATAGGATGCTTCAAGATATCCTTAGAAAACATAAAAAAGCCATTGGGTGGACCCTATCTAATATTCCTGGGATTAGCCCCCTTATTGTGACTCATAGGATTGTTCTAGAATCTGATTCAAAGCCATGTCGTCAACCTCAATGGTGAATCAATCCTAATCTCATGGAGGTATTAAGGAAGGAACTTATGAAATTGATAAAAGCTGGTATCATATATCCCATAGCTGAGAGTGAGTGGGTCATCCCAATCCAACTGGTTCCCAAGAAGGCAGGAATCACTGTGATAACCAGTAAGGATAGATAGATTCTTCCAACTATGTTGAGTAGTGGATGGAGGGTCTGCATTGACTATAGGAAGCTAAAATCTTTCACCAAGAAGGACCATTTCCCCTTACCATTCATTGACCAAGTCCTTAAGAGAGTGCCAGGTCATTCCTTATACTTTTTCTTATATGGGTACTCAGGGTATAATAAAATTGAGGTCTCCCTAGAGGATCAAGGGAAGACTACATTTACATGTCCATTCAACACCTTTGTTTTCAAACGCATTCCCTTCAGGTTATGGAATTCCCCTCGAACCTTCCAGCAGTGCATGATGGGAATATTCTCAGACATGGTAGGGTATTTTGTTGAGGTCTTCATGGATGACTTCTCTGTGTTTGGGGATACATTTGAGGGATTTATACGGAATGTGGACAAAGTCTTGTCAGGATGTGAAAAAAGGAATATGGTCCTAAACTGTGAGAAATGTCATTTCATGGTCAAAGAGGGACTAGTTTTAGGCCATATGGTCTCAGGTAGGGGGATTAAATTTGATAAAGCCAAGGTTGACATCATTCGTTACCTTCCATCTCCAAAAACTGTCAAGGAAGTGAGGTATTTATTAGGACATGTTGGTTTCTATAGAATATTTATGAAGGAATTTAGTTCAATCTCCCGTCCCCTTTTTCTATCTTAATAAAGGATGCTTCATTTGTTTGGATAGAAAGATGTGAGGGTTCATTGTCAATCATCAAATCCTCTCTCACCTCTCTTACCATTATGAAATCTCTAAATTGGAACCTTCCTTTTGAACTTATGTGTGATGCCAGTGACTTTTCTATTGGAGCTGTGTTAGGACACGTTGTAATAAAACTCCTTATGACATTTCTTATGCAAGAAAATTCTTAAATGATGCCCAAATCAACTACAGCACCACTGAAAAGGAGTTACTTGCTATTGTGTTTTCCATAGAGAAGTTTAGGTCCTACCTCTTAGGATCCCCCCATCACTGTGTTCACTGTCCATTCTGCACTAAAATACCTCTTCCAAAAACAAGATTCTAGGTCTATACTGATTAGGTGGGTCCTTCTCTTACAAGAATTTGACCTAAAAATCAAAGATAAAAAGGGAATTGAAAATGTAGTTGTGGATCACCTCTCTTGGATGGAATTCAAAGACAATTTAAATCAATTTTCTATGTCTGATTCATTTCCTGATGAATACCTATACTCTGTGACTGACTGCCCTTGGTATGCCGACAGAGCCAATTTTTTAGTTACAGAAGTCATTCCAAATTTCTAAAGGACTCAAGTTCGAAGGAAATTTCTTTCTGATGTCAGACACTATGTGTTTTATGATCCATACCTCTATAATTTCTACCCTGAACAAGTTATTAGAAGGTGTGTCCCAGAATCTGAACAGGTGTCTATCCTTAAAATTCTGTCATAGTGAGGCATGTCGAGGTCACTTTTCCTCTAAGAAAACTTCTGCTATGGTTCTTCATAGTGGTCTCTTCTGGCCCACCCTCTCAAGGTAATCATAATAATTTTTTCAAAGTTTTCCTAGGTGTAAACATGTAGGGTCCATCACAAAAATAAATAAAATGCCACTCACTCCCATCTTAGTGATTGAAATATTTGACTGCTAGGGAATCGATTTCATGGGTCCCTTCCCAAACTCTAAGGGATATTTGTACATTCTTTTAGCTGTCGAATATGTCCCGAAATGGGTTGAGGCAATTCTTACAAAATATAATGATCATCAAATTGCGATTATATTTCTCAAGGAAAACATCCTCTCTAGATTTGGAATTCCTAGGGATATCATTAGTGATCGTGGAACTCATTTTTGCAATTGTCCATTCTTAGCACTCATGGAAAAGTATGGAATTTCCCACAAACATTCAAATACTTACCACCCACAAAACAATGGTCAAGATGAGTTAGACAATTGAAAAATGAAAAAAATTCTTGAGAAAATAGTTTACCCATATAGGAAAGTTTGTTCAAACAAACTGTTAGATGCTCTTGGGCCTATCGAAAAACATTTAAACCCATTTTAGGAATGTCCCCATATAGATTGGTTTACGGTAAAGCATTACATTTACCAGTGGATATTGAACACAAGGCCTTTTGGTCAATTATGAAAATGAATTATGACCTCTCATTGTCAAAAAAAAGGAAATTAGATCTTAATGAACTTGAAGAACTTAGGATGGAGGCTTATGAGAATACAAGGATCAATAAAGCTAAAGTACAAGCCTACCAATCTCAAAATCCTAAAGCAAAACACATTGTACCAGGTAAACCAATTCTTTTGTATAGTTCTAAACTTCATCTACACCAGGGAATGTTGAGGTCCAGATGGTCAGGCCCTTACATAGAGCATAAGGTGTACCCCCATGGGGATGTTGAAATTCAAGATCCCACCAATGGTCAATCCTTTAATGTTAATTGCCATAGAGTCAAACCATTCATTGAACCACTACAAAAACAAGAAGTTATTGAAGACTGGAGTGAACCAACCTTAGATGAGGAAAATACTTAAACAATAAGGGGTTTATGTCGAGATAGAGATGTTAAACAAAAGCACTGCATGGGAGGCAACCCGTGGTTTTCATGTTTTATTTTATTTAATTAGAACATCAGAATGTTTACCTGTTCTTATTTAATGAGTAAGGATGGGTATGAAAGCGGATCATAGTATTCATCTTTGTCACGTGGTATGATCCCTAAGTAATACCATACTTAGTAATTAAAAATAAGACAATGTATCATTAGTTTATTTTATTTTATTTATGTTTTTTTAGGTTAAAAAAATTAGACTGTTGACTTATTCTTATTTTATGAGTATGGATGTGTATGAAGGGAGAGAACCTTTTTCATCCATGTCACACGGTGTGATTCTTGAGTAATAACTTACACCGAAATTTAAAAGAAGACAATGTATCATCAGTTTGATTTAAAAAAAAGGGAAAACCATAAAAAATATTGATACTAGGTTTTAATTAAATTGTTCTATTGTTTGTTTTTTAGGATTTGTTCTTTTTTGTATGGTTTAGGGACTGTTTTTTGTGATACATATTCGATCAAGGAGGTTCCTACATCTCCCAAGAGACCGAAGGAGTAATCTAGAGCATCATGAGCTTCAAATTCAAAAAATCAGGTGAATTTGTTCTATGTTTATTGTTTAAAATTCGTTTTAGAACTCCTCTCATCTACCTATACCCCTTCTAATCTTTTATTTCTTTAAAACTGGGGACAATGTTATTTTAAGTTGGGGGGAGATGAAATAAGAAAAAATTGATCTCGTGTGCGTAAAAAATGTCTGGAAGAAAAAATTTCATTAACCTTGAACATGATAACACACATTTGAAACTCTAAAATTGGATATTAAATAATTATTCATGCCTTGATTCTGATTTTAATGCATGTTTATGTTCATGTGCATAGATTTTGGAAAGTTCAGTTGTCTAATGTGATTTTTCACAGTTTATATATTCATCCATTTATTTAAAAAAAAACACAATGCACGTCATTTAGATTGTGGGGTATTAATTTGAGTTCTTGGGGCCCATAATAAATGGCATAGGGTTGGTGATCATTTTAATTTTAACATGAGTATTCAAAAAAATCAATTGCACGTAGAGTAATGAATTGACATAATGTATGTATTTTGGCACTTGGGGATCATGACTCCATAGTTTTCTGGCCCAAAGTTGGGAATTTTATCTCTATTTTCCATAATTTGAATATTTTTATTGAGTTAACTCGAGATGAGGCCTGATTATGTGAGCTTCACTTATTGCCTTAAGGTCTTTGAGCCTGGGAGTCATCGGCAAAGTGTTGCTACATGGGTTTACTCGATTGACTTCAATTTCAATTACCATGGAAAAATTGAAAACAAAAAACAAAAAATAAAAAATAAAATAAAATAAAAAATGAGTACTCCTATTATTATTAAAATTTGATTTCTCTTAGCACTTCCATCTTTTCTCCCTCGAATGAAAATGATCCCCCATGTCTATTGTGACGCACAACACTTCATCACGCTTAATTAAATTTGGAAGAAATATGGCGATGAATTAGAAAAAAGGAATGAGAATGGGCTTGGGTTATGCCTCTGAACTTAGCTTGTTTTAAATGATTTTGATGGGTTTCATAATTTTTTGTAATGAGGTTTTTGGGTGAGCAATATGTATTAAAATGTTTTTGGAAAAGGTCATTCGAATTTCATGTTTGTGAGATATATTTTGCTCGGGACTAAAAAAAATCAAGTTGGGGGGTGTGATTAGCCACTGGAAGAGGCAAGCATTCATTGTTAATATATATATAGTTTTCATGTTCCTTATTATTCATAAATACCATTTTAGTGAATTTTACACTTTGAACATCATTTCACATCATGATTGCAATTCATTCCTAAAATGTACTATTACATGGTACATTCATGAGCACAATTTACAATATACAATTATCCTGATTTTAATTTCATATTTCATTTTCAGGTCTCTCATTCCACTGGTAATAATTCATAAATTTTGTGCACTTGAAGATTCAAATTGGAAGACCACCAAAGTGGGCCTTGAACCAACAACATTCTGGGCGATGTGAGCTGGACAACAGCCCAATAAAAGTACTGTAGAGGCTAGGATTCAAGCCCAAAGTGTCTAAAAATTTAACTGGAGATAGAAGACATCAAGGGGGACATCTCATTCAACAGTGGACCAAGCTAATTCAAACATTTCAATGGATTTCTAGGCAGCCCAAGTTGAATTTTCAATTCATGGCCAGATTCTGTGGCCTAGAACAACAACCCACCATTTAAATCATATCTTTCAAACCACAAAGTATTTTGGGCTAAAATTTTACAATATATTATTGGATATCCTGGGCTTCATTTACATATTCTATGGCCCACTTCAATTTGGCTTTCTAGAAGGTGTTTTCAGCGCTTTGTTTGTGGATGCAAGCTGGCTCCGACTTCAAGGCAGGAGTTGAAAAGTCTCCTCTACATTGATTTCTCACCCACCTTTCCCAAAACAAATTAATTAGAAGAACATGGTATTATGGGGGCTCGTCCAAATAATTCCAAAATTCATATTTAAGGCTGTATTGGTATAGGATTTGAGGAATCTTGTAGCTTTGTTTTGATTGTAATGTTATTATGCCAAATTGTCATTGTAGCATTTTTCCATCTCATGTAAGTTGTTCGAATCACCATAGATTTCAATAAAAAAAATTCTACTTCTATTGTTATGTTTTTATTAATATCACCCTGATACCTTTTCTTCATGGTGTGAACTTTTTCACACCAAACCTTGTGATTATTTTCACACAATGGTGGAGTGATAGGTTTTTTGTTGTTTTTTTTACTTCTTCAATTATACCCTCATAAGTCTACTTCCCGATTCCATTGAGAACATGTTATCAATGGATGCCTAGATATTTTATGGTTTGATCCAAAGGAGTATCTTGGGGATAGATTGGATGTTATTTCTCACTCTCTAAATGTTATTAATTTCTTTTATTTGAGTTTCATTCAATAAATGAGTTTATCTCTTCCCCGTCCTTATTGAATTTATTCCCCCCACTTTTATGTGTTAATTAGATCCTTTACCTTGGAGTGCCCATGAAAATGATCCTACAAGTGTATATATTATTATCATGTGTTTTGGGTTGGGTTTAATGAGTAAGTGATGAGGTTTGTTTGAATTTATTTCATGAATCCTTCTTGAGTAAATGAAATTGAAATCGTAAAAAAGGAATTCATCCAATCCACCCCGAGCAATAACCTAGGATCAACTCATATTCTCATAAATTGAATTCGCATAGATATCTTAGTCCTCTTTTAAAACCCATCTATAATCAACCCATGTTGTCCCCTACATAGCCAAAAACCAATCTCTTCTTATTGTGTGTCTAAAGGTTCTTATTAGGTCTCTGAGGATTCGACAACCCAAGCTACACTGCAAGTGAACGCTTGACCCTTAAAACTTGGGTAAATTTGGGCGAAACCAGATGACCTGTGGTGTACCCTCTCTTTTTAGGATTTGTATAACCTCTTATGTACCTTCTTGTTTTTGTCTTGGGATAACCTTCTGTGTAATCTTTGAGCTCGTAAGAAATAAATCAATACCCAATTAATTAGAGGGAGATACAAGTCCCAACCATCATATAATAAATACATTTTTGTTCCATAATATCATAAATCATTCATCAGATCATAACCTATAAAAAAGAAATGGGTTTTATAAACATTTCATAATATTATAACCAATGGGAGAGAAACAAATTTCATAAAAATATTGTCATCATAATCATAACCCATCCATAGAATGAATAAGGATGGTACCATTGAATCTTATCAATAGTAAAAAATAATAATAACTCAAGTTTTTTTTCTTGATGAATAGAAATTCCATAAAAATATAATTAAAACACTCTTAAATAAAACATACATTTCATTTAGAAATTACTTCATTAAAATATAAAATTTCTCAAATATTACAGAAAAAATTTTCTTCAAAAAGAAACTTGAATATTTTTAAGTTAATCTTAAAATATTTTAGTTCTCATGGATGTGTAAAGTTTTTATACTTTATAGGATACAAAAATATTCCTTTCACATTTTTGGTAAAAAGTCAAAAATACCTTGTTTGGAAAATTAATGGAAGATTTAGATTAAAAATTTTTATAAGAATTAAAACATGGGTAAATTTTCTTTAATAAATCATTGTATAATAGTAAATTTTTCATTAAAAAATTTTTAGAAAACTTTCATGTGGATGAGAAATGATTTTCTACAAAATAGTGAAATAAATTTATTTTTCCTTAAAAAAATTATTTTAGTTTATTTAGTTTTTAAAGAGAGGGAAATGAAATAGAAACATGTATTATCTAGAAATAAACAGAGAAGAATAAAATTAATCAAAATCATTATAGGTATATCTTAATATTTCATCATTGTAAACTTAATCATATTCAATCCTCATAAACAATGGGATTAGAATATAAAACCTTTTACAGTTTTGTAACTTTTGAATCATAAGACCCATGAAAGAATAAATTTAAATTAAATATTAAATTTAATTTGGATAAATAAATTCATGATATAACATGTCAAATGGTATTTATATACACCTTATAAAAGATTATAGGTTTATAACATTTCATAAGTCTCAAAAAAGACAATTTGAGACAATAATTCCTTACAACAAGTCTCAACATTATTCATACATGTTTGTACCTCAGGTATAATAAATAAAATTTTGTATAAATATATTAAATATTAATAATCATATATATCAAACCATATCATATTTAATTATAAAAATTTATCGCCTGTTTATTAACAATTCTTGGTTAAAATCCCATTTTGGGTAATAACTACTTCATTGTTCATGTATTTTTGGGTTTGGTAGTTTCATTAATTTTACTCTAATCATGGTTCCATAATATAAATAATTCTAAACATGATTTATATATAATATATATTCATTATATATGTATTATAGTAATCCATTGAAGGTAGATATAGAAAACGAATTACACCGTTCATGGCGATGGTCGTCCTTATGTACGCATGAATGTTGTTTCCATTTTCTCAGTGAATGGAACGAAAGAAATATAAATATAAATAAACATTATAAAATAATTAATATTTCATATATATCATATATATTCATCAATTATATCTTATTATAATCCATGTCAAAATAAAATTAAAAACATATCACATCGCTTCGTGGAGGTGATAATCCATAAGTACACATGAACGACGTTCTCGTTTTTCAATGGATTATAATGTAAAAGGTAGATGTGATATTATAATTAAATAAGTATAATTATTTCATAAATATCATATAAATATGTTAAATCCATCATTATATCTTACTATGAGAGTCACTGATGGAGAATGAATTACTTCGGTTTGTGAGACAGTTGTCCGCCATACACGCAATCTACATTTTCGTTTCCCATTTGATGGATGGAGATATGGATATAGGTTATGAAATTAAAATAATAAATTATAAGTATATATTAGATGCATATTTTATTATATCATAATATTTTACTAATATTTTGAGTAGTTTAGAGAAAAAATAAAATAAACAACACTTGGTTAAGACCGATACCACTTCTCAAGACAACCTCCTTAGGTTAGCACCGAAAGCCTTATTATGAGGATTTCTTAATAAAATAAAGGAATACAGTCTGTAGGGAGGGAGTTAATTAATATATTTGGGTAGGTATTTTCAGAACCAAAATTCTTCGGATGTACGAAGAGGAGAAGATAGGGGCACCCTTTTATAAGTGAGGGAGAGGGCACACTTAAATTTTTTGAAAAGAAAAAATTATACCCACATTTTAAACAATCTATATGGCTCCAAAATGTCTCATTATCAACCCTTATATGACATAGGTCTATATATGGACATAAAATAGTAATTTTACAAGTTTTTAGGTTATTTTAACCCTTATAGTTTTAGTTTAGCCCCCGATAAACTTGTTTTAACGTTAACCGAAATAATTAATCTACAGTTTTTAATATTAATTATAAAAAAATTCAAATTATTATATAACAATAATTATGATGATTAAAAATATAGAATCAATTTTTATATATTAAATTCAAATAATTTTTAGAATTTAATTTAAAATTTAATCCATAAATGCAATGAAAAAACGATTTTCCAAAGGTAAAGGTTTCATAAGCATAAAATGTTTTATTATCAAAATTCAGTATTAAATTGATTATATTGAAATAAAGTAGATTAATTATAATATAATTGAACTTATTTTACATTTAATACATTTTATAACAAAATATAACTTTATACATGATTTAAACAAAAAGGTAGCATTCAATTAAAATTAATATTTGTTACTATTCAATAAAAAAATTAAATTTTTAGAAAAATACAAAAAATTAACACTTAGATAATTTTGTAATATTGATTCCAAAAATTATGTTTATTTTTTAAATTAAATTTTAAAAAATTGGATAAATTAATTTTATTATTTTTTCACAAAAAATTATAAAACATTTTTTGAGAAAATGGTATTTTCGGAGCATATAAAGACTTTAATAAAAATTATGTAGTTTTTAATAAATATTTTTTATTTATATAAAACCATTATATTATACTATAAAAATTTGGTTATTAGTATTCTTACTCCAAAATTTAATGGCTAGGTTATAACAATCTTTGTTTAAATAATAATATTGATACTAAATTGTGTTTTGTTAAAACATAGTATTGTGTGTAATATAAGATATCAAAGTAATTAAATGTATTTAATAAAATATTTCCTAAAAACTAATGGTGTTACATTTTTGTATGAAAAAATGTTTTGTGTTATTACATTGTTATGCTCCCATGGCTCAGGTTATTTTATTCCTTTATGATTAATGCCTTAGGAACAAAAAAGTTATATGTCATGACTCAAGATTATGATCTATGATATCCAGGGCATGGTTTTCAAATAGTAATAACTTTTTATCATACCCCTATAATCATGTTATGTTTAAGTGATCATTATTATCTCCCTTTTTTTACCCTTATCGAGCATCTGAGATCACCCTTTCTTATGTTTCTCTTCCCAAGGTTGTGAAGAAAGTTTTTAAGTATGATATGTCTAAGAAGGGATATAATTATGAAGAAATTAGTAGGATATGATATAGATCACTTTTGAATAAGTTTTTTATAAATCCATGTTTCAAAATAAACTAAACCTATATGATTATGGTATGGATTGTAGTGTAATGTATTGAATATTTATTTAATAAAATTTAATATTTATGTATAAAATTATGGATTGTTAGTTTGAATTATATATAATATATAAATATCTAATTACATGCATTTTAATCTAACAGAATTAATTTTACTTATGTATAAATTAAATTGAACAAAAATAGAAAAAAATTGAAACAAGAAGGGATAATTTAAGGAAAACATAACATCAAAACAATTCATGTTTAATAAAGAGAATTAAAAACAAAACATAATGATTATAATGGATAAATATTGAACTAAATTAAAATAATTAACATCTATTTAAATATGTTAAGAAATATAATTTCATATTAAAATAGTTGTAAATGAGATGAAACATAATGAGATTTATGTTAAGGGGGTTCTTGAACCCAACTCTTTCTTTTTGGGTTATCTACTCCTTCAAATTATCATTAGTATAGATATTTCTCTAATGTACCTAAAATTTCCTTGAATTATTTTTTAACATTAAATCTTTTATTTTATATACATGTTTTAAACTTCTCTAAATTATTACTAATACAATTAAAATATTTTTCAAAAGAAATTGTTTTCCAAAACAATGCATTGACTCCTTGTGAGTTATATCTTCTCCACTTGAGAATGATAAACATTTATACCATAATATGATCTCTCATAGTCATTTGGGAACCCAAGGTTATTTTTTATTTTATTCTTCATGAAATATTAATGAAACCCATTCCTTTTCATGGGTTTGTTTCATGACTATGATTGTTATATATTCTCTTTACATGTTGAATACATGATCCTGGACATTTTATGATGTGATGGGAGAGCTCATAATTATATACCCCTAAAATTAATTGGGTAATGTGATATATATTATAATAATATGTTCATTTTGTGTGAATATGTTTCTATATTTTTTCACAATTATAATTTTATAATTTACTCATAAATGTTATTTGTGAACATGATGAAATATTTATTCACAACTATGTGTGGTATTTCACCACTATATTATGATGTTTCATTATTATACACGTGAAAAATTCAACGCCTTTTTCAAATGTTTCCCTATTGCATATGATTATTATATTATGATTTTGATATGATGATGATGATTATGATCACTCATGTACTATTGATTATTATATCTTATTACTTTTTTGTTATCCCCCCCTTACTGGGATTTTAGATCACCCCTTTCTTTGATGTATATCCTCATGTTAATATATGCACTAAGGAGAAAATGATATTTTTTAGAGGACTATAATGAAGTATTTAAATGATGTTTATTTTTTATTATAAAAATGTGGTGTAGAAACCAATTTTCCCCTGATATTAAACTTTTCAATCAATTAATGTAATACTATTGTGTTATTTATATTAAAAATGGTGTAATTGTCTTGTTTGAAAATATTAGGTTGTTATAGTTGGAATCAATGTTTTATTTAGTTAATTTTGGAATTAGGACTACAAAATATTAGTGAAAACCATATGAATAATTCTATTTTTAAAATAATCATTCTGAATTTTTTATAATGTATAAGTGTGTGTGTATTTTCGAGCAATGAAATCTCTATCTGCATACTACAAGTAGATGCGGATCCAGTACAGTTGTACCTAGGTGTAATAACCCTAAAAAGGATCTTTGTGTATTAATACATATTCTACCTAGTGCATGATAAAGAGTTATTTTTTCACACCTCGTTTGACACTCCCAAGGGATATTCTTTGGTTAATAACAATTTCTAAACCAACCATTATAAAAGACTTATAGCTAAAGTAGATATTACTTTTAAAGATAAAAATGATAAATTACTTGATCCAATAAGAATTATTTGAGAAGAAAGCTATGATAAACATATGGATCCTATAAAATATGGCTTTAGAATTTATTTTCACATGAGAATAAATGATTTATTCAAGATTTATTATCTTGTGATTTTTTTAAAACCTTTTATATTTTATAAAATGAAGGTAACTAGTAGAAACCAGACCATAAACCCATATGAGGGATAATAAAATGATTGTCCAAATGACATTCCAAATGTAATGGGAGGTGGAGTTCAAAATCATCATTATGATTCTTAACTAGCTATATCATGCTAAAGAAAATAACCTAAACCATATAGAATGTCTGCCTTCCCAGAAGAAGAATAAACTAGATATCAATTCCTCTGTACAACAACAACCGCCAATGTTTATTGGATCTTAAAATCCAATTTTCATAGAATAATGGGTAAACTCAATATAAAAGATATTTTTTGTTCTTTACATTTCTGAAATGGAGAATGTTATTATAGCCATATGTCATTTAGATGCAGACGATGACCAATGGTGGGTATTGAAAAATAATTCAAATCCAAAATAAAAAATGGAAGAAATATAGTTGGAATAATTTAAGAACATATTTATTAATAAGTATTTCCCATAAACTCTTCAAACAAATATGAAGAGATAATTTCTATAGATTCATTAAAAGGGGGGTGAATATTACATGGATTAAAAGAAAATTTTTACAAGTCTTGAAATATATTACTTTGATTTTTTGTTGAATAATGAAGGAAAAATAGACTGATTCATTAGTGTTTAAAAATAATATCATTAAAAGGCTCTATCTATCTGATAAATTAAAATTCATGAAGAGGTATTTTGATGTGATCTCAAAGTAGATATGTATTTTTGAGAATATTCTCATAGATATTTAGATAGGAAGAGAATAATAGAGTTTTAAGATTGAAGATCAAATGCAAAGGAGGAATATTATACAACCAACCAAATGTCAAATATGTGGAATGAAGTATCATGGGAATTACCTCAAAGGGAAAAAAATTATTCAAGTGTGGGAGAGTAAGAAACCAAGATCATGAATATCAAAGAGAAAAGAAGAATCTAACCAACACTATTGACGAAAGGAAGGAACCTCCTAATGTACCACCCATTGTTAAATTCTTCAATTGTAATGAGAAAGGGCACTCTGCAATCTATTACATTAAACCATGGATATTCTAGGGTGATGAACCTCAGCAAAAACCAAATCCGATGTGGAAAGGGAAATCTTATGCCATCACCACTGTTGAAGTGGAGCATGAGAATGAAATTGAACAAGGTATACTTCTTATTAACTCCATAATTAAAGAAGTTTCATTTTATTTTGAATCTATGAATTCCTTTATATCCTACATGTTTTATATAACTATTAAATAACACACTTAATACATTGAAGCAGATATATCCATAACACACCCAGTTGTATTATTATTTCAAATAATTTTTTTTATTATTTTCTTTTTAGAATTAATAGACGATTATTCTAGAAAATATCATAATTATATGTTTAGTTGAATTTGATTTTATACTGGGAATGGATTGGATCTAGTTATATTGATCTCACAATAAATTTTGGAAGAAGGAAATTTATTTTTATATTATGAACCACCACATGATCATACAAAAATTCAATGAAGATTATGAATATACTTTTGAAAGTACCTCAATAGTGTAGGTATGGATGATCAGTGAATAAGAACATCTTACTTAAATTGTTATGTTAAAAGAGAGAATTAACCTTGATTAAATTCCTATTGTGAGGGAATATAATAATATATCTCATTATGAGTTACCCAAACATCACCCAAATATTGATTTAGATTTCTCAAAAGAACTCATAACATGAGACACTCCTATTTCCAGATGAACCAATAGGATAACCCCAATAAATCTAAAGTAGTTAAAGAAGTATCTAAAAGGGCATTTAGAAAAAGGGTTTATATGCACTAGTTTATCACTTTGGTTTGAACTCATACCCTTTTTGAAGAAAAAATGAATAAATGCGGTCAATAATTTACTACTATAAGCTCCACAATATCATCATAAATAAAAATTATCCCATTACAAGGACTGATGACTTGTTTGATCAAATTTAAGGAGATTAGTACTTATAAAAGGTGGATATTCATTCTAGATATCGTCAGCTAAAGGTGAAGATAAAATCTATTCATAATATATGATTCTATATAAGATATGGACACTATGATTTCATAGTGGTTCCCTTAAGACTTATTAATTCCCCTAAAATATTTAGGGATTTGATGAATAGAGTCTTTGAAGGCTACCTTGAAAAAATTATGGTAGTCTTTATTCATGAAATTCTCATTTACTACAAGTGAAAGGAAGAACCATGAGAGAATTTAAGGATTATAATAATGACATTATTATATTATAGAATGTATTATATGTTTATAAATTTTTACTTTTAGATATATAAAGTCACATTCTTGGGGAACATGATCGCTGATGAGGGGATTTATGTTGACCCTTCAAATACAAAGGCAATTAAATAATTTCCCAAAAACTCAAGTGTCGTGGAAATACATAGTTTTCTTGGATTATCATGGTACTAATAATTATTTATGTGCCATTTATTAGGATTTTCTAGATCATTAACAATGTTAACAAGTAAATGAGTAATGTATGCCTGGTTAGAAGAATAATAGGAATGATTTAAGGATATCTAGAAGAGGATAATAACTATACCTATACATGTACTACCCTCAAGTGGAGATGGGTTAGTGATATAAAGTGATTATTCAACAAAATTATTGGGGTTTTTACTCATGAAAATGATAAAGTGACATCCTACACTTTATAATGTTAATGTTCAATTAGTAGAACTACCCGACGCATGATCTGGAGTTAGCAGTTATGATCTTTACTTTTAAACATTGGAGACACAATCTATATGGTGACATGTTTGAAAAATATATAGATAAAAATATTCTAATGTATATATTAAGAAACAAATATCTCAATATTCATAGACTAATATTGTTAGAGTTAACCAAGGTCTATGATTGTTTTATTCACTACCATCCTGAAAAGATGAACAAGGTAGTTGATGCTCTTAGAATAAAATAATCAGATACTCTATCCTTTATGTAGATGGATAAAGACCCTATATTCATGGATATACATTATATAGATATATAAATCATAATGGTAGGGATGAAATCATACCTTAAACAAATGATTACTCAACCATCTATCTAAGATAAAGTAGTTGGGGATTACCTAAGTGTTAAAGACTCCTTGTAATCCTATATTAAACCCAAGTGGGAGTGAATTTATAGAGGTAGTGTAGAAATAATATAATAGTGTAGGAACTGTAGAAGTAATATTATTCATTTTGAATTGGATTTTGGCCCAAAAAATAGGCTATGGGCCATCAAAGGACTTCAAGCCATAGGGCCTACAAGCTATAAAGCAATGCAGATCCATCTTAATGAAGTAGCCATGAGTGGATATATTATATCAGAATCCATCACTATGGTGGATCCAACTGAACAAAAGGATTGAAGGAGGGATATTTAATTCATTTTTTTGGAATATGTAACTCTGAACATTGACATTGTAAGCTGTTAACTATGTTAAGTTGGTGGAATAGATTCAAACATGAAAAAAAAACTAGGGAGGATTTGTTCTAATGTAGTTAGGTTATCAAATATATGTAAGGTCAATCCCTCTAGGACTATGGGATATATATTTTAGGATATATGACTATGTGAATTTGTTTCATGTAATGGATTCTTCTCCACTCAATTAAAAAGGGTATTATATAGAAATAAAAATTAAATTCCAAGACCTTCAGTCCATTACAACTGTAACACCCCAATTTTTCATTGTATGTTATTTCTTCAATGTAATTCAATAACTTGCACTACATGCAACACTGAGTTCATGCCCACCATGACTTACCAAACTAGTCATTCAAAAGAGGTTATGAATAATATTAACTTAATTTGGAACTTTATATAATCCTTATAATTTTTGAATCCATATTATGAGTTTATTAGACATAATGTAAGAACAAATTCATTTTTTTCAGATAAAAGAAATATTTTTCAAAAAATGAAATTTCACCACCTTTTAATGGTGAGCCCTTTCTAAATCCAATATTTGAAACTTTTATATATTCAATTTGACAAAATAAACTTCTTCTTTAGAATCGGGACATAATAATTTAGTGTCAACAAATTTTTTCTGTTTTTCTGATAACATCTATATTGGGGTGAATAGTGAAAAGTACTATATTTTAACTAAAAACAACTTTTTCAATCAAAATAATTTATATTGTTGAATTATAAATTTTAATGATTTTGAAGTATAATTGAATTATATTTTTACCATTTAATTTACTGATAGTCATTTTATGTAATTTCACTTTGAAATTCGATATAAACAAGTGTTAATCTTTTGATAGTTATTATTTCTTAAAAATACACGTTTTGGTTTTGACAACAGGAATTAATTTTAAAATAATTAATGAAAATTATATGATTTTAAATTGGTAAAATAGATTTCATTTTGAATTCATAATATCAAAATTAGGTTATGGTGAATTTTTGGTATTTTTCTGAAAACATTCAATTTTTGATGAATAGAGAAAAACACTTGAGTTATTGTTTAAAACCTATATTTTATTTAAATAATTATTTATTTTATTTAAATTTATTTTAGGTCAAAATAGATACATAATACCTATATAAGTTCAATTTAATTCATTGTATTTAGTTAATAATAATTTTAGATATATAAAAATTTTATCGAACTTTTTACTGTCTATTACCCACCTCCTAGGAGCATTTGAAAATTTGTATAAAAAATAATTTTACCACTTCTATGAATTGAATTTAAAAAATATAAAGGAAACAATTGATATTAGTATGTAAAATGTGTTTTAATAAGATGGAAATAATTTTTGGTGAATAGTAACTTTTTCCTTTTATTTACCTCGGTAAAAAGTAAAAAGGGCAATTAAGGGTAAAAATGATATTATTATTACCCTAACACATGTACTAATTCTATTGGATAAGTATAATTTGACCAAAAAACCCTTAGGAATAAAATATGAACCTCTTTGGTCCACTTGGATTAGATTTGACATTTATTATTATTTAATTCAAAGAGGAGTTAAAAGAGTTGAAATCAATTATTAATAACTAAAACATTTTTAATATTGGGTTACACATAAGATAAATTCAACTATAAATATTAATTAAAAATCTAAAATGATTTACTACATAATGGTATTTTATTTATATTTTTATACATTAAATAATTTGGTTTATTTATGCCACAATGATGATGCAGTAATTACCTAACTAATGAAATATTAAAATAATTGATATTATAAATATCCAAATAAATGTAATATGATACTTATTATGAATTACAATACTTTTCTAGGTTAATATGACATATTAGGGTTGTTTTGATGATTTTGTTTTTGAATTAATAATGCTGTTATGAATTAATCAAAAACAAAATACCAAATACTGTCAAAATTGGAAAAAAAGCGTTTTTAAAACAAATATTATATTATTAATTGATATTCTATTCCTAAAAATATATGGATTGGCCAAAAGACTTATATAATGATATGTGTGTCATTAATGAACCACTTGGGATAATCATGGAAGTATATAGTAATTTCATTAACCATATAATATAAAAATACAAATATACATGGTCAATGTCAAACTATTTAACTAAGAGTTAAATCTAAAAGATAAGGTTAATATAGTGACCCAAACCTGTCTGAAAACTATTGGTTGAGCTATTTTAGACCCTTACCCACCTTATCCTTTAACTAATCTATTTTGGATCCATTAGAAACTGAAAATTAATTTATTATTAAATAATATTTCTAGTTTTACTAATGTTCCCCTCACCCCTCTTATAAAAGGGCACTTCCTATTCTCTCTAATTCACACATTCAAAGACTTTTTTCTCAGACAAAACTTGCCCAAATACCCAATAAATTGTCCTCCATTAATCCTAGAGGATTTCCTTTAGTCCAAAAGCCAACATAAGGATCCCTTTTGATCAAATCAATAGAAAGAACCCAAAGAAGAGGTAAATATTTAATCACCTCTTTCAAGTTCCTTTCTTCTTCCACATCCTCTTTATTTGATGTTTCCATTCTAAAATAATAACTCCAGTATATTCTATATAATATAATGTTATTTTAAATATGGTACAACCATATTGATTATTCTATACATCCTTTTAATGAAATGTCACCATATATGCGTACGTACGACTTACCGTCTCCATGTCGTGGTGTAACTGATATTCTATACATTATTATTTGGGTGGGTATAATAATGATGTGTAATTGATGTAAATAATAGAAATATCATGATAATGATTCTGTATATATGATGTACCATAAAATTATATATTATTTTAATATCAAAAGTATGAAATTGTCTCTCGTGCATACATACGGATTACCGTCTCCACGAACACGATGAGATTCATTCCCTATCGTATCCATTCAAAACCAATTTTCATTTGATTATTCAAAATAATGTTTAAATACTTAATATCATTCTATATATGAATAAGATACATCCCATTAATAACAAATATGACTCACATAACAATGAATATAAATGAAAATCAATTCGTTAACACCCAAAATGACTATAATACTAAGATATTATTTACAAATAAATGTTAAATGATCATATATGATATCATATTAATTTATATTATTATGGTATAATTTAATAACTATTATTTCACCATTATATAGGAGGTTAAACTAACCTCGACCAAGGAAAATTACATGGTAAGGGTTAATTTTAGAATCTCCTTATTATCCAAGGTTGTTTTAACATAAGTATCAATTGGGACATCTTTATCATCCACATCCATGTTTCTTAAAAATGTATTCCAACACATTTTTACTATTTACTAGACTATGGCTTAAATTCATTTATACACTTTTTTGACTTTTTATAAAATGGTTTGAAAGGAATATTTTCGTTTTTTTCTAAATAGGGTACTTTATGAAATTTTCCACAAAATTAAAGTAAGAATGTTTTTTAACGTATACGGTGGGAGTGGCTATTTTCCTCCGTTATAATATCATCAAAGCTTCCCTTAAAATCTTCTAAGAATATTTTGAAATATAAATGTTTTATTTTATAATTATGAGACCCTTAAATGATTTAAATATAGAAAAATATATTTATCTAAATGGTTTTGATTTCATCTATGTCAACAACATTTGATGGATTTTAAGTTTGTTTGAAGTTGATTTATTAGGATACAAAACATCCATATTGTATTGATGGTTTTGTGATATATTTGACTATGGATGTGTTATTTCATTCCATTCATGATTTATGGATAATTTACAGACATTTCATATGCTAGTTTTAATATGAATGTTTATGTTATGTTTAGGCCTTTTCATAAGGAGAATGTATTAGACTTAGTAAGTGCCGAGTGGAGCCCGCTATAGCTCCTAGATGCATTGGTAGGTCTCATGAGACAAACTAGTGTCTTGGCACAAGTAATTGACAAAAATATAATTTGTAGTCTTGGAACAAGGCCATGAAAATGGGGTTATGAAATTATGGCCATATGCATTCCATTATTATAAAAGTGGCTATTGATATTGCATGTGATTATTCGACTAGTAGAATATCCATGTGAGTAAGTAAATGAAATTATTTTGATTTATATTTTCTATATTAAGATTAATTTTATATTGAAAAGGCTTTTTTTAGTTCTATATATTTCCATAAATGTTTATTCTTATTTATGAAAGTTTCTGCTATATTGTTATCCTTACTGAGCATCTGAGCTCACCCCTTTCTATGTTTTATTTTTTCCAGGATGTGAAGAAGTATATTATTACTGACCTATATAAATAGTCTATGGGATCTCAATGTTTTCTATGGAAACAATTTTGTTGTAGTTTTCTATTTTATGATGTAATGTAAACCTTATGAATATATATAGTACTTACAAGGCTACAAAACTAATCGGCCTTTCGAGACTGGATATTTTGTGATCATGCCAATGTTATGTAATAATGCACCGCCTCTGGGTAACTAGGGTCGGGGTATTACAGATGGTATTAGAGGATGTATAGTACAAATCATGGAAACTAGATTTAGGTAAACTCTGATTAGATCACATAGCCCTAAGATATACTTTGAGGATTTCTATATAAGAACTTCCTAGAATTTTGGTAATGTAGTGATTTTGTGAGTTTTCAAAGCAAATACATCCTTGTATGGATACAAGTAGGTAGAGACGGCTTTGGCACAGATGTACCTAGGGGTAAAACCTAAAAACACTGCTTTGAGCTAGACTCGAACGGGAACCGGTGCATGACAATGGGCCTAGCTACACTCTTGGCTATGACACTCCTGGGGGATATGCTTAGGATAATTCTCATTTTCTTTACAAACCATTATGAAGGGTTTATGAGTATATACTTCCTCAATGAAAACATTTCTATGGTAATGGATTATATCTATAAAATGATTAATTTATTTTAAGTAATTTACAAGTTTGGAATTATGTATTTTTATTAATAAACTAATATAGTTTATGCCATTGTTTAGAAATGACACCCAGTAGATGGAATGAGACATCCAAAAATACACATGATCGAAAGAGTATGAAGGATTATATCCACCATGATGTTTAGACAACATTTAGAAAAGAAATAGTCTCCCACGTATTATCATCATATGAAGAAATAGTATCATGTGTTAATAAGATAAGTAAAGAATTTTATGAGACCTATGGCTTTGAAGGGAATCCAGAGAAGAATAATACGATAGAGAGAAATATGGATAAAGGGAATAAGGAAAAGACTGATTTTCCCATATGTGATAACTTTGGAAGGAATCACCTTGGTAAATGCTTGAATGGAATGGGAGTTTTCTAAAAGTGTGTTGAAAAAGGACACCAGGTACGTTATTTCAAGGGTAAGAAAAATAATTTCAAATGTACAATGCTTCATCTGCAAGGAGTTAGGACACTACGCGAATCAATGTTCAAATCATCAGAGTATACCCCAAATGATGCTCTTGGATAATAATAATGTTATGATACTACTGAAGATGAAGAGGAATGATTATATTTCTTACGTTGTTATTAAAGTATTGTGTCATTTCAGTATTGTATAAACGAAGTACATGTTATAAGAATTATAGAGTATATAAGGATTGTACTACAGTACTATTTCATCAAAGAATTGAGATTTTTTGGAACCAGGAAATATGACTCAATAGTATGTTAAATTTTTGGAAAATATATGGTTAAGAGAAAGATAAACCATAATATGGTTCCAATACCGTGGTAGTGATTTTGGAATAATACATGATTGATTTGGATAAATTATATAAGATATTCTTGACTACCTTGAAACTAATTAATGATTTGTATATTCCATCATTGTTGGAGTTTACAAAATTTTTGGATAGAAGGAGTATATCTAGTGTTCTATAAGGAATAAGGGAGAATGAATGTAATCAATAAAGTTTTATAGTAATTCAGGATGTTGTGGTGTTTTGAAATAATACATGATAAAGGTGTTCACATGTTATTATGTGGAAAAAAGGATCTTCATTATGTTTACCTTTTTTATAAAATTGGGACCGTGAGTTTGGACAGAAGTATTTTGCACAATTCTAGTTTGAGATTATTTTTTGATTGCCATAAAAAGGATAACCCGGAGGTCTGGTCACAACTTGTCCGTCTGGCAAGGCCACGAGACCTGAACCCACAACCAAAGGGCGACAAGGGTGTATCACCAACCACTAGCCCAAGTGATGTACTGGATTGAATAATGTAGTTTTTTTAAATGTCTGGTAGATGAATTATAAATTTAGTTTTTTAAAACCCTATACGAATAAGATAAATTGAATATTTTTTAAGTTCTATTATCTTTTAGAGTGAAAGATGAGTTTGTGGTAGAAATTATTTAAAGGATGGAACTCTACTTGTCAAGTATATTTCTTTCTCTTATTATATGAAGAAATTAATTCATTAACATAAGTTAAGGGATATTAAAACTAAAAATGTGTTATCCTAATACCTTATATTTTGTTGAACCAATGATATTTAAATCATCATAGATTTATGGCTTTGAGGCCCTCAATTCTACAATTGTTTGTGACTGATGTCCTCAATCACTCCATATAAATATTTACGTTTTCCCTACAATTTGTGTCTCTAATTTCCACCAATTTTCACTAATCGAGATCATAATTTGTTTGTGACTTTTTCATTCTCCTTTTCCTTTTATTAAGACTAAAATTTATTAACCCAATTTCTTATGTGAGTTTTCCCACAAAGGTATTTTCTATTTTCAACCTTTTATTTTCAAAGAACAATTTCAAATTGAGAGGATGAAATTTATTGTAGGAGAGAATAATGAAACACCCCATGATTTAATAGTACGTTATTTCTTCAAAATAATTAAATAACTTTCATTACACGCAACAATAATTTCAAGCATACCATGACTTACCAAACTAGCCGTTCAAAAGAGGTTATAAATTGTATTAACTGAATTTTGATTGTTATATAGTCCTTATAATTTTAGAATACATATTATGAGTTTCTTAGACATAATTTAAGAACAAATTCATTTTTTTCAGATAAAAGAAATATTTTTCAAAAAATGCAATTTTACCTCCTTTTAATGGAGAACCCATTTTAAATCAAATATTTGAAACTTTTATATATTTAATTTCACAAAATAAACTTCTAATTTACAATTGGGACATAAGAATTTAGTTTCAATAAATTTTTGGTGTTTTTCGGATAACTTCTATATTTGGGTGAGTAGTGAAAAATAATATATTTTAACTAAAAACTACATTTTTAATGAAAATAATTTATTATGTTGAATTATAAATTTTAATGGTTTGTAAGTATAATTGAATTATATTTTTACCATTTAATACAATTATGGTAATTGTAAGTAATTTCAATTTGAAATTGTAAATAAACAATTGTCAATCTTTGGATAGTTATTATTTCATAAAAATACGCTTTTTGGTTTTGACAATGGAAATTAATTTTAAATTAATTAATGAAACTTTTATGATTTAAAATTGGTAAAATAAAATTCATTTTTGAATTCAGAATATCAATATTATCTTTGGGTGAATTTTTGGTATTTTTCTGAAAACTTTCAAATTTTGATGAATAGTAAAAAACACTGAGTTATTGTTTAAAACCGACATTTTATTTAAATAATTATTTATTTTATTTAAATTTATTTTAATTTAAAATAGATAAATAATACCTATATAAGTTCAATTTAATTCATTGGATTCCATTAATATTAATTTTAGATATATAAAAAGTTTATCAAACTTTTTACCGTCTCTTACTCACCTCCTATGAGCATTTGCAAATTTGCATAAAATTAATTTTACCGCTTCTGTGAATTGAATTTTAAAAATCTGAGAGACACGATTGATATCAGTAGGTAAAATTTGGTTCAATAAGATGGAAATATTTTTTGGTGAATAGTAACTTTTTACTTTTATTTACTACGGTTAAAAGTAAATAGGGTAATTAATGGTAAAAATGATATTATTATTACCCTAACACATGTCCTAGTTCTATTGGACAAGTATAATTCGACCAAAAATACCCATAGGAATAAAATATGAACCTCTTTGGTCCACTTTTATTAGATTAGGACATTCATTATTATTTAATTCAAAGAAGAGTTAAAAGTGTTAAAATCAATGTTTAATAACTAAAACATTTTTAATATAGGGTTACACATAAGATTAATTCGACGATATATATTCATTATAAAGATAAAATTATTTCTTACATAATGGTATTTTATTTATATTTATTATACATTAAATAATTTAATTTATTTAGGACACAATGATGATGCAGTAATTACCTAATTAATAAAATATTAACATAATTGATATTATAAATATCCAAACATATGTAATTTGATACTTTTTATGAATTATACTAATTTTCTCCATCAAGATGACATATTTGGGTTGTTTAGATTATTTTTTTAGATGTAATAATGTTGTTATGAATTTATCAAAAACAAAATACCTAATAGTGTCAAAATTTACATAAAAGTGTTTTTAAAACAAATATTATATTATTAATTTATATTTTTCTCTTAAAAATCTAAGTATTAGAAAAAAGACTTATATAATGATAGGTGTATCATTAATTAACCACTTGGGGTTCTCTTGGATGTATATAGTATGTTTATTAACCATATAATATAAAAATACAAGGATACATGGTAAATGTCAAACAATTTATCTAAGAGTTAACTCTAAAAGATAAGGTTAATATAGTGACCCAAACCTGTCTGAAACCTACTGGTTGAGTGGTTTTTGACCCATAACTGACTTATACTTTAACTAATCTATTTTTTATACATTATAAACCGAAAATTAATTTATTAATAAATAATATTTCTAGTTTTACTGAAGTGCCCCTCACCCCTCTTATAAAAGGGCACTTTTCATTTTCTCTAATTCACACATTCAATGCCATTTTTCTTGGCCAACCCCTGCCCAAATACCCGATAAACAGTCCTCCCTTCATCCTAGAGGCTTTCCTTTCAACAAAAATCCAACATAAGAATCCCTTTTGATAAAATAAAAAGGAATAACCAGAAGAATAGGTAAATATTTAATCACCTCTTTCATGATCCTTTCTTCTTCTACATCCTCTTTATTTGTTGTTTCCATTATAAAATAATAAATATAGTATCTTTTGTATAATTTGATGTTATTATAAATATATTACAACCATATTCATTATTCTATACATCCTTTGAATGAAATGTCACCATACGTGCATACGTATGGCTTACCGTCTCCACGTCGTGGTGTAATTGTTATTCAATACATTATTATTTGGACATGTATAATAATGATGTGTAGTTGATGTAAATAATAAATATAACATGATATTTTCCCTTTATATATGATATAACATCCAATTATATATTATTTTAATATCAAAAGTATGAAATGGTCCCGCGTGCGTACGTACATATTACCATCTCTACGAACACGATAAGATTCATTCCCAATCGTATCCATTCAAAACTAATTTTCATTTGATGATTAAAAATAATGTTTAAAGACTTAATATCATTCTGGATATAAATAAGATACATACCATCCATAACAAATATGACTCACATTACAAAGAATATAAAGGAAAATGAATCCGTTAACACCCAGAACGATGATAATACTAAGATATTATTAACAAAGATATGTTAAAAGATCATATATGACATCATATTAATGTATATGATTCTTGTAAAATTTGATAACAATTATTACACCATTATACATGAGGTTAACATACCCTTGACCAAGGATAAGTACAAGGTAAGGGTTAATTTCACAATCTCTTTATTATCCGAAGCTGTTTTTACGTAAGATTCTACTGGGACCTCTTTATCATCCACATCCATGTTTCGTAAAAAATGTATTCCAAAACAGTTTTACTATTTACTAGACTATGGGTTAAAGTCATTTATACCCTTGATTAACTTTTTATAAAATAGTTTTAAAGGAAAATTTCTATCATTTTCCAAATAGGGTACTTTATGACATTTTCCACAAAATTAAGGTAAGAATGTTTTTTTAACTTATATGGCTGGTGTTGCTATTTTTCTCTATTATAACATTGTCAAAGCTTCCCTTACAAGATTATAAGAATATTTTCAAATATATATTTTTTTAAAATTACGTGAAATTTAAATGATTCTAAAATAGAAAGAGATATTTCTCTAAAAAGGTTTTTATTTCATCTATGTCAACATCATTGGATGGATTTTATGTTTGTTTGAAGTTTATTTATTATGATACAAAATATAAATATTTTATGGAAGGGTTTGTGATATGTTTGAGTATGAATGTGTTATTTCATACCCTTCATGGTTTATAGATAAAGTGTTTATATTTCTAATTCTATTTTTAATACGAATGTTTATGTTATGTTTAAACCAATTTCTATGGGGAATGCATTGAACATAGTAAGTGATGGGTGGAGCCTGCTATAACTCCTCGATGAATTAGTAGGCCTCATGAGACAAAATAGTTTCTTTCCACAAGTCCTTGACAAAAATCTTATTTATAGTCTTGGCACAAGGCCATGATTATGTGGTTATGAAAGTTTGGCATTATGCATTCCATCATTATGAAAGTGGCTATTGATATTGCATGTGATTATTCGACTAGTAGAATTTTCATGTGATTAACTAAATAGAATTATTTTGATTTATATTTTCCATATTATGATGAAGTTTATGTTGAAAAGGATTTTTTAGTTCTATACATTTACTTAAATGTTTATTCTTATTTATTAAAGTTTCGGCTATATTGTAATCCTTACTGAGCATCTGATCTCACGCCTTTCTATGTTTTATTTTTCCCATGATGCGAAAAGTATATTATGACTGACCTACATGGATATTCTATGGGATCTCAGTGTTATATATGAAAAAAATGTTGTAGTAGTTTTCATTTTATGATGTAATGTAAACCTTATGAATGTATATAGTACTTCCAAGGCTACTAAACTAGTCGGTCTTTCAAGACATGATCTTTTGTGATCATGCCAATGTTATTTAATAATGCACTGAATCTGGGAAACTTGGGTCAATGCGTTACAACAACCATCTATCTAAGAGAATAATAATGATGCACAAATAGATGATTTGAAACATTAGAATACTGTTAAATAAATAAATGAAGGTAGGCTTCATCAGTTACAAAATGATAAATATAGAGTCATTTTTTTTGTAACTATACTCTACATGTCATAATCACCTGAGATAAAAAATAGTTTTTGGATAATTCACAAAGCTTATCTTTCTCCATCCATCCTAGAAGTACCTAGATATTCCATGATCTTTAAGATCACTTCTTCTAGGAAAACATGAAGATCAGTATTTTTGAGTAATGATAAAACTACATAGTATTTTAGAATGTAAAACTAGATAGATGAAATTATAAATATATGATGAAACCATTACACATAACCATTTGAAAATGGGAGAAAATCACTATATACTTTTTCACTAGTCTCCTGAAGACAGTCAAAGGAAGATATGTGTATGGGTTATGGTGGATTGACTCACCAATAAAACCAATTTCATAACTATTTGGGAATATTTATCTCTTCACTAAATTTCTAAGATATACATAAATGAAGTAGTGAGGTTGGATGGGGCACCAATTTCGATAATATCTGATATTGAGTTGTTGTTTACCATGAAATTCTAGAGAAAGCACCAACATGATCAGAAAACTATACTAAAATTTAGTATGTCCTATCACCTCCAAATTTATGGAAAATATGAAAGGACTATTTAGAAACTCAGATACATACTGTGTGCTTGCTCAATGGAATTCAATGGAGGATGGGATCAGAATCTCCCATTGATTGAGTTCTCATACATTAATAACTTCCACTCAAGTATTAAAACATCCCAATATAAATATCCATATAGAAAGAAATGTATAAATCATATTTATTGGAATTAAGTTGGTGAATAAAATCTACATGGACCTCATCATGTGCAAGAAATGATGGATAAGGTTCCACCCATCCAATAATATATAAAAGCTGCTCAGGGTTGGCATAAGAGCTACACTGAAAAACGTAAAATTGACTTGGATTTTTAAGTTTGAGATATATTTTTTCATTTAAATATCACCATAGAATATAATCATATGGTTTTTAAAGAAATTAAATCTTATCCTTTAGTAGATTGACCCATTTTAGGTCCTTGATCAGATGAGCTAACACTTCCACTAAACATAGACTACGTTCATGATGTACTCAATGTATCTCTCCCTGATAAGTACATATCTGACCCCTCACATGAACTGAACCTGAAGGCAGTAAAAATAAAGTATGAACTCTCTAATTATGAGAAATGGTTGAATATATTATACCATATAAGTATTTTTTATGGAATAAGATAACTCACCTTGTTAAGTTTCTTTGGTGGAATCACATGTATTAAGAAGAAACATGGGAACCTAAGGGGGAATGGGTAAAAATACCCTCATATATTCTTAGATGCGGATATAACGTAAAATTTCAAGGATGAAATCTCTAATGGGGGAATAATATAATATAATGAACTTTTATATATATTGAATCTTCCTTCTGAATAAATAATGATTCTCATAATTTGGTATGTATAATAGTTTAAACAAATAAAACACATGTATCTTTATTTCATTAAATGAGAAAATTCGGTTTATATAATAAATATAGCCATGATAATTGAAAATATTAATATGGGTAAACAAATAGAAAAAAAATTACTAGAATAAGAAAATTTGGATCATCTTAATCCCCTATAATCATTACAACTACAAACAACACTGTAAATAATATAGCACTTTAGTAATCCAATCAACATTTTTGAAATGAAAAAATAGAAACTAGAGAGGATTAAATTAACTATTTTATTAAATAATTAAAATTAATTTATGTGTAGCGATGTAAACATTGTAATATAAATGTGATCTTTGAAATAGAAACCTAACCATTAGGAATAGTAACCTAATAGTCTGGTATAGTAACATGGCCGTTGGAATAGTAATTTAACCACGAAATAATAAAATGTAATATAAATAATATTTATCATCAGTGATTTAAGAGAAAATAAATATTTTAGTTACATAAAATAAATACCAATATTAGAAACTCAGATAAATTATAACCATTTTTTTAATAAATTTTATTTTTATTTATTACTTAAAGATCATAATTTTTTTATTAAAAGTTTAAATTACATATGTAGGAAAATTATTTTGATAAAATGAAATTTAATTTTGGAATAAATATGTTGAAATATTTTAAGGGTTATTTTTTGTTAATTTTCTAAAATACGTCAATTTTAAGTGAATAGTAAAAAATAAAAATTTTACAAAACCGGTGTATTTTAATTACATAATCCAAGAGGTAATAATGAAAAAAAAAAATTCTATAACTTATGGATAAAAAAAGATTTAATAAGATAAATTTTTTATTTAAAACTAATAAAATTAAATTCAAAACCTAAATGGTGTTTTCGAAACTCTAAAATTATAAATTATTTCATTAAAATAACAATTTATCATTTTTCCACTAGTGATTTTTTTTGTAAAGCATAAAAAATCTAAAAATAATTTTATATTATTAATATATGAATTTAAATGAAAATAGTATTACTATGAGAAATTTTACCATTAAAATTATATTTTATTCAATATTTTAACTCAAAACACCCCTCTCTCCAAGTATAAATACCCCCTCCCTCCCCTTGAAAAAACACTCCTCTCTAACCAAAAAATCTAAAGATCAGTCCAAATTCACTCTCTTAGTCCCCTTATAATCTTTAGTGAATTTGTGGATTAAATTAACTCAATGTATTCAATGATTTAGTTCCATATAAAAGAAGCAACAATGAGAGAGGGTAAGGTTTTATCAACTTTTCTTCTCATTTTCCACTTTTCGTATTAATTTTCTATTTTCTGTTCAAACCCAAACATTATAAACATAATTAAGCTTTATTTTAACATTATATTAATGATTTTAAACTACTTTATTGATTATATTTACCATATAATTATATGTTATACTTTTTTACCTCTTCTTTTCACATTACCTCATCAATGATCAGTTAACAGCCCATGAGGACATTGCTATCTCTCTGATTACCACTATATTTATGGTTTTTTATTATTAAATATATATAATATATAAATATTTAATTACATTTATTTTAATCTTCAATAATTAATTTTACTTATGTATAAATAATCTTGAAAAATAATAATAATATCCAAATAGGATAGGAAAATTTAATAAAAAATGACATAAAAACAATTCACATTTAACAAAGAGTGTTATAAAATATAATCCAATAATTATAATAGATTAATAGGGAAATAAATGAATATAATTCACTTCTGGTTTCATTTATTAATAAAAATATGTTTTTATGTAGTAGATGCAAATGAGATGAAACATACAGAGATTTAATGTAAGGGGATTCTCATAACAAACTCATTCTTTTTGGGTGATCTCTTATTTCACATTATCTTTTGTATGGATATTTCTATAATTTTCATAAAATTTCCTTTTAATAATCCTTCCATTTTTTTCTTAGTATATACATCTTTCTACCTTGTTGAAATTATTTATATTCCAATATTAAATGTTTTTAAAAGAGAATTTATTTATGAAAACATCACATTAACTCTTATTAAGTTGTATACTCTCCACTCCATAATGATGATATTTTATACCAAAATATTATCTCTTATACACATTTGTGAAACCCAAAGTTTATTTATTAAGGTATTATTTATTAAAACTTATTGAAACACATTCCTTTCCATAGGATTATTTCATTACTATGATTGTTATATATTCTCCTTCCATGTGGAATTCATGATCCTAAGAATTTTATTATTTGTTATATGGGACATAAATTATATATACCTCCAATTCATTTTTTATTGTGATATATCTCATGAGATTATGTGTATTATGTGTGAATGTGATGCTAGATTTTTTTTCAAAATTATGATGTTATGATTTATAAACATATGTTATGAATGAACATGATTCTAGCATTATTCACAACTATGTGTGGTATGTGTACACCATAATATGATGTTCATTATTATAAATATGCCACATTCCACTATAATATAAAAAGTTTCCCTCATTATTATTATGATGATACTATTCTAATGATATTATGATGATCATTCTTACCCATTACTATTGATTCATCTCTCTTATTATTTTTATGTTATTCCTCACCTTACTAGGATATTAGCTCACCCCTTTTCTTGATTTTAATCTTCAGGTTAATACATGTACTAAGTAGAACATGTGAGATTTTAGGAGGACTATAATGAAGGATTGAAATAGTGTTCTTATTTTATTATGTACAAGTTAAGTGTGAACCTAATATTTAAAAGATACTAAACCTTTAGATCTTGTAAACTATTAATAATATGGTATTTATATTAAAAATTATGCAATACTCATGTATGAAAAAGTTCTGTAATTATATATGCATCGTCCATGGATGAACCACCTTGGACTCTTCTATACTCAACCTTTCTAGGTTCATTAGTGACAATCCAATGACCACCTCTTGGTGGTTTTCCTTTATCCCATAGAGAAATCAGCCTAGGTTACACCCATTTTTTAGTACATCAAACCTAAGTTCTTCCTGAAAATTGAAAACACTCAGATCCAATAATATGTTTTAATCACTTAAGATCAAAACATGAATAACAATAATTGGAAACCAGTTTTCAGGTCATTTTAAAAATTCATTCCAAATCATTCCTTTAATAATAATATGTAATAATTAACCAAAAAATTATGATTTTTTTGGTTTTACATCATTCAAATGAAAATTAAATTTAATTAAAAAATGATCTCCGTCAATTAGTCAACTCATTATCTTCATTAAAGTCATCAAAATATTTTTCATCTGGAACATCAATGATATTTTTACTTTCAATGAATTTCACATCATAATAACCAAAATTCTTGTGAAGCCAATTATTCCATTATATGCATCCTTTTTTATATGAAAAATATTCCATAAAGATACACTCCTCAACCTTCTCATCAAATTTTATTAGATGTTAATTCTTTATTTTCATCAAGAAGTGATTCCAAATACTATAATGTTGTTAAATATTTGTATTAGTTAACATCAAATATTACATGAAGTCATGTTATTATTTGGTCTTAGTAATCACTTGTTCTATATATGAATATTTGGGTAGAAATATTCTATCCAAAAAAATTGTTGACCTACTAAACTCAACAAGCATTTTTCTTCCCATTTCAACTAGACTTCTCTTCATTATCTTAGTGAAATCATTATTCTAGTTAGTATAAGGAGAAATATGTTGGTTATTAATCCCATTATTGGAAACTTATATTTCAAAATAATTTATAGTAAAACCACTTCAATTTTTTGTTATCATTTTTTATATTATCTCTTAACTATCTCTTATCTTATCATATAAAAATATTGAACATCTCCATTGTTTGTGACTTGTGATTCACAAAAAACACATTAGTTATTCTTATATAGTCATTAATGAATGAAAAAAAGTACAAATCACCACTACTAGATTGATTTCTCAAAATTATATATAAATTTGAGTTGATTAATTCAATTCGCCTAGTTGATTGGATTTTTATTCCTTTATTCACTCCTTATACTATATTCCCATTTTTGAAAATATTCACAAACAATATAACTATATCTTCTTCATTGGTTTAAATCTATCAAACCATTATCGTTTGAAATCTTTCACAATATATTCTATCTATGATTGATAAGTTTCATATTAAACTTATTTTCTTCCTCTATAGAACTAGGGTAGCAAAAACTACATGAATAGACAATTTATAATAGATTCCCATTTTTTCTTACATGTTAAGTGATAATATTTCCATATTTAACTCTTTTAATGAATAATTTTTTTAGATAATTTCATTTCCTTCACCACAGATCTAGATTACACATAGAAAATTAGGTCTGAGCCCATTAATAGGTAATATATCTTTAAATCTCCAAATTTTGGATGTAATATTAGATCAACCTATTCTTTTCATTTTAAAAGAACCATAATTTCCAAAAATGAAAGACACACCATTAAATTATTCTATATTTTTCAAAATCATGGTGTCCCCAGTCATGTGAGATGAGCATCCATTGTAAAAAATTCATTGAATTCTCCCTTTGATAGCTTTAAGATCCACCTCACCAACGAATTACTTATCAACCTTGTTTCTTCCTCAGGTATTATTTTATCCATAAAACCATTTTTTGAAAATGAAATATAATCGTGAAATTTTTTATAGTGAAATTATTTCTCAATCATCCAACATCTCCTCAAGGAAAGGAAAATAGTTTTGAACATGTGACTAAGATCAACATCAATCTAATATTTGATTCTTATAAGGTTTGAGTCTATTATTTTCTAAATGGTTCCATATTAATTACTAATTTCTATAGTTATATGGGATAAACATGTTATAACAAAAAATTATTTATACCCAAAAAATCCACAACACCAAATATATCCTTTAAAATCAGTTCTTTCTAGAAATAATTGAGTTTTTTTATAATGTCCAACTTATATTATAAATTCATTTCCATCAACCATTTCTTTTTTTGGGAGAGAATTTTCTTCTAAAGCTTCCATTAATGTTATTTTATGTATTTATGGTTTTTTCAAATTTATTTATCAATCCATGATTACCCATATTGGCTTTTATAACCTTCTCAATTGTGTGAAATAGATTTAACATTATTATAATTAACATACATAGTTATTTACATGAGTTTGTGTAAAAAAAATATAATTATTTTTTGTGAATCTTATTTTATCTCGAAAACATTATCATATCCATATTTTTCTTTGTCTAGGGTATTCTTATTCTTAATACCCCTTGATTTTTCCATGGTAATATCTTATTATTTAGTAAGAACTTAATCTTTAAAATCATTTTTTATCCTTTCCAAATCAATAAATTTTACTTTAATAAGCTTTATATCCTCAATATAATCATTCACATTAATGTAAAATCTATATTTATCTCACATTAACTTGTCAAATTCTTTCTTTATATATTTGATTTATCTTTTATGTTGAGTGTTTATTTCAAGAAACGCTTCAAGATCAACATTCAAAATGTGCTCCATATATAAACCTTCTCATTCTTTCTCATAGTTTTAGATTTATTTTTTTTAACAACATGTTCCATGAATTTATAAAAATTTCAAATTATCCTCTTTATAATGACTACTTGAAGAAGGGTAGTCATTAAATTCCTTACTCAGTATACTCCTCCTCATTCTTCATTGAAAATTATTATTATTCTCACCAGGATTATTAGTATTTTTAGAACATATTACTCATCTATTTATTCTAGGACTCTCTTAATCCTCCTCATATTCATACTCCATGCTTCTATTTTGTGGAAAATCTTTTTAAAGGTACCCAATTCACCCATGGTTTAAGCACATGGGTGTGGTTTTACCTTATATTTTATAATAATTATTTTTTATGTTTTTAGAGATATGGTTCATCATTATTCCTTAGTCCTTATCTCTTTCCACATTGTAACTCTCTTCCACCTTGGGAAACATTAAACTGCTTAGACCAATGGTCAATATGTGACCTCTGGTGTGCCCCCTCATATTTTAGAGGTTGTTGACTTATAGTGAGGGTCTAGGGTGTTGCTATGGGGAGAATAGATCCTCATATCAGAGTATCACAAAAATAGATAAATTAGAAAACATCATCCATGGTAATTAATTATAGTACGTGGAAGCAATAAAAAAATCCATTTTGTAATAAGATTTAATGAAGAAGAATACATTCATACATCCCAAAACTAATCACAAAATAGGATTATCACATATATAAAAAAAATACCATACTGATCTACTACTACCCTTAGGCCTCATCACATCCTAGTATCCAACTCTGTATGAGTTATCTCTCACGATCATGAAACACAAGGCATCTACTTTACCTGAACCAGTGAATAGTAGATTATGCTTGAGTAACCACTTGACATGAATACACCAATAGGGTGTGAGTACAACTTAGTATGGAACTACCAATATGGTCTTTAATATAATTAATAAATATATTGTATGCACATATGATATTCTCATAACAAACAAACAAGCATGGAAGAATTACTAATAAATATCGTCATTCCTCAGTATCTAATGTGACACTTGAGATCAATAATACCTAATTGTCTAGTGTCAGAGTGTCTTTGAGTTATCTACATAATCAATAAGAATAGGATAATTCTAAATGATCTTGTAATATAAGGTTCAATAATAATATCCTTTGAAGTGCCATAGGAATCCTACATCAAATTATGCATAAACACTTAATCCTAGGTAATAACTTAGGCATTCCATGTAGGAATAATGGTGGAATCCTAGGTAACATACTAGAGAATCCATATAAGCACCAAGGCTGAATCCAATGTTATAACCTAGGAATTACAAATATGAATGAAAATTGAATCCTTGGTAACATGTCCCAGACATTCCATATAGCCATAAAAGTCAGATCCTGGGTAAAAACCTAGGAATTACATGTAGCTTATATAATAAACACCATATCCTATGATATTTTTGCAACATATCATTCATATAAACTCAAGGGATTTGTGTCTCTCCTATAACATCACATGCATAAATAATAAAAATGAGTTTGAAAATGCCTAAACCAATCACTCATCTCCAATGTCAGAATCCAAGGGGCACAACTTATCATTTTCATTCTAGCCACAATTGGATAAAATAATCAATATTGAAGTTATATGGTGACACCCAAAGTTAAAAACACATACTCTAGTTCATTAACCCTCACAAGGACAAATATATCACTGGTTCACGCATCGAGGTCTCTTGGGTATCATCATATCCAGAACACCCTACCTAGCCTGTTCATAGTCATAACACAACCTCACCAAAATCCTAGGAAATGTTATACTATAATTTATCTAGAGATATGGCATAATTACTATATCTCTTTCCAAGATCATCCTATATTAGCCAGTCACCCAAAACATCCATAATCTCTCCTAGGGTATATCTACTTGGGGACTCACATAATAGAGGGGGAGAAATACTCACACCAAACTCTAGTCATGTAGCCTAAGGGATATGAGGTATCTTAAGGTCCCAATATGGCCTACTCGAGAAACTAATCACATTCCCATAAACTCACACACATGGGTTTTTTAAAGAAATCTTTACTAGTGACACTATTCACACATTTCATTTAACTTATACCTATTAGGATATATACAATATCATGTCATACATTTTATGATCATTCCCTTAACTAGATATTACTGAGGTATTGAACTAGTGAAGAAGGGACCTTCATGGGCCTTAGTACTTTTTGTATTTATAGAAATTTATCTTTAAGGAAAAATTTCACTTAAATAAAAGGTTGATTATCCTTGTTGAAGAGTCCACATATCACATGATGCCTGAAAAGGGCATAAACCAAAGGGATATTCTCAATGGACCTCATTTAAGAAAATCCTAACCACTATATCCTATGATCGTCTAACCCCAATTGAACAACATCCATCCGCACAAGTTCATATCTCAAGAGAAAACATGAAAATTGAATATTCATAAAAATTTAAAAAAATTAAATTTAACATTAATTAGAGTAACTACCAAAAACTCACTTAATGATATCCACTTCCTAAAACCTCCAACGGTAGTGTGAACTCCACTCCAAACATGCACCTCGACCGAATCCATGCAAAATAACCAACACACATTAGTGATTCAATAGATAAATTAATTAAATTTAAATTTATACCCCTAAAAATTTATAGGGCAAAGTATCTCCTCCAAAACAACAATAAATGATGTAATATGATCTTCTTAAGACACCCTCAATCTAAGATAAGCAAATTTCTCATCACCCTGGACGATTACTACCCTACTTAAGTGGAAATTTTCAATAAATAGCTAATCAAATTTCACCAAAATTAAAGGTGATGAAAGGAAATTAAAATGAAAGTAAGGATAAATATAAAATAACCTAGAATGGACACAAAAATGTGGCCAAGATATCCCCTATCCATGAGGGATTGAGGGGGGTAGGAGGCAAGGATCTGGCTAACTGTCTTTCCTTATGATCCTCTTTTAACCCAAAAAATGAGGATCCACTTGGTAAATTACCAGTACTCCCATGAAAAATCACAAACAGGACTAGGTCATAGCATGAATAGGGTTTCATGATATATCACACCCCTTTGACCAAAATATCTATGGTACTATTATGGTCATGACATAATGTTCCCCAAGTAGAGAACCTATAAGGCCTTCCATCCTTTTTGGTATAGTGACCTTTTATATAGCTCATAACAACATGAGATCTAGCAGTCACTATGTAATGTGTCATAGACAATTAAAATTTTAGTTAGATGCCTCCTGAACATTATTCAATACTTTCCCAATCACCTAAAGTACTAATTACACCTCATAACATATCCAAAAAACATATCCTTGAGATTCTCCAACTCCCAAAATTACAATCTAAATTCTAATTATCAAAATGAACCCAACCCTATATCCAAAATTCAAATTTCTTCTAAAATTTATAATCCAACAAAAAAATAGTGTTTTATAACCCCAATAACATAACAGTTCCCATACTAAAGAATCCTTGATAGTCCATCAACAATGGATCTTGACATTAATCAGACATCAATTCATCAGTAATTTTCCACATTCTACACTTAAATTCTAAATGATATTACACTACATAGCTCCAAAAACAAGGCATGATATTCATAAAAACCTAATCCATAGTTCACAATAATCACTAAAACACTAAAAATTCTCTTATTAACCATGCATTTTTATCTCGAGACATGAAGATGTCATCAATAAGTTCATCAATAATCTTATGGTTATCCTTACTATATGCTTTAGTTAACAAGGGTTGATGTTGAGACATGGTAATACTCACCATTATAATAATATATCAAAACATATCTCTAACAATCTAATAGTGCACTTAGTGTGTCTCCGATCTCACTAAACTTAATCCCATGAAAAAAATACTTTTTAGTCCTCCATTGAATGACCTATCATGAAAAATATTGACGACACTAGTCGAAACACTATCACATATATTTCTCATAATGCCTAAAACATCATAGGAATCATGAGATCATTCAAACTCCCACACTAAAGTCCAAACCTATCTATCTATGTAATTCCATGATTGGATCACCAACCACTTACTACTCTCGTCATCCCACCCTCACCTAAATCACCATTACACCATTGATCTTACTCAGGCTTAGATCACATCAAGGCCATCCATATACTAATGAATAAGCCCATACACTATCCAACATTGCATATAAATCCTAAATATGGTATTCACTGAGAAATTAGAGAAAATCAGATTTACTTATACACAAGTTTCTAAAAGCAACATTAACCATCCAATGACTGGTCCCTTCACACCCACAAACCTACAAGCATAGTTTCATAAAATCATGACCCATGTACCATCCATTATATCTAATAATAATTGGGTTTTTCCATCCCTCTCACACTCAAGTTCTATATAAAAACATCAAATTATATCCATTCCTATCTCAATAGGAATTCTTTCCTCAACCTCCATATAAATTCCATCTATAATGAGGTTCACAACCTATAATATCCAATGTTGATCTCCCAACTATATTTATTTACTTATATTGATCCTCAAACATATACCTAAAAGGTTCCACCATTGCATGCATGTCACTCCTCCAAATCCATACTCATCACCTTTCAATACCTGCCGCCATCCTTCTATGGTTTCTTTATTGGTGTTAGGGGTAACATTTCTCATTCTTGATGAAATTAAATAAGTAATCAAGCCCTCAATCATTTCATCAAACCCATAGGTCCCCAACTCACACATATCGGTTTATAGATCTAAAAATCAAATGATATCATGTGTAACCACCATACACTACCTTGATCTGATATAAAATCAATGGTTGTATTCTTCCATTTCACCTAATCATAAAACCAAAATCACATTCCCCTGAGTAACACATCATAAAATTTAGGTTCACACACAAGCATCATTGACTATACACTATAGCATGACAAAATCACCTATCATAAAGCACCATTGACACACTTCATCAAAATAATAGCATTTTAATCATTCCATGACCAATCACATGATCCCCAAACACCCACACAACATTCCAAAAACCAAAAGCATCTACCCAATCACTATTCATTATAGATCCAACCATCTTGGACCACGATATACAACAATATCTAGAACCATATATGGGAGGTATTTTTCATAAATCTCAACTCAATATTTCTTATTTATCTAAGAATGAAATATATTGAAGTCTTAGGATTTATCTCCTAAGGAGGCCACCCACACATGTCATTTTTTCTATCATCAATTTTTATTACTAAAATATACTACTAAAATATAATACTCAATGATAAACTAAAATAGTGAGGTGATTTAATAATATAAATATATATAAAAATATAAAATAAAAAATAGAAAAATAAAATAAAACACATTGAAGTTAGTGACATACATATATATATATATATATATTATTCTATGGAGTTTACAGTGATGTAATCATTGTTTAAAATATTCTTATTTTTCAATTCACTTTTAAGATCAAGAAATATCACTCAACACCCCCATATTCAAAATTTTAATACCCCAAAAAAATACCTATACATGTTGGGTAATACTCTCTAAAACTATATATTGGAGACCTCTTAACCACACATCATGAACACAGTTTTATTGTAACATATACAACAGTGTAATGATAATGGAGAGGGATAAAGTTGAATAATAAGAAAAAATTTATAGTTAGGAAAAGGGGTGGATTTAAACCCAAATCATTTTAACTAATGCCAAAACATTATAATAAAATAGATCCATTGAAGCACAAGAACTCAAATAAAAATATTCTCTCCCTCCCATTAAAAAAATTCAAATGTTAGATATCCATTTTAATGGATAAGGAATTCAAGAAGTGATTTCCCCGAAGTATATTGGTGCTCTTACCTCCCTTCTTCGCGATGGAATAGACCATGGCTGTGGCGACGCCCCCCCCCCCCCCCCCCCGGTTCTCTACGGTCAAGGGGGGGGGGGGGGGGTTGATCAATTGTCATCACTTACTTCTCGTAACCCCAGATTCTACACCTTTAGTGACCCGTCTTCTCTACCTCGCTTCCCTTTAATAGATGTAAGCCCTAAGGTCCAATCTTGAACGGATGGAGTTATCTCAGTCCCAATTTCTTTATTGGAGTTCACGGATGCTTCAGTGATCTTGAAGCTCACTCTGGTGGCTCGATTTGGAAAGAAACGTCCATATGTGGATTCTTTTGATAGGTTTGTGCATTATTCAGGGAATCTGCAGGACCATGTGTTTGTTCGTCTTATTGATGAGAAGCATATTCAAATACAGTTCTTGATAGAAGATGACCATGTTTGTTCTTTGGCTTCTGCTCTTATATGTATGGAGGGTTTCTAGTTTTTCATCATTCGGTGGTCCTTCGACTTCTACCTAATGCGAGATACTCAAGTTTCTACACTCTAGATTTCTCTTCCCAGACTTCCTTTATCATTAAAGAATTAGGAGATTCTTTGGTTGATCAGCATCATGGTAGGGCACTGCTTCTGCTCTGATTCTTGTATAAATGTTTTTTTTTCATTCAGTATCTCCGAGGATATGTGTTGAAGTTGATGTGTCGAAGGGACTTATGGACAACATTATCATCGACATTGAAGGTGAACTTCTATGGCACCAGAAGGTATGCTATGTAACATGGGCTGATTATTGTGATATCGGTGGTGGTCTTGGGAACTTAGATTCTGTATGTCGGCAAGGGTTTCGTTCCACCCAAGATCAGCCTCTGAAGGAGGGGGTGATTCTGATGTTGGTAAGAACCAGTTGAGCACTGTTGGGGAGTAAAACCATGCAGACTCAACGCAGAAGACCATTCCATCCTCTATTTCACATAGGATGACTGATGCTACTAAGATCACCCTCTGCGACACAGGGAGGAGGGGGGCCAACCCATTGGTTGTGGATATCTTCTTGTGCCTAAAGGAGGACCTGGGAGTTCCTAAGGAGATGCAGAATGATTCAGGGCCTATGTCAGCTTGTATTCTAGGAAGACAGAGTGCTTCAGAGGGGTCAGTGCGGGAGGTGGAAGCTCAGAAAACACAAGTTTTTGGTGCCAAGTCTCAGGTTCTGGGGGACTCTTTTGGAGCTGTGGGTATAATTTCTAAGGGTTATGCAGGACTAAATATGTGTACCTACGCTATGGCAGTGTGTGATGGTGGTAGCTAAAAATCAACAAGGGGGACACAGTCTACTAGTGTGAATAATGATAAGGAGGGGATGAAGTGGGAGTAGACTTAATTTGGTAAAGGCAGGTAGTTGAATTCCAAATAGGAAACCATACCAAGGAGGACCTTCTCCTGTCTAAACATAAACAACCAGTTTAATGTTTGAGTGATGAGGGAGAGTTTAAAGGAAATCTCAATTTTCCCTCTGAGATCGAGTCTAATGATGTTGGTTTATCCTCAGATGGTAATGGATTGGGAAGGGCCATCAAAGGTCTGCACAGTCAGAGAAGAAAGAATGGGAATAAAGAAAATAGAGACCTGAGGAGGTGCATTGTATCCAAGAAGCTGAAACCAAAGTGACATAAAGATTACTCCTATATCCCGAGGCCGATGGAGACTCGGTCGACCAAAAAATATGGAAAACTCAAAGATCATGTGACCCTTCCAGTGGAAGGAGAGGAGGTTCAGCAAGGCGATTTAATCCACCCCCAAGAATAAGAGGAAGAAACAACTAAGGCAGAGGACCAACAGGAGGAGATGATCTTGCAATCTCCGGAGGTAATGCCGGTGGTGGAGGATACCACTCCCCCTGGACAAAAATGTGAGGTAGGGCCACATGGAATTTTGTAGGGCCTGAATGATGTGTAGGTGGATAAGAAGATTGAATTACTCATGAATTTTGGTGAAAAAATGAAGTAGGCATTTCTGGTGATCAATGCTACGAGGGAAGATGTTGGTCAAATGATGGGAAGATTAATTCAAGTGGAAATTACAAGAGAGCAAGCCGATTGGATTGATAAGCAATAACGCATACTGGTTAAAGACATTAATGCAAATAAGATTAGAAAAGATGAGTATATTAAAGATTTGGATCATCTAGCATGACATTATGAAGAAATCCTGGAGGCTGATATATACTACCAAGTTGATTCTTATCCCTATAATCTGTTTAGGGAAAGAGATTCCAATCAACTTAGACTTATGTTTAATAAGTCAGTTGTAACCTTTAATGATTGATATGTTTTATCTGTGAGGGTTCTCACTTTCCCCTTAAATGATTTGGAAACTAAAAATGTTAATTTTTAGGATTCAAGAAGGGAGAAAACAAAATAGAAAACTATATAGAAGAATAAGTGAAAGAGGTAAAGTAATTTTATAAGAATTTATAAGAATAAAAAAATCAAAAAATCCTTCATACTAAAAATTTATAACTCCTTTGAAATGATGTTGGGGAATAAATTAATTGGCAAGAGGGGTGGATGGTTTCCCCTAACTCTATGGTGAATGTTTAAACCATTAAATGTCATCCCTAGAAATGGTATAAAATTTATGGGTGGTATTTTTCACAAATCCCAAAAAAATATTTCTTATTTACCTTTTAATTAATTATAGTGTAATCTTACATTCAATATATCTATGAGTCTATGAACATACACTGTTTGTCTATTATCACTATTTATTACTAAAATATAATACTCAATGATTTACTAATATATTGGGGGATTGAATAATATTATTATATATAAAAATTATATAAATTAAAAACATAATGTAAAATAAAATGAAAATATGTTAATGAGGGATAACTATTTGTCTAGGTATTTCATGATTATGAAATTAATGTTCATAAAAATATTCATTTTATTCAATTTAATATTGAGGCCAAGAACTATCACTCAAAAACCTCCCATTAAAAATGTTACTACCCCACACTAAGACCTATGTATTTGGTGTAATACTAACTCTAACTATAGTTAGGATACCTCTCCACCACACGTCACCACCACATTTCTACTCTATCGCATGCAATATTAAAATGATAAATGAGAATAAAATAGATGAAAGAGAAGAATAATTTGAAATAATGGAAAAGTGAGCATCCATATACTTTAATAAGATTAAATTATACCAATATATTAGAATAAAATAAATATTATCATGAAATATTATGAACTTGAAGAAAAACATTGTTTTCTCCATTTTCATAGAGATGATATTTATAGAGGGAGAAATAAAAAGAGAAAAAAAGAGATAATAATAAATGAAAGAGAGAAAAGTAATAATAAAAAATTAATAAGATTATTAAAATATAAAAGCACCTTATTCCTACTAAAAAATGATACTCCTTTGAAATTAAGTGGGTGTACAAATTTATAGGCAAGAGGGGTATTTGGTTTCCCTAAAATTCTTTCGTCTAAAAGTGGGACAATTTTTGGCCAGATAAATATAAAATTATATCAAAGTCGTAATCTATGAAAATTTCCCTATATTTATTATGAATACTCATAAAAATATTAGTCTCATTAGATAGGTGTAGAAAAAGAGTTGACTAAATTACAAGAGAAAACATTTCTCGGTTGACATAATGTTTGAATTCCCATGATCCTATTTATCATGAATTTATTTTCATGATATAGTGAGAATCCAAATTGTCCATTATTATTGTAAATTATTCTAGGAATATTATTTAAGTAAAATTTATATTTCAGAACATTTAGACTAATTATTTATGATATATGATCTAATCATCAATATTAATCAAAACTATACACTAATTTCAAGGCCCTAATATCATGCTTTATTTAGGCCGTATTTGGTTGGATTAAGATTTAGGTATATTTTAATGAAATTTATTACAATAACCATATAATAATAATAATAATAATTTCATAATTTACCTTATTTTGGAAATATTTATGATAGAAATACAAAAATTATTTAAAACACTTCAAAATCGACTATTATCCCATTTTCACAATTAAGCATAAATTATTCCTAAAACCTAAAAATGTGACAATTGAACTTAAAATGAAAAATTGGTGGGATTAAAAATAATGAATTATAGAAAAATATATAAGAAAATATGATCTTCATTAATCCAATGCACTTAAATATTTCACCTTTAGGAAATCAACAAATATCCAAATAAAAATATAGACCTAAATCATAAGTGAGAAAATACCCATGATATTTTTCTAATAATTACATAATCTGTAATTATTAAAAATCAATTACCTTTTATTTTATTATCTTAAATTTAAATTTTTTAAAGCTTAAAAATCTATCCATGACTCAATCACAACTGACCACACATAAAAGTTCATGTCACTCTTCTCTCAAGGGAAATTTAATCTAGAGTTATGCTCAAACTTGAAAAGTGTATATATAACCATACTGTTGTGAAAATTATCATCTCTCCAAATTATAATCCATTTTTTCAATCACGAGGAACTTTCCATGTTATTTTATGGTTAAGTGTTTGTGGCTTAAAGTATTTAAAAATTCGTAGGATGAAAAAGAGAAGGTAAGTATTTTAAAAGAAACCACAAGAATATTCAGAATAACACATATACCTCACTCAATTACCCATAAAAATGTAAAAATACACCCCTGATTTTTGTATAGAATGGTACATGAGTCAAATAATGAATTCAATAATGTATTCTTTCCCAATTATCCCATTTTGTTTATTTTTATTATTTATTTTAATTGTTTTTTCTCATGAAGGATGGTATTGTGATCAAATTTAAAGAAGTAATGATAGATCATGAATGTAATCACAATAAATAATTCAATACCATCTCCATTTTTTCATATTTTTTTAATAAGACATTTGGATGATATAAATGAAGTATATTGAATAATTACTTATAAAAATATTTTGTACATTTCCAAAAATAATGGAACACACCTCAAACCACCCAATAGTGATCTGTTTCTCAATGGAACAAATGAAATATGTTTCCCCCACAAATAAAAAATTATAATATCCATGAAAAAATAATAAGAGTGAAGGTAGGAAAAGAACAACTAGTTTGTAATGTAGCTTAAACATATAAGGAAATTCATGGCTTCTAAGTGATAAAAACAGATTATGTAAAGGTAGGTCTCAAGTTTAGAATTTTTCTTTCCAAATAAATCACTCAATAATATCAAAAACATTTAATGAACTTTAATTATTTGAATGAAAAATAATCAAATGTTTTGGTTCTCATAAAAAATACATGTTTTTTTAATGTTGGTGAGAATATTAGGAAAAATATTACAAAATGGATCAGAATACCTCATGGTAATGGAAAAATATTTTGATTCATTGTTTTGTGGGCATGGATTTCAAAAATAGTTCAAACTCATAAATGTTTTTGAAAGAATAAATTTTTTAAAAAAATATCAAAAAACAAATTATTTTAAAATACATTTCTACAAATATTAATTCAAATATCTCAAAATCAATTCAAGAGTAATATTTTATAAATAATTTTAATTGATTATGAATGTTTCTAAAAAGATGAAAAAAAGAAAATAAACTCCTATAGAATATTCATTGATGATCTTCAGTTAAGTGTCAATATTTTTTACACTATAAACCATATGAGAAATAAAAAAATATAAAAAATTATTAAAAGATAAATAAATAATAATAAAAATAAGAGGGTAAATAAGGATAGGGATAAGGCTTAGTTTAGACCCCCAAGGTGGGTGATAGGTTTTTACTTTCCATTTTAGGCCTAATCCAATATTTGATGGGTTTTTCATGGAATTAACCACAACATTTTTTTTTCATTTTGTATCAAAAAGAATAGGAAAGAGTGGGAAACCCCCAAAAAAATATACCAACCCCCAAGAGAGATGAAATACAGAAGTAAAAGTTTGAAAGGGTAGGGAAGGGAAGGTAGAGGTGATCCCTATTAACTATCATGGTGTCCTACTCTATATTATATACATGTTGATATAGATGATGTAGTCACATCACCACAGTCTAATCAGTATCTTGTTCTTCTTTGAATTCCACCACTATCTTCTCCTTAGTGGTAGTATCTTTGTTTTCATCATCATTTTCCAACGCGAGCATTATTATAGTTAAATATGTAATTTTAGTATCAGATAGGTTATAATATAATTCCAATTGAATTAGATTAAAACATAAATAATAAATAAATTAATCTTCCCCTTCAAATAGGTAATCTTGCAAAATAATCTCTTCTGGTAGGTTCACTGGAAACTCAGTCTTCACAGGTGTATCATCATCATTATCATCATCTTCAAAGGCAGTCAATGTGTTATCCAATTCTAAAAATTCAAAGTAATGGGATTTAAAATTTAATTAATTTTCATTAAAATTTGAAGAAAATAAGTTCAATAAAATATTATCTCCCGATGTAATATCATCTTTAATTTCCTCTTATTTTCTCAGTGCCTCACGGACATGAGTTCTTAGAGTTAGATACATGTAGTAAATATCCTCCATTTCTTCTTCAAATTCCATTGCTTGGGTTTTCCAAATTTCAATGAAATATAGAGGAAGTGAGATAATTTATAATTGTAAAATATGGGATAATAAATTACCTTTAAATGTTCAAAAAAATCAGGCATATATTATTCTAATTCGAGATCATCTCTCACATGTTCATTAGCTCGAATTTTTGCTTATAATACATCTTTTAGAAATTGTTAAAAAATTTCAAATGGATCTTATCTGAATTATCTCAATACCAACTTAGTTTCCTAATCTTGGAATGTTTATGTGACAAAATTCACGTTTTATTTAACATTTTTTTTGTTTTTCCCACCATAAAGCATTGATTCCCATGATAGAAGTGTAAAATAACTTTATTTGGTTACTATCTAATTTTAGTCATCTAAAAATTTCCTCTACTTATATATTTAATGTATCTTTCATTATTGACTAAAGATAAATCAAAACATATAAAAAATCACTGAGAAAATCTATCTTTACATAAGAAATACAATATAATAATGAAATTTTATTTTTTATCTTATTGAATATTTTGATTTTTTTAGTTTTGTGAAAACATATTTTGTAATCTATTGGTCTCCTTGAAAATGTTTCCAAATTGATTGGAGGTATTTTTCAAGAATCCATACTAAAAATTTATTATTTACCTAGGATGAAAATATAGTTAAATATCAAGGTCTATCTCTCAAGGAGACTACTCACACACACATTTTTTCTATTACCACTATTTATTAATAAAATCTACCACTAAAATATAATTCTCAATAATATAATAATACAGTGGTGGTATTGAATAATATAAATATGTATGAAAATTTATAAATTAAAAACACAAAAGAAAATAAAATCTAAATAATTTAGCGGAAAAAACTATTGTTATTACGAATTCATTATGATATAATCGTTATTCATTAAAATATTATATGTATTCAATTAAATGTTAAGATCAATAATTATCAATCCACACCCTTATATTCATAATGTTACTACACCAAATAATGACCACAACATGTAGGTAAATACTTTCATGAACTGTCGCAAGGAGACCTATTCACCACACATCGCCACCAAAATGTTACTCTACCATATGTAGAATTATAATGATGAAGAAGAAGAATAAAGATTAATTCATATAATATAGATAGAAGTGAAAAGGGAGAAAACTCATAACTTAATTATATTTACTACCAAAATATTATAATAAAATAAATAGAATTATTAAAGTGAAATAACTCAAAGAAAAAAACTTCTCCCTCTCATAAAATGAAAGTCGAATTTTGTTATCTCCTTTTATGGAGGTAAAAAATGAAATATAAAAAAATTATATAAGAAGTAGTGAAATATAAAAAAATAATATATAATAATATTATAGCATAAAAACACCTCATTACTATTCAAAATGGATAACCTCATTGAAATTATATGGGGGTTAAAATGTATAGGGAAGAGGGGTGGGTGGTTTCCCTCTAATTATATTATTTTGAAGTTATCAAATTTTTGGACAAATAGATGTCAAAATATATAGTAGTGGTGTTCAATGAAATTAAAATTCTTATATATTATTAATTCTCCCAAAAATGTTTAGCTTTATTGGACATGTGTAGGAAACATTGTGACTATATTACAAAATAAAACATTATTTTTTCTTAAAAGACTATAAAAATTACAATTATCCAATTTCCAATGAATTTATAGACTTTACAAAGCCTAAATCCCAAGTTTTCATATTTAAAAAAATCCAAGGAATATTATTTATCCAAAATTAAATTTTTACATAATTTTTACTGGTAATTTTGGAAATATGGACTTATAATTGAAATTAATCAAAATCATGTATTTATTTAAAGGAGTTAATTTCATGATTCATTTAGAATATCTATGGTTGGAATAAAACATAGGTTAAATTAAGTGAAAATTATCTCAATAACCATGTAATTCTATAACAAACAATTTAAAATTTTGGTTAGTTTAGAAAATATTATTATAGAAATAAGAAAACGATTTAAAACACATACAAATCAATAATTATACAATTTTCACAATTATGGTCAAATTAATCCTAAAACCTAAAACGGTGAAAATATCCCTTAAAATGATAGGTGGGAGGGATTTTAAATATTTAATTATAGAATAAAATATATCCAAATATGAGGTTCATAAATTCCCCACACTTAAATAGTCCTTTCTCATGAAATCTTCAAAATCAAAATCATAATCAACACCAAAATAAAAAGTGAGAAAATTTCTAACATATTAAACAATATAGAATTAAATAATGTATAATCAATTAAAAAACAATTCCTATTAATTTTAATCTCTAAAATTAATTTTTTTTCAACCGTAAAAATCTATCCATGTCTTAATCAATACTTCTCACAATAATTTTATGCCACTATTCTCTAAAGAGAAATTTAATCTGAATTTATGATTATCCTTGGATAGTGTATGTTTCACTCTAGGATACTGAAAATTATTTTCTCTCTATTCTATTTGACAAAAAAATTCAATCATAAATAATTTTCTAGATGATTTGGTGGTAAGGGTTGGTAAGTAAAAGAATATAAAAATTCAAAGGCTAAGAATATGTGGCAAGACTCTTAAATATAATTACATGAATATTAAAGTGAAGAGATATGAAATATAACTCACTCAATTACCATTATAAATTTAACACACCACACTATTTTTTAATGGAACGGTGTATGAGTCATACAATAATGTAATAAAGGATTCTATCCTAATCCACACCTTTATTTTTTTTTTCAATTTAAAAAAACTGTTTTTTTGTTTTATTTCATTTTTTATCCCATGGAGTATAAGATGAAAATAAAATTTAATTTATAGAATAAAAAATCATTAATGTAATTGGAATGAGGAATTCAATATCATACCCATTTTTTAGTTTTTTTCTCTTTTTCTTTTCATTTTTATGTGGAGAACTAGATGACATGAATAAAGTACATTGAATAGTGACTCATTCATGTTATTTTTCAATTATATATAATAATAAAAAACATCTCAAAACACTTTTTAATAAACATTTCCCTAAATAACATACAATAAATTCCATTCCCCACACTCAAACATAAAATATCCATGAAACAATATTACGAGTGATGCTAGGTGAGGAAAAATACACTTTTAATATGTCTTAAAACTATAATGAAATTCATGGATTATAAGGGATAATCAAGGGTGAATTTAAATATTGGAATCAAATTTAAAATTCTTTTATATAAATAAATTTCTAAATCAAATAAAAAACATTATATGACCTCTAAAATTTTGAAAGAGAAATAATTAAAAGTTTTTGTTCTCAAAAAAATACTATGTTTCTCTCAAGAAGGTGTGGGTATTATGAAAAATATAAAAAATTAGTTCATAATACCTTAGAATAAGTTAAAACTGTTTGAGTCATTCTATCATGGTAATGGATTTTAAAAATTATAAAAACTCATTTAATGTTTCCAAACCAAATTCTAGAAAACATTTCCAAAACAACTATAATTAAAATATCTATTTATTTAAAAATCAATTCAACTATCTCCAAATAAATTAAATAATGAAATTGGTAAAATATATTACATGTATATAAAATATCATAAAAATTTGGAAAAATTGAAAAATATCCTAAGATATTTTACACCCTCCACACTTAAATTTAACTGCCCCACATTCCAAGTGAAAAAAAATTAAAAATATAAGGGTAGAAAAACTAAATGGAGGGAAGGAAACAACCCTTGGATTATTTAGAAGTGTGATAGCCTTAAGTTAATATCTTGTTTTCTACCACACTAATATATAAAATAAATCCAAAATTAAACATAATAAATTTATTAAAATAAAAATATTTTAATATAAAAACATTCGGGGAAAGAATAAAATGTATAGGGCTTAGTTTAGTCCCCCCCCCCCAAGGAGGTCATGGGTTTTTACTACCCCTAGACTCGAAAATATATCAATTTATTTTATATATAGAAGAGTATGGTGTTTTCTTGGGTATAACCACCACATGTTATTTCTCCCAAAATCTATATATAAATTAAAAGAGTTAAAACCCCCCAAATAAAATAAAAAAATATCTAACCCCCAAGTGAAAATAAAGATACATATAGAATTTTGGGGGAGGAGGGAGAAGGTAGAGGTGATAATTTTAAATTATCATGGTTTCCTCCCCCATGTGATATAAAATTTGACTTAGAGGTTGTAATCACATCACCATGGTGTCCTCAAGGTCTTGATCTTCCTTTAATTCCACCATTATTTCTTCTCAGTGGTATTCTCCTTATTTTCATAATCAATTTCCTAGGCCAAAAATATTGTAGGTGAATATTATATTATAGTTTAAGGGAGGTAAGAAAACAATTAAACTGGATTAAGATTAAAACATTATGAATAAATAAATAAATATTCACCTTTAAAAATGTAATATTGGAAATTGATCCCTTTGGGTAGAGCCACTAGAAATTTCGTCTCACTAGGTGTTTCTTATTCATAATCATCATCCTATAAGAAAATATATGTCCATGAAGAATCTAAATATTCAATTAATTGGTAGGTAATACTCAAATATTTTTCAATTAGACGATAAATAATTTAGTTCAATAAAATACTTTCTCCTAAATTATTCCTAGATTTAATTTCTTTTTCATTGTTTAATCCCTCGTGGAGTTGGGTTATTGGAGATAGAGACACATAATCAATATACTCTAATTTTTCTTCAAATTACAGCACTTTGGTAGAGCCTTCTCCCAATGAAATAGATAGGTAAATAGTAGGTTATTTTTCATTATAAAATATTGTAGATTCAATTACCTTTTCACATTCTAAAAAATCAAACCATTATTCTTCAAATTCATGTTGATCTCTCATATGTGCATCAACTAACATGTTTTATTTGGATAACTCCTCTAGAAATGGTTGATATATGTTTAATGGATCATATATTAAGTCAATAATGTCTTAATTAGGTTCATAAACTTGAAATTTATGTGTAACAATATTTAAATATTCTTTAACTTGTTTTTAGTTTTGTTCCCACCATAAATATTTTATTTCAATGACAGAAGTTCAATGGATATTAATTTGGTTACAAACTTAAACTTTCATTATAAAATTTTACACCACATAAATATTGTATATATATTCCCAAATGAACTCAACATCAATCCCAACATATGAAAAATCACTGAAAAAATCCCTCATGACCTAAGAAATAAATGAAATGTAATGAACTTCAATTTTTTTAGTCTTTGATTTGTTTTTGTGATTTTGTAAAAAATAGTGAGTATAAGATATTGACATACCTAGAAATCACACCAAATTAATGGGAGGTGTCATTTATGAATATAAAATTAATATTTATTATTTACCAACTAATTAAATATAATTCAATCCCAGGTTCCATCTATCGAGGATGCCACTGATACACACTTTTTTACAATTGTCACTATTTATTACTAAAATATGATACTAAAATATACTATTTTATTATAAAAAATATGTTGGTGGATTGAATAGTAGAAATATACAATAAATTAAATAAATCCAAACAAAAAATAAAATAAAACTCAAAGATTTTAGTGATATATGACTATTGTTCTAAGGAGTTTAGGATGATACAATCATGGTTCTTTAAAATATTCTCGATATTTAATTCTATGTTGAGATAAATAAATATTATAAACTCTATATTGTTCAAAATCATAATACCACAAAATTTGACCTCTTTATAATTTTTAATACTCTCATGAATTATATCAAAGAGTCCTTTTCACCACATGTCACCACAATAATGTTATGCCACCATATACAAAATTGTAATGATAAAGGATATAAATACAGATTAAGATGAAAATTAAGTTGTAATTAGGGTAAAGGGGGATAAAATAGATTTTACTATGTTTAAATACTTCCAAAATTTTAGAATAAAATAAATATAATCATTAATTAAAAATAACTCAAATTAAAACACCACTCCATTCCTTTGAACAAAATACGAAGTTAGTTATCCATTATCATAGAAATGCTATAAAAAAGGGAGAAATTTAAAATAAAACAAGTGATAAAAATATGTGAGAGAGTGAAAAATAATATTTGAAAAATTTATAATAATATTAAAATAGAAAAAATAATTTCCTTACTATTGAAAATAGATAACTTATTTGAAAATAAGTGGGGGTATAAATTTATGGTCACGAGGGGAGGCTGGGTTCCCTCTAATGTTTTATTCTATATTTAGTGCACGGTTATCACGTTAAATGGTATAAGATAATAAAGTGTTATCATGTGATATTTTTTCTCTATATATCTTTTTTTATTTTTAGAAATTTCATCTTCATTATCCTTGTGTTGAAAATTTTATGACCAAATTACTATTGAAAAATTTTCTCGTATGGTAGTCTATTTGAATTCCCATTCTCGAATTTTCTATACATTTGTGGGCTTGAAAAAGTATGAATATAAATAATAAATATTTCAAAAATTTATATTCCTTTTTATCTTTCATTCATTAAAACTTTAGATCATTTGGACACATACTTTGTGAGATATGGAATCATCTTTAAAATTAGTAAAAATTGTGCATAGATTCCAAGGCATCAATGAAATTATTTATTTGGGACATATATGGTTGTATTTAGATTTAGTTATAGACAAATTAAATGTATCCTAGTAATCATATTATCCTAACAATTATTTTCAAAATTTGTATCATTTTAGAAAATGTTATGACATAAATACGAATATGATTTAAAACACTTAAAATTTAACAATTAAGAAATTTTTATAGTTAAGTTCAAATTATTCTTAAAACCTAAAAATTATACAATTTAATATAATATTATTATATAATGGTATTTAAAAAATAATTACAGAATAAAATATATGTATATATAAGCTTCATAAATCCCACACACTTAACCATTTGGTTCTTAAGTAATCATCAAATATCCAAAAAAACACACCTAAATCAAAAGTTGAAAATGTCCAAGATATTTACAAAAACATTATCAGTTATTATCTATAAAAAAATTTCATAGATATTATTCTCTAAAATATAAATTTTTTAGACTAAAAAAATCATCCCTAACCCATTCAAAACTTACCACAAATGGATTTTCATGTCACTCTTCTTTCAAGATAAATTTAATATGGAGTTATTAAAATATTTGACTTTGTATGAATCTTTATTGTCTTTCAAAAATAATCATTTTTCCACACCATGAGGAATAATTTTTTTTCAATAACGATAACTTTTCCTTGTGATTTGGTGGCTATGGGTTTGTGGGTAAAATAATTTAAAAATTCAAGGGCTGGAAATATGAGGTAAGACACATAAATAAAATCACATGGATTTTAAAGTCAATAAAAAAGAAATATACCTCAATAAAATACACTTAAAAATGTAAAACCCCACACACCCCTTATGAATAAAATGGTCTATCCTTAAAATAATGAATTTAATGAATGATTCCATCCTAGTGATCACTATCTTATTTTTCAAATATTTTATTTTATTTGTTTTTGTTTTATTTTTTTTAAAAGTGGGTGAGATAAAAATATAAATAAATGAAAAAATTAAAGATATTTAAAGTAATAATAATTAATAATTCAATATCGTCTCTCTTTTCCCCATATTTCTTTTTGTATCTTTTTTCTTTTTTCTTTTTTTAAGAGGTGAAAAACATGATGTGAATACATTACATTGAATAATGATTCATTATAGTTATTTTACTATTTCCTAGAATAATGACACACACCTCACACCACCTTGTAATTAAATAATAACCAAATAACATACATTAAAGGCCATTCTATTAGACATAAACATGAAATATACCTGAAAAAATATAAATAATAGAAGTAGATATGAAAAAATAATCTTTTAATGTGGCATAAAAAATATAAAAATTCATTGATTATAAAGAATAAAAAATGGTTTATGTAAATGTAGGTATAAAATATAACATGTGTCTATCCAAATAAATTTCATCATCATATAAAAAGAATTTAATTTTCTCTAAATATTTGGAAGAGAAAAAATCATAAGTTATGGTTCTCAAATAAATATCCATGTTTCTCTAAAAAAGGTGAGGGTATTTTGAAGAATATGATAAAGTTGTTCAAAATAAATCACATGAAAATAAAAATCTACAGATTCAATGTTTTATTATAATTTATTACAAAAATTGATCAAACTCATAATTTTCTTTTGAAAAAAAAATTCGAGGAAAAAGTTCCAAGGAAATAGATATTAAAAAAATTCATTTATTCAAAAATAAATTTAACTCTCTAAAAATCAATTCAATAGATAAATTTGATAAATAATACTTATTGAAGATTAAAATTCCCAAAAATTATAAAAAAAACTATCCAGGGTAGGTTGACACTCCTAAAACTTTTAAATTTAACTACACTGTATTTCAACACAAAATGATTGAAAATATAAGGAAAGAAAAGTTGAAGGGAAGGAAATACACATCTTAGAATTATTTAAATGGTGGTGTCCTTGATTTGGTCTCATAACTTCTTCCATTTTAAATATTTTAATAAATAAAAATTCATATGAAATTTATTGAAAGAAAAATAAATTAAAATAAATATAATAGGGGAAAGAAAGAAAGGTATAATCCAGGGTTTAGACCCCAAAATGGGTGATAGGGTTTTATTACCCATGGTTAGGTGGTTGCAGAACATTATCCCAAATGCAAAGGAGGAAAGATTATTCATGGTTTGAACCAAAACATGTTATTTAACCCAACATACATTTGGTATTTCCAAGAGTTTAAGCCCCTAAATAAAATAAAAAAATGTTTCAAACCTAGGGAGAGATGAAAGAGAGACGTATAATTATAGTGGGATGAAGGTATAGGTACTCCATGTTAAATATCATAATGTCCTATATGTAATATAAAAGTTTATATAGATGATTTATTCGCATCACGAAAATCTCTTCAAGCACTTATTCTTTTTTAAATTCCCCCACCACCTTTTCCTTAGTGGTAGCCTCTATATTTTCATTATCACTTCTTGTCGCTAAATTTTTAATTTTACTATATGTTTCTTTAGAGAACAATCCCAATTTAAAATTAATAATACTTGAAGAATAAATCATTTAATCCCCCCACCCTTCAAATAGGTCATCTTTAAAATTGATCTCTTCAGGTAGGGCCACTCAAAAATCAATCTTAGTTAGTGCATCTTCATCATCATCCTCATCCACCAAATAAATCCCTGTGTTATCCAAATATAAAAATTAAAATATTTGGAATGTAATAATAAATTATATTTTTTAAAATCATAAATAAATTATTTCAATAAAATATTATCTTTATAATTAATATCAGCTTCAACTTCCTCTTCTTTGCTCAATGCCTCTTGGAGTTAGTTTGTTGGAGTTGGAGGCAGGTAGCTAATATCCACATTTTGTATAAAATTCTACCACTTTAGTAGAGTATTGTTAAAAATAAAGATATAGGAAGATATTATATTATATTTCATTATAAAATATGTTATAGTCACTAATTTCATCAGGTTCCAAAAAAATTATACCAATATTCTTCAAATTCAGGTTGATCTCCCATGTATGCATCATTTAACATGAGTAAATCAGATACCTCTTATAAAAATGGTTGTTAAAGGTCAAATGAATATTCTATGAATTAAATCAAGTAATAATTGGGTACCTAAATAATTAATTTCTGTATAAAAAGCTTTATTTATTTTTTAACTAATTTTTGTTCTTTTTCTCATCATAAATGTTTTATTTCCATGCCATTTTTGGGAAAGATATTCTTTTGGTTGCTTTCTTTATACAATATTTTAAAAAAACTCTCTACTGAAATATTCAATATATCTTCTTTACTAGACTCAAAATTAAGAAAATCATATGAAAAATCAGTGAGAAATACATTTCGACATAATAAATAAAATATATTCAATGAACTTCAAATGTTTTATTTTTTAAAAATTTTGATTTTTTTTTATTTTTCTTTTTTGAAAAATAGTGTGTGAAAAATATCAGAACTCCCCTAAATGGAAAAAAATTATGGGGTGACTTTTTAAAAAAATTTAAATAATTATATCTTATTTACGTAGGAATGGAATATAGTGCAATCTCAGGATGGATCACTCGAGGAGGCCACTCACATGCACTTTTTTCTATTATCAGTATTTATTACTAAAATATACTTTAAAAGCACTCTACCCAATGAAAAATTAATATGGTAAGGTATTTAATCATATAAATATATATTAAATTATATAAATTAAAAAATAACAATAATAATAATTTATCAAGAGATAACTATTTTCCTAGGGAGATCACAATGGTGCAATCATAGTTCTTTAAAACATTCTGAGTATTCAATTAAATGATGAGATTAAAAACTATCACTCAAAACCCTCCCATTAAAAATTTTACCACACCCCAATAAGACCTTCGTATGTAGGGTAATACTCTATCACACTTAATCTTGGATAACATCACTCCACACATCACCACCACAATGATACTTCAGCATATGAAACATTGTAATGATGATGGAGAGGAATAAATATGAATGGGGAAATGTTTTAAAAAGGTAAAACAGAGTGAAAAAAAATCCTAATCAGTTTAAATAATTATAAAAAATTATTATAAAATGATAGAAACATTAAATTTTAATTACTCAAATAAAAACACAGCTCCCTCTGTTTGAATAAAAGTTATAGTTGGTTCATTATATTCATAGAGATAAGACTGATGGAGGGAGAAAAATGATAAAACAAGTGATAAGAATAAATTAAAGTAGGAAATATAATATATAAAAAATTATAAGAACATTAAATCATAAAAACACCTCCTTCATACTTAAAATGTATAACTCATTTGAAATGAAGTCACGGCACAAATTTGTAGACAATAGGGGTGGCAGGTTTCTTTCCAATTATATGCTCATAAATTTTGTGTATGTTTTTAAAATTAAATGATATAATCTAAAAAATATGTATTATATGAAATTATTTCTCTATTTATTTGTTATTTTACCAAAAAATTTAAGCTTTATCATCAATGTATAGAAATATTTATGATTTAATTTTTGTAGAATCCATTTCTATATTGGCAGACATTTTGAATTCCCATGATTTGATTCCAATACATTTATGGACTTAATAAAGTTTGAATTTATATTATTCCTAGTTAAATAATATTTTCTTATATATATATATTATTTGTATTAAATTAAAATTTAATATCATTTGTAATATTACTTTATGAGATATGTGTGAATCATAAAAATTCGTCAAAATTATGCACATATTTTTGGATTTAATTATTTGATTCATTTAGGTCATTTATGGTTGGATTTACCTTTAGTTCTAGTTGAATAAAACATATCTTAATATTAATGTAATACTACAAAAAAATAATTTCACAATTTATATATGTTTATAAAATGTTATGACCTAAAGAAATAAATTATTTAAAATATCTAAAAATAAATAATTAAATGGTTTTTATAATTAAGCTCAAATTATTCCTAAAACCTAAAAATGTGATAATTTCCCTTATAATTGTAAATTTTTGGAATTTTAAACATTTAATTATATAATAAATTATATTAAAATATTATCATCAATAATTCCCCAGAATTAAACATTACACTTTAGGGAAATCATCAAATATCCAAATTAAAATCCACACAATAATCAAAATTAAAAAAAACATCCAGGATAATATCCAAATTATAATTCCATCATGTCTCATATTTTAAGAAATAGTTCCATTTTTCTTTATTATCTCAAATTTAAATTTGTTCAAATTAAAATATCCATCAAGGACTCAATCACAACTTACCTCCCATGAATGTTCATGTTACACTTACCTCAAGATAAATTTAACCTAGATTTATGTTTATACATGTAAAGTGTTTGTATCACCATAGGCTTGTAAAAATTCTCATATATACACACTACAGACATAAAAAATGTTTTCAATCATAAGGAATTTTATAAGATATTTTGTGGATAATGGTTAGTGGGTAAAAGTATTTAAATATTTAAATACTAAAAAGGGGGGTAATACTCCTTAATACAATCACATGAATATTCATGTGAAAACATAAGAAATATACCCCAACCAATTCTATTTAAAATGAAAAACATTACACCCTATTTTTGAATGCTATGGTCAATGAGTCAAATAATTAATGGAATAAATGATATTATACCGATTCTCCCCTTTTATTTTCTTTTCAAATTTTAATTTTTCTAATTTTTTTAATTTATTTTATTATTTTACATGGAGGATTAGATGAAAATAAAATGTAATGAATGAATTAAAGATCATTCATGTTGGAATACTGAATAATTAAATCACACAATAATTTTTTGAATTTTTCTTTTTTTTTCTTTTGTTAAGAGGAGAATCAGATGATATTAAGGAAGTATATTGAATAATGAATTGTTCCCATTCTTTATACATTTACTAAAATAATGACACATGACTCACACCACTCTGAAATGAAATTATTCCCAAATAACACACATTAATGGCCCTTCCATAAATATAAACAAGAAATATATATAGAAACCCAAGATAAACATCTCTCATTGTTTACTTTATTTATTTAATTTAGTGTAAAGACCCGTAAAATTCAAGGGAAATTTTTTCTTAATTTTCTTTAGAATTTTACAAGAGCGCGGTTTCAGACGGCACCTGATTCCGAGGCCCGGAGTGCCCGGAATCAATTTCCGAAGTTTGGCTCGGGTACGTTCAGTGAACGAATGAGCGGGAATTCCTAACTTTTGATCTGGTGCTCGGAATTGAAATCCGAGGGCACCGATGAACTCGCAGCGCCGATATTCGCTTAAAGAGACCTTTTCGGAAGTTGCGTTTGTTGTGGGACGAAAGTTAGTTTTTGGAAGAATTATAAAAAGTTGAATAAAAAATTGTGGAATTCTTTTTATTTTTCTTTTGTAGGTTAACTCCTCTCAAAGGGAGTTAGGGGTGGGACCCACACCCACTTAACCACCCTTGAGAGGATTAAGTGTGGTGGGACCCACACGAACCTAAACCTCTCATCTTCTCCCTTAAACTCCCCTTTTAATTTAAGATGGCAAGTTGGTTAATTAATGTCTTGAGTTGTCTTAATTCAAACCTTTGAAATTCAAATGGTTGGATTGACTTAATAAAATAAGCTCTTAGCTTATTTTGTTGGGTTAGAACTCTTTAGCCAACTTGTGAGGATTTTTGAGAGCTCCTCCCCCTTCTTCTTCAACTTTGACGAAGAACGCTCAATCTCCGACGAAGAACGCTCAAACTCCGACGAAGAACGCCGCCCCTCTCTTCTTCGTCTTCCGCGTCAATGAGAGGGAACGCCGCTTCCTCCTCGGACTTCCTTCGTCGGCATACGAAGATTCGCCAACGACGTACCTCTTCGGACGTACCTCTTCGTCATCGGATTTGACGAATGACTACCGCGACGCCCGACCTCCGCGACGTTGTCTTCCGCGGGACGTTGACAAATCGTCAAACCTATACCCAAGGTAGGGGTTGTTGTTATTTGTTTGTTTATTTATTTATCCTTGTTCGTGGTTCTTGCATTACTAACGTAAGGATTTTAAATTAGTTTTATTGTTTAACGTGAGGGGTCCGGACCGCATGAACACGACCGAACCCCCTCCTTCGTTCTTGGTGTTTTATTTTGCGGATGAACCAAGGTGGCGAGGTGCCGTCGCACCATGCGGATATTCGCCCAAATCTTTTTACGCGACGCCGTCGCGCCGCACCATGGAAGAATCATCAAGAACGCGACGCCATCGCGCCGCGTTGAAGGAAATCAAAGGCGCGGCGGAGGGGCGTAGTGTCGTCGCACCGCGCCGGACGACGAACATCGTGGCCGGTTCCGGGCTGCGGCGGAACGAGAAGACCGGCGGCCGGGCCGCCGGCGTCGGAAGCCGAAAAGGGGACCGGATTTTTCCGGTCCCTTTGGAGAAAACCGGCCGGCAGTTGGCCGGCCGGAAGGTCAAAGGCCGGGGGAAATAAATTCCCCCGGCCAGCTTTAAAACCCTCCTCATTTAAGAGGAGGGCGGTTTCCTTGAGGGGGAGCAGGAGGCCCCCCGATTTCTTCAAGACGGCCCCCACGTGGGGGGGCCGTTTTTTTTTAAAGGGCGCGGCATAATGCCGCGCCGCCTCTCCAATCAAGCGGGGGCTTGATTCCCCCCCGTGTGCTGCCTCCGTGCGGCGCTAGGCCGCCGCGCCGCCGCACCGCCGGCCGGCCGGCCGGCCGGGCCGGGTCGGACCCGGGTCGGTTCGACCTGGTTCGGGCCGACCCGGACCCGGACCCCCCGTTTCGAATCAGTTTCGGTCTTTTGGCCATAACTTGAGCCACGGACCTCCGATTGACGAACCATCTGCGGCAACGCGATCCTTGGATCGAGATGGTCGTTTAGGTATATCGCAATCAGGGTTTCGAAATACTTTGAGTTCGGCCGGGTTTGTTCGTTCACGAAACCAACCGGGCCCTCGGAGCAGAAACACTCATATCTTGAGCTACGGACGTCCGATTGACGTGCCGTCAACTGTGTTGTGTTCCTCTTAGGCAGACAGATCTTTTGGCATACTCCGCCCGAGGTTTGGACGCAGGTGGAGTACGGTCGGGTTGGTTTTGCCTTAAAAACCAACCGGGCCCCGTGGACGAAAATGCCAATAACTCTCAGACCGGGCGTCCGATCGACGCGCCGTCTGTTGCGTTGAGTTCCTGTTGACGATACGGAACTTTTGGATACATCAACTCTGGACTTTGTAACAGTTGATGTATCAGCCTCTCAGCTCGTGGAGCGGACCCTCCGAACGAGCTTGCTGTGTGCGAGAACCCTAGTGTTGGCTGCGACAGTTACTGTGACTACTACTGCTACTACTGCTACTGTGACTGTGACGACGACAGTACAAAGATCCTGTGTGGATTCGATGATGACGACTTCAGCACTCAGTGATCCTACGTGGATCAGTGCTACAGGTCCTGTGTGGGCCCGATCCTGTGTGGGTCCGATCCTGTGTGGGTCTTTGCGCTCAGCGGTCCTGTGTGAACCAGCGCCTACAGGTCCTACGTGGGCCCGATCCAGTGTGGGTCTTTTGCGGGGGTTAGTTACCTATCGATCCTTCGTGGGTCCGACGACTTAGATGGATCAGAGATCATCTTTATCGTCTATCGAAGAAGTATACCTGTGTGAGCTGTAACCTTTTGCTTTCCTGTGTGGATTGTGTTGTGCAATCCTGTGTGGATTACGTTTTGCTTTCCTGTGTGGAAAACGTTTACTTTCCTGTGTGGACTGAGTTGTACTTGGGCTCGGAGGTTGGAGCGTATTTGAAATTGATGACTTAGGTATATGTATGGGCATATACCTAAGCAGTGTCTGTTGTTACTTCGTGATTGTACCTTTCTTCGTGGTTTATCCTTTGTGGATTTGAGAGACCTTCAGGGGTCTCGGGATCCCTACTGAGTAGCTTATACTCACCCCTGCACGGGCTTTGCCCGCACTACGTTGTGTTGGTTGCAGACGACAGACAGCGTTGATCTTAGATGAGGCTTGCAGAGCAGGACGGTACCTGGAGGTGGACCACTGGGCGAGACGTACTCGGAGCGGACGGCGGGACCCGTGGAGCAGTGGAGCTATCTGTACCCACCCTTCAGGTGTAATTTCCAGTGGACAGCTCGGTGTAGCGGCTTTTACTTTTCAGTTGCTGTTTTCCCTTTCGAGTTGTACTTTACTTTCATTTTGGGTTTGTATATTGGCCCATTTACTTTTCCGCACTTTCAGTTGTACTCTGCTTTTGCTTAGTGTTTACTTTCCGCTTGCTTACTCTGTGGTGTTTGTTTACTTTACAAAGGCAATGCCTTCCCTTTTTCACCGGGATTTACGCCTTGGTGCTAGTCGCCAGCCCCTGGCCTATGGAAGGAGGGCTTGGGGTAGTCACGGCACGAACCTCGAGGGCGGGTCGTGACAAATTGGTGTCAGAGGAGTTCAGTTCTACCGCGAACTCTGATCTTTTCTATGTGAAGAAATAATGTTTAGCGTATTGAGTGTGGTTATCAGTCCAGGGAGTCCAGTGTTGGTGCGGCGGCCGACGTATCCGTACACCCGGACCCTGACTTCTGATTTCCGACTTAATGCACAAAAACATTGATTGCGTGTGTGTTTCAAAGTTTTCTTTGTGATTACTTATATCAGATCACCAGGTATACTGTTCTGACCGTGGCGCACCTGTTTCCTTTTCAGGATGGCCCCACGACGGCAGCCAGCTAGTGTTCCGAGAGTCGAGCGTGACGACAGCTCACCGAGCGACGAGGCCTCGGTGCATGGCCCTTTGTCAGCAGTGGCACTGGCGGTAGCTCTACCCGCCGAGCCCCCGATGCTTCCAGCACCAGCCGCTGACGATGCACGTCGCCTCAGCGCACTGCATGAGTTTCAGCGCCAACGACCACCCAGGTTTCGCGGGGAGACGGATTCCCAGGCAGCAGAGGACTGGCTGGAGGCAGTGGTACGAGTGTTTAGGCTAGTGAGGACACCAGCAGACCTCATGGTGATCCTCGCTGCGAGCCTACTACACGCAGCAGCAGGACGATGGTGGAGCTTGATGCTCCAGGTGCACGATGAGGCATCTCTACTTTGGACGGACTTTGAGAGCCTCTTCCGCTCGGAGTTCTTCCCAGCCACCCTTCGTGCGGTGCGTATCCAAGAGCTTCTTCAGCTGCGGCAGGGCAGCATGACGGTCGCTCAGTACTCGTCGAGATTTACCGATCTCTCGCGCTACTCGACCGACATGGTACGGGACCCCTTCTTCCGGGCCCGGACCTTCGAGCAGGGTTTGAGACACGAGATCAGGGCATCGCTGATCTCACTCAGCATACCGACTCAGACAGGATTACTGGAGCGGGCCCTTCTGATCGAGAGCTTCCTTGCTGAGTCTACACCAGCGCAGCGACCCACCGCAGGGTGACACGTGGCAGAGTCATCTGCAGCAGGCAGTCGACAGATGACTCAGGGGTCCAGACAGACCAGACCTTCGGGAAGACGACCTCAGGACACTGGATCAGCAGTGCGGGGCACACAGCGAGGAGCCAGTCTTTCGAGAGGCAGACGGTGCTACTCGTGCGGCGGGCAGGGCCACATGGCTCGTGACTGCCCGACCCGCCGTGCCGAGGAGCAGCAGACGGTTGAGGGACCACCGCGGCAGAGGCAGAGGGTCGACCGTGGCGGCCCGCAGGGAGGAGGCGGATGAGGCAGAGGAGCTGGACGAGCAGCTGGTGGTGGGCAACGCTTTGAGGCTCTGCCACCACCACCACCAGGAGGTCCACCCCGACCACAGGGAGCTGGCGGGCAGAGACAGGCACAACTCCAGGCAGTAGAGGCCTACGACCACGGTGCACCTGAGATGATTCGAGGTACTATCTGTGTCTATTCCACCCTTGCTGCAGTTCTTATAGACACAGGAGCGAGTCACTCTTTCATAGCCGCTGCCCTTGTTCGGAGCTCGGAGATTCTGACAGAGCCGTTGGCTCGATCCTTACGGCTAGAGACTCCTACGGGAGCAGACTCGATGATTACGCACTGGTGCCGGCAGTGTGAGCTTACTCTAGGAGGCGAGATCTTCGGCTGGGATCTTCTTGTAGCAGCGTCGAGGCCTTACGACGTCATCTTGGGCATGGATTGGTTATCTACGGTCCATGCACAGATTCACTGTTTTAGGCGCAAGGTGCGATGTGTACGCACCGACGGGAGCAGGTTCACCTTCACCGGCGAGAAGGGAGCCTTTGCAGCACATGATGGACTTCCGCGTAGGAGAGGACAGCCCATTACTCATCAGTTAGCTAGCCTCATCCTTGGAGCAGTTGACGTGCGGAGTCCTGGTTTTCCTGCAGTGGTGGATCAGTTTGCAGACGTTTTTCCCGACGACGTTCCAGGACTACCTCCTCGCAGAGAGGTAGACTTTTATATTGACTTGTACCCCGGGACAGCCCCGATATCCACTCCAGCATATCGGATGGCCCCCGCCGAGCTTCGAGAGCTACGGGTACAGTTGGAGGACTTTCAGGGCAAGGGGTTCATCCGACCCAGTGTTTCACCCTGGGCTTCCCCGATTTTGTTCGCCAAGAAGGCGGACGGGAGCTTACGACTTTGTGTTGACTATCGTCGCCTGAACCAGGTGACAGTGAGGAACAAGTATCCGCTACCGAGGATTGATGACCTCTTTGATTAGCTCAAGGGAGCACGGTGGTTCTCGAAGATAGACCTCAGGTCAGGCTATCATCAGCTCAGAGTCAGAGACGAGGATGTGCAGAAGACGGCTTTCAGATGTCGGTATGGCCACTATGAGTTCTTGGTTATGCCTTTCGGTGTAACCAATGCTCCAGCAGTGTTCATGGCTCTCATGAACAGGATATTTCAGCCATACCTCGATCGGTTTGTCGTGGTCTTCATCGACGACATTCTGATTTACTCTACGACAGAGGAGGAGCACGCCTATCACTTGCGAGTTGTACTAGACACACTCCGAGAGAACCAGCTTTATGGTAAACTCTCAAAGTGCCAGTTATGGATACGTGAGGTCCACTTCGTGGGACACGTTATCTCTGAGGCGGGAGTTGCAGTAGATCCCGCGAAGATTGAGGCTGTGTTAGCTTGGGAGCCACCCAGGAGTGTGACTGAGGTTTGGAGTTTCTTGGGACTAGCTGGATACTATCGGAGATTCGTGCCAGACTTCTCTAGAGTTGCGGCATCACTCACAGCTTTGACGAAGAAGGGGAAACCCTTCGTGTGGTCAGACAGATGTCAGCAGAGCTTCCAGGAGCTGAGACAGAGATTGACTAGCGCACCTATCTTGAGGTTGCTCGAGAAGGGAGTAGGGTACGTAGTCTACAGCGATGCATCAGGGACCAGACTTGGATGTGTTCTGATGCAGGAGCGGGCAGTGATCGCCTATGGATCACGTCAGTTGAGGCCGCATGAGCAGAACTACACTACCCATGACCTGGAGTTAGCAGCAGTAGTCTTCGCTCTGAAGACATGGCGACACTATCTGATGGGCGAGCGCTTTACAGTCTTTTCCGATCATCAGAGTCTCAGGTATATCTTCTCGCAGAAGGACCTGAACATGAGACAGCGGCGATGGCTTGAGTTCCTCCAGGACTATGACTTTGAGATATTCTATACTCCTGGGAAGGGGAACGTAGTAGCCGATGCCCTCAGCAGGAGGACGGGCATTCAGCTACTTGAGGAGGCGACGGAGCAGCTTACCTCTTTGCAGATATCCTTCTTGGATAGAGATGGAGCAGCCTTCCTCCAGTCTCTCACAGTCACCCCTCCACTACTGCAGCGGGTCAAGGAGGCACAGCGTGAGGACGCTGACTGTGAGACACGGCGTGCACAGATATCTTCGGGACAGGCACCTGATGGTTTCTCCCTTAGAGCAGAGCACGACATCCTTTTCAGAGGACGTGCCATGGTACCAGTAGCTTTGCGAGAGGAAGTGCTGAGAGAGTTTCACACACTTCTCCTTTGGCGGTACATCCTGGAGTGGCAAAGATGTACTAGGACCTCAGACGACAACACTGGTGGCCGGGCATGAAGAAGGCAGTAGCAGAGTTCGTTTCTCGATGCCTCACCTGCCAGCAGGTGAAGGCAGAGCATCAGGTACCAGCAGGCTTGGTACAGCCCTTGGAGGTTCCGGAGTGGAAGTGGGGCGGCATATCTATGGACTTCGTGACTGGACTTCCATGCACTTCCAGAGGTCAAGACTCCATATGGGTGATTGTTGACCGACTCACCAAGTCGGCACACTTCTTACCCATCAAAGAGCAGGGCTCAGTGGAGAGCATGGGACGTCTCTACGTTCAGGAGATTGTGCGGCTCCACGGAGTGCCATCATCTATCGTATCCGATCGAGATGCCCGCTTTACTTCCTGGTTTTGGAAGGGGTTACAGGAGGCGTTCGGAACACAGCTACGTCTGAGCACAGCCTTTCACCCTCAGACGGATGGTCAGACGGAGAGGACCATTCAGACTCTCGAGGACATGCTCCGCGCATTTGTTCTCGACTTTGGTCATAGCTGGGAGGACCACCTACCCATGGTGGAGTTTGCGTACAACAGCTACCACTCCACCATCGGGATGGCACCGTACTAGGCGTTGTACGGCCGACCTTGTAGATCTCCTTTGTGCTGGACAGACCCTGGAGAGTCAGCACTGGTGGGACCGGAGATGGTCCAGACCACGACAGAGAAGGTCCAGGTCATCCAGGAGCGGATGAGGACAACTCAAAGCCGGCAGAAGTCATATGCTGACAGGAGGCGGAGGCCACTAGAGTGCGAGGATGGCGACCACGTCTTCTTGCGTGTCTCACCTCGACGTGGTATTCAGAGATTTGGCCGAGGCGGCAAGTTATCTCCGCGCTTCATCGGACCCTTCCAGGTCCTCAGCAGGGTTGGCGAGGTGGCTTATTGCCTGGCTCTGCCACCTTAGTTGCACCGGGTGCACGACGTCTTCCACGTATCCCAGCTGAGGAGATACGTGCACGACCCGACGCACATCATTGCCCATGGGGAGCTTGACGTTGACGATGGGGCGACTTTTACGGAGGTCCCGGTGGAGATAGAGGATCGACAGGAGCGGGTCCTGCGTGGGCGATCGATTCCTCTTGTGCGCATCAGATGGCAGCACGGGAATCTCCAGGAGAGCACATGGGAGCGGGAGGCTCATATGCGTGCTCAGTACCCTCATTTGTTTCCCTAGTTTTTGATTTATCTTTACGGGGACGTAAAGCCCTGAGGTGGGAGTAATGTAAAGACCCATAAAATTCAAGGGAAATTTTTTCATAATTTTCTTTAGAATTTTACAAGAGCACGGTTTCAGACGGCACCTGATTCCGAGGCCCGGAGTGCCCGGAATCAATTTCCGAAGTTTGGCTCGGGTACGTTCAGTGAACGAACGAGCAGGAATTCCTAACTTTTGATCCGGTGCTCGGAATTGAAATCCGAGGGCACCGATGAACTCATAGCGCCGATATTCGCTTAAAGAGACCTTTTCGGAAGTTGCGTTTGTTGCGGGACGAAAGTTAGTTTTTGGGAGAATTATAAAAAGGTGAATAAAAAAATGTGGAATACTTTTTATTTTTCTTTTGTAGGTTAACTCCTCTCAAAGGGAGTTAGGGGTGGGACCCACACCCACTTAACCTCCCTTGAGATGATTAAGTGTGGTGGGACCCACACGAACCTAAACCTCTCATCTTCTCCCTTAAACTCCCCTTTTAATTTAAGATGGCAAGTTGGTTAATTAATGGCTTGAGTTGTCTTAATTCAAACCTTTGAAATTAAAATGGTTGGATTGACTTAATAAAATAAGCTCTTAGCTTATTTTGTTGGGTTAGAACTCTTTAGCCAACTTGTGAGGATTTTTGAGAGCTCCTCCTCCTTCTTCTTCAACTTTGACGAAGAACGCTCAAGCTCCGACGAAGAACGCTCAAACTCCGACGAAGAACGCCGCTCCTCTCTTCTTCGTCTTCCGCGTCAACGAGAGGGAACGCCGCTTCCTCCTCGGACATACTTCGTCGGCATACGAAGATTCACCAACGACGTACCTCTTCGGACGTACCTCTTCGTCATCGGATTTGACGAACGACTACCGCGACGCCCGACCTCCGCGACGTTGTCTTCCGCGGGACGTTGACAAATCTTCGAACCTATACCCAAGGTAGGGGTTGTTGTTATTTGTTTGTTTATTTATTTATCCTTGTTCGTGGTTCTTGCATGACTAACGTAAGGATTTTAAATTAGTTTTATTGTTTAACGTGAGGGGGCCGGACCGCATGAACACGGCCGAACCCCCTCCTTCGTTCTTGGTGTTTTATTTTGCGGATGAATCAAGGTGGCGTGGTGCCGTCGCACCACGCGGATATTCGCCCAAATCTTTTTACGCGACGCCGTCGCGCCGCACCATGGAAGAATCATCAAGAACGCGATGCCATCGCGCCGCGTTGAAGGAAATCAAAGGCGCGGCGGAGGGGCGCGGTGCCGTCGCACCGCGCCGGACGACGAACACCGCGGCCGGTTCCGGGCCGCGGCGGAACAAGAAAACCGGCGGCCGGGCCGCCGGCGTCGGAAGCCGAAAAGGGGACCTGATTTTTCCGGTCCCGTTGGAGAAAACCGGCCGGCAGTTGGCCGCCCGGAAGGTCAAAGGCCGGGGGAAATAAATTCCCCCGGCCAGCTTTAAAACCCTCCTCATTTAAGAGGAGGGCGGTTTCCTTGAGGGGGGCCAGGAGGCCCCCCGGTTTCTTCAAGCCGGCCCCCACGTGGGGGGCCGTTTTTTTTAAAAGGGCGCGGCATAATGCCGCGCCGCCTCTCCAATCAAGCGGGGGCTTGATTCCCCCCCGCGTGCTGCCTCCGTGCGGCGCCAGGCCGCCGCGCCGCCGCGCTGCCGCCGGCCGGCCGGCCGGGCCGGGTCGGACCCAGGTCGGGTCGACCAGGTTCGGGCCGACCCAGGGGGGGTCGGGCCGGGTCGGCCCGGACCCGGACCCCCCGTTTCGAATCAGTTTCGGTCTTTTGGCCATAACTTGAGCCACGGACCTCCGATCGACGAACTGTCTGCGGCAACACGATCCTTGGATCTAGACGGTCGTTTAGGTATATCACAATCAGGGTTTCGGAATACTTTGAGTTCGGCCGGGTTGGTTCGTTCACGAAACCAACCGGGCCCTCGGAGGGGAAACACTCATATCTTGAGCTACGGACGTCCGATTGACGTACCGTCAGCTGTGTTGTGTTCCTCTTAGAGAGACGGATCTTTTGGCATACTACGCCCGAGGTTTGGACGCAGGTGGAGTATGGTCGGGTTAGTTTTGCCTTAAAAACCAACCGGGCCCCAGGGATGAAAATGCCAATAACTCTCAGACCGGGCGTCCGATCGACGCGCCGTCTGTTGCGTTGAGTTCCTGTTGACGATACGGAACTTTTTTATACATCAACTCTAAACTTTTTGACAGTTGATGTATCAGCCTCTCAGCTCGTGGAGCGGACCCTCCGAACGAGCTTTCTGTGTGAGGGAACCCTAGTGCCGGCTGCGACTGTTACTGTGACTACTACTGCTACTACTGCTACTGTGACTGCGACGACGACAGTACAGAGATCCTGTGTGGATTCGACGACGACGACTTCAGCACTCAGCGATCCTACATGGATCAGTGCTACAGGTCCTGTGTGGGCCCGATCCTGTGTGGGTCCGATCCTGTGTGGGTCTTTGCGCTCAGTGGTCCTGTGTGAACCAGCACCTACAGGTCCTACGTGGGCCCGATCTTGTGTGGGTCTTTTGCGGGGGTTAGTTAGCTATCGATCCTTCGTGGGTCCGACGACTTAGATGGATCAGAGATCATCTTTATCGTCTATCGAAGAAGTATACCTGTGTGAGCTGTAACCTTTTGCTTTCCTGTGTGGATTGTGTTGTGCAATCCTGTGTGGATTACATTTTGCTTTCCTGTGTGGAATACGTTTACTTTCCTGTGTGGACTGAGTTGTACTTGGGCTCGGAGGTTGGAGCGTATTTGAAATTGATGACTTAGGTATATGTATGGGCATATACCTAAGCAGTGTCGGTTGTTACTTCGTGATTGTACCTTTCTTCATGGTTTATCCTTTTTGGATTTGAGAGACCTTCAGGGGTCTCGGGGTCCCTACTGAGTAGCTTATACTCACCCCTGCACGGGCTTTGCCCGCACTACGTTGTGTTGGTTGCAGACGACGGATAGCGTTGATCTTAGCTGAGGCTTGCAGAGAAGGACGGTACCTGGAGGTGGACCACTGGGCGGGACGTACTCGGAGCGGACGGCGGGACCCGTGGAGTAGTGGAGCTATCTGTATCCACCCTTCAGGTGGAATTTCCAGTGGACAGCTCGGTGTAGCGGCTTTTACTTTTCAGTTGTTGTTTTCCCTTTCGAGTTGTACTTTACTTTCAGTTTGGGTTTGTATACTGGCCCATTTACTTTTCCGCACTTTCAGTTGTACTCTGCTTTTGCTTAGTGTTTACTTTCCGCTTGCTTACTCTGTGGTGTTTGTTTACTTTACAAAGGCAATGCCTTCCCTTTTTCACCGGGATTTACTCCTTGGTGCTAGTCACCATCCCCTGGCCTATGGAAGGCGGGCTTGGGGTAGTCACGGCACGGACCCCGAGGGCGGGTCCTGAAATTTAGACATTTTATCTCAAATAAAAATATCAAAATCTTGGCAATGAATGGTTTAGGGTCTTTGAAGACCAATTATATAGGATGTTTATTCCACAATACTTGTTAAAATTTATCAAAAATCAAATGCATCAAGATCCCCTTATATAATTCTCATACATTATACATATTTTCTAAGATTATGGAAGGAAAAATAATAAGGGGTTGTGATAAAATTCTTTTTAAGGGTAAGAATAAGAAATAAAAATCAAATATAAAAATTGATTATAACATAATCATATAGGAATGAGAATGCAAGCAAGGAACATAAAAAATATAAAATGAATACCCAATAAAATAAAGAGGATTTCTATAAGCATGGAAACATTTAATAAATAAATGATATCATAATATCATGGAATCATGGAATATTTGGAAACAATATAAGACATGAAATCATAAACATTAGTCAAGGTTCTCCCCCAAGATCGTTATCATAAAGTTGAAAAAGTACTGTGGTAGATTAATGTTACTCAGTAATCCCTTAAATAACATCTCATGAGATATAAATATTTTCCCAATTCATTTAAGAGACTTAAAATATCAAGCCTACCCATCACATAACATATTTTGTTTAGGATAACCTCTCATGCAGCATACATAGTGGAAAAAGTATCATATTGGATTAGGTTCTCTCCTTAATCCCATACAAAACATCTCATGAGATATAAATATTTACCCAATTCTTTAAAGGGATATATAATTCTGATACCACCCATTACATAATGTAAATTACACATATATGTTCCATGTTAAGAAAATAAACCATTCAAAAACCATAATCATGATCAAACTCATTAGAAAGAATTAGTTTTCATAATTATGATTCAAGGAATATTTGAAATAAAAATCATTAAGATTCCCAAGAAAATAAGGAATTAAATAATTTATATGTTAATATTTTAGAATAAAACATATTAATCATTGAGATCAAACACATTTATTTCATGAAAAGGATCCAGGAGAAGAAAGAATAAATAAATATACCACTTTGGTGAAGCTTTATGAAATAAGTAAAGGATTATTTTAAAGAAGGAGAGTAAATATTTCTTCATCATAAAACCAGAATTGAACCAATTAGTTTATCAATAAAATTATTAGTTTTTTAGAATCTATTAATGGTTTAAAAATATTTTATAGGGGTGATTCATTACATGAGACCAGAAATAGGAAAAGTTTCTTAAATTATGATTACTTAAAAGTGAAAATTTCAAAGGGAACTGAAATCATATATAAACCCAATAATGATATGGATATTTAACTAGGTATATCTTCAAGAGACATGTATATAGAAATATTATAATTTTATGAGAATAATATTTCATAAAAGGAAGAAAAATAAAAGATAACTTTTAACCGAAAATTCATGAAGGAGTTCTGGATGTTCCCATAATTTTATGTTTTAAAACACTATTCTTGAAATTCCACATCATAAAAATAATAATAATAAAATTTTCGAAAAGAGGATAAGATAAATATGAATATAAAATAATATAATAAATAATTAGGTTTCTAATTAAAAATTATAACATTGTTGAGAGGGTAAATTATGGCAAAGGATGGGAAACGGTCATTTAAGAGGATGATAATTATTCATAACAATGTAGAATTTTCGAAAATAATTAGAACACATAAATAAAAAATATTGGATCCATAAGTGATATATCAGAATATAAATAGGGAATAATATATGGATTTAGTGGAAAAACGCAATGATAAGCATTATAACTCAAGGAAACATATTGATTTATGAAAGATCATTATATTTTAAATAAGACATCAATTGACTCCCATAATATGAAGAGCATGAATGGAATTGAATTATACAAGTTTAATAATGAATTTTGATATTATAATTAATGGTGGAATTATTTACACTATAAAAATGAATATTGGTACATAATATCATAGCATGACTCAATGAAGTGTTATTGAGATGGAAATCCATATATCTTAATAAACATTTAAATAAAACCCCCCTTGAAAGAGAAACATCTTGGTTTTTATGTTTAAATACCAAAAATAAATTTAATCTGTGATATTAAATATCTAATTAGTAATACATTGACCATTTAAAATAAATAAGTTTCATAAAATAAAATTCTTTTCAAAGAAGAAACTGTTAAGATGAAACTCACACCTCATCTCCAAAAGTGTTCGATGATTGAACTTACCTTCCTCTCCCTTGGAAGATCTGCCTTGGGAATATTTTTAAGTTTCAATTGTTTGGTATTTTTAAGGTAAAAATGTTCAATGGATTATAGTGGATATTGAGTAGTGAATATGGAAGATTTTTGGTTGATTAAAAGCATTGGAATTAGTGTAGAAATGGGGAGGAGGTGGTCTCCTTTTATAAGTGAAAAGGTTACTTATATAAAAACTCATTATTTCTCAAAAATATCACTCCATTATTAAAGTAAGAAGGCTAAAAATTTATAAAAATGGTTTGGGGAAATATCTAATTCTCTTACTCCCTACACCATCAAAAAACACATATGTTTTCTAGAATTTGTAACCACTTTCACTATGTTAAACCACTTTTATCCTAACTAACAGAAACTGCGGTAAATAGAGTTTCATAATTGGAAATTAATTTTGGTGGAATTTTTTTTAATTTTAATTATTTAATAATTTAAAAATTCTTCATTCAAATGTGGGAATAATTTTATAAAATTAAATTTTCATGAGATATCAAAATTAATTTTAGTATTATTGCATATAAATCATAAAAACCCATTTTTTGAAGAAAAAATAGGTTAAGCATAAGATTTATGTTTAGGATAAAATTATCAATGTTCTTGATTTAGTTAAAATTAAAAAAATTATTATTATTCAAATAATATTTAATTACCAATAAAATAAGTGGAAAACCTAATTCCACCATGTGAAAATTTTATTAATGAAAAAGATAAAAAATAGTATTAGTTAAGACATTACCTAAATTTTCAGAAACATTAATCATGAGTTTTGAATATCAACATAGTATTTTAAAATAATTTTTTTATATTTATAAAATATATTTTTTTTATTTAAAAGGGTTTTAAAAAATTTCAAGGCATAATTTCATAAAATTTACAATCTTAGTAAAATCGTTATATCTCACCATTCAACTAAAAATTAATTATTTCTGGAAAAATAATAAAAATTAATATTAATATAATAATATTATTATAAATCAAATAATAAATTCTATTTTTTAAAATTAATTTTCTTGAGTATTATATTTTAAATAATAAATAAAATCATAAAATACAATGAGAAAATATCAATAAAAAAATAACTTTTAAAAAATACTAATAGTTTTTATCCTTAATTTTTATAAAACACTCAAAAACATAAAATTTATTGATAAGTATTTTTTTATTCATATAACAATTTTACAATAATATAATTAATTTTATTTAATAGATATTACAATGCATAAGAGACAGATTCTTAAACACAATAGTTAATTAAGTAAATTTTTATAAAATAACAATATATATATATAAATTAAGAAATTCAATTACTCGTATTCATACATACTAATTAAATGGATTGTTTTTTATTATATAAAAATATCACCATTTCATTTTAGTTCGATGTTGCATGTAGAGAAACCCATTGAACATATTTGACATAATTAGTGGAAAACATATATTAAAATCTTGGGTCATTAAATTCTCTCTTTCATAAATAAATTGGATCTAGGAAAGTATAAAACTCATATGATGGATGTAATTTCCATAGGTATAACTTAATTAACCATACATTGGAAGTTTATCAGGGGTTTATTAAGGCTATAAAGTGGTATTTCCCTATACATGATTTGATATAAGCCCTTGGTAAAAAGATCCAATCCATTCTTAATATAATTGTTATAAGTGAAGAAGAGATAAATCTATAAGGTTCAACTTTATTTAATCCTTAATAAGTTCTATATACCATGGGTATAAAAATTATACCACCAAATATTTTTTATTTATATATCAATTCCTAATAGGTGAAATCTTATATGACATAAGACATCAAGAAATCATGAGTGAAAAATTACTACCTACCTTAACAACAATCACTGCAAGGTATATTCATTATTCCTCTGATCTAGGAGGTGGTTGGTGTTAGTTTCCTACTTTCAACCTTGTATTAGTTCATTGGGTTTCATAGTGACCAAATTACCTGCATCTAAAACATCAAATTGTTAGTGGATCCCTATGAAGATTATTATTTTTCTACATTGTATTCTTTATTTTCCCTAAGTGTCTTGTTTCTTGTTCCCTCCTATAACACATGTAAATAATTTTTCATTCCCCTTGAAGAAATTTACATGGTGATTATTACCATATTGTTGACATGTAAGATGTTGAATATTCTATCCCTCTCCATCTACATCACTTAATTTCCCACAAGACTCCACCCTTATCTTCTCTGGTAGGTTCATGATTTCAACTATTGTTACATTGTTAATCATTTTTCATTATAGTTGGTTTGGAATAATCAAAATATTTCATAGTCCATATCCCATTCTAATGTGATTATCATTGTGGTAATAATTTTATTTTACCTTACACCCATGGTTTTTTCATGTTTGGAAATTACTAAGACAAAAGTGGTTTACATGAGCGATGAAAATTTAACATCATATGGGAATTATCATAAAAAATAACATAAAAAATTAAACCTTAAAACTGTTTTCCTTTTAAAATCCTCAAATTATCGAAATATTACTTTGGTTTAACATATATCAGTCTTTGTTAAAACTAGGTTACTTTAAGTTGGGTTATCTCATATTTCTCAATCTAGTCCCTTAAGCTAACTAAAAAAATAAATCATTTTTTGTGTTTTTTTAAAATCATATGATTAACCAAAGAATATCCCCCCATGAGTGTCTATATAGGTGTGTATTTACACCTCTCTATCATGAATAAGGTTGTGGTTGAGTTAATACCCAACACACCCTATTTGGGGTTATTACCCATAGGTACAACTGTGTTAGGTCCTACATCCACTTATAATATCCAAATAATAATTTCATTTCATGGAAAACCACATACTCAAAACTTTATCTAAACTTCAAGGTGTTATCTTATACTTAGGCTTATCCATAAGACATATCCTTAGGGTTTTCACTAAAGTTATCTTATTTTATTCCATAAAAATAACTAAATTAATCCGAAAAAATAATTTAACCCTACTCTCATACCAACTATAGAGACCTGAGGTAAAAATATATTATTTTCGATACTATTTACATAATTTAGATATTATATATCATATAGAAATATAAAAAATTTCATGTATAGAATATTTAGTGTCTTTGAGGACCAGTTACACTAGTAGCTTATTCCACAATTATTATAAACATTACTCCATAATAAAAAACATTTGAACCCCATTATATACTATTCATATGATTTAATTATCTTAATAATCTTAGGAGTGGAAACATAATAACGGGGTAAAGTAAAATTATTAGTAAGTGTAATCATAAGTGATAATAATCAAAGATAAAAAAAGTGATCACATATAATATTATAGGTATGATAATGTAATCAACGAACATGAACATAAAATATAGAATTCAAATACAATAAAATAATGTGGATGATCATAATAATGGAAATATGGAATAAGGAAATAAAATCATGAGATCCTGGAATCATGGAATAAGTGAGAACAATATAATATATAACATCATAAATATAAGCCAAGGTTCACTCCCAATACCATCATCATAATGTGGAAACATTACCACAATTGATTAAGTTCAATTCTTAATCCCTTACATATAATCTCATGAGATATAAATTTTTCCCAAATTTATTTGGGGGAAATATAATTCTGATCCCAACCATCACATAACATAGTTTTATTTTTCTAGTTTCTCGTTCACCATACATAGTAGATGAAGTACCATAGTGAATTAGGTCAACTCCCTACTCATATATATAATTTATAATGAGTTATAAATATTTACAAGATATAGTAGAGGTATATATAATACTAGGTCCACCCATATCATTATTAAAATAATATATATGTGTGCCACATGAAGAAAAGAAATCATACATAAACCGTATGTGGGATCAAACTCATGAGATGGAAATGGGTTTTATAATTATAATTAAAGTATAATTAAAAACCAAATCATAAGGACTACCCTGATAATAGGGAATTAAATCATTTGAATATTAATATTTTTGAATGAAACATAGGTAGTTATCATTGAGTTACAATATAGAGATTTCAAGAGAAGTATCTAGGAGAAGAAAGAATAAATAATGTAAAACATGGGTAATGATTTATTAAATATATAAAGGATATTTTTATATAAGAAAAGAGAATATTGTTTTCCATAAAACCAGATTTGAACCAATTGTAATATACAAAAGATAATTATGTTTTTTAGAATATATTTATGGTTTAAAAACAAGAGGTGATTCCTAACATGAGACCACAAATAAGAAAGTTCCCCTAATTCATGTTCACTTAAAAGTGGTAAATTCAATGGGAACTAAACTAACGTATAACCACAAAAATGATAAGGATATTTTAATGGGTATATATGTAATGGAAATATATAAAATAATAGAATAATTTCATGATAATAATATGGAATAAAAGTGAAAAAAATAAATAGAATGTTTAACCGAAAAGTCATGAAGGAATTCTGAAATATAACTTAATTTTTTATTTTAAAACACCTTTTTTGAAATCATAGATTATAAAAATAATAATAAAACATTATTTAAAAAATAGTAGAAGGTGAATATAATGTTCACAAGAGATAATAAATTATTAGATTAATAATTACAAATAAAAACAATGTATGGATGATAAATTATAGAAAAGAGGGAAAACCATCATTTAAGAGAATGGGAATTGTTCTTCACATAGTTGGGTTTTAAAAAATCATTATAAATCATAAATAAATATATTTAAATTAAAAATTGATATCTAAAGATATATATATGGTATACCATATGGAATGAATTGTGAAACTCAAAAATAAACATTATAACTTAATAAATTATAGTGTGTTATGAAAGACCCTTATATATTAGAGAAGACGTCAATCATAGCCCATGGAAAAGAAGAACATGAATGAAAGTAATTTTACCATGTTCAACAATAATTTATGATTTTATAATCTATGAGGGTGGTATTTAATCCATACAAATAAATATTTCTGCAGATATCAAAGAATGACTCAATTACGGGTTATTGATATTGAAACCCTTACAGATTAAGAAACATTCTAATAAAATAACCGTAAAATAGAGGGAGGGTGATGTTAAAGTTAAAATAACAAGAATAAATATAATTAATTCTATTATATATTCAATTTGTAGTATAAAAAAACATTTAAAAAAAATTAGGTGCATAAAAACGTGCCTCAAAGAAAGAAACTTTTGAGATGAAACCCTTACCTCATGTATGAATGGGATCTTCACTTGCACTTTACATAATATCCCCTAGAAGTTGCCTCTTGGGAATCTCTTTAAGGATCTTTAGATTGGTATTTTGGTTATATCAAGGATTGAAAGTCATGGTGAGGGTGTTAAAGAAATACTAGGGTATATTTTTTGTTGAGACAAAGCTTTTGAATTGGTAGAGAAATGGAGAGGATGTGGTATCCATTTATCGGTGAAGAAAATGTAACTTTTATAAAGACTCATTATTTCTCAATAATATAAATCCATCACTCAATGTAAATTTCTATAAAAAAGTCCTAATAATTTTTTTTAAAATAGATAACTCTTATACTCCCTACACTATCCAATAATACACATTTTTTCCATATTTTCTAACCAGTTTCACTACTTAAAAAAACATTTACCCTAATTTACCCTTAAGGCTGTAACTCCACTTTCACCATTGGAAAATAATTTTAATGGAAGAAAATAAATTTAAAATTATTTACTAACTTTAACATACTAATTTATAATATGGGAATCATTTTTATAAAATAAAATTTTCACGAGTTATAGAAATTAATTTTTGTATTCACATATATAAAGCATAAAAACTCATTTTTTTTAAAAAAAGTGTTGTTTAAGCATAATATATAATATTAGGCTAAAATTATCAATGGTATAAATTATTTTTAAAATAAACTGTTTTTATTATTAATAAAATATTTAATTAACATTATAATATTTTGAAAACATAATTCTACCTTATGAAAATTTTATTTAAGAAACAAATAAAAATAGCTTTCATTAAAGCATTGCCTAAATTTTTTAAAATGTTAAGTATAGGTTTTATATGTCAAAATAGCAATTTAAAATAATTAGTTAAACATATAAAATATATTTTTTATAGTGAAAAGGATTTCAAATACTTTTATCACATAATGTCATAAAAGTTACAGTATTAATAAAATCAGTATTTTTTACTATTCGCCTAAAAATAAATTATTTCAGAAAAATTGAAAAAAACATAAATTTAAGATAATATTTTTATTATAAATAATAAAATTAATTTTATTTTTTCAAATTTAATTTCAAAAAAATTATAATTTAACTTTTAAATAACATTATAAAATATAACGAGAAACTATTTTTATAAGAAAATAAAGTTTTGAAATAAAAGTAGTTTTTATCCTTAAGTTGTAAAAATCACTAATCAACATTGAATTAATAAATAAATATTAAATTTTGTTGAAATAATCATTTAAAAATAATATAAATAGTTTTCTTTAACAAAAATTACAATGCATAAAAGATATATTCTTAAACACAATAATGAATTAAGTATATTTGTATAAAATAACCTTTATATATATTTTGTAATTAATTTACTCATATTCATACTAATTAAATAACTTAGTACTATGCATATAAACATATCACGGTTTCATTTTGGTTCGGTGTTGCATGTAGTGAAATCCATTGAACATATTTAACTAAATTAGAAGAATATATATATATATATATATTAAGATATCTGGTTTTTGCATTATTCTGCCAACAATAAATTGTACCCTATTAATTTTAGAACATATCTGATGGGTTTAAGTTTCATATGAGTCTTCTTATTAATCATAAGTTGGTAGTTTATCATGTGTTTATTTGGGATATGAAGTGATATTTCAATATACATAATTTGATATGGGCCCTTGGTAAAGATTACTAATTCATTCTTAAGAGAATCCTAGTAAGTGATGGTGAGGTAAATCTATAAGGGGTAAATTTCCTCAAGCCTAGAATAATTTCAATATACCATAGATATAAAAATTTTCCACAAATTTTTTTATTTATAGTTCAATACTTAATATATGAACTCATAAATGATATAAGATGTAGAAAATTCTATAGTAAAAACTCACTACCTACCTCGATAGTAGTCCTTTAATAATAATTTCATTGTCACCATGATATATGATGTGGTTTGTGTTTGTTGTTTGAATTAACCCTTGTATTGGTTCATTAGGTCACATTTTGAGAACATTACTCACATATAAAACATTGAATTGTTAGTCGATCCTTAGGAAGAATATTATCTTCCTTCATGGTATTATTCCTTTTTCCTCCAATAGCTTGTTGTTCATGCCATCAATTACAAAAAGTAAATAATTTTATATACAAATTGAGGCAATTTATAGGGTGCTTCATCTAATATTATTTATTTTTAGGATATTGATTATTCATTCCCTTATTGTCTTTATCACCTGGGATCCCATGAGACTTCATCCTTCTCATCTTTGCTGGGTTCAGTATTCCTACTATGGTTATATTTTTAATCATGTTTCTCAATTGTTGTTTTGGAATAATCACTATATTTATCAGTCCATCTCTCATTCTAATGGGATGATCATTGAGGTAATCATCACATTTTCCCTCACACCTATGGTTCCATCTAATTTCGTACATTACTAAAACTAAAAGGGTTTACATGAGGGATTAAAATTTAACATTATAGGGTAATTATCATAACCAATAACATAAAAAAATCCAACATAAAAACATTTACCCATTTATATGATCACTTTATCCCATAATTCCATTAGTTTAACCAATACCAAACATAGTTCAACCAAGGTTACATTATTTTGGGTTATCTTATAGCTCTCAACCTATTCCCATAAAGTAACTAAAATAATATATCCTTCATAGCGGTTTATAAAGTGAATATGATTAAACAAGGTATATCCTCTATGAGTTTTTTGAAAATTTTGAAGTGAGGATTCTTTTCTAGGCACTATGACATGGTTAAGTTAAAACCCAACATTCCCTCTTTAGTGTTACTACCCCTAGGTGAAATTGTGTCACATCCTGTATACACTTGTAGTATCTAGAAATGGATTTAATTTATAGGAAAACTACATAAACAAAACATTACCTAAAATACAGGATGTTATCCTAACTTAGTCTTGTCCCTTAGACTTATGCTTAGGGTTTTCACAAAAGTTATTTCATCCTATTTCCTAAAAATTACTAAACTGATCCTAAAAATAACTAAATCCTACTCTCATATAAACTATAGAAACCCAAGAGAGACTTAATAATTTTTATAACATTTAAATAATTTAGATATTACAACTCATATAAAAATCTCAAAATCCCAGGAACTGATATCTTAGTGTCTTTGATGACTAGTTACATAGGAAACTTATTCCACAATTCTTATAAAAATATATCCATAATTGAAATATTCTAGACCACCTTATAGAATTCTAATAAATTACACTTATCTTCAAAACCTAAAAAAATTAAACATAAGAAATGGGTGCTCTTAAATTCCCATTAGTTTTAAGTATAAGGGATAACAATCCAAGATCGAAAGTGATAATAAGATAAGTATATGTGTATGATAATATAAGAAAAGAACATGAACATAAAATATAGAATTCATACACAATAAAATATAGAGGTTGATCATAATCATGGAAGCATGGAATAAAGAAATAAAATAATTAGCTCATGGAATCAAAGAATATGTGGTAACAACATAAGGAATGACTTCAAAAACATAGCTCATGGGTAACTCCCAAGACCATCATCAAAATGTGGAAAAAGTAATAAGGTTGATTATGTTCACTCCTTAATCCCTTACAAATAATCTCCTAATATATAAATCTTTATGAAATTAATTATAGGTATATATATTTATAGTACCACACACCACATAACATGGTATGTTTAGGCTAACCACTCATGCACCATACATAGTGGAAAAAGTCCAAAAGTGGATTAGGTCCACTCCCTAGTCCCATATATAACATATCACGATATATACATCTTTAACCAATTAAATATAGGGATATATAATTCCAATACCACCCATAAAATAATTAAAATTAAATGTATGTGTGTCCTATAATGAATATAAACTATACATAAACTGTAAGCATGATCAATCTATAATGACCATATTTTTCTTACATTACTATTACATAATTTTAATTATAAGAAAAATAAAAACATTACACCATGAGGATAGAATGTTTTAGTGTATTTGTAAAACTATGACCAGTAAAACTTTTACAATATAATACATAATTATTTATATAATTCCTTCTTCTTTAACTTTTTATTGTTTCATGACTTCTACTAAGTACAATTAGTCACCTAAGGATATACATCAAAAAGGGGTGAGATAAAAGCATAGTAAGAGGATAGATAAGAACATGAAACAATATAAAATGGGTTGAGAATAATAATTATCATCATAACATAAAAATAGGATCATAACCATGAGATTAATCATTAATAAAATACTTGGAATGAGGCAATGCATAAAAATGAAATGTCTCAGTGGTCTGCTGCTACACATAGTTGTAAACAAAGCTAGCATCATGTTAATTCATACTTCACTTTACTCATGGGGTTCTTCACATTAACCAATTAATTTTAGTACTATATAATTCTAGGTTCACCCATCACATCCAAACATTTTCATTGTGCTATATAATTCTGGGCACACCCGTCACATCATAACATTTACATTATCATGAATACCATATAGAACATATATCAATATTGATCATAAATCAACCCATGTAAAGGAATGGGTTTCAGTTAATAAATAAAACATTCATAAACATTGGGTTCCCAAATAAAATATAGAATAACACACTTGACATAAGGACTATCAACCTTGAGTGAGAAGTAAAGGATGTGTTTTTTGAAAGAAGTTTTCTTTTGAAAAACATTAAGTTTGACATAAAATCTACTAGAAAAAAATATATATCCTAGAAATGGTAAGATAATAATGAATAAATTATTTTTAAAGAAAAAACATACTAAAAATGGCGAGAAAGAGGGAAACCTCAAATGAAATAATGTTGGGTTCGAGAATTCCTCTTACCTTGTATCTGAATACTTTATTCACTTTAATGGCATCCTAAATATATCTTCTTTGAGATCCACTTTAGGGGTGAGGTTTTGGAGTTTTTATGAGACCAAGGGCTGATGGATATTGGGGGAGGATCTTGGGAAGATATTTGAGCTAAAGGTGGAGTAGTAACAAGGCTTGAGAGGTTTTAGGAAATGAGGTGGTGAGGGATGGTATTTGTAGTAGAGGGGAGAGGGGTTTTCTCAATATTATATTCATTAATTTACTATTTCCCCAGAAGTCAAGAAAAAGTGAGTATTATTTTATCTAAAAATAGTATTCAGTGCATGTGAGTTTTAAAAAATGGTCATTTGCATCAGACATGACTCAATCATCATGTAGAAATTCATTTATTTATCATATTTTGTAGATTATCAAATTTCACAATTCACCAGAAATTCAAGTATTTCCGAAAAATATAAAAAAATTACCCCAACCATTTTTTGATGTTTTGAATTAAAAAATGAAATCCATTCTATAAAAATAATTCTCTAAATATGATTAATTTTATTTTTTATTAAAATCATAATTTTCCTGAAAAATACAAATTTTTAAATAAAAACTTATTTTCTAACACTTTGAAAAATTAATTAAGGTCACATAAAATTATTATATAATCATAAGAGAGATAAATAATAGTTTATGAATCCATTTTATGAAAATAAATTTTATTTTAAATTTTAAGATTAATCATTAAATATTTATGACTTACAAAAATAACATCACTATGATGTAATTATATCATATTGTCACATATAGGATGGATAAATTTTATTTATACTATCATTGGTAAGGTTCCTATTCAAATGGATAATTTACTATTCATAAGGGTATTATTACTATTCCTAAGGGTAACATTAGTATTCATAAGGTTATATTACTACTCACCAAAAATTATGTTTGTCATATCACACTCCAAACATCTTACTGATTGCAATAGTGTATGTAAGATTTTCAAAATTCAAAACATAGAAGTGGAAAATTTATATTTAAAGGTCACATAGTTGTTCATTTAAGCATGATGTGAAATTTTATTTCCTAATGTGATTTTTATGTGATTATGACATTACTAAATGAATGGGGAAATTTCACTGATAAAAGTTTGGGTCGTTATATTTTTCCCCCCTTTCGAATTTTCACCCTTGAAATTTCGTTTTACATAAACATATGAGGGTACTTCTCCATGATTGCATCCTCTAGTTCCCAATTTTCTTCTTCATGATTATGGTTTATCCACAACACATTGACAAGGTTGGTTGTATTTTTGTGTATAACCTTATCTCTGTAGTCTAGAATCTTTACTGGGTGCTCCTCATAAGAGAAATAATATTCTAGTTGTAACACCTCTGAGTTCAGTACTTGGGAGGGATCTGGTATGTACATCCTCAAGAGTGATATGTGAAACCCATCATGAACTTGATCCATATTCAATGGAAGTGAAATTCGATAGGCCACAGATCCTATTTGGTAAGGATCTCAAACGGGCCATCATACCTTGGGATTATATTCCCTTTCTTTCTACACTGCATGACTCTCTTCTATGGTGATATTCTAAGGAAGACTTTATCTACAACGTCGAACTCCAAGTCCCTTTGACGGTTGTCACAATACCTCTTTTTCCGATTCTGAGCAACATTGGTATGTTGCAGGATGACTTGAACCGTCTCTCTCATCTCTTGTACAAGATCCTATCCAAGTAGCTATCTTTCTCCAACTTCATCCCAACAGGTTGGAGTACTACATCACCTTACATATAGAGATTCATATCAAGTCATGTAAATACTCAAAGGGAATCTATTATTTTGAGAACTAAACCAGTGGAAGATGTTGATCGCATGCACCTTCGAATTCTAGTGAGAAGGCTCTAATCATATCTTTGAGAGTCTGAATAGTCCTTTCGGACTGGTCATCAGTTTAGGGAAGATAGGACATGCTGAAATTCAGTTCAGTAATAAAAGAATATTAAAGACTCCTCTAGAATTTAGATGTGAACCTAATATCATAATCAGAGACAATAAAGATTGGAACCCCAAGTAGTCTCACCACTTTCTTTACATATATCTTTTCAATTTCATAAAGATAATGATCTTCCCAGATTGTGATAAAGTGGAAAGTCATGGTGAGTCTATCCACCACAACCCATATCATATTATTTCCTTTAGATGTCCTCAGGAGACCCATGACAAATTCCATAGGGACATTCTCTCATTTCCATATGGGTATATGAAAGGTTTAAAGCATACCTTTGTACTTTTATTTCCCCACTTTACTTGTTGACATATCAAGAAAATTGAGATACTCAAAAATATCCAAATTCATATTGTCTCACCAAATGTTTTCTCATATATTATAGTACATCATGGTATTCCTAGGATCGATAGAGAAATTTGAGCTATGTGAATTTTCCAATAGCCTTTTATTTATCCTGGTTGATGAGGTCACACAAATCTTATTTCCAAACCGAATCACACCATCATCGTCGATATAAAACTCTTACAATTTCCCTTCCTTTATGACATTCAACTTCACTTCTAAATGTAGATTATCCATTTGTGCCTCCTTAATAATATATTGTATAGATGGTTAGGAAATCATTTGGGAAAGGTTGGATGTATTCCCTACTATTATGATTTTCATATCTATCCTTTGCATATCCATTAATATAGGGTCTTTCTCAATCTGCATCATGGATAGAGTAGCTGGTTCTTTTCTTCTTAGAGTATCTGCTACCTTGTTCGCCTTGACAGGATGATAGTGAATAGAGTAATCATAGTCTTTTATTATCTCTTATCATCTCCTTTGATGCATATTAATCTCCTTTTTATGATTATATACTTCAGATTCTAGTGATCAGTATATATGTCACACTTCTCACCAAAGAGGTAATATCATCATATTTTCAGGGAAAAATCATAGCTTCTTGCTCTAGATCATGTGTCGGGTAGTTCAACTCATGGATCATCAACTGTCGTGAGGCTTAGGATATCACATTATCATTTTTCCTGAGTATACAACCCAATCCTTTAGTTGAAGCATCACTATATATCACAAAACATTCTCCAATTTTTGGTAATGTGAGTACAGGTGTAGTGATAAGACTTCTCTTTATTTCCTTGATGATTTCCCCTCATTATTCCATCCAGACATACTTTACCCATTTCCATGTTAACATACTTAGCGATCTTGAAAATAATGAGAAATTTCTCACAAAATTTTTGTAATACCCAGCTAATCCAAGAAAACTATGGATTTTTGTGACAATAGAGGATCTGGACCATTCCTCAGTCACCCTTTTTTTGAAGGGTCCATATAAATTCCCCCACTTGTGATCACATGCCCCAATAACATGATTTTCTTCATTAAAAATCCATACTTTCTGAACTTGGGGTACAACTTCTCTTTTCACAATGTCTCCAGCACAAGTCTTACATGTTCTTCATGTTCATCCTTGATTTTGGAGTAAATTATAATATCATTAATAAACACTACTATTTTTTGAGGAAATGTTTAAAGACTCTATTCACAAAATCCATGAAGATTTCAGGGGAACTAGTAATTCCAAAGGGCATCACCAGAAAATCCTAGTGCCCATACCTTGTATAAAAGACAGTCTTATAAATATCTTACTTCTTCACTTTTAACCGATGATAACCAAAACGAAGATCCACCTTTGAGAAGTAATAGGCTTCTCTTAACTGGTCGAACAATTCATCAATACTTGGAAGAGAATATTTGTTCTTTATGGTGATCTTGTTGAGTTATCAATAATCTATATATAGATACATTGTTATATCCTTATTAATTACAAAGACCACATGCTCACCCCAAGGTAATGAACTAGGGCATATGAACCCTTTGTCCAAATGAACTTATAGATTATTCTTTAACTCCTCCAGTTCGATAGGAGTAATCCTATAAGAACACATTGTGATTAGAGTAGATCCGAGTATGAGTTATGCGGATAAATCCACCTCAAAATCTGGGGGAAGTATGAGTAACTCTTTGGGAAATATATAATTGTTTTCCTTCACAATGGGAATTTCTAATAGGATGGAACTTTCATTTGACTCAACCATTTGAGCGAGGTATACCCCATTATAGGGAATCAACACCCACATCGTTGAAGGATTTTTCAAAGGGGATTCAGGATCTTACATTCATTTGTGGAGGAGCATGGGATGATTTGGAATATGAGAAAATATTTTCTTCTTCCAAAAGTCAATGTGTGCTCTATATAATGATATTCATTCCATTCCAATTAGAGCATCGAATAACACAAAGGAAAGTATCCTATGATTTCATGGAAGAATCATCCTATATATTCGAACAAGAGAAGATTCCAACACTTGGGTTACAATGATTTCACCACATGGTTTTTTTACAGATATCTCTACTTCAAGTATTTGGGTATTTAATTCAATGGTTCTAGAAAACTTGTGGATATAAAAGTAATGTGTATAACCATAATCAAATAATTCTTTTTCCATTCTTGATTGAATGGTAATTTTACCCTATATGGCTTCATTTTTATTCTCAAAATTCGTAGTGGTGATGTAATAAGCCTTCCCTTAATCTTTTAGATTTGGTGGGTGATGATGTTGATTACCCTCAAGTGCTTGAGGTTTAGTGCACTAGCTTGCATAGTTTCCTCGCTCCCTACAGTTTTAGAATTTCACCATGGGTAGTGCTCTCCTTTCCTTCACCACATTCTCCTACCTTCTTATGTATTTTCAAAACTGTTGAGCTTGGTGGAATTCTCTCCCAAACTTTAATCATTTCCCTACCCCTTTAATTCAATTCCCATGATTCTTATTCAAACACTTTTGACATGTGGGTGGTTGATTTTTTTTTCCATCATTCTCATTATATTTTCTAGAATGAAACTCCATATTTTGTTTCTTATTACCATAGCCTTGGGATCATTTTGTAAACTCTATATCCACTTTCAGAGCACATAAAACAACTTCTTCTTATGTTCAAAATTGTCTAATTGAAAGAGCCTTCCTAAGGTGTGGTTTTAATCCACTAAATAATCTATTAATTTTTCCATCATTGTTGATAACAAATCCCAAAGTTTACCTTTCTAACCTTGTGATATTATCTTCATAGGCCATGAAAAATTATCCATCCTTTTGATTTAGCTAAATGAATTCTCTCTCCATATTCATATGACGATTTTGTTGGAAGTACCTATTTATAAAAATTATCTTAAAGTATTCACACTCAATATAGAGAATTTAGTCTCTCAACGTGGTGTTCTTAATCAAATCCCACCATTGGTTGGACTCTTCATAGAGATAATAAATAACTAGGATCACCTTCCCATTTCAGAATAGTGAATCGTAGAAATTTTCTTCTCCATAGAGTTGACCCACTATTCGAAAACTAGTAGATTAGAAGATCCTCTAAACGTAGGTGGTTTTTTCGTATAAAACACTTGATAGACAATTTCTCCCTATTATTTTAAGGATGACGTTCTTCATTATTTTTGTTGTTATTCATAACCCGACACAAGTGGGTAACCATTGCCATGATGTTCTGAACTTCACCTCCCAAATCAATAGGGTGTCATTCAAGTAATTTCTGCATTTTCCCTCACATTGGTGGTTGGATTGGTTTCTCTGGGTTCCCACCATTTTCTAAAATATAAAAGGGTTGAGGAAAACATAAGTCAGCAAGTCATGAATAAATAATTTATTCCTCTATGCAATTAACATTAAAAACATATCTTATGGGATCCCTATGTTTATAAAAACTTATTGTGTTCATACATATAATTACTCTAATCCTTGGTTTTTCACTAAGTTTCTCTAATCCTAATTCAAAAATTAACTAAATTGTACCTTTGATACCATCAATAGTGACCCTTCTTTTCTTACAATACTTTTACATCATTTTAATGATAAGGAACATAGAATCATTACACCACAATGATCCAAAGGATTAGTGTATTCAGAAAACTATGACCATGCATAAATTTTTAAACATAATACATAAAATTTTATTTAATTCCTTCTTCTCTAGATTCTTATTGGCTCTTGACTTATCCTTAGTGAAAGTAGTCACCTAAGGATATACATGAAAAAGGGGTGAGCTAAAATCCCAGTAAGAGGATATATAAGAACATGAAACAATATAAAATGGGGTTAGAAAAAACATTATGATCATAAAATAGTCATATGATTACAATCATGATATAAATCATTAAGGAAATACTTGGAATGTGTCCTTGCATAAAAATGAAACATCATGTATTAGTGGTCTAATACCACACATAGTTATGAACAAAGATAACATCATGTTCATGCATACATCACATTACTCATAAGGTTCTTCATATTACAAAATGAAATAGATAAATATATAATTCTGAGTGAACCCATCACTTCATAAAATTTTTAATGCACTGTATAATTCTGGGTGCAACCATCATATCATAACATTTACATTATCATGCATTCCACATAGAACATATATCGATATTGAAGATAATAAAACCCATTGAAATTAATGTTTTTCACTTCATAAAGAATACATTCTTAATAATTGGGTTCCCAAATTAAATATGGAATAAAATACTTGATACAAGGACCATCAACCTTGAGTGAGAAGTAAAGGGTGTGTTATTGAAAGAAGAATTTTTTTCGAAAACATTATGTTTTACATAAACTCCAGTGGAAAAAATGTATATCCAAAAAAAGGTACTATAATGATGAATAATTTATTTTTATGGAAGAATCATAATAAAAATGGAGTGAAATATGGAAACCCATATGAAATAAAGTTGGGTTTGATATTTCCTCTTACCTAGTATCTGAATGCTTTCTTCACTTTAATGGCCTCTTGAATATATCTTCTTTGAGAGCCTCTTTAGAGGAGAGGTTTGAGTATTTTAATGAGACCAAGTGATTTAGAACGTGGGGGAGGAGCATGTTAAGATATTTCAGTATAAATTAGAGTAGGCACAAGGCATGAGAGATATGAGTAAATGAGGTTGTGAGGGGTGGTATTTATTTTAGAGGGGAGAGGGTTTTTCTCAAGATTATATTCATTCATTTATTATTTCTCCACAAGACAAAAAAATAGTGAGTATTATTATGAATAAAAAAGTAATAAGTGCATGTGAGTTTGAAAAATTGGACATTTACATCATTCATGACTCAATCATGATGCAAAAATTCATTTATTTAGCATATTCTGAAAATTATCGAATATCACTATTCACCAAAAATTTAAGTATTCCATGAAAATATCAAAAATTAATCCAAACAATTTTTTAAAGTATATAATTCAAAAATGAACTCCATTTTTTGAAAATAATTTTCTATACTTGATTAATTTATTTTTTAATTAAAATCATAATTTACTTGGGAAATATAAATTTTAAAATAAAAAACTAATTTTCTAACACATTAAAAAATTAATTTACGTCTAACAAAACTATCATATAATCATAATACATATAAATAATAGTTTGTTAATACTTTTTATGAAAATAAATTTTTATTTAAATTATTAAATTAATCATTAAATATTCATGACTTACAAAAAAACAAACAATATAATGTAATTATATCATATTGTCACTTATAGGATGGATAAATTTTATTTATACTATCATTGGAAAAATTTCAATTCACATGGACAATTTAATATTCATAAGGGTCGTATTACTATTCATAAGGGTAACATTACTATTCATAAGGGTATGTTACTATTTACCAAAAATTATGTTTGTCTTATCGGACTCCAAACATCTTACTAACCGCAAAAATGTATGTCAGATTTTTAAAATTCAAAACACAGAAGTAGGAAATTTATATTTAAATGTCACATAGTAGTTCATTTAATAATTATGTTGTATTATGTTTTGTAATGAGGCTTTAAGTGATTATTAAATTACTAATAGAAGAGAGAAATTTCATTAATAAATGTTTGGGTCCTTACACAAACTCTTAAGAAGGAAGTGGGGTTCATAATTCTGATTCAAGCCATAAATGAAAGTTAAATCATAAGGATTCAAAAAAAAAATAGAAATTAAATATTTTGGATATTCATATTTTATAATTAAATATAGGGTGTTATTATGGAGTTCCAATATATATATTTCATGAGAAGGATATATGAGAATAAGGAATAAAAAACATACCACTTAGGTGACACCTTATGAAGTAAGTCAGTAATCTTTTTAAAGAAGGAAAGTGAATATTATTTTCAATAAAAATAAAAATGATCCAATACGGTTATCTATAAAATAATAAGGGTTTTCAGAATATATTATTTCTTTAAAAACATTTTATGGGATGATTCTTAACATGAGGCCAGAAATAGGAATATTCCCCAAAATTGAGTTTACTTAAAAGTGGGAATTGCAAAGGGAAATAAAATAATATATAACCCCAGTAGTGATAAGTATATTAAACTTTATATATATGTAATTTAAATATATACAAAAATATAATAATTTCATGATAATAACATTTCATAATAGGGAAAAAAATAATGGGAATTTATAATTGGAAACTCTCGAAGGAGGTCTGGAAGATCCCTTAATTTTATGTTTTAAAACACCTTTATTGAAATCCCACATCATAAAAAATAATAAAAATTTATATTGAAAATATTATAAGTTAAAAATAAAATTCCCTTGAGATAAAATGTAATTAGGTTTCCAATTAATAATTATCACATTGGCTGGAATGGAAATTAATGACAATGAGGGGAAACCGTAATTTAAGAGGATATGAAATATTATTAACATAGTTGATTTTTTAAGAAGAATTATAACTCATAAATAAATACAATTTGAATCATACGTGATATATAAATATAAAAATATGGTATACCAGATGGAATGAATGGAGAGAATCAAGGAGAAACATAATAACTCAAGAAAACATATTGAGTTATAAAAGACCCTAATAATTTTTGGAATACATCAATCATATCCCATAGAAAGTAAAATCATGAATGGATGTGAGTTTTATAAGTTAACTATCATTTTTTGATATTATAAGTTATGGGGTAGTATGTATACCATAAAAACGTTTTTTCATTCATAATATCAATGATTGCCTTAGTGAAGGGTGATTGAGATAGAAACCCTTATGGATTAATAATCCTTTTAATAAAAAACCCTTAAATGGGAGAGGACTTGATGTTGAAGTTCAAATACAAATAATAAATATAATCCATGATATTAAATATTAAATTTTTAGTTAAAAAACAATTTAAAATAAATTATTTGTATAAAATATAATGTGTCTCAAAGAAAGAAATTTCAAGATGAAACCCTTACCTCATGTCTGAAGGGATCTACACTTGCCCTTAACTTCCTCTCCCTTGGAATTTATCTCGTGGGGATCTCCATAAAGACCTTTATATTGATATTTTAGAGACACAAATTCTTGAAAATCAGGGGGGAGGTATTTGAAGAGATATTAGAGTAGAGTTTTGGTTAATACAAAACATTGGAATTTGTGGATAAATGGGGAGGAGGTAGTCTCCATTTATAATTTATGAAAATGGAACTTTTGTAAAGACTAATTATTTATCAATAATATCACTCCATTAATCAAGTACAAAGTCTCCCAAAATTGATATTAATGGTTAGGGTAAATATACAAGGCCATACCTCCCTCAACTATCCAATACCACACATGTTTTAACCACTTTCACTATATTAAACCACTTTTACCATAATTTACCACTACCACACTAACTCCACTTTCACCATTCAAAAATAATTTTAATTTCCAAAATTAAAATTGAAATTATTAGTAATTTGAAAATTATGATTTCAAATATGGGAATCATTTTATGGAATAAAATTTCTATGAATTAGAAAAATTAATTTCAGTATTAGCATATATATCATGTAAAAAAATGCTTTTATAAAAAAGTGTAGTTCTAGAATGAATTTATTTTTAAGGTAAAATCATAAATATTATTAATTTTATAGATATTAAAATTTTATTTTATTTAAATAATATATAATTAATATTAAAAAAATTTGAAAACCTAATTCCACGATGTAAAAACTATTTTAAAGAAATGGAAAAAACCCATATTCATTAAAAAATTACATAAATTTTATAAAATTTAAGTGCTAGTTTTATATATCAACATATTATTTTGAAATAATTATTTTAACTTAATAAAATATATTTTTATAGAAAATTATTAAAAACAACATCTGTAAAATAATGTCATAAAAGTTACACTATTAGTAAAATCACTATTTATCCCAATTCACCTAAAAATTAATTATTTTCAAAAAAACCCCAAATATTACCATTAATATGATATTTTTAAACTAAATAAAAAAATAAATTTTATTTTACAAAATTCATTTCCTATAATATTCTATTTTAAATTTAAAATCAAATCTTAAAACACATAGATAGAATATTTTTATAGGGAAATAAATTTTTTTAAATAATAGTGGTTATTATTCATAATATCTATAAAACTCTAAGAAACCTAGATTTCATCAATAAATATAATATTTTTTTTAAAATTATCTTTTAAACATAATATACTTAGTTTTCAATAATAAAAATTACATCACATAAAATATAGATTCTTAATCATGATAATGAATTTAATAAATTTGTATAAAATTAACTTTATATATATTTTTATATATCAATATATTTCATTATTAATTTATTCATATTCATACCTAATAATTAAATGTCTAGGTTTTTTGGTCTAAATATATCTTGGTTTCATATTAGTTTGGTGTTGCTTGTGGAGAAATCCATCGAACATAATTGACTTAATAAGAAGAAAATATATATTGAAATATCAGGTTTTTCCTTATTCCCTACTTAAATAGATAACATCCTTATAATTTTAAAACTTATACGATGAAAGAATTTTTTATATAGTGCTACTAATTAACCATACACTGGTAGTTTATCATGGGTTTATTTAGGATATGAAGTGATATTTCTCAATGCATAATTTGGTATGATCACTTGGTAAAGAGAGATAATCTATTCATAGTAGATTCCTAGTAAGTGTATACGAGATAAATCTATAAGGTGAAATTTTCCCCAAACCTTGAATAAGTTTCATATACTATGAATATAATAATTTTACCACAAATTTGTTTTGTTTATTTCACAATGCCTAATATGTGAAATATTACATGACATAAGACATTTAAAAATCTCGAGTGAAAAAACACTACCAACCTCAATAGAAGTTGTTGTATAGTCTTTTACTTATTCTCTTGATCGAGGAGGTCATTATTGTCATTTTTCTAATTTATCCATTTTATTATTTAATTGGGTTTTATAGTGACTAAATTACTAATATCTAAAATCATCGAATCATTATTTGGTTCTTAAGAAGAATATCAACTTCCTTCATTTTATTCATCTTTTTCCCTAAGAAGATTGTTTCTTAATCCCCTATTTACCATATTTAAAAAAATTTCTAGTACCCTCAAGGAAATTACCATGGTGATTATACCCAAATATTTGAAATGTAGGATGTTGAATATTCTTTCACTTATCATCTTCATCGACTGAGCTACCATGAGACTCCATCCTTATATACTTTAGTGGGTTCAAGATGTCAACAATACTTACATTATTAATCATGATTGATGATTGTTGGTTGGGAATAATCACTATATTTCTCAGTACATATCCCATTCTTATGGGTTGATCATTGAGGTAATCATCATATTGTCACATGTACCCATGGTTCCTTCTAGTTCTGACTATCACTATAACAAAATAGGTTAACATGAGTGATAAAAAATTTAACATCATTAGGGCATTATCAAAATTAAAAACATAAAAGGAAATTTATATGAAAACCTATTAACCATTTACATAATCATTTTTTCCTATAATTCCTTTATTTTAACATATATCAATCTTAGTTTAGCTTATGTTGCTTTAAGTTGGGTTATATTATACTTCTCAACCTAGTCTCTCAATGTTACTAAGAAAATAAGTCCTTCATATAAATTTTTAATGAGCATATGATTGACTCCCATCCCCCAGGAGGGTCTATTCATGTGTGTAGTTATTCCTCTTAGTCATGAACTTGGTCATAATTGATTTAATACCTAGGACACCCTCTTTAGGGTTATTACCCTTAGGTACAACTATGCTAGATCCTGTATCAAATTTTAGTATCCAAATAGGGATTTTATTTATAGGAAAACCACTAACTCAAAACATTACAAAAAAAATGTGTGTTTTCCAATACTAAGTCTGACCCATTATACTTATCATAAAGGATTTCACAAAAATTATCGTATCCTATTCTGTAAAAATAACTAACCTAATCCTAATAAATAAGTAAAACCTAATCTGATAACAACTATAGTGACATAAGCTAAAAACATCTTAATATCTACATCATTTCTATAATTTATACATTATATCTCACATAAAATTTTAAAAATCCCATGAATAAAAATTTTAGTGTCTTTGAGGATCAATTACAATTGAAATTTATTCCATGATACTGATGAAACTTTCTATAAAATAGAACTATTATAGACCCATGTATATACTTCTCATATGTTAAAATTATCTTCATAACCTGGGTAAGGGAAACATAAGAAATATGTGAGATGAAAAGCTTAGTAAGGTTAAGCATACGTGACAACAATCAAAGATCAAAAGTGATAATAAGATAAGCATGTCAGTATGAGAATGTAAGAAAAGAACATGAACATAAAATAAATAATTCATACCCAATAAAATAAATTTTATTATTATAGGCATGTAAGAATTCAATAATGAAATGAAATCATAATATCATGTAATCATGGAATATGTGGCAATAAAATAAGACATGAAATCATAAAAAAAGTCAAACGTCACTCGCAAGACAATCATCATAAAGTGGATAAAGTCTAGTAGTGGATTAAAATTACTCATTAATACCTTACAAAACATATCATGATATATAATTATTTACCTAATTAATTGTATGGTTATATAATTATGGTACCACCCATCACATAACATAGTGTGGTTAGGTTAACCGCCCATGCACCATACATAGAGGATAAAGTCCCATAGTGGATTAGGTTTACTCTACAATCCAATACATAACATCTCTTGATATATAAATATGTACCCAATGTAATTGAGGGATATATAATTTTAGGCCCACATATTACATAACTAAAACCATACATATTTATGTCACATGAAGAAAATAAGTCATACACAAACCATAAACATGGTCAAACTCCTAAGAATGAAGTGGGTTCCATAATTCTTATTCAAGGAGTAACTGAAATCTAAATCATAAGGATTCCTAAGAAAAGTGTAAATTAAATGATTTTTACATTTAAATTTTATAATTAAACATAGGCCTTTATCATTGAGTTCCAATATATATATTTCATTATAAGGATATATGGGATGAAATAATAAAAAATGTAAATATTGGGTGAAGCTTTATGAAATAAGTAAAGGATTTTTTTAAAGAAGGAGATAGATTATTATTTTCCATAAAACATTATTAAAAATAATGTTTCTACATAAAAAAATAATAGTTCTTAGAATCTATTAGTTTTTTAAAAACATATGATTGGGTGATTCATGACATAAAATAAGAAATGGGAAAATTATATTAAACCAGGTTTACATAAAATTTGGAATTTCAAAGGGAACTAAAATAATATATAACCCTAATAAATATAAGGATGTTTAAATATTAAAAAATATAAGGGACATATATAAAAAAACTTAATAAGTTCATGAGAATAATATTGTATAAAATGGGGAAAAATAAAGATAATTTGTAACTAATAAGTTACGAAGGAGGACCAGAAGATCCCTTACTTGTATGTTTTAAAAAAACTTTTTTAAAATACCACATCATAAAAAATACTAAATAAATATTTTTTTGTAAAATAATATAAGTTAAATATAAATTTAACCTAAGATAACAATTAATTATACTTCTAATTAAAAAAGAAAACATCAGTAGGATGATAAATTATATATAAGGATAAGAAACTATCTTTTAAGAGGATTAAAATTATTCATAACATAATTTCATTTTCAAGAAGTATTAGAAATCATTAATAATGAATAATTGAATCTTTATTGATCTCTTAGGATAGAAATATGGTATACTATATGGAATGAAAGCTCAAAATCAAGAATAAAAATTATAACTCAATAAAACATATTGAGTTATGAAAGACCCTTATATTTTAGGGAAGACATAAATCATACACCATATGAAGGAAGAGAATGAATAGTAGTAAATTATCTATATTAAATAATAATTTATTATAATACAAGTCGTGGGGTATTATTTACACCTTAAAAAATAATATTTGTTCATAATATCAAAACATTTGTCAATGAAGGGTGATTTATATTGAAACCCTTATGGCTTAAGAAACATTATAATAAAAACCCCTTGAAAGAGATAGATCAGAAAGTTAATGTCAAAATACAAAGAATAAAGATAATAAATGATATTATATATCCAATTAGTAGTATATACACCATTTAAAATAAATTAGGTTCATAAAATCATAAGTATCTCAAAATAGTAAATTTCGATATGAAACTCATACCTCGTGTCTAAAAGTGCTCTGCACTAACACTTAACTTCATCTACGTTGGATGTTTTTCTTTGGGTATCTCCTTATGCATCCTTAGCTATGTATTATTTTAATACCAAGGATTATTATTCATAGGTGTGTTTAGGAGAGACTAGGGTGGAGTTTTGGTTGATCCAAAGATTTGGAATTGATGAAAAAATGGTAAGGAGGTGGCCTCCTTTTATAAGTGAAGAAAATGTCACTTAGGTAAAAACTAATTATTTATAAATGTTATCACTCCATTATTGTTATGGCCCCCTCCCTATAAAGATACCCATCTTGTTCCATCAATGTATAAATGGGGATATGACCCCAGAGTCAGGCCTCCAGTTTTCCCCGGGTTGGCGACTAGCACCAAGGGTAAATAGATCTCACAATATGGGAGGAATTACCCTTTTTTAACTAGATGATGAGATATGATGGACCATTGACAAAAAACTCAAAGAATTATATAAAATTAATCCAAAAAGCATTCCACATGCACGTTTTAAAATAGAACAGAAGAAAATACAATAAATTCTCAAAGGTAAAGTACACAAAAGAAAGCTAAATGGGCGACTTGGAAACTATCTCAATCCCAAGCTAGTAATGCCCAACAAGGTCCAAATAATCCTTAAAGAAACCTAAAAATAGTTTTATATATGTAGGGTGAGTATACAAGTATACTCATTAGAAAAACCAATGTTTCTCATGCACATGTGAGGGAAACATACTAATTCCCTCGTGAGAAAACAACAGAACCAAAAAACACCTAACAAGTATAAAAACCATCACAACCTCACCATGGAATGCTCACCAAATAATGAAAGTCAATTAATGAAATATAATTCACATTTTTATAGGGTGTCATGCACCACTTCCCATAGAATAGCCACTCTTTCTTAATGCAAACGTCCTCATGCCCCCACCACTTCTAAAAGTACCATGTCACAACCCACTCGGACACACATGGGCCTCACAAACCACGCCACATCCTACCAACAGACACCTAGGAAAAAATCCACATCACATCCCACCAGTATAAACATTGTCCACAAACCACATCACATCTCACCTACAAAAACATGGGAAAAAAACTGCATCACATCCCCCCCACAAACACCTAGTCTAAAAGCCTCATCACATCCCACTCACAAACACTTGGTCCACAAACCACATCACATACCACCCATAGACACTCGGGACACAAACTACATCTCATCTCTAAGACACTTGTGAAATCAAAACACATCTAATCCTAAATACATCTAGGAAATCACAACTTTCTCTCACACACTTGGTCCTCATAAACTACAACCTTGTCAAAGAATATTAAGCTATCACCACAACGAATAAGGAGTAGGGAAGAACATGTGGCCATCCATCTATCCTCCCACCATGATTTTTTGGATGGAAACCATCCCATGTGATGATGGGGTGTTCGGAACATTGTGCTCAACTAGGGTGGTGTTTATGTTGAAATCAAACAAAAAAATAAAAGTATATATATATATAAATATATGATACCAAACACTCAAACCCAACCTGTGGGTTCCCAGATAGAAAAATAAACTCTCAACACTGCCACATTTTTTGCTACCTCTAAATGAAAAACAGCACACAACAAGACACAGCCTCCATTAAATTTCCAACCAATTTCATTTAAACAACCCATTTATTTTATTGTTTATCATTAACAACATTTAACCACACAACTCATCATTTATTCATCCATTAAAAATTTACATTCCATTATCCAATCCAAATCATGTAATTCCACATTTTATTAATCAATTATTTATTCATTCCATCACTACATGGGAAAAAAATAAGCACAACACACCATAGTAAATATAGAAACAATCATTTCAGACCGTGAGGATCCTGATAAATTTAGACAGATCCACATTAAGGAAATAGTATTCCACATTCTACTTTTTTAATATTCATTAATGCTATATCATATATCTATATCTAGATACGAGATGAAGTTTTATGCATGTTATTAATGTAAAATAACTCATACAAAACACTATCTTCCTTCATCAAACTCATCATTCTTAGATTATATATCAAAAGAACCAATCCCCAAATCACAACCCCATCTGGTAACATATTGCCACCCAACCAGTTACTAGCTATACTTTACAACACTTCTCATCCATTCCACAGTGAATCAATCTATTAAATTTAGATTCTATTACATATATTGTTTGATGTATTGTCTCTATATTCATCCATAACACAACCCAAGCCAACCCATAGCACACAACTATGATCACAGACATACCATAGCACAAACCAGAGAAAACCCACACATCACAACATAGACACTTCACATTACATCTGTCTCACACATTCATCCACAACCATTCCACACATCACATCATATAACATGACATAAAAAATTTCTTGATTTAGAAAATGGGACACTTATCCAATTCCACTTCATTATTTAAAGGTATTATAACAAAAACCAAATCTTGGGGCATCCATTCATTAGCTGGATTTATGTTATTAACCAATTCTCATATAAAAGTGTTTAATAGGAACTAAACAACAAGAAACCCATTTAGTGCACAAAAACGGTCCCCCAAAATCCAAAATTTTCAGTGTGGCATCAATCCCATATAATTCACAATATCAAAATCATAATATAAAAAATAAAAAGGCATGCAAATTGTATCCCCCTACCACTTTAAATTTGATTTAACCAATTCTTATCATTGGTTAGACTAGAAATTTTTTGAACTAAAGTTGAAAAAAATTAAATCTCTCCCACATGATGTAAAAATGAAGAGAAATAAAGAAAATCCTACCTAAAAAGGTTTAAAATAACTTCACACAAGAACAGGCCACACAACAGATCTCTGATTGACTCTCCCAGAAGATCTGATTTCATTAAAGGATGTCACGACACCCCCACACCAACAATAATTGAATAGAATTCCATTTAGAACCATCAGATATCATCTGTTGTCACATGGAAATAATAAATGGGGGGAAAGAGACCAAACGAGAAGAAACCTCAAGAATGGAGGAAGAACACACCTTAGATCAAAGATGGATCACTCCAGGTCAAAGGAGGGAAGCTAGGAATCAATTCTAGAAGTAGGAATACTCAAAATGCTAAAGAGGGATCACCGGGTCACCTAGGGTCGAGGGATAGTCACTACAACCATAGGGTTTGACAACCCTAGGGGTTGGGAAAAACTTCAAACATTATATCATTGGGGTATTATAAGATGTGTAATATCATTTCACGTCATGGAATGACTCTATATTGGTTTCTACCAAAAAAACCCATCTTATTTACTTTTATTTTACTTTTCATACCTTGAAACATTACATGACATGGACCACCCAGAACAAGTCGTTAAACCAAGACTCACACTATGTAATTTACTTACACAATGTGTGGCCCCAACAACAACTTTTCTTAACCCCCAACTCTTGAGAAAACTACTGAAACCTCCTTGGAACACATTCAAAACCCCAAAATGGCAATGTAACGGACTTGGAGGAAACATACTATAACAATAGATACCTTTAAAATGATTCTCTCCTTTATAATCAAAAACCAAGTCCAAAGGGAATAAGGGATCCAAATAACCACTATGTGTGATACCTCTCAAGAGTCTTGCCGCTTCTCAAGAACTACCACTAGACAAAAAAGAAGACCCAAATGACCATAAAAACACTGATACAAAACCACTGTGTAACCATCTAAACCTCCACATAGAACAAATAAATAACTTCTACCATCAAAAAACGACAATTTCCCAAACACATTAATTATGGAAGTTCATCCTGCATGTCAATATATTATCTTCTATAGGTATCACTGACTCTCTAGTATAGGTTTAATCGCATCACGGTTAATCCGTCTTGATTTGGAATCCAGTCCTCACCTTTTTATATATAATAACTTCATAACACATTACACCACTCACATCTCAAAATAGGTAAGATAACCCATTTCTTAAAATAAGGTTCAATCATTACTTTACAAGGAAAAAAAGAACAATGAAAAAATCAGAACAACTCTAGGTACTGGGCGTGCATCTGCGTTTCCCTCACCAAAGTACCCTCCCCAAAGATTCTATACCTCTATAACACACAAATTAGGGGAATGGTACATCCACAAAACACCTTCTATTGATGATCCTGGATCTATAATGTCCATTCTATGAACATCATTTCATCCTAGATATCCAACTCTCCCCATTCAAGGACATGAGAGTTAAGAGATGGGAAAAACATCATGAATATTATCATACTATAGTGGAAATTCTAACTATTATTCCACATAAACAGCAAGCCCGAAAACCTCAAAGGGCCCAAAAACCCTAGGATAATTCTTACTCTCTTTACCAAACCTCTACTTCCCACATCGACGGGAAACCTTCAAAAACATATGGTCTCCAACAACGAACTCCAAGGGCCTCCTTCTATGATTGGAATAAGACTTCTGTCAATCTTGTGATACTTTTTTCCTCTCATGACTAAGATGAACTTTCTTTCCCATGCTCTACACTACCTTGGGATGATGAAAAATTGTCTCCCCAACATTTTCCTTATCACAACGGTGAATGACACGGTCTTCCATACAAAGCTTAAAATATATCCATTATACTAGAAGAGTGATAGATATTTTTATAAGTAAACTATACCAAAGGCTGGTTTCATACCCAAGATCCACCAAAGTCCAAGATGGATGCTCTAAACATATCTTCTCATGTCTGGATAGTCTTCCATATCTACACATCCATCTAAGGGTGCAATGTAGTGGTGAGGCATAAATGGTTTCCAAAAGCATGATGCAATCCCCTACCCTCATGAGGTAAAATTTTTGTCCTGATCTAAGACAATGTACCTTGAAACTCTATATAGATGCACCTACTAATCCCATACCTCTTAGATAAGGTATACACTATGCTCGAATCCTTTATCGATAATAAGTGAGCTGATTTCATCAGCCAATCTACTTTCACCCAGATTGTATCAAAACCACCCTGAGCTCTAGGTAACCATATGAAACAATACATCGAAATGGTATTACACTTTCACTTTGTAAAATCAAAAGGCTTCAACAAACCACCATGAACATGATTCTCAACCTTCATCTACTAGAAAACCAAGCATCTTGCCACAATCTCCGAAACTTCTCACTTCATCTCGGTCCACCAAAACTAAATCTTTTAAGCCAAGGTATAGCATTGAAACTCCTAGGTGTACCGCCAGTGGTGAGTTATGTTACTCATGAAGAGCTCCATCAGGAATATCCACCAGAACAAAAAACATTCCATGAATGAAAATCTAGTTCCAACCTTCCCTCCAGAGCATCACCATGGACTACATGACCGTGAAACACCTCTTTCTCTAAGTCTACCCATTGAGACTCGTCCACCTACTAAATCAAAGTAGACTGCATCATCATCTGAAAAAAAAACATCCTCTATCATCTTCTATTATTTTGTTTAGGTGAATGATTTCCTACTCCTCTATTTCCCATCATGGATCTGTAAACCCCCAAACAACCTCCTTATATGAACTCCTAATCAAATCATCAGCCACAACATTTCCCTTTCCTGAGGTGTAAATGATCTCAAAATCATAGTCTTAAAGAAACTCCATCCACCTCTATTGTCGTAGGTTCAATTCTCACTGGGAAAATATATACCTCAAACTCCTATGATTAATAAAGTCCATAAATCTCTCCCCAATATGGTACTACTACCACAACTTCAATTAAAAAATAACTGATTATATCTCTAGATCATGGGTGGTATAGTTACGCTCCTGGGGACATAATTTCCCAGATCCCTAACTGATCACCGCCCTCTACTGTATCAAGATTCATCCCAAGTCTAGACAGAAAGCATCACAGAACACCTCAAACATCACTCTTTCCTCAGGAAACTGGATTAATGTATCACTAAATAAATTCCCATTAAGATATTTGAATGAAACCTCACACTGATCACTCCACACAAAATATTGATTATTCATGTTCATATTTGTCAATAGGGTTTCAAATCGAGAGAAATTAGGTATAATCCTCTGATAATATACCGTGAGACCAAGAACACTGTGAACCTATTCCATGTTCTTGGGTGATTATCAATAAAAAAAATACTTCAAAATTTAATGGGTATACTTCTAAAACCAATTAATAAAGTACATTTTTGAGTAAATTCACCTCTCATGTCCAAAATTTAAACTTGGAAAAATTTCCATAAAGATGGTCTTGTCGAAGAACATGTAGGATAGTTCTGAGATACTTGACATTCTTTTACTCCGACTTCGAGTATATTAAGATATAATCGATGAATATGATGATAACCCGATATAGGAACTCATGGAACACAGAGTTTATAAGTCCCATAAATTCTACTAGAGTGTTCATAACACCAAAAGAATGAACAAAAACTTAAACTGACCACACCTCTATCTGAAGACAGTCTTTGAGATATCACCCTCATTCACCCTTAACTGGTGATATCAAGACCATATATCAATCAAAGAAAACCAAATCACCCCTCTCAATTGGTCGGAAAGATCTTCTATCCTCATAAGAGGGTAACATCTCTTGATTGAAATCTAATTCAGCATCTAGTAGTCTATAAAAAACCTCAGACCGTTGTCTTCCTTCTTTCCGAACAACATTAGAGAACCCCACGATGTCAAACTGGACCAAATAATACACTTCTTCATCCAATCATCAATCTAAATCCTAAACTCCCACAACTCAAAAGCTTCCATCTGATATGGATCCATCGAAATTAGACAAGTATCATGTTGTATGTATGTGTCAATCTCATCATCACATCGAAGGGGTATCATCACAACCTCATTAAGGAAAAAATATAAGAACTCCCCAATGACTCTATAAACCTATACAATTTTAGTGTCTACTGATTCCACTGAAAAGTCATCCAATAGAGAGAGAAGGGGCTTCACATTCCAACTTCCCACCTAAAAACCCCAATCACCAACAAAAACCACATGTTGGACACCCACATATAAAAATACAACTCTCCTCTGGAAGCACACAATAATAGACCATATGGAATACAACTAGCCATTTCTAAGGATGAAATCACATGCTCACATCTATAGCAAGAAGATATATCCATGGTATTGATGTGATCTTATCATTAGTCTACACCCCCGACACACATCAAACAAGATGGTTTGGCCTCTGACTGGCATACTCAACACCTGGGGAATGAGAAGCCCCTCTATGTATGGTACCAAAACATGGGCTAGAACTATTGAAACAAAAGAGTTTGAAGCTCATGAATCAAAAAAATCACAAGCAAGGGTACTAAACAAAAGTATTATAAATTTTATGATCTCGACCCATATTAGAACTATTGACTCAACATCATGAAAATGACCACACCCAACTCCTCTGCCTCTATGATGACAACCACATCCATGAAAACACTGAGGTAGAGGTCCCTGAACCCAAGGAACATCCTAAGGTTAGCCTCTACCTACTCAATCACCCCTTGGTAAAACATTAATCTACTACTGAAATGTCCTAACTGGAAACTATTGTTGAGGCTGTCACTAAACCTGTCCACCTCCAGCAAACTGATCTTGAATAGCGACTAGGAACTAATTCGGAAGATGGTTATAAACTCCATAAAATAAACACTTCAGTCCGAATTTCATGGGAAATGCATGATCATCGGAAGATTGGAAAGTAATTTGTTGAGGTCGACTACATGTTGGTCAAAACATTAGAGGTCCTAGTGCGTGAGACCAACCACTAACAATTATGCCTCTTGAAGAACCATGCTGGATTCCATCTCGTGGTAAACCCCATCACGAGTGCATCTGATCAATCATCATTGCCTTATTTTGAAATTCTAGGGAAGTTGGTAACGTAAAAGGAGTAACCACTTACTAGATAGAAGGACGAAGTGCCTCCTCAAGACGTCTTACACGAGACTCCTAATCTTGAAAATATATATGGGGTAATACGAAAGGAGATCCATGAACATGATCTCTATCTCCCACACTGGCATAATCTCCTACTAAAGGGAGAGTATATCATGCCTCTTCTCAGCCTTCATGATTGATAACGGAACTCTGCTCAGAACTCCTTCTCAAATTTGACCAACAGAATACCAGCCTCTTTCCTGTCACATAGGTACAACATCCACCAATAACGTGTGACTCCTCACATCTGACTGACTGCTAAAGGAATAAAGTACTTTGTCGGGGCCCGAATTAGACTGAAAGTGATCTCAAGATCCTCGATCCAGCTTTCTATTTCTATGTATGAATCACTTCCCTTGTAATTCCTCAAATACTACCACTAGAAAAATTAAAACATCATCTTACCCTAGTTATCATCCTCAATTGGATCAACCCTTTGTCAATAAATCAGATTAGCCTACTGAGCCTCAACTTCCCAAGCCACGCGCGGACAATGACCAAGTTATATAGCTAAAAAGGTAAGAAAATATTTCCTAATACTATGTAGTATGAAGTCTATATTAAATTTTATTTTAAACCATCAAATATATATTTAATCATTCATTCTGATTTTTTTTAAAACCAACCTAATTCAAACAATAACCCATTTATTTATGATGCATATACCTTTCCTAAGGTCTCTGCCTTTTAAATGATATAGCCTCACTTGGTCATTTTTAGGGCCAGATTTCTTATGTAGGATCATGGGGAGCCCAAAAATCTCATGTCCGGGCCGGTCTTCCCTGGGCTATGTCCCGCAAAAAGATCACCTGATACTGTTTCCCCACCAAACCATGAAATCATCATTATTCATAACTCCAAAATCTATCTTATCTCTCAACCATCATCTCTGATACCAATTTGTCATGACCATCTCCCTCCAATGATACCCCACCTTAACTAACAGTGGAGAAAAGGAGATAATTACCCAGAGTCCCACCTCCAGTAGGCCCCTGGTTGTGACTAGCACCAAGGGTATACAACTCTCACAATATGGAAGGCATTACCCTATTTGTAAACAAGATCAAGAGATATGATGGATATCCCAAAAAACACCTCTATGACCAATATAAAAAAAACCAAAAACCATCCCACACACAGGTTTAAAAAAAATACAATAAATTCTCCAAGGTAAGGTTCCCAAAAGAATGATAAAGTAGCAACTCAGCAACTGTCATAAGTTTGAGCTAGTAACGCCCAGCGTGGTCTACATAATCCTTATGGAATCCTGAAACTAGTTCAATATACATAGGTTGAGTATAAAATTCTACTCTGTAAGAAAACCATAGTTTCTCATGCACATGTGAGGGAAACGTAATAATTCTCCCATGAAACAATAGAAGAACCAAACCAAACATAATAAGTATACTAACCATCCAAACCTCACCATGGTGTGCTCATCAAATAATGCAAGTCAAGTAATGTAATATATTACACATCAAAGATAGGTTATCCAACACAACTTCCCACTGATTATCCACTCTTTTCTAAAGGAAAACATACTCATGATTACACCTATTTTGAAAGTACCACGTCACAACTCGCCCGCAAACACCTAGGCCTCACAAACCACACCATGTCCTACCCACAGACACCTGGTACATAAACTATATAAAATCTTTCCCGCTGACACCTGGGACACAAACCACATCACATATCTCTTGTAAACACCTGGGCCAAAAACCGCAACACATCCCACAAGCAGGCACCTGTGACACAAATCACATGGAATCCTGCCCGAAAACTCTTGGGCCACAAACCACATCACATCCCATCCACAGTCACCTGGGCCACAAACCACATCTCATCCCGTAGACACTAAGGAGATTATGAAACATCTCACCCTAAGGACACCTGTGAAAGAAAAAATCACCCACACAGACTAGGGCCTCACAAACCACAACCTACACAAAGAATCTTGGACTATCACCACCTGGAAGAGAGGGTAGGGAAGGGCGGGTGGCCTTCTGTCCATCCTCCCACTGGGATGTATGGGAAAGATACCCTCCCTCGTGATGATGGGGTGTTTGGTGCATAGCTCTCAACTAGGGTGGGGTGTGTATAGTAATCAAAATAAAAAATAAAAGTATATACATATATAATACCAAACACTCAAACAGAAAAAATGGGTTCCGAAATAGAAAAATCATTTGACAATACTACAACCTTTGTTGCTACTTCTAAATGCATAACACCATACAACAAGACACAACCTCATTTAAATTCCCAACCAATTTCATTTATCCGCCCCATTAATTTTATTATTTATATTTAACAACATTTAACCAAAAAAACCCATCATTTATTCAACCATTAACCATTTCCATTCTATTAGACAATCCAACTCATGTCATTCCACATTCTATTGATAAATTATTTTTTCATTACACCACTACACGAGAAACCACTAAGCACAACAAAAACATGAAATATAGAAACAATCATTTCAGAAGGTGAAGATCCTGATAAATTTATATGTATCCACATTAATGACACATCATTCCACATTATCCAAATTTAATACCCATTAATGATGTATCATATATCCATCTCTAAATATAGGGTGAAGATTTTTCATGTTATTAATAAAAAAGAACCTATACAAAACACTACTGTCACTTTTTAAAATCATCCCTCTTAGATCACATATCAACGAAACCAACTCCCAACTCACAACCCCATCTGGTAATATATTACTGCACAACCATCTTGCATCCCTAATTCACACCACTTATCTTCCTTTCAAAAATCAATCAATCTCTCAACCTGAGATTCCATTAAATTTCTAGATTGATTTATTGTCTAAATGTTTGTCTATAACACCACCCAGAACAACCCACAACACATAACTATGCTCAATGATATATCACAACACAAAACAGAGTAAACTTACACATCGCAATACAACCACTTCACATTACATCAATCCCACGCACGCAACCACAACCATTCCACACATCACATCACAAACTACGACGTAACACATTTTCAGATTTAGAAAAGGGTACACATATCCAATTTCAATTCATTATTTAAGGGTGTTATCACACAAAACAAATCCTAGGGAATCCATTCACTAGTTGGATTTATGTGATCCACAAATTTCTTTATGTAAGTGTTCAATAGTAACAAAACAACATGAAACCCATTTAGTGTGAAAATTAGGGAACCCAACAGCCATTATTTTCAGTGGGGAATCAAGCCTGTATAATTCATAATTCCGAAATCATAATATCAAAACTGCAAAGGAATGAAAAAAACCCTACCCATTTAAATTTCACTTAACTGATTCTTATTTTTGATTATCCTAGAATAGCCTTGATCCATTGGTGAAAAAAGTAGATCACTCCCAATTGATTCACAAATAAGGAGAAATAATGGAAATCTTGCCTCAAAAGGGTTTCAATGATCTTTATACAAGAATGATCCACAAAAAAGATCTTCAATCACCTCTCCTGCTATATTTGCGGCAATCTAAGGATGATGTGTCACCACTTCACTAACTATAATATAAGGAAATCTCATTTAGAACATTGGGATATCATCCTTCATCACATCGAAAGAAGAAATGTGAGGTGAAAGAGACCAAACAGTAATAACCTATAAGAATCGAGGGAAAAACCTTATATAGAAGTTTGATCACTACAGATCGAAGGAGGGAAGCTAGGAATCAATCCTTGATGTAGGAATCCTAAAGATGCTAAAGAGGGGTCACCATATCACCTAGGGTCGGGGGAGATTCACTATAGCCATAGGGTTTGACAACATGAGTAGTTGGGAAAAACAAAAAACATTACAATAGTGGGGTACTACATGATGTGTAATACCCTTTCATGTCGTGTAATGCCTTGAGGTTGGTTTTTGTGGAAAAAATTATCACCTTTCGATTTATTTTATTTTTTAAATCCTGAAACATTATACATCGTAGACCACCTAGAAAAAAGTTGTGAAACCAGGCTTCACACTGTGTAATCTACTTACACATCGTGTAACCCCTGTAGTAGCTTTGCTGCACCCCAACTCCTGTGAAAACTCATAGAAACTCCTCTGCACATCTTCAACACCCAAAACTGACAAAGTAATAGATCGAGAGGACACATACCATTAAAATTATTCATGTAAAAAGGCTATAAAAGTGTCTAATAATGGTGTGGGAAAAATATATTATAGATAATACCTCCACTACCCAATAACAAACATGATTTCCACATGTTTCAACCACTTTCACTCTAATAAACCACTTTTACCCTAATTTACCATTTCCACTCTAACTGTACTTTCACCTTTGGAATCTAATTTTAATGGAAAAAACTAAAATTGAAATTATTTACCAACTTTAAAATTCTTATTATAAATATAAGAATGATTATATAAAATAAAATTTCCATGATTTATTGATATTAATTTTTGTATTATAACATATAACTTGTAAAACATTATTTTTAGAAAAAAGCGTATTTTTAGCATAATATTTATGTTTAGGAAAAATTATAAATCTTATTAGTTTTATTAACATTAAAATGTTTATAATTATTTTATATATATTAATTAAATTATAATAGGTCTAAAACTCAATTCCAACATGCAAATATTATATTAAAGAAATAGAAAAAATAGACTGTGTTCTATCATTACATAATTTTTTTAAAATGTTAAGAATGGGTCTTATATATAAACATAATATTTTAATATAATTAGTTTAACTATCTAAAATATATTTTTTATAGTAAAAAGGGTTTCAAAAAATATCATGGCATTATGTCATAAAAGTAAAAGTATTAGTTAAATGAAAATATTTCACCATTCACATGAAATTAATTATTTTAAAAAACACCAAAATTTAATCGTAGGATAATATTTTTATTATAAATCAAAAAATGAATTTTCTTTTGAAAAATTCAATCTTTATATTTTCTATTTTAAATTTTAAATAAAATCATAAAATACAATGACAAACTCTTTTTATAAGAAAATAATTTTTAAAAAATGTTAGTGGTTCTTATTATTAATTTTTATAAAATAATAAAAAATCTATACATAATAAATAAATGTTTTATTTTATTAAAATACTCATTTAATAATAATATGCTTAGTTTTATTTAATAAAACATACGATGTATAAAAGATAGATTCTTATGAATATTAATAAATTAAATAAAATTTTATAAAATTACCTTTATATTTAACAATAGATATTAATTTATTTCATAATACAATTAATATTATTTATACCAAATAATTAAAAAATATGTTTTAACTATATGAACATATTGTGGTTTCAATGTAGTTTTGTGTTGTGTGTGGACCAAGCCATCGAACATATTTGACTTAATTAAAGGAAATCATATTTGAAAATCTTGGTTCATTACAATATATATGGAAAAAATATAGTTAAAGTAGGTAATTAAAAAATATCTCATTTTGTGGATTAGGCCAACAGTGAAATTCATGGATTCTAAGGGCTAACCAAAGGATGTGGTAAAAGTAGGTGTCATGTTTCAAATATAGCCAACAAAATAATTCCCTCAATAACATAAAAAAATTCATGAACATTAATGTTTTAAAGATCAATAATCCTAAGGTATAGTTTTTATACATAATCCAAATTTATTAAAATAAGTTGAGTTTATTAGGTTGAATATGAAAAAGTGTTTAAAAATACCATGAAAAACTAGAAAACTATTTTTAGTTCGTTTTTCATGGTCATGAATATCAAAAATAATCCAAAAATATAAAAATTATTAAAAATAAAAATCTTGAAAAATGTTCTACATTATTACTCATTTAAAAATTAATTTACTTAAAAATTAATTCAAATCTATAAAAAATAAATTAAATAGTAAAATTTGATAAATAATATTCATTTAATCTCAAAGGTTATAAAAATATTAACAAAAATATTTAAGAAGATTAACACTCCCTCAAGAAATAAATTTTACTTCCACTCATTTGAACTCAAATACATTAAAATGATAATGGTAGAAAACCCAAAAGGAAGGAAATACACAACCTATGTTTATTTGGAAGAGTGACAACATTGAGTTAAGCTCGAAGTGATATCCATATTAAACCTAACAAGAAATCAAAAACAAAGTATAAGAAATTTATATAATGAAAAATAAAATAAAAATAAAGAGAAGAGTGGAAATAAGAAAATGGATAAGTCTTCGATTGGAACTCTAATTGTGTGTCAGTTTTTTATTACCCTAAGTTAGGCAGTTACAACACTTTATCCCTGATCTAAAAGAGGATGAGTTTTTCATGACCTAAACCACCACATGTTTTTATTCTAAACTTACATAACAAAATTCCAAGAGTGGGAATCTAAAAATAAAATAAAAAGATGTCAAAACCCCTAAGAGAGTTAAAATAGAGAGGTATATTTGGAAGGGGGAGAGAAAGATACGGTTTTGGTGCTCCCTATTAACTATCACAGGGTCCTACTCCATGTGATATACAAGTTGATATATAGTAGGTAGTCACATTACCATGGCCTCCTCAATATATTGATATTAGTTTAATTCCACCACCATTTTATCCTCAATGGAAGTCACTTTATTTTCATAATCATTTGACAAGGGTAGAGCTATTGTATCAAAATATATAATTTCAATATAAATTAGTCTAGAAACCAATTCAACTTGAATATTATTAAAACATGAATAATGAATAAATAAATATTCTCCTCTGAGTAGGTTATCCTAAAAATTGATATCTTTAGGAAGGCCAAATGGAAACTTAGTCATAGAAGGTGAATCTCTATTTCATATTCATATTCTAAGTCAATCCATATATTATCCTAATTTGAAAATTTGAAGTAGTGAGAGTTAATACTCAATTAATTTTCAATAAAATCAGATAAAAGTGAATTAAGGAAAAAATAATCTCCCTATGTAATAATGACACTAATTTCATCTTATTTTCCTAATGCCTTTTAGAGTTGTGTTGTTGGATATAGGGTTAGGTAGTCAATATACTATAATTTTTCATAAAATTACACCCCTTAGTGTATTTTAACAAATCAAGATATAAATAGAAGGGGGATGATTTTAATAAATAAATTGGGATAATTACTTACCATCTTTAATTTCACAAAATCATGCCAATATTCTTCCAATTCATTTTGATCCCCCACATGTGCATCATTTGGCATGTCTAATTCATATTCCTCTTCTATATATGGTTAAAAAATGTCAAATGGATATTATATGAATTCCTTTAAGTTATATTTAGGATATTAAAATAGTAATGTATGTGTAATAAGATTCACTTGTTCTTAATATTTATTTTTTTGTTATTCCCACAAAAAATATTTGATTTTCCTAACAGATGTGGAAAAGATATTCATTTGGTTACTCGCTTATTATACCATTAAAAATATATTCTCCAATTGCATATCTAATTTCTATTTTATATTGGAATTAAAATAATTCTATGTATGGGATGAATATTTAAATACAACCATATTTACATAAAAAATAAATGATATGAAATGATCTTCTATTTTTTTAGGTTTTGATTTTTTTTGAAATATTCTGTGTGAAAGTTTTTCAGATCCCTAGTAATTACATGAAATTCATGGGATGATTTTTTCACAAATTTTATCTAAATTTTTATGATTTAACTAGGAATGTAATATAGTGAAATCCCAAGGTCAATATCTTAAGGAGGCTATAAAAATGCACTATTTTTCAATAGTAACTATTTATTACTAAAATATACTACTCAATGAAATTGTAATATAGTGCATGGATGGGATAATATAAATATTTATGACAATATACAAATTAAAAACATAAAAGGAAAGAAAAAACAATGATGTCAATGAGAGATAACTATTTTTTAAGGAGTTTAGGGTTATACAATTATTGATCTCTAAAATATTCTCAGTATTCAGTTCAATATTTTGATTAAGAATTAACAGTCAACACACACTCATTAAAACTTTTACTACCCCACACTTAGACCTCTACATTTTGGGTAATACACCGTAAAACATTATCTACGATACCTATTCTCCACACATCATTACCAGAATTATACTCAACCATATAAAGAATTGTAATGATGAATAAGAGGTATAAAAATTAATGGGAAGAATAATTTTATAGTCGGGAAAATAGAGAGATGTAATACCTTAATAATTTGAACTAATACCAAAATATTATAATAAAATAAAGATAATCATTAAATTAAAAGAACTCAAAACAAAATATTTCTCCATCCCTTTAAACAAAATCCTAAGTTAATTGTCCAATTTTATAGAGATGAAATTCCCAGAGGGAGAAAATAGAAGATAAAATAAAAGAGAATAAGAATTGAAAGAGTGAAAATATATATAAACATGTACATGAATACTAAAAAATAAAAAACATCTCATTCCTTCTGAAAATAGATAAATTCTTTTGAATAATGTTGGGGTATAAATTTATAGAATAAAGGGGGTTTGGTTTCCCTCTAATTCTACTCTCCAAAATTTATAGAATTTTTCTCCAATTAAATGGTCAAATAAAAGAAAATGGAATTATTTAAAAAAATTATTCTAAGACTTATGTGTTCCCTTATAAAATTTCAGCTTCATTATCCACATATAGAAATGGTGATGACTGTATTTATAAAGAAAACTTTTCTCATTTGGCAGACTGTTCAAATTCTGATGCTCTAATTTCTAATGCATTTATGTCCTTGAGAATGTAAAAATATCAAGAATCCATATTTAATGAAAATTTTTATCAGTATTTTATCTATATTACAATTAAATTTCATCTCATTTTTAATGATAATTTGTGATATATAGTCTCATCATCAAAATTCATCAAAACTATACACATATTTCAAGGCCCCACTTGTATGATTCATTTGGACCATTTATAGATGGATTTAACTTTAATAATAGTTTATTGAAATGTATCCTAACAACAATTTTATCCAAATAATAATATTTTCACAATTTTTATTAGTATAGAAAATGTTATGATAAAAATAGAAAAATGATTTAAAAGACTAAAAAAGTCATTAATTATGCCATTTTTACAATTTAGATCAAATTATTACTATAACCTAAAAATCTGACAGTATTCCCTAAAATGATAAATTAGTGGGATTAGAAATATTTAATTAAAGGATAAAATATATGAAAATATGATATTTATCAACCCAACAAACCTAAATTTTTCACTCTCTAGAAATCATCAAATATCTAAATCAAAATCCACACCTAAATCAAAAGAGAGAAAATTTATATGATATTTTCCAAAATAGAATTATATTAAGACTCATCTATGAAAAAATAATTTCATTTAATTTTATTCACTCAAATTTAAATTATTTTAATCTCAAAAATACAATTGTAAATAAACCAAACCTTACCTAAAATTAAAGTTCATGTAACTCTTCTCTCAAGAGAAATTTAATACGAGTTATAATAATACTTGGAAAGTGTATATATCACAATAGTCCTATGAACTTTCTCATCTAGACACACCAAGAGTAAAAACAAAATGTTTTCAATCATGAGTGATTCTCCAAGTGATTTGGTGGATATGGTTTGGGGAGTAAAAGCATTTAAAAATTCAAATTCTTAAAAGTGAAGGTAAGACTCTTAAATACAATCTCATAAATATTTAAGTGAAATCAAAAGAAATATACCTAAGTCAATTATCCATAAAAATGTAAAGAATCACACCCCATTTTGAATGGCATGGTCTATGAGTCCAATAATGAATGTAATAAAGGATTACATCCTAATTATCCCCTTTTTCAATTTTATAATATTATTCAATTTAATTTTTATTTGTTTGTTAAAATGAGATGATGTGGAAATAAAATATAACGAATGAATGATAGATCATGCAAGTAATAATAATGAATAATTTAATCCCATCTACATTTCTATATTTTTCTTTTCTATCTTTTTCCCTTTTCTCAATTTTCAGTAGGAGAAACAGATGTTATGAATGAATTGAATTGAATATTGACTTATAATTATTCCTTATATATTCTATAAAAAAGGAAACACACTTCACACCACCTTGAAATCAACTGCTTCCAAAATAACTAACATGAAAGTCCCTTCCCCCAAATTAAAACTTGAAATATCCATGAAAAAATATTAAGAGTGAAGGCAGGTAAGGAAAACATATCTTGTGATGTGACATAAAACTATAAGGTAAATCTTGAATTCTAAGAGCTAAAAAAAATTATAAATAAAGGTAAGTATCAATTTTAAAATATCTCTATCCATATAAATTCCTCAAAAACATTATAAATAATTCACACACTCTAATGATTTTAAAAATAAATAATTACAATTTCTGGTTCTCACAAATATTTATGTTTTGATAAAAAAAAAGTGACATTATTAAAAATAGTTTTAAAATGTGATTTATGATACCCCATAGTACTAGAAAATTTTATTGATTCAGTGTTTCATGGTCATAGATTTTGAAAATAAATCAAACTGATAAAAATGTCTAAAAAGAAAATTCCTGAAAAAGTTCTACATCAATTATCATTTAAAAATATATTTTATTAAAATTAAATTCAACTCTATCAAAATAAATTCAAGATTTAAATTTGATAAAAAAATATTAATTAAATCTCAATGTTTCTAAAAATAACTAAAAAATAAAAAACCCTTAATTATTTTGATGCACCTCCATACTTAAATTTAACTACCTATCATTTCAAATCAAATTGATTAAAATGATAAGAGATGAAAAACCAAAGGAAAGGAAAGAAACAACATTGGTTTATTTAGAATCAAGGCATTATTTAGTAAAGATCCCAGTTTTTGTTACGTTAAACCATAAAAAACATATAAAACATAAGAATTTTTTGAAACAAAAAAAAGAGAATTGGGAAAACAAGAAAAGGGGTAAGGCTTAGTTTGGACCCCCCAAGTGGGTCCCAGGTTTCTATATCCACTAGTCAAGTAGTTGTAGCACATTATCAATCATCTAAATTAGGATGGGTTTTTCATGGAATGAACCACCACATTCTATTTATCCCAACATCAATAAAAGAATTCTGAAAGTGGGAAACCCCAAATAAAATAACAAAAATTCAAACCCCCAATGGAGGTGTATGAGACAAGTAATACATTGAAGCAGAAGAAGAATAATTTATAAGTGATATCTTATATGTGTCTCAATTTCCACCTCAATTTGATATAAAAGTTGATATATAAGGGATAATTATATCACCATAGTCTCCTCAAAAAAATTTCTTCTCTGAATTCCACTAATTTTTTCTCCTTGATGGCCATCTCTTTATGTTCATCATCACTTTTACAAGGCATGTTCTATTTATTCGATTCTGAAACTTCAGTATAAATGAGTTAAAAAAACAATTAATCTTTAATAATATTAAAACATTAATAATCAATAAATTAACATTCCACTCTAAGAAGGTAAGCTTGAAATCTGATCTCTTTAGGTAGGGAAACTAGAAATACAGTCTTAGTAGATACATCTTATTCTTTATTTTAATCTTCTAAGTTAATACATGTGTCAAATGAATCTAAAAAATTAAATGTAGTGGAAGTTAATTGAGAAATTATTTTCAGTAAAATCATAGGGTATTTAGTTCAACAAAGTACTATCTCTTTGAGTAATCTCTGCTTAAATTTCCCCATCTTTTATCAACTCCTCTTGGAGTTGGAGGTAGGTAGCCAATCTTCTATAATTTTTCTTCAAATTTTACAACTTGGGTGGTTTATTCTTATAAATTAAGAGATAAGTGGGCATTATCTTATTTTTTAACATAAAATATTGTAAAATTTCTTAAATTTTCACATTCCACAAATTCAAATCAATATTCTTCCAATTCATATTAATCTCCCACATATACATTAACTATTGTGTTTGATTCTAAGACCTCTTTTAGAAATAGTTGAGAATGTTTTAATGGATATTATATTTATTACGTCAAGGAATACTCATGTTCCTAAAATAGGAATTTAGGTGGAACAAGATTATATTATTATTCAATTTTCATTTGTTATTATTCCCAATACAAATCTTTGATTTAAATGACATAAGTCTAAAGGGTCTTCATTTGGTTACACTCTTCATCCAACATTTTAAAATTTTGATCCACTTGAATCCTAAATATATCTTCCTTGGTAGACTAAAAATCTTGTCAATCATATAAAAAATAACAAAAAATTAATATTTACCTAAGGAATAAAATATATAAAATTTAATTTTCTTAATATATATATATATATATATGTATATATATTTTAGAAAAAATAGTGCTTGTAACTATTGGAATCCTTAATAATGGAAACAAATTAATGGGAGTCATTTTTCAAAAATCAAAACTCTATAATTCTAATTTAAATGAGAATGAAATATAGTGAAATTTTAGGGTCAATCCCTTAATGAGTCCACCCACACGCACTATGTTCCTATTGAAACTATTTATTACTAAAATATATTACTCAATAATATAATAGTATAGTGGGGTTGAATAAAATAAATATATATTAAACTATATAAAATAAAACCAAAAAGGAAAAGAATCCACAAAAAAATAGTGAGATATAACTATAATTCTAGAGAGTCTACATTGATGAAATCATAATTCTTTAAAATATTCTTAGTATTGAATTCAATGCCGATATCAAGAACTATCACCCAACATGCTGCCATTAAAAATGTTACTACCCCAAACTATTACCTCTACGTTTAGGGAAATACTCTCTTAAATTTTATATAGTATAACTATTCTCACAACTTCACCACAGCAATGATACTCCACCATATACAATAATATAATTATTAAGGAGATGAATAAAGATAAAGAGGAAGAGGAAGTTAAAAATAGGGAAAAGGGAGAAACCACATGACCAAATCAATTTAACGAATAAAAATATCGTAGAATAAAATAGTAAAAAAATCATCGAGGATCAAGAACTTAAATAAAAACATTTATCCATCCCTTCAAACAAAAATTGAAGATAATTCATCATTTTTATATAGATGGGATTCACAGAGAGAGAAAACAAGTGAGTACAATAAATAAAATATATAAAAATAAAAAATAAACAGTTGTAATAATATTAAAATATAAAAACACATGTTTCCTACATAAAATGGATAACTTATTTGGGATGAAGTGGGGTTACAAATTTAAATGTAATAATGGTGGTAGATTTTCCTTCAGTTATTACCTATGAAAATTGGTCAGTGTGTTTACCCATTAAATAGAAAAATATCATAAAAGTGATCTTCTGTGAAATTGTTATTATATGTATTAATAATTTCCCCACAACATTTTAGATTCATTAGACATGTGTATAAAAATATATAACAAAAATACACGGGAAAATGTTTTCTGGATTCGAAGACTATTTGAATTATCATGCTCTAATTTCCCATTCATTTAGGGCCTTAAAGAAATTTAATTTCAATTAACCATATTTAAATTAAATGTTATTTAAATTTTCATCTATATTAAATTAATATAGATGCTCATTTGGTTCAGTAATTTGTTATATATGGGTGCATCATAAAAATTCATCAAACCTATGAAAATATATTGATTTTTCACTTGTGTGATTCATTTGGGTCATCTATGTTTGGATATAGACCTAGGTTTAGTTGAATGAAATGTATAAAAATAACCATATAATAATTAAAAAAATAATTTCAGAATTATGATTATTGTATAAAATATTATGATATAAAGATTAAAATAATTTAAAACACTTCACACATCATTAATATATTTATTCAAAAAGGAGAGTATAAAACAATAAATCCAAAAAAACAAGATTGGGATGACAACATCAAAAAACAAACATGAAAATCAATAATTAACAAATTTTAACAATTAATCTCAAATTATTTATAAAACCTAAAAATATAAAAAATTTCCATAAAAATGATAAATTTGTGGGAATTGGAACATTTAATAAAATAATATAATATATGAATGTATGATCTTCATAAATCCACAAAACGTAAACATTACACTCCCACACAATCATGAAATATCCAAATTAAAATCCACAACTAAATCAAAAGTGAGAAAATTTCCAAGATATTTTCCAAAATATAACTCCAAAATGTCTCATCAATTAAAAAACAATTACCTTTCATTTTCTTCTCTCAAATTTAAAATTTTCAATCTCAAAAATAAATCCATGACTTAATCACAAATTACCTCACCTAAAAGTTCATGTCACTCTTCTCTCAATGGAAATTTTATTTAGAGTTATAATTATACATTGAAATTCGATGTATAACCATAGGTTTGAAAAAATTCCCTTCGCTCCATACTATGTAACAAAAAAATATTTTCAATCATGAGTGCTTTTCCAAGTGATTTAGTTGCTATGTGTTATTGGGTAAAATCATTTAAAAATTCAAAGGCTCAAAAGAGGAGGGGAGACTCTTAAATACAATCACATACATATTCAAGTGAAAAACTAAGAAATATACCTCAGTTAAATCTCTTTTAAAATGTAAAAAACCACACAAACTTTTTGAATGGCATGGTCAATGAGTCAAACAATGAATGCAATAAAGAATTTCAACCCAATTATCCCATTTCCTTTTTGTTTTTAAATTTTTAAAATATATTTTGTTTTTTATGTTTTTTTTGGTTTTTCATGGAATATTATATGAAAATAAAATCAAATAATTGAATGATAGATTATACAGGTAAGCACAATTATGAATTAAATCTCAGGTCCATTTTTTCTATTTTTTTTATTTTTTTTCTTTTCTAAGAAAAGAACCAAATGATATATATAAAGTACATTGAATAATAACTCGTTATTGTTCTCTGTATATTGCTTATAATAATGAATCAAACCTTATATAAACCTATAATGACCTACTTCCCAAAAAAAAACATGAAATTAATTTCCCTCATGCCCAATCATGATATATTAATGAAAAAATATTAATAATGGAGGTAGTAAAGGGAAGATTTATATTTAAATATGGATTATACATATAATAAAATTATAGGATTATAATGATTAAATAAGGGTTCATGTAAGGTAAGTCTCATTTTTAAAATTTTGGAATCCAAAGAAATTCATAAATGATATCAAAAACATTTCATTAACTTTAAATATTTTAATGATAAATAATAATAAGTTCTGGTTCTCACACAAAATTTATGTTTATCTCAAGAAGGTGTGGGTATTGGGAATAATATGAAAAAGTGGTTTAAAATAACTCACAGTTTTGGAAAGTTATTTTGAATTAGTTTCTCATGGGTATGTATTTCAAAAATAAATAAAACTCAAAAAATCCTGAAAACCAAAATCTAGGAAAATGTTCCACATCAATAGTCATTTAAAAGATCAATATTTTTATAAATAATCTCAACTCTCTCAAAATTAATTTATAAGTGAAATTGGATAAATAATATTCATTAAAACTCAATGTTCTAAAAATTATGAAATAATGAAAATGAACCCCTAATAAGGTTGAAAAAACCCCCACACTTAAATTTAACTACCCTTAATTTCAGTTAAAACAATTTTAAAAATAAGGGTGGAGAAACTATAGGGAAAGAAATAATCTGGGTTTATTTGAAACAATGGAGTCCTTGAGTTAATATTCTAGTTACTTCCATTTTAAAACTTACAATAATTTAAAATATATAATAAATTTATTAAATAAAAAAAATAAGAGGTAAATAAAAAAGGGATAAGGCTTGGTTTGGACCCCTAAGTGGGTGATAGGTTTTTACTACCACTAATCAGGATATTTCAACATATTTTCACGAATAAAAAGGGTGATTGGGTTTTGTGGAATAAACCATAATATGTTATTTCTCCTAACATCCATATTATAATGAAAAAACATGGATTTCTCATATAAAATAAAAATATTCATCACCCCCAAAAGAGATGAAAGAGGGAAGTAAAAGTATAAAGGGAGAGGGGATATATGGTATAGGTTATCCTTGTTAACTATTATGGTGTCCTCCTCCATGAGATATTCAATTTGATGTAGAGGAGGTATTTTCATCACTATGTATCCTAAAGCTCTTGTTCTTCTTTGAATTCCACCAATATCGTCTCCATGGAGGTTGCCTGTTTATTTTCATCATCACTTTCCAGGCCTAGAATTATTGTAGCCAAATAAGTAATTTCAATATAAAGGATTCCATAAAATTATTCATCTCTAATAATATTAAAACCTTAAAAACCAATAAATCAATCTCTCTATTTGAGTAGGTTATCATAAAAATTGATCTCTTCAGGAAGGACCATTGGAAACTCATTCTTAATAGGTTCATCTTATTCCTCTTCTTCATCCTCCTAGGAAATATATGTTTTAATCAAATAATAGAATTCAAATAATTTGGAGGTAATGATAAATTCGTTTTCAGTAAAATAATAAAGAACTCAGTTCAAAAAAAGTTTTGCTCCCTGAAAAATATCATTTAAAAATTCCTCATATTTTCTCAATGCCTCTAGGATTTGGGTTGTTAAAGTTAGAAGTAGGTAGGTAATCTCCTCTAATTTTTCTTCAAATTACACCACTTTGGTGGTGTATTCTTTAAAAGTTATAGAGTTATAGAGGTGATGCTTTTTCATTTTAAAAGATGGTATAATCACTTAAATTTTCACATTTTATGAAATCAGACCAATATTCTTCCAAATCATCTTAATATCCCACATCTTCATCAGCTATAATGTCTTATTTAGATACCTATTATAGTAATGGTTGAGAAATTTTTAATGTACATTCTATGAATTCCTCAATTCAACCCCATGTTCCTCAACTAGGAATATAGGTGGAACAAGCTTCAATTATTCTTCAACTTTAGTTTGTTGTTGTTCCAGCTATTAATATTTTATTTCCATGATAGAAGTGGAAGTGGTATTAAATTTTTTTACTTGATACTTCCACCATTGTATAATTTTTCTCCATGTAAATATTCAATTTCTCTTCCCTGTTGCACTCAATATTAGGCTAAGAATAAGAAAAATCTCTAAAAAAAATCATATTGACTAAAGAAATAAAATATATGCAACGAACTTATACTTTTTTATATATTGATTTTTTTAATTTTTTGTGTTATTTATAAAAATTAATGTTTTCAAGTTATTGGACTCTGTAAATTATTACAAATTTATGGGGGCTATATTTTGTGAATATTAACTCAATATTTATTATTTACCTAATAATGCAATATAGTGAAATACTAATTTTAATCTCTTTAGGACGTCGCTCACACACACCATTTTTAAATTGTCACTATTTATTCTTAAAATATAATACAAAAGTATAAGAATTAAGGATATAATAATATAGTGAATATATTGAATAATATATGAAAAAAAGGTCAGTTCCAATCCCCCTTATTAAAGAAGAGAAAAATAGTTATACAAATAGGCTGAGCATACGACCAAACATGAAGAACCATTATTAATTAAATTACCAAAAACCTAAAGAGAAAAAATTAAATATAAAAGTCTAGATGATTACAATCCTCATAGTCCTCATGTTATTTGGAATATTCTATCAAATAACTGAAGTGATTAGCCTCGGGCTTCCACCCATCTGTAAAAGAAGTTGATCAAGTTCTCATGTTGCGCTTATGATAGGAGTAATCCTTCATTAGTCTTTAATTATTTATTAGAACCGATGGAAAACATTAAACACCATTCTTCTTTCCTTTGACATTATTGTACCTATAGAATTTCTTTAGTTCAGGATCATCATCTTACATATCCTTCTATTTTTCCTCAATACTTTTTCGTTTCCATTACTTACTTATCACTTCCATGAATGGAGGGAATATAATATATATTTAAAAGTTTGATTTAAAGAACCTCTTATCCAAGTAGACCTAAATATTTCTTTTAATCTAAATTGAAATAAGATTCACTCTAATTTCTCCTCGAGAAACATTCCCTAATTCCTACCCTATATCAAGCTCTAAATTTGATTTCTAAAAAGGGCAATTAGCATCAACTGATGAGTTACCCATTTTAGAGTACACATAAAGATATATAGGATATATAAATTTAGAGATCAGATGAACACTGACCTGATTTTTTAAAAATAAATATTATGGTAAGACCCAAAAATGATTTTAAAAAAATAAAAATCTTGATATCTTGCATAACATGTAATACCAAGATTTAAACGAATTGGGTTATACTATATAAATATTATTTTTAATTAAATGTGATAATTATAACATATCAATTGAATTGGTGGGTATGAATATGATTATAATAATTATGAAATATATGTATAATGGTTCTTCTAAATACAAATGTAGTTATTAGTTCTTATTAAATAAGTACTTAATTTCTAGTGAAGTCATTGTATGCATCATAAAAGATGTTTATTACATTTTGTGCATGAAGAATTTAATTAATTTATTCCAATTTTACAAATATTACGTCATATAATGAAAATAATTTTTTAAATCATAATATTAAAATTAAATTAGGGTGATATTTTGGGATTTTAATAAAATGATAGATTTAGTAGTGAATAGTAAGAAATATTGATTTTTCAAATACTGTCATTTATTTTCATTAAATAAATTAATTTTAAAATTATCATTCTATTTTTATTTGGTGTTATTGTTATATATGATAAATATTATTTATAACATTCTAATTAATTTCATTTGAATCAGCAATATTCACGATTCTGAAATAAGTTAATTTTTAAGCTTAAAAACACATTTTTATAAAAAAAAATTATTTTTACACAATTATATTAAATTATATTTATTCCACATATAAATATTGAATATTATAAAATGGATACCATATTTTTAATTAGGATGATCAAATTTTTTAAATATTTCTCTTTTATATTTGTACACATGAGTAGTTATTATGATAAATATTTTTTACATAAATAAAGTGTAAAATGTGTGAAGTGGGGTTAAATATTTGAGATAATGTCTCAAAATTGACTCAGAACTTTCCTTTATTTAATTTTATGAGATGAATTAGACCATATATATCCTAAATTTGAATTCGTGTACTTTGTATGCCATTTTCCATTGATAATGACTCACTCAAAATCTCTTTTTTTAAATTTTCTTGAAGCCACATTGTGGGTTAGTGAGAACCGCACACATCATAATGAAAATAAAAACATAACATGATTTAAAAAAATGCATAAACAGACATAAAACACCATGACCATATTCAAAAACACCCTCATGAATGTCATTAACCATCCTTGTCGTCATCACTGCCTCATCAGTTGATCTGCTTCCAAATCTACGGTCATGATAACAAAATAGTAAAAAGAAGAAAATAAAAAATCCAAATTCAAAAACCATCATCATTCTTGTCCCACTCAACAAATCACCAAGCATCGCACACCCAGACACACCATACACATCGCCTCACTAGCCTGCCAGCAAGAATCACTCTGGAAACCTTCGTCGCTGCCCCTATCAGAACTTTCATCATCTCCATCCAAACACACATCAATGTCCACCACCGAAACCGAATAGAACCATACCAGAAACCCAAGTCCGAACCACCTCCAAATGAGATCCATCCATAGCGATAGCATATCAAGCAAAAACCTCAACACTTTAAAACAATAAACCCTTCAAAGAACAAAAATAAAAAGGGAAAGAATGAAACGGGGAAGAAGCCCTGAAGAAACATGGATGGGAAAACCTGAATGAGGCCGGGAATGAAACCCTGAAAGGAAAATCCACGGCCACCGATCTATATGGCCCCATAACCCCTATGTGTCCACCGATACAAATATAACCTGGAGAAGAGTGGAAAAATGCTAGGTCAGAGCAAGTTTTAGGCGGTCTAGGAAGAAGAACGGGTAGAAAATCGAATGAAACGGGGGATGAAACCCAAGAAAAAGACAAAACCAAGAAAGAAGAAGGGGATACCAGGGGTTAGAACCCAAGGGAGAAGATATTAAGATTCCTTGAAGATCCATGGCCACCAAGACGCTAAGCCCAAATCCACAAGAATCCAACTCTCTGGAACCAACCTGGGGAGATCTGATTCGCCGCCGAAGAAAAGATGGGTAAAACCCTAAAGAGCTGACATCGAGAAGAGATTGGGATGAAAACTATAGAATAGAAAGGCCATAGAGGCAGGAGGCGGATGGAAAAGCATCGTCACCAGAATAGTCTCGAAACCCTACACGTGGGTTAGATCAGAGAACCTAGAAAATAATGAAAATTCCAAAATACCAGTCCCTTACTTTTAATTTCACTTATATGTTCACATAGAGATAAAAATATGTTATGAATGAATATAAAAATATATTTTTAAGTTATTAATTTATATTTAAGATTTTATTTTTAAAAAATAGTAATGGAATAATTAACATACATTCTTACACAATGCTAACTCAGTTAATGGAAAACATTAAAAAAATCAATGTAAATGATTTTAAAAACATCAAAAGTAATATTATTTGGATAAATTTTAGCATAAAATGATTTGTATTATTAAAATTAATTTATAATTGAGGATAAAATCGTTTATATTTTAATTACATACATATCTTAATGCCTTTAAAGTCAAATTAAATGAATAGTCCCAAAAATGATATTAATGATATTTTATGTTAAAGAATATTATATTAAATCTTTTAAAAACAATAAAAATCCATCAAGAGGTTAATTAGGATAACAAATTTTAAAAAATGGCATATATTTTCAATTTTTTATCCAATTTTTTATCTTATAATTAAAATTAATAACCATTTAATATTGAAGAAGTTATTATCACTATTAATGATAGAATTGGGTAACAAAGGGGTTAAACTAAAAGACAAAGTTTAAAATACCCCTTAAACCTATAAAAAATTTACTTTATGAAGGTATTTAGACCATATCCTATCATATATTATAAATTATGGACAAATTTTTCCACTTTCACATAAAAATTAATTTATATTATTTTAATATATTTTTTAATTCCATGTCTGTCCTTTCACCCACTTATAAAATGACACCCTCCTCTCTTTTCCTTACACCACTATGACCAACTTATATTGAAAAAAACATACCCAATTATCCTATAATCTTCCCTACACATGAATTATAATTTCTTTTATTCTTAAAATACTATTCCAAGGGTCCTTAAGAATTGATCTAAAGGAAGTCTACCGAAAAAAGGTAATCCTCTAAGCTGACCTCTTTCAATTTATTTATTCTTATACCCCCTATAAATATATGGTATTATTTATAAATTAATTAAATTAGTTTCATAAATATAATAAAATTTCATTATGATTATTTAACCATCATTATCCACCCTCATTTCTACAAATGGGGAATGAGTGTATAACTCGTGTGTACGTGTGGACTACTACCTCCACGTAGAAATATAGTTCATTTTACGTCACCATAATTCCAAGATTGTTATTATGATGGATTTAATAGTTATATAAGAGATTTATGGGATAAATATTATTCTGTAATTATAATATATATCTACCTTCTTACCTTTCCATCTATTGTAATGTTATAACATCACTCGTGCGTACAAGTGTACTACCACCTCCATGAAGAAATGTGATTCATTTTTCATTTTTACTTTACATGGATGGTAATAAGTTTAAATATAATAAATATATATTTTATATATAATATAATTATTATTATGTAAATTTGAACTATTATTTACCATTATTTCATTCCTACCATTGAAAAGTGGAAACATCACTCATGCGTACGTACAGACTCCCATCTAATATAATTCATTTTTAATTATTACTTTATATAAGTAATTAAAAAAATTTACATGATCAATAAATATTATACTCAAGAAATTATTAATATTAAAGATATTATGGAACCATGATCAGAGTACAAGTACCAAAACTATTGAACCCAAACATTCATGAAAAAGGAAACAGTTAACTCCCGAAAATGAATATTTCAATAAAGAATAATTAAAAAATAATTATTAAAATGTTATAATTGAATAATATATGATATTATAATTATTATTATGCTAATGTTATATAATTATAATGAATTTGAATTTATTATTTCGGATAGTATAACACTTATGAAGTAAGCTAAAAATGAATTAAGGGGATTTATCATCTCATTTTTATTTTCATGAGATATATACCATATTCACAACTTGTTTCCTTTTTTTTGGAAAATATACTTTCCATGAATGTATTTTATGATTATTTTTAGGAAAATTATGGCGACTGAAAATTCCATCTATGGAAATTTATTTTATGATATTTTTATTCATAGATTACAAAATTTGTAATGGTTTATCCTCTCAATTTTTCTTTTTTGAGACATACGTTATATTATGCATCAATGTTTTTTAATGAGTTTCATATAAATCCCATTTTAAATATTACATCATGAATATACTTATTTTATTAATATTTGAAGATTATTTCTAAATTATTCTTTCAAGGGGCTTACAGTTCAAAGGTTACCAAAGCTGTAATGGATTTATATTTCAATCCCATTTTAATGAGAATTGATTATTATTGAATTTTAATTGAGGAAATTATATGATACTTATATAGTAAACCCATTTAATATTTTTTTATTCTCTATTTATTTATGTAATTTTGAATTTTTGGTACCATTTATCTGCTTGGTAGTCAAAAAATTTTAGAATTTGTTTATGAAAACTGATCCTATTTCTCCATTTTTAGTTGGAAATTATTTTCTTTTGTATCCTTGTTTTATAACATGTTTTCAATAATTTTTTTACTATGATTATTTAAACTCATTATTACTCATGTTTTAATTTTTTACAATTTTTTTTTAAAAAAATATTCTTCTTGTCAGTTTCACAATAATGTAATTTTTACCAAATATGTGAACAAAATCCTTGTTTTAACGAGTATGATATGACCCAAATTTCAATCATAGTGACGGCTTAATTCTTTGAATATTCGTCTATATGTTTCCATGTTTATTTTAAAATAAAATATTTTCTATAATATTTTGGAAATATTTGGATTTTAAATAAGTTGTTTCAAAATGAAAATGGTATTTTACTCCAGAAATATTTCAATGATATTTTAAATAAAATTTTCATCTATGATAACATCCTTTGATGTTAACGATGATTTACTAAGGATATGATATAATGATATCATCCTTATTTTTCTCTATATGGTTTATGACTATTATGATGAGATTTTTACGAAACCCATTTATTTTACCTACGTTATTCTATGATGAAATGATGAAATATTTATGAAACTTATTTAATTTCCATATGTTATGATATGAATAATTTTTTATGATCTTGTGGAAAACATATGTATGGTTTTCATTATATGATGGGTGGGCATGGATTTATATATCCCTCTAGTGAATTGTATAATTATTTATATCTTTTAATATAATTATATCTGTAAAGGGGACTGAACCAAATTCAGTATAGAGCTCTATCCACTATGATAGTCTTCGGAGTGAACCTTGACTACGGATTTGATAGTATATAGAGTGAACCCAATCCACTACAATAGTCATGGAATTAAGCCTAAAACATGAAAATTATTTTCTATGATTATGTGTATTGCAAAGACATATTTATTAATCTTATGATATGTTCTCATGTCTAATGATTTAATACTGATGATTCTTCACACTTATGACCTATGTATTTTGTTATGACAAAGCTTTTTTCCTAATTTATGATTAATTTTCTTTGACTTATTACGTATTATTATTATAAGTTATGATCATCTTCTCATACTCTTATTTTTTTATTATTCTAAATTATGATTATTAGTTGATATCACTAATGTTTAACATTACTGAGAATTTGTTCTCACCCTTTCTCATGTTTCATTTCTAGAGGTTACAATTAAAGGTTTTAATTATGGTTTGTCTAAGGAGAATTCTATGTGTGAAGAAATTTTTTTTGTTACATTGAATAAATTTCATCAAATAAAAGGATTATATATCTAGAAATCAAATAAACTGAACATTTGTGGTTTTGGAATAGATTGTAATATTATGTAATGAATATTAATATAATAAGATGTAATATATTTTTGATAAAATTATTGGTCAGTATAGTTGGTATTAGGGTAGAGATTCATTAATTTACATAGATTAGTATTAGATAAATTTTGTGAAAACATTGGGGATAAGTCTTAGTGTAAGAAAAAATCTTAATATATTGGTAAAAAGGATATTAATTTGTTTTCATAGAAATACATCCATGTATTGATACTAAAAGTGGATATGGTTTTGGAATAGATTCATCTGGAGGTAATAACCCCAAAAATAGTTGGTTGTGTATATATGGACCATCATTATGGTTCATAGTGAAAGGGACCTCACTATGAACTTGGTTTGATAAATTGTGAGTATATTCTCATATTAATTAACATTTAGTTTATAAAATATTATAGAGGATTTTAATATATTAGATCATGGATAGACTACGTAAAATCTAAGGTGTCATATATTAAAAGGAACATATCATGATTTTGAGTGTATTTTCATAATTATATAATTACAAATTATCATAATTATTTCTCACAATATTATTTTTATTTGGTTTTAGTCAATGGATGGAACTAGGAGGGATATTGTTAATGTTGAATAAGGTGAAAAATGTAATGATTTTTCTCTTGATAAACTAAATCATATGGGAGATGAAAGGAGAATCTTTTTTATCATAACTAATCATCAATCGTGATATATTATTAACAACATAAGTTTAAAAAGATTTCAAATAAGAGGAAGATATACTTTTATGGAAGTTCATGTGGTAGTGACCATAGAGGAAGGAAAGTTCAATTTTATTCATGATAAGAATATGGGAATAGGATCCCAGGAGAATGCCTCAAAGGGAAAGGATGATATTTTTTTGTATCAAAATTAAGGTCATAGTCAATTTAGTTTCGAAGTAATTCGATGTATTATATATGGGGAACTTGGGAAATATCCATGTAAATTATCTAATAAAAGGGTTAACTTCTATACCAAGGAAGGTACTATTCTATGCTAATTTTTGATGTGGAATGATTTAAGTGTTTATGTTTTAGGATTCAAGAATTATTTTTACGATTTGTTTTATCAATGATATTATGGTTATAAGAATCATAAACCATTTAAGTATTTTTCATTAATAGTTTTCTTTAAGGATTTTCAAGAATTTGTTGAATGATACTGATAATGTAGAAAATGGATTAAGTGGTATGGTGATATTTTTGGAAAACACATTATCGAGGGACATATAACCCTTAATATGTTTTGGTTTTGAGATAATAATTTTTAGTTGGGATACAAATATGATTAATATTTATAACATTAATGGAATATATTTATGACCTTAGAATTGATTGTTTATTTGATGACCAAGTTATTTATGTGATCCTTATAAAGTTTACTACATTTTTTATATATAATATATTAGATATTTTGTGATTTTATTTTATGAATAGGTATAGAATTATGTTTTAGAATCATATATGCTTTTAGTTAGGTTTTATAGTGATCTAGGTTACTAGTATGTTTTAATAGAATATATGATCAAGGTATTGACATGTTTGGTCTGTGAAAATATGAGCTAATTTATTTTGTTTGGAGATAAATTTTAAATTTGATCTTGGAAAAAATATTTGATCATATAATTCGGATTTTTGGTTTTGATTTTGTGTATGTCTATTTTAGATAAGTCTTACAGTTAATTATTTTTGGAATGAATTATGTTGAACTTTGGGTGTTATTGTTCATGTTTTAAAGATTAATGTACTATATTTATGCATATTGTGTAACTTATGGTACCATTTTTTTGTTTTTGGTAAATATATAAAGATAGGAGGAATGAATTTTCATTATTTTATAGATCTCATGATCCATTAAAATTTAATTTATGTGATTTAGGAACAAAAAATTCATCTTGAATATTCATTTCTTGGAGTAAGATATGAAGTATAAATTGATCCAAGAACAACCAATGGTTTCATTTTATCCTATGAAATATAATGAAATCAAGTAAATATATCTTCTCATGTTATCTATCTTGATAGTAAATTAATACCTCAACTTTAATAAAATTATCTTGAAATAAAAAATTTATCATTTTACCTTTATTTCTAATGAATATATAGTCTTTGCAACCCTCATTGATTTATGGTTTGGTGGTCAATAACTTTCTCATGACTATGTTTTCTATCACTCTCCATTAGTCCTTATGTGTTAGTTTTCTCCCCTATGTATATATTTTAATTTCTCAAAAATTTTATCATCATCTGGTAACCTAATTATTTGTTATTTTAGGTTACCTTTTTATCTCTCACTTCCCCTTTTTCAAAGGAAGTTTTGTTATCCCTTTGTAGGATATTAGTTTACAACAAAGGTATTTCCAAATATTAAACCTTTGATGACTAAGATAATATTCTGAGAGTTTAATTCATTTTGGGGAGAGAGAATATAATACCCTAAAATTTTATATTAAGATAATAATAATATTTATATCTTCCTTAACATTCAATAATGAGCTTTATGGAAATTGAGTTATATTATAAAAAGATTATTATTATTTAAATGTGATGATTATAACTTATATGTTGACTTAAAGGGTATGAATATGTGTTGAAAAATTATGAAATATATTTATAATGGTTATAATAAATTCTCATTTATTTATTAATTCTTAATAAATAATCTCTTGATTTTTAGTGAAGTCATTTTAGTCTTCCAAAATGCATCTTTTTCAAAAATGTTTTTTTTTTGCATTTTCTACATGGAAATTATAATTAATTTCAACCAATTATAAAAATTTTATTTTATAGAATTAATATAATTTTTAAAATCATCATATAAAAATTAACATACTGTTAATTGTTTATATTTTTCTATAATGATTGATTTTTCTGTGAATAGTGAAAATAACGATTTTTAAATACTATCATTTATTTTTTAAAAATAAAGTTATATAAATATATTATTATATTTTTGATTTGGTCTTAAATTTACATTTTATACATTTTATTTATAATAATTTAATTAATTCTATTTAAATCTTCAATATTCAAGATTTTGATATAAGTTAATTTTTATACTTAATAAAGCATTTTTCTAAAAACTGCTTTTCATTGCGTTTTATGAATTTATATTAAATATTATTTATTCCACATATTGATATTTAATAATTATAAATTGATACCATTTTTGGAATCATGATTTTAAAATATGGTAAATAGGTCCCTTTTATTTTTTTACATTGTGAATAGTAACTTCGCGAAATATTCGTCACCTTAGTAAGGGTAAAATGTGTAAAGAGGGGTTAAAACTCATTAATGTGTTCTCAAAATTAACCCATAACTTGTATTTATTTAATTAAATGTGGTTAATTTTATAATATCTAACATAAATTTTAATATACGGAATTTTTGTGCCATTTTCCTTTGATAATGACATTTATATTATTTTATGTAAAAAAAATTCCAAAATATCACTCTCTTGCATTTAATTTAAATGATATGTTCACAGAGGGACAAAATATTTTATGAAAAAATAAAAACGTTTATTTTTAACATGATTAATTATTTTTTATAATTTTATATTTTTTAATAAAATAGTAATGTTATAATTACCGTATATTCTTACACAACGCTGACATAGTGCTTGTGCATGCAGCGGAAAAAATTAAAGTAAATGATTTTAAAAACATAAAAAGTAATATTATTTTGATTAATTATGGTGAAACATAGATTTTATGGTCTAAAATAACCTATAATTTAATTTAAAATAGTTTTTATTTGAATTACATACATGTCTTGACGTATTCAAATTCCAATTAAATGAATGAACCAAAAAAGACATTAATGGAATTTTATATTAAATAATATTTTAATAAATAATTTAATATATATAAAAATATTAAAAAAGAAAAATTAGGATTTTTAATGGTATAAAATTTCACCCCTTATACATTTATAAGCCAATTTTTAATTTATAATTAAAATTACAACCCTTTGATATTTAAAAATTCATTACCATGATTAAGATTAAAATTAGATTATAAAGGGGTTAAACAAAAAGGTAAGATTAAAAATACCAATTAAACATGTTAAAATTTTAATATTTAAATTGATTTCAACCATATAATATATTATCTTTGAAATTATGACCACATGGTGCCACTTTAACATAAAATGAATTTATTATATTTAAATATTTTTATTAATTCCATGTGTGTATTTTCCCCCACATATAAAAGAACACCCTTCATATCTTCAATTTACACCACATTGAGCCACCTAGACAAATAAAATCACGACCAATTTTCTTATAAAATTCCCTATAAATTATTTATATGTGTTTTTATTCTTAAAATACCACCCCAATGGTCCTTAAGAATGGATCCAAAGGATGTCTACCAAAGAAGTGGTAATCATCTTACCTGAAATCTTTCAATTTATTTCATCAAAAAATTCCCATACATATATTTTATTAATAATAAAATTATAAATTATGTATCCTAAATATACTTAAATTTTTTAATGATTATGTAACCACCATTATCCACCATTCTTTACATCAAATGAGAAATGAAATTATAACCTGTGAGTATGTGTTCACTACTACCTCAATGTTGCGATATGATTCATTTTTCATCATCATAATTCATGGATAGTTTTTATGAATAATTTAATATATATATATATATTATATTTTTGTTCTAATTATTTTGATATAATTATATCATCTTATCTACCTTCTCAAATTTCCACTCGTTGGGAAGCAATAATGTCGCTCATGCGTACGTGTGCACTACCACCTCTTCAAAGCTATTTGATTTGTTTTTCATTTTTTTTCTTTATATGGATAGTAATAATGATATATTTAATATTTATATATGATATGTATTATATAATAATGATTTTTTTAAAAGTTTAATTATTAGTTATCTTTCTTTCATTTCAACCAACAAAATGTGGAAACATCACTTGTGCATTTGTACAGACTACCATCTCCATGTAGTGAGGTTATTCATCTTTCATCACCACTTTATATGAATAAATATAAAATTTTACATGATGCATAAACATAATAATAATTACATGACTAAAATTATGGAGATTATCAAACCAAGTTAAGATTATAATGACCAAAATTTATGAACTGAAACTTTCATGAAAAAAGAAACAGTTAACACCTGGAAATGATGATTTTAATAAAGAATAATTAATAAAATGGTGATTAAATGTTATAAGTTGGTCATATATGATAATATATGTATTATTATATTTATTTTATATAATTATAATAAATTTTAATTTATTATATATGATTTTAGAGTGATTATGAAGCAAGTTTAAGTTGTGGTAACTGGATTTCTTTTCTCACTTTTCTTTCTATGAGACATATAACATATTCACAACTTATTTCCTTTGGGTGTTTCACATAATCCCAATGAATTTATCTTATGATTATTTTTATGATAATTATGGTGATTTTAAAATGAATCTGTAGTACTCAGTTTTTTGAGATTTTGATTCAGATGTTACCAAAGCTGTAAGGGTTTATTGTCACAAATTGTCTTGTTTGAGACATATGTTATGCAATGAAACAATATTTTTTATGAGGTGTATATACAACCACATTGATAGTTACATAATTATTATACTTATGTCCATGATATTTAAAGTATCATTTGAAGTTATTCTTTTATGGGTCTTATGATTCAAAATTTACCAAAGTGGTAAGGGGTTTATGTTTCAATACCAATTTAATCAAGATTGTTTTTTCCAAAATTTACATTGAGGAAATTATATGATACTTATCTAATAAATGCCTTTAATTTCTATTCTCCTAATTTTATTTATATAATACTTATGTTTTAATACCATTTTTCTCTCTTTGGTACTCAAAATAGTTTGAAAATATTTTTAAGAAAACAAACATTATTTATCATATTTCTATCAGAAAACATTTTTATTCCATATCCAGGTTTTATAAAAAAATTTATATTTTTTTAATTATGATAGTTTAAATTAATTTTTACCCATGATTAAATTTTTAAAATGTTTAAATAGAATATTTTTTTATTTTTCTAACAAGGTACTTTTTAACCAAGGTGTGAACAAAATATTTACTTTAATAGTTATGACATTAACAGAAATTCCCACCATTATGGATACCTAATTATTTAAAAATTAATTTATAATTTTTCATGGTTAATTTAAAATAAAATATTTTCCAAAATATTTCATTAATATTTTGATTTGATATAAGTTATTTAAAAATAAAAATTGTATTTTCCTCAAGAAATGTTCCAATAATCATTTATAGTAATTTAATATCTATGACAACTCCTTTAATGTAAATTATGCTTTATTGGGATATGATCTAATGATACCATACTCATTATTCCTCTAGATGTTTTATGAATATGACGATTATATGTTTATGAAACCCATTTATTTTCCATGGGTTATTCTATTATGAAATTATGAAATATTTATGAAACCCATTTCATTTCCATGGGTTGTGATATAATGAATGTTTTTTGATTGTATAGAACACAAATGTATGGTTTTAATTATGTGACTTGTGGTCCTATAATTATATTGTTAACAAATTCATTGGGTAATTATGGATATATCATGAGATAATTACAAATTTAATGTGGAGTGAACCTTGTTTAGTATGGGACTATATCCACTATGATAGTCTTGGGAGTGAACTGGCGAAGGATATGATTAAATGAGGAGTGATATCAATCCAATATGATAGTCTTGGTAGTGAGCATTGACTAAGGAAATGATTTTTTGTTATTATTTGTATGGAAAAAACTTATTTATTAATCTTATAATATTCTATCACGGATCATTATAGATTATTAATGATTTTACACACTTATAACTTATGTATTTTGTTATGAAAATGCATTATAAAATGATTTATGATTAATTATCTTTGACTTATTGGGTATGATTATTGTATGTTATGATCATGTTATCATACAATTATACTTATCTTATGCTCACTTATGATCATTGGTTGATATCTCTTATATTTACCCTTACTGGGCATTAGAGCTCACCCTTTCTTATATTTTGTTTCCCTAGTTTATGAAGAAAGGTTTTTATTAGGGTTTATCTAATGAGAGTTCTATGTGAGAATATATTTGTGTTATATGTTGAAGATATTTTATAAAATATGATGATTACTTATCTAGCCTCTAATGACACTAAATCATTATAGTTCTATCATAGATCATAAAATTATGTAATGAATATTCGTCTAATATCATGTAATATATGTGTATGAAATTTATGGGTTTCTCTAATGATTTCCCAAAAATATCTATTTTTGGGTACATTTATCCTTGATTTGTAAACTACCATCCTTCACAAAAGACCTCTTATCAGAAGCCCTAACATTTTGAGCATGTTTCGAGAATGTCCCCTAGAGAGGATCCTCCCTAAATTTAAAATGAAACAGTTTCCAAAGAAGACCAAATTTTATAGGATTAATCCCTAATCCTAACTTTCTCACTACCCAAGACCTTCACCTATTCTTAAATGGAGATGTTTCATTACTCGGAACAAAAAATCACACCAATAGATGGTGAATAATCTATTGATTTAAAAACATCCACTTGTAGTGACTACTAGAGATATGAGGAAATGAGGTCATCTATTTTCTTTTCCATTTTATCTCTAGATATAGTTTTTTATCCAAAAAATTATCTAAAATGTCCCAACTAACATGGATATCGGCTTATATAATACGTTTTTAAAGACAATCAGACTCCCTAACATGTGTACTAGCACTATATCCTCTATTATTATTATATTTTGGGGATTAGAATGGTTTATAAACATTCCCCCCATATAATGTCTTATCATTCCTAGTAAATGAAAAAAAGGGAGAAAGTAATTTTCAACTTAAATTTTCTTTTATAATGACCAATGATATTATAATAAAAACAAAATTTAGGTAGATTCTAATAACAAATCCTATGAAATAACTCATCATCACATGTATCCTTTTCTAATTTTTCAGTGAGAATGGAATTTAATTACACCTCAACTAAAACCTAAGAAAAATATCTAAATATTTCATGTTTAGCCTCCATATTCATTTTTATAGGGACACTAATTGATGATGCAATATCATGAAAAATTTAAAGGAACTAAAAGATCCATTTTTATCTAAAAAAATACTAAAACTTGACAAAAATAATTTTTATTTCAAATTGATTGAATATTAAACTCTATTTTTGAATATATATATATATATATATATATCATTTAATAAAATCCAAACCATAACACTATGAACTTTATTTATTGATTTGGTAAGAAATATAAGTTTAAGAAACTATGAACCATTAGTAAGCATCTATTATTAAATATCCCAAAATCTATGATAAGAAATGAATAAGATCACAAAACTTCCATGTATTCGCACATTTAGGAAGAATAACCCATCCAATAATGAAAAACATACATTTACATAATCTTTCTATGATCACATGTGGCCTCACATATACCTGGGTAATGATACTCCACCATATTCAACATTATAATTATGAAGGATAATAATGATTATGAATGAGAAGAAGAATTTGGTAGTAATGAAATGGGAGTGAACTCAAACCCCAATCAGTTTAACTACTTCCTAAATTTTAGAATAAAATAAATAGAATCATTGAAGTGTGGTAACTTAAATATAAACACAAACCCCTCTATCTTAAAAAATGTTGAAGTTAGTTCTCTATTTTCATGGAAATGAGATTCATTAAAGGAGAAAATAAAAGAGAATAAAGAGAGAGAAAGAAATTAAAGAGAGAAAATTAATATATAAAAAATGTATAAAAATATTACAATATAAAACACTTACTTTATACTAAAAACCACTAACTCTTCAAAGTGATGTGGGTGTATAAATCAATAGTAAGGAGAGGTGGTAGGCTTCCCACAAATTTTATCCTCCATAATTTGTTACAAGTTTAGCCCATTAAATTTCTTAACCAAGGAATGTGGTCTTATTTGAAATTTTTACACTATATATAATGAATTATACCATGAAATATTTGCATCATTATCCATTATTTAAAACTTTTATGAATGGATTACTGTAGAAAACGTTTCTAGCCTTGTAGACTTTTTGAATTCCCATTCTCAAATTTCCCAGGAATTTATGGCTTTTAAAAACTAAATCTTAAAAAAATATAGTTAAATAAAATGTTCATATAACACTTATATATATTAAATTAAAACTTTATCTCATTTTTTTAGTATATTGAGATATATTGACACATAATAAAAATTTATCACAACAGTGCATAGATTTTGAGGCCCCAACTACATGCATTATTTATTCAATCTATGGATTGATTTATATTTGGTTCTAATTAAATGAAATGTATCCCACTAAACATGTAATCCTAAAAAATAATTTCAAAATTTTTATTAGTGTTAAAAAAATTATATAAATATAAAAATTATTTAAAAAAATTAAAAATAGATAATTATGACAATTTCACAATTAAGTTCAAATTATTCCAAAATATTAAAAATGTGAAAATTTACCTAAAAATTAAAATTTATGTGGTTTAAAACAATTAATTAAAAAATAAAATATATGAAAATATGATCTTCATCCACCACACCTGAGGTCACCAAGGGCATGCATCCAATCGATCATTCCCTCAAAACAAAACCTTCATACCTTAAACACTAACACACATGGTTCATTTTACCTTACTGAAACCCAAAGTATCTCATAGGTCTACACTACATACTCGATATCAACACTCGTGCACTGATATAATAACCCAAAACATCTATCCATACTATTTTCTCTAATATACTCACCACCCCTAGATAACACCTCTCTTGATTTACCCTCTAATCTCACAACTCATCTCAATAGCAGTAGGAAAACATCATGTTACTAAATCATAGTAATTGTATAAAAAATATCCAAGACACGTCTAAAAGGAACTTGGATCTCCCATATATGATATAAAATATATCTCACATAAGTCACCACTCACATGGCACATTCCTTGTCTCGTCTCAATTTCATAAGTAAACTCATCTTCCAAAACACTCACTCAGGGTTCCCATATATACATATCAAACATCACATGACAATTCATCAACCAAATATGGTATTCATCCTCATCAGGAAATAGTATATGATACTACCTTCTGTAGAACCACAATATCATCTATCAACATATAATGATATAATCCTATGATGATCCATATTGAGTATACCATAGTCAAACAGTTTGGTTATGTATAATTCCATAAGAAAACTATATGGGAAAAAACTATATATGTTATTTTTTAAAATTTAACTAATTGAACACCACTTTATTTTCGAAACCATTATCATATAACCTCATAGGGTCTAATCATGAAGGCATCTAATTCTCGTACTAACCCATAAGAGTCTTACTATACATCCCTTACACAGAGGGAATATATGGTCATCATTAATTAACATTACACCATAAGATGAACATGAACTAGCATTATAATAAAATATGTTGTGTTTTAATGGATTAGAATTCCACAATTATGTAATATAGGGAAACTCTGTTTAAGTTGTTGTTGACACTATAAATAACTAAAGCCCCATTATTTGGGATATCAATCACACACAAGCATATATATGTCATGTGGATATTACATTCCAAAAATGATGCATGTAAATTGTCCCCTTTCTAATGGGAAAAGATCCAAAACCCCATAAATCCTCAATCCATAACACAAGTGCATTGCATTAGGTGAAAGCATATAACTGTAAAAGTAAAAACCAAGAATAGAAATCCCATATCACTGGTAATCATACCTTCCATCGAAAATAGTGTTTATGACACACTAGTTAAAGGTGTATCACAATATATATTGTGTCTCTATTACCTACTTAATATAACCCCAAATATTAAGAAAAAGATAAAAAAAGATTCTTTGATTCCACTTTGTAATGCGCCCCACCCTGGACCACTCGACATTCCCCAAACTATAGGTCGCTACATGCCTTCAGGCGTACTTCCCCATATGTCGGAGGCCTCCAACTAGTAGTGAGGGTTTAGGGTGTTACCATAGGGAGGACATACCCTCATATTAGTGGAAAAATAATCAAACATCATCCATGATAAATAATAAGGGATTTTGGAACCAATAAATAAATCTATCCTATAATAAAATGTAGTGTTGAAGCATGTAGTCGTACATCTTAAAACTGATTGATCATCAGTATGATCACATATTCAAAATAAATAAAACAATAAAAATATAAGAAGGCTCTACCCCCATCTAAGTGCCTCATTACTTCCTAGTATCCAACTCTATCTATGATGTACAACTTGATTATGCAGCACTGAGACTCTACCCAACTTGAACTTACAAACATTGAAGTATAATTGAGTGCATAAGTTTCATGGACACCTGAGCAGGGTGTGGGTAAAACTCAATAGGGAACCACCAACAAGGACCCTAATAAAACTAGTAAATACAATATCTGCACATGTGATATGCACAAAAAAATTAAATGGCACCAAATCATAATGAATAACCACTATCAATCCTTAGGTTCTAATGTGACACCCAAGATGGATTATACTTTCTTCAGTCAGTGTTGGAGTGTCACTGAGCTCAGGAAATAATCATGTCAAATAAGATCAGTCTCAATAATTGTATAGTAATATATGAAAGAACTAGATCATAAGTAGTATCCTATCCATTCCACGTAGTTTCAGGCATAAATTTCAAATCCCAAGTAACAACCTAGAAATTACATTTAGACATAACAACAAAATAATAGATCACATCAGGGGTATTTGATATAGGAATAAAGACAAATATTAGGATATAACGTAGGAATTATGTTTAGTTATGAATGTTGAATCCCAGGTAACTAAACCCAGACATTATATAAAATAATGAAAGCTAAATCTTGGGTAATATATTAGGTATTATATATAACATCAATCCAAAACACTAGATCCTAGGATATCCCCTAGGAATCTCATTCATAAAAACTCAAGGGAAGTGCATCCCTCTAGTGAATTCTAATGAATAAATAATAAACATGATTTGGCCAATGCAAGGACCAATCAAACAAATCCAAGGTTTGTATCCAAGGTGCACATCTTATCATCTTAATTATAGGAACAACTGGCTCACACAATAATTCTTTGAGTTATAAGGGGAAACCCAAAGTTGGAAACACATACTCTCTTATGTTATCCCCCATGGAGGTCAATATATCAGTACGGAAGTCAATGAGGTCCCCTAGGTCTCATAATAGATCGAACACCCTATCTGAGTTCCTCTATCTCAAGCTCAACTCTTGGGACAAGACTTTAACTCAAAGGTAATGACATCTCTCAAATTATTCATAATCATAGCATGACCTCATTGACTTCATAGGAAATGTGATACTAGTATTTCTATAGAGATAAAACATAATTCCCATCTCTCTTCCAAAGATCTTATTACATCAGTCACTAACCCAACCCATTCATTATCCCACCCAAGTCATACACACCAAGGTAATAACATACTAGAGGGGTAGGACACTAACATCACAGTATTCTTATCTATCCCAAGGGTTATAAAAAATCTCAAAGTCTCATCATGGCCTACTCAGGCCACTCATCTCAGTGACACACACTCCTCTACAAGGGGGTATCTAACGGGACCTTTAGTAGGGCCACTATGTTTACTAATTTTATCTAACTTATGACCTTAAAGTTCTATAAAATCTCAATTCATACATTTTATGATCATGAAATCATCCATCAGCGGCCAATGAATTAAAAGAATACACAATGGATAATTGTAAACCTTGGAACATTGTTCATTTCTAGAAATTTTATATTAAAAATATTTCATTTAATTAAAAATCGAATCCCCCTTTTCGGTGGGACTACATTTCACATTCTGCATACCAAAAGTATAAACCAAATGATTATACTCAATGGTGAATCTACCTCAATTGATTTTTTTTTCATTAATAAAATACCAACCACTACAGTATAAGCTCATATAAGTATAACCAGTCATTCTCTATCAGTATGAGGACTTATCTCAATCTATAACACCCAAATTGATTAATCATAAAAATTTAAAACTAATTATTCAATTTAACATTAGTATGTATAACTACCAAAAACTCATCCATTGATATCCATTAACAAAAAACTCTAGTAATGCGGTAAGTCCCACTCATAATATTCACCTAGACCTAATCTGTATAGAATCCCCAACACATGTCACCAATTCAATATATAATTTCACAAAATTTAATCTGAATCCCTATAAAAATTAATTGGTAAACATACCTACAATCAAACTGAGAAAAATAAAATGTAATAATCCTCCTAGGACATCCTATGGCCACATCATGGAAAATACCCATTATCTTGGATGTTCTTTACCATGATCTATAGAGAATAATTTCCAAATCCCTAACATAATAACACTAAAATTAGAGGTGATGAATAGAAACAAAAAAATGAAGGAGAATGTGAAACTCACCCAAAACTGATGCAATAATCAATACAAAGATCACCCCAATCCATGAGAAATTTGAGGGGAGAAGGGGAAGTATCTTGCTATATATCCCTCCACACACACCATTATTTTGCCAGAAATCCATCGAGCCAGCTGGTAATATAATTGTTTGACCTTAAAAATGCACCTAGGTCCAGATCACAGTGTTACCAGTGGGGTCATGTTACGACAATCTCCATCACCCAATTAATTTAAAGTGTTATAAGGGGTCATAGTATAATTCTCCCTAGAAAAAACACCCACAAGGCCTAACAACCTTTATAGTGTGACACCCTCCTCTATATCACATAACAGCACAAAATCTATCTTTCTTGATGTGACATGCTACAAAAAACAGGAATTTCTTCTTAAAACCTCCTAACCATTATAAAGTGCTTACCTGAGAACCCAAGTCACTCATCAAGTCTCAAATAACATCTAAAACATCTTCTTAATATACTTCAACTCCCAAAATTTCAATCCAAATCTTATCTCTAAAAAAGTCCCACACTCTAAATCCAAAATATATAATTCCTTCTACATTTTATAACCTAGAAAAAGACACATGGTTTCACACTAATCATACTCTATCACATTTGTGGAATAAAATTCAAATTCATTGATCTTAATTATATCCCTGGATTTGAATAAAATATCCTATTTGTATTTTTCTAAAAAACATGTTCTTTTAACATCTCATTGTTAATAAGAGTATTGTTAAACTCCACTAAAGATAAGTCCTCCTTTTCATCTAGAGTATAAGTCAATAGGTAAAACATATATTGATAGTTTCACATTAATTTCTTAACAATATTAACATCTTCAAGATTATCTATAAATCCTCTATTGTGACTGAATTCCTTATTAACTCTAGTATATTGATCATAAATTTTCTAATCTTTATACATTTTTATATCTTTAAACATTTATCTCTAGATTAACAATTTAACCACTTTTAATTTGATATTTCCTTTATAAATGTTCTCAATATTGCCGTAAATTTCCTTTATTTCATGGAGTCCAATTACTTTAGAATTGAATTTATCAAATAAAGTTGATAGAACTAAATTTTTATCATTTACATCTATATATAAGTTTATCTTGTCAGTAAATTTCAAAGGCGAATCTCTCAATATGGGTTGAAATCCTACCACAATAACATTAATTTCTTCTGAGCCTTATGATATAAGATAAATAAGAATCATGTTCTTCCATCCATGAAAGTTATTTCCATCAAAGATAAAAACACACTTTCTATTGAAAAAGATAATATTCTATATATTTTTCCTTTGAAATAGTATGAACTCATATGCATCCTAGTTATTTCTAATTCCACTTAAAGAGCCCATGTCAGTTAGACTTCCACTGAGTGGGGGTAAATAAGTTGTAATGGATTCCACGTATTATTTCTTAATTAAATTTATACGGCTATTTAAGATCATGATCCAGTGTTTTTAAATCACCCTATCACCTGTATTTAAATATAATAAAAAGAAACACAACACACAATAATTTTTACAATGTTTGGATTTAATGAGTAAACCTAATCCTTATTTTGGTTTGATTGTTATTGAGATATATATTATATCACTATTTAGGTTGTAGTGATTATAATTTCTTTAAAATCACACTTTAAGGGTGGGAAGGTGTCATTTTCTTCCCATGTATGGTTTCATCTACTTCTCAAATACAAAATCAAATTGTATATATGATAGCCACAAGTTTTATAAGGATCATCCCTTATTCTTGGATGTGAGAAAGATATCAAGTACTTTTTCAGATGTCTCAGCATGAAATATAAGATCGTGTTTCTCTATATAGGTGTTTGACTTCTAGAATAGTATCAATAAAATAACATGCACTTCAACCTTAGTTCTTAATATTTCAGAATGATTTATGCATGCATGATAACACACATACACATGAAAATCTGCTTTTTTCTCATAATAAATCCTTTAGATAATCAGAATAATCCTTTATTCCCTAAACATAATAGATCATTATAGATGTAACAATAATAGATATCATATCCTCGAATCCTTGATATAGAAATTATTCAATATAGAATAATATTACATTGTTAATATTTAGTTATCTCTCATTAATTTTCAATATTTTACATTTTTATATATTCATATAATTTCATGAATAATATTTCTATATTAAAATATTAGAACCTCCCATGATTTTTGATCAAATGTTATTCTATAGTAAACATATTTGTATAAGCCTTTATCTTGATTAAAATAAATAATTTAATATATTTGAATTTAAAATCTTTATGCATATCATCCCATGATACTATCATTTAATCTTTATTTAAATATCCAAAAATATTGTCTTGAATCCTGAATTTGACCAACAACTAGTGATATTTTATATTTAATGTCCAACTAATCATCATAAAATTCAATTTCATTAAATAATATACGTGGATTTACCTTTATAAATTATTAAAGTGTTAGTCTCAAGGTGGTCCACTCATATGAATATGTTCTTCATAGGAAAAATAGAAAGTGTGCATGCATTTGAAAAAAATACAGTCAGTATAAATTTTGTAAGATTAAATGGATCTTATGAATTATCAAAAATATCTTATAAAGCATCAATAATATATTATAACGTCTCAGAAATATATTAAAAATTCTCAAGTATATCTCACAATGTCTTCGAAGTATCTTATAAAGTTTCATATGAGTTTCTTACCTTTTTAAAATTTCAATCATCATCAATTTCATAAGAAAATATGTATTCTACAAATTCTCAGATATATATTACAAATTTTGAGAATATATCTTATGACCTTAATGAATATATCTTAAAATTTTATATCATTCCCATACTCTTAGAGTTATTCTTGGAGTCAATCTTATGCTACTCAGGGTTCATCTTATGAATTCATATGTACTTATTCATTTATATAGATCAAATAAATTATATATTTATTCAAATAACTAAATATACTGTTTAATTAATCATCATATATCTCTTAACAAAACAAAATCATTTAAAACCCTTTTTCAATCATCCTTCTCAACTTCAAACAAATAGTTTCAAAAAAACATAAATTTATTCAACAATTCCATTTGGTTCTTCAATGTTTTATCAAATCTTGAGAACACTGTGGAATATTTTAAGGTATTTTCAATTAAGGAACATATGAAATATAAGGATGATAACATGAGTACCATTTAAGAAACATTGGTCAACCTTCGGTAAAATTTTCCATAAGGTAAGGTCACTACTATCCTCCCACTCATAATTTCAAAGAGTAAGTAATATTCATTACAGATGATGGTGTAAAGTATATGTGATGGTTCACTAGAAAGAATCCACATCCTCATTTTGATCATGGGTAGGTTTATGATCACCAAGTCAAGTTAATAACCTTAAACAATGGAACTTTCTAGGAGGCAACCAAAATTCTCCTCTCTTCCCTCTTATTTTTCATTTTTAATAATTACACAATGTTTTTTTTATATAAATACAGATCAATTACTTCTACTTTCCTTTATTTTAACCTTTTTTTTCAATAAATGGATATATGTATATTAATGTGAGTACGCATCGTGTGTTATTATATATGGCATGTGTTTGTTTGATATGTGTACCATGTCTTTTCTTCAATATATTATATATATAGTATTATGTTATATATAGATGAATTACTTATTACATTATATATATTATGTTTATAATAAATATAATATAATTTATAATTTAAATAAATATAAATTAATTAAATTAATGGGAATTAATTGCGTACCAATGGAACAATTGCTTCAGGGTATCTGAGTTGTCGCTAATTTTAATCCCTCTAAGATGTACATCAGTATAGGTTTCATTATTTTTATATCTATTTTTATTTAAAAAATGTGTTATATTTTTATAAATATTAAATATAACAAACTATGTCTATATAAATTGATGATGAAATTGGATATATTAATAGGGTATCTTCTTAAGTCCAAAAGACCCAGGTTTGAGTATTGTTAGATGGCATATTTCCATCATAATTTCACTTATTAAAGCCACAAACCATTTTTATTATTTTATTACATGTATATATATATAATATATATATGAAATGAAAATAAAAAAAGATAAATAAATAGATATATAAATTAATAATGATAATTATTATTCCTTAATTTTTAAAAAATAAGCATGGATATAGAATGTGGATAGAATGATACATGATATGTATTTCACTTTAAAAATCCCTTTTCCATTCATTCATCAAGATGTTTTGTGAGATCCCTCATCCCCAAATGTTTTTTTATTTTGTTAATCTTGGTCAAATGATCAAAATCAAAGCATCTAGAGAGCTTCTCACCTTTCAATCTCTTTCATTTTGATCCTCTGTCGAAGAAAGTACCCCTATCACCCGCATTTCATTAGTTATAATATTTTTTATGCCTTTAAGGGGTGTGGATAAATTTTAGAAGAAAATTAATAGTATATAGTAACACACAAATAATTCATGACATGTAGTTTATATATAGAATTTGATAGTGCTTCGATGTTATACATGACATGTGAGTTTGGTAAACATCATTTTCTATCTCTACTAGCCAGAGTAACCATGTTTTCTGTCCATCTAGTACATTCCTTGGGTCCCCGACTATCCATACCTTGCTTTTATCATTTATATACATCATGTAACTTCTCTACATACCTGATCATTCTACTTATTAGTGTAAACATACATTATATGATTTAGGAATCAATACCACTACATGAAATATAAATTGTCTAAAAATCATGGATTATATTATTTCACATACCCAACAAGACTGAGGAATATAGCCAGAGTACATGGGTTGATATCATTGTTTTATGGAAATTTCATGTACTCATGATTCATAAATCATGTGTTTTCAAAAATAACATTTTTATTTTCTTTATTTTTATTTTTTTATTTTTTCCATCTTTTTTTCCATTACTTAGTTCCTTAGTGAATAGGGAGAGACCTTCTTTAAGTGAGAAGAACCCTGAAACATTGATGGATGAGGAGTATCCTACCTCACAGGGAGTCCTTATGAGTAAAAAACTTCAGAAATACAGATCTATAAACCTCTATCATTAATAGTGTTTCATTTTGATAGGACATCATCAAATGTCCCACCTACATCCTCTATAAGAGCATCATTAACAATATAAGCACTACATCCTCATCCACCAGCTATTTTAGTATCATTCTCATACTATTAATCATATGAATCACATTATAGGGTAACACCTTCATTCCCTACTCCACAACCATACCCCTATCATAATATCCATATATGCACATATTCCTACAAAAGAGTCAAGATCTGTATACATTTCCTCCATATAGGCAGACCAGGGACTACTTTTTGGAAATTTTTTATTATATATTTATATATATATATTCTCGTAGTGATGCTTGTCGATGTGTCTATTCATTTTTATTAAATTGATGGCCAAGTCTCTATTAGTCACATCATCATCCCACATATACTTTTATTACCCATTCATGGTGATTTATGTTTAAACTTTTCCATTTTTTGAGATACATGCCAACCAAGGATTATTTTATTCATGTATATTTGTTTTTAATTAAATTATTTAATTACTCCCTTGGTCCCATGTTTTTTTGAATCTCCATTATGTGAAATATAACCTATACTAGTGGACCTATACCAATTTTCTGAAAAAACTATTGGTATAAGTATGGTTTTTTAAAATTTATACCAATTTTTTGATGAAGTCGTTGGAAAAAGTATGGATTATGGCCACCTATACCAATGGTTTGACCAAACCATTGGTATAGGTGAAAATATATTTATGAGTAAAATTAGTAATAATTATAAATAATTGAAAAATAGTTTTTTTTATATATAAATAAATAATTGTGCATATATGAACATCGAAGTCATTGTACTAGAGTGGTAAAGATTTTGGAAAATAACTGGGTGGTCTTGGGATTGAAACTCACCACTACTAATATTTTCAATAGATGACCTATATTAAAAGTTTTACCAAACCATTGATATATGTATTTCAAATGAAATTACTTATAAAAATAATTTGAGAAATGTTTGTATAGCCCACCAATACCAATGGTTTGGTCAAACCATCAGTATAAGTATTTTATAACATAAAATAAATCAAAAATTCATAAAACCTGTAACACCCCAAGCTTCCACGGAACGTTTCCCTTTGAATAATACGATAGCATGTGTGGTACGCAACTTCACGTTCAAACACACCAAAACCAATCAAACATGCCGTTATGAATTGTAATACCCAATTTTTGCAATTTTATAAATTTTAACATTAACAATGGTCCTCATTTTTGGATTTGGAATATCAAAATTAGCATAGGATGAATTTTTATTATTTTTCTGACAACATTTAATTTTTAATGAATAGTGAAAAAAACTGCGTTATTATATAAAGATGACTTTTTAATTTAATAATTAATTATTTTTTTAAAATTTATTTTTGGTCAAAATAGATAAATAATACCTATATATGTTAAATATAATTCATTGGAGTCATTTTTCAATAATATTATATATATATAATTTTATTGAACTTTTCACCATCTTTTACCCACCTCCTCGGAGCATTTGCAAATTTGCATAAAACATAATTTTCCCAATTCTGTGAGTTGAATTTCAAAAAAGTAAGACACACTGTTTATATTTGTAAGTAAAATGTGGTTCAATAATATGAAAATAATTTTTGGGGAATAGTAACTTTTTACTTTTATTTACCATGGTTAAACGTAAATAGGGTAATTAAGGGTAAAAATGATATTATTATTACCCTAACACATGTCCTTATTATATTGGATAATTGTAATTCGACCGCAAACAACCTCAGGAATAAAATATGATCCTTTAGGTTCCCTTTGATTAGATTAGGACATTTATTATTATTTTACTTAAAGAAGAGTTAAAAGAGTTAAATTCAATGTTTAATAACTAAAACAATTTTAATATTGGGTTATACGAAATATAAATTCTACTATAAATATTAATTAGAAAGATAAAAATATTTCCTACATAATGGTATTTTATTTATAATTTTTATACATTAAATAATTAAATTTATTTATGACACAATGATAATGCATTAATTACCATATTAATGAAAGATTAAAATAATTGATATTATAAATATCCAAATAAATATAATTTGATACTTTTAATGAATTTCAAAAAAATTATAGGTTAATAAGACATGTTAGGGTTGATTAAATGAATTATTTTCTAAGTAATAATTCTATTATGAATTTAACAAAAATAATTTACCAAATAGTGTCAAAATTAACAAAAAAGAGTTTTTTAAACAAATATTATATTATTAATTTATATTCTATTCCAAAAAATCTAATTTTTGGCCAAAGGGCTTAAATAATATTATATATGTCACTAATGAACCAATTTAGGTTCTCTTGGTAGTTTATAGTATGTTCATTAACCATATAATATAAATATACAAAGAGACATGGTAAAAGTTAAAATATTTAACTAAGAGTTAAATATAAAAGATAAGGTTAATATGATGACCTAAACCTGTCTAAAACTTATTAGATGAAAGGTTTTCGACCCATCCCCACCTTATCCATTAAATAATCCATATTTTAGCCATTATAAATTGAAAATTATTTTATTATAAAATAATATTTCAAGCTTTTCCTAAAGTGACCCTCACCTCTCTTATAAAAATCACTTCCCCTTCTCTCAAATTCACACCTTCAAAGCCATTTGGATCGGTCAAACCCTTCCCAAATATCCTCTAAAATGTTCTACCTTCATCTTAGTGTCCTTATTTTAGTCAGAAAGCCAACCTAGGGATCCTTTTTTATCAAATCAAAAGGAAGAAGCCAAAAGAAGAGATAAATATTTCATCACCTCTTTCAAGTTCTTTTCTTCTTCCACTTCCTCTTTCAGTTCTGTTTCAATTCTAAAATAATAACTCTAGTATGTTCTATATACTGTGATGTTATTATAAAAATGGTAGAACCATATTAATTATTATATCCATCCTATAATTGACAAAGTCTCCATACATGCATAAGTATGTATTACCGTCTCTACATCTTGGTGTAGTTTTTTATTCAAACACTTCGTCATTTGTATGGGTATAATAATGAATATAAATGATGTAAATAATAAATATAAATTATAATGATTCTGTATATATGATATACCATCCAATTATATATGTTTTTAATATTGTAGATGCTAGAAAACGCCCAAGGGCTGAAGAAGGTTTCAAAATGACAAAGAGAAGTCATAATCGGATTCGGCGATCCAGTCCGGGGGGCCCGGAGGAGTCACGTGAAAAAAATTCCTAAGTCCGTGAAAAAATGTGCCATGCATGGAAGGTTCTGGTATTCGAGAGAGTTCGACGACATGGGCATGAAATATTTCATGCCCCATCCCCGCATGGTTGACATTTAGTGCCACCGACCTCGGTGCACAATTATTTCACGCCGACCCATTTTTCGCACCGCCAAACACGTATAAATAAGAAGGCAGCCCCTTCGACTTCTGAGCTGAAAATTTTTAACTGGATCTCGTGTGCAAAATTTTCCTTTCATGAGTGAAAATATGGCTTTCAGGTAAAATTATTTTCATGCCAAATCACCCCAGGTTCCACCTTCGCACGATACCCCCTTGGTTTAGACTAAATTACAATCCCTTTGGGGTCTTCCCCCTTGGCGCAATCCATTCCACTTGTGCGCAGGTCAGCCAATTGCGATCAATCCCCTTCAATTGTGCGCACCCCAGTCATTACGCGCAGCCTCTCCCAATTGCGCGCAATTGGTACTCCTTCCGTGCAATGCATTCTAGTTGCACGCAAAACCTCACCTCCATTTGTGTGAAATATTCAATGATTTTGTGCCAGCTTGATGATTTTCGCACAGGGCTGCTTATTTCGTGTGCAAGCCTCAAAGGTTTCATGCAACTCTACAGAACCTTGTTCCCCATACTCCTTGGGCATACCTCTGTGCGTGTGTCTGATGTTCTTCTTATAGATGTCTTTCACAAGTGTCTCTCCCACCTCGGGCATCCACATCGTACACCATTTTTCCGTACGACATTCTAGGCTCGTACAAAGTAACTTAAATGTCCCATGGATGGTTCTTCCCATTACGTTGCTACGCCTCATGCTTCTTCTCATAGGCATGTTAAAGGATATTGATTTTTCTCATAACTATGCTAATGTGGATCCCTCAATGGTTCGCTCCTTGCACCCCCTAGCTATGGCTTTGCCTGCCCCCTCTTTGCACCAAGGAGTAGAGGTTACCGGTTATATAAGTCCTAGGGGCGTGGAATGAACTCGCCTCATCTAAGCTGCATGAAGTTAAACTACCAAGAACCATCGTCCTAATCACATGATGTTAATGTGTGACCTCTCCCCATGCCACGCACGCAAGGCCCCCCCCCCCCCACCATGGACATTCTCCACACCCATTCATCTTCTCGGGGATGGGATCACCCCTCACAGGGAATGATATCCTCCGGATCAGAGTGGCATTTGTCCGTGGGGAAAAGGTAGCCACCTTGCAAGAAACCCCAAAATTTTCTTGTATAAGGAATCATCCCTACTACTCCATTCATCTTCAGTCCCTAGGGCCATTGAAGGGAATGGTAGAGAAATGTCCTTCTCCTTTCTTCGGTACCAAGTCCCCCTCCCGCTACGCTTTGTCACCTCGAGGCTCCATCCTGGAGTAAGTCCCAACCACTTCATGGGCAACTAACCACGCATAAACTCCTGTTTCCTATTTGGGCCACTCCATGCGTAAGACCCACTCCATTTCCCATGGATGCACCTTTCGCGATGTGATTTCCGGGTCTCTGTTATCTCTTGTTTCTCACACTGAGCATGACTCACGTGAGATTTGAGCAACCACTGACCATGGAAACCCACCTTGGGCCGCCCCAGAGTGTAAGCCCCATCCCCAACCCAAACTATGGGGACTTTGATCCATGCCAAGGAATGGTACATAGGAAGCCTTCATGAGGTTCAAGCCCACCACCCGGTCGTTCCGACCATGTCGATTCACCACCACCTTGGGCCGCCTCAGAGTGTAAGCCCAAACCCATACCCAAAGTATAGTGAATTTGATCCATGTCAAGGCATGGTATGTAGGAAGCCTCCGCAAGGTTCATGCCCACCACCCTGTCATTCCGACCATGTCATTCACCACCACCTTGGGCCGCCTCAAAGTGTAAGTCCCAACCCATACTCGTACTGTGGGGACATTGATCCATGTCAAGGCATGGTACGTAGGTAGCCTCCACGAGGTTCAATCCCACCACCATGGGCTGCCTCAGAATGTAAGCTCCAACCCATTCTCCAACTATGTGTACTTTGATCCATGTCAAGGCATGGTATGTAGGAAGCCTCCATGAGGTTTAGGCCCACCACCTTGGTCCACCTCAGAGTGTATGCCCCAACCCCATTCTTGAACTACTAGAACTTTGATCTATGTCAAGGCATGGTATGTAGGAAGCCTCCACAAGGTTAAATCCCACCACCTTGGGTCACCTCAAAGTGTAAACCTCAACCCCATTCCCAAACTACGAGGACATTGATCCATGTTAAGTCATGGTACGTAGGAAGCCTCCATGAGGTTCAATCCCAACACCCATCGGTTCCGAACACCTTCACATCCAGTTCGCCCCCATCCCACATGACGTTAAACTGTACACCCCATCTTGAACTATGTGGACTTTGATTCCCTGCCACGAGGATACGTAGAAAGCCTCCATGAGGTTCGATCCCATCACTCATGTCTCATCCTAATATCTCCCTCGAGCCTATGTGTATCGGGAGATCATGCCCCAACCCAGAGGTTCCACTTCTTCCAGGTCCAATCCATGCATCCATTCTCACAGGTCTCCTCCTCAGGTGACCCATAATCCCACCGAACTACACGGACATTTATTCCCTACCATGGGGATATGTAGGAAGCTTGTTTGAGCCTCAATCCCAACTTCACCATTTCTATTTCCGATGCATTCGTCGGGGCATGCACACCCGATTGGGGTTCGCCTCTGATGCTTTCGTTGGGGCATGCACATCCGTCAGGTCGTCGATTTGCAATGCGTTCAACTAGGAGTTCACCAGACCCCGTGATCCGTCACCAGGTCCCACCAAGCAAACAGTGGGCCTAACGTGAAACTCTCTAGAAGTTGGGGCAGTCAAGATGTTGAGCATCCTATTTTGTGACATTGTCAGTGTGGATCCCTTTTACCAGCCACAGAAGATGGAACAACACTAGGGCACTGGTTTTCTATTTCTTTTCTTATCAGTATTAATGAGTTCATCTCCCTGCTTTCAGGAACCAAGTTGTTGCATCCGGGACTCGATCACCACCTGCCCACTGGCATAGGGGCAGGGGCAATATCGACGTGGCCACCCTGCGTGGTTTGGCCTCTTACATGAAAACCTCAATAGCCACGCTTGTTGGGTGACCACACCCCCTCTCCCCATCAGAAATTATCCATCGAAGGGTAATTAATGACCTTGTACGCAGGTATGAGGAAGAAGGGATCATCCCCACCAGGGATATGGCCCGCCTAGATCTCGAGGTGGTTGTGCCTCACCATCAATGCCACCCCCTAGGGCCGTGAAGGGAGTCGCTGATCCCCACTCTGACATTCAATAATTTCAAGATCTTGTCCCCGAAATTCCACGACAACTCCCTACCCTACCCCGACGAGGTAGGGGATGTCCGGGTCAGTCTGGTCGGAGTCCCGCTCCAAGGGCTCCCGGTAAGGGATCCCACTAAGGGCTCCCACTAGGGTGTGCCAGTGTCGTTGCCTGGTTCCCCAAGCCAAGGAACAGGTAAGCCATTTTCCTACACCCCCGTCTTTGGTTCACCTAACTTAGCACCAGTGTCGAGCGTAAATGGAAGAGGATGCCCACCATGGGGAGTCAACATCAGTGACTACCATTGCCCGATCCACCGCTGACTCATATACCCAAATCCATGCATATGTTGAGCAAGGAAAGTTATACGCCCGACCTGGATCGAGGCCCCAACCTCTTCACAGGCAGTCTAGGTCGACTCTCCCAGTCGCCGGCACGGGCTGTGGTCTCCACGGACCAATCCACAGAAATTCCACCCAGTGTGGATGACCACTCCGTACAGCCACTACAGAAGGTGCAGTTCCTCCTTGCTTCCAACCTCGGCTTGGAGGTCTGCCCCGTGCCACCTTCAACCTATGCGAGGGTCTTCCCCATGACAGAAACACTCTATATGGGGGTCTCTCTAGCGCTCACTACACTGGGTATGGGATCACTCCCTCTACTGCATACCGAAGGTATGAAGACAGCGGACGTTCAGTCACTCGCCAACATGGAGGCCCTCCAAATGACCTCGTACTAGTCGGTGAAGTTCCTCCTCGCCCTAGTGGCCAGAGGGGTGGAGGCTAACTTCACTCCACCAACGTCCAACACGGAGCTCCTACCCGTTCTTGGCTTTACAGGTGGGAGGATCTTCCTCGCAGTGATGTAGTCTGGGGAAGTGAGCATGAAGGTCCTACCCATGCTCCTACCACTCCTACCTCTGCTTCTGTTAGCACCGGTGGAGGTCCTTCCCACTCCAGTGCTTCCCACAGAGGTCCTCCATGTGTCCCATTCGATATTTTCCTCGGTGCTCCTCACACCACGGCCCACCCTAGCAGGAGATCTCTCCTCCCCAGCACTAGTACAACCGAAGGTCCTGGTCATGTCAGAACTAGGTCTTGCCCTGGAGAACCATCCAGGGGAAAGAGAGAAGTTGGTCGCCGCTGCAAGAAGAATTCAGGGGAGGACCAGAGAGTAATCAGACCAGTATTCTTCTTGGACTTCGAGGCGGAGTATGACTCAGCACTAGAGCCCTCCCACCAGTCCTCTGAGTCGAAGACTTGGGCTGGAACAAGGCACATTAGCCTCGTACTCCCAGAATTCAAGGTCCATAGGAACCTTGTCTCCATCCGGAGTTATATCTAGGAGGACAAGAACCTGGAATGTCCCTAGGGACCGACCACATAGTCACCACCATCATCTCTGGAAGCGACCTCGGGTTTGGCTAGAGACTGCAGAGAGCAATTTTGGGGGTCAATGGAAGAAGAGTCGAGACATAGCTCACCCTCAGCGGACATTGATGTTGTTTCAATAGCTTAGTTCGCCAGACCATCCTATCATGATATAGTGGCCAAGTCGATACAATCCTCAGAATGAATCCCAAGATTTGTCAGCCTGTCAGCCCCCTCTCCATACTCTCCACCGGCCAGCCCGCCGTCCTAGTGGTCTGCCTCAGTAACGCTGCCAATTTCTCAGCCACCCCCAGTTGACGAGTGGGGAAATCAAGGTCCAGACCCTGAATCTGAGCCAAGGAGCTTCTAGACCATCCTTGAAGTGGATCACTTCCCAGAAATGTTTTGGTCAGTCGCAAGACCAGATTATCGTGCACCAGAGTCTCTCACCCTGGAAGAGTTTGATTATTTCCGCCAGACCCTCTAGGTGAATCACTTCTGTCTTCACCACCAGCGAGTTTCTTATCCCAATATCCAAGTGCACCTTGAAGAATTTATCGAACAATGTCATCTTGTTGACCTGGCCACACTCCCCGCGGTCCAGCACCCTGAGTCACCTGGTCACCACAGGGCCCTCCAACAACAATGCGTTCAGAGTTTCCAAGTACTCCGCAAGGTTGTTAAGGAGGCTAACCCCCACATCCAAGTCCATGGATGGGGGAATTACATTGCCCTTCTATTCAGTGCTATTCGGCGGTAGCCCAACTCACTAGGCAAAATTGAGGACATTCCCCTGAGAAGAGTTGCGGTCAACAAGACCGATATATCGGGAGGGGAAAATGAGCTGGAACATATTGATGGGAACATCCTCTCTGAGGACATTCCCACACTACTAGACCCATCAGGGAGGGTTACTCATCAGCAGATGAACCTCCTAGTTCTCCCTATGCCCACCAAGGCATTGGTACTCAGCTGGAATTCTGGTAAGGTAAAAGAGCACATCGGAGCTGTCAAGCACTCTGACCCATTCCCTTTAGTGCGAAAAAAAAGATGAGGACCCTAAGAAGGCCACATTGCACCAAAAAATTGCTGAAAAAAATAGGTTTGTCAATGAACTCCTAGTTGAACGCATTGCAAAGCGACGAACTGACTACGATGATCCTAGGCTGGGGCAGTAGGGGTAGGAACAACTAATTCTTTGTGAGCTGCCCCCAGGAAACCCTGATCATGCTACTCCCACGGATAGGGCAGAAGCCAGAGGTCATGGATAAAGGTCATGGTATGTCTCTCCAAACCCTTATGAATGGAGTGAAAATCTGACGAACCCCACTCGGGTCCCCCCGGCTGCCCCAAGGGTTGCTCCACGAGCCCCTGAGATTTTCTACAGCAATGACGAACCTGAAAATGCACTCATGGTTAGGATCCAATGTCATGATAGGTAACCCCATCTAGATGATCCAATGGTGGCACTCATTTCCCTCCTAGAGGCATTGGAAATGCAACAAGTGGAAATCCCATCTGATGGCAAGCCATATCTGGCATGGGTGGATGATATGTCGTCACCTCTGGGTTTCAAGAATCCCACCTTCTCCCCCTTTAATGGGACAGGGGACCCACCATAGCACCTGTCCTACTTCAACTCAAGGTGTGGGCCTATGTTAGGGACTCCAATGCAATATGAGTCCTCCAAGCTCCGCTGTTTTGATCAGACACTAGAGGGGCCAACATTCGTCTGGTACAGTCATCTCTCTGTCAGATCTGTGACTAGCTGGGAGGACCTTCACAGGTAATTCCTTTACCAGTTTAGCTCTACCACCGAGAAAATGAGCATCGCAGACCTCTTCAAGTGTAAACAAAGGCCTGATGAGTGAGTCACGGGTTTTATCTCTTGGTGGAAGGGGCTCACATACTCCCTTTACATGTCATTGACTTAGGAGAAATTACTAACGATGGGCATAAGGAACTTTAATATAGAGCTGGTTCCCTCCCTGATCACTCAGAACATTCATGGAGGGTTCCGAGACTTCTTGGATAAGGCCCAGCACCTTGAAGAAGCCCTGCAATAGGCTAGCCAAGCACATCCATTTCCCCCTATAATCCTAGAGAGGAGGGCCATCAGAGCCGATCCTGCCACAGTGGCCCAGATAGAGGCCCCCAGACAACTAGAGTTACTAATAGTGGAGCCTTCTCTACTGCCCTGCAGAGGTCTGCCACTACAGGCACAGTTTATGTCTCAACAGCATCCTCAGAATCAGAAAACGCCCCCTCAGAATGCGCCCCCACCGCCTAGGTGGGACAATCAATGTCTGCCTCCATGACAAGCCCCTCTGGCCCCTCGTCAAGTCCAGGATCCTAGATCCCCCTTTCCAGACAGAAGAAAATAGACATACTCGATCAATGAGAATCTGATTCCCGGCTATTTCAGAAGTGCCTTAGAACATGTAATTGTTCGATTGTCTGAGTATAGAAAACCAAAAGAGGCGAATCTCACTGATCTCCCTAACTACTTCCCTTATCACCATATTCTGGGGCACACCCTCAAGAAATGTTATGTGTTCAAGGACTGGATCCAAGATCAGATTGACAACAACATAGTCCGGTTGGTCCCAACGCCAGCACAAGTGGTGGGTGTCTTTGTGAGGTCAGGTAGAAGTAGCGACAATGAAGGTGAGTGGCAGCAGGTTTCCAACCGTGGGTCCAAGAATTACGATGATAGGATGGCTCACAAGATGATATCTCACGCCCATGGCATCATTCGGGCATGCCTAAATTCACTAGAGCCTTTAGAAGCTGTGGCCATCTCTTCTGCCTCATCATCTCAGTCGGCCTCTTCCCAGAAGAGCAAGCATCGACAGTGCAATAAAAAACAATGTGCCCTGCCAATGCCATCTTCGTCCTGAACTCTCAATGACTTTATGACCCCATAAATGGGGATCCCTCCCAGAATCCGCCCAGTGATGGATGACTTGTCAAGTGATAGTGAAGGGTACACTTCGGTTAACAACAAAGAGTTTTTAAACCCCTATATGACTCCTCATGAGGGGGAGTGACAGGAGAACCTCCCCAACGTCCCCAGTTGATGCCAACATTGGAGGATTCATGATCATATGGTTCATCAAGGAGTATCAATTGGTACCTCCAGCCAGGCCGTGCATGCCACTGAGACTAGACAGCAGGCCCAGCGTAGAACTCAGGATGCAAAGCCTTTTAATTCAGTGTCGACGGGCCTGCCTCCACCACCGTTTGTGCTATTAGATCAGGTAGAACCACTTTGGTCGTGCCATGACTAGCTTCTCCCGGCTACAAGACAATCTCAGTCGTCTGGTCCCCATCCGGCAGCAACTCTTCGGGCTTCGACTAGTGAGCAGCGGGATATACCCAGTACCATCCAGCCACCGGTCCAGGCGGCAGGGCCCTCCATGCCTCCAATCGCAGAGTGGATTCCTGTAAGCATAAGTTCATGCCTGGTGCAAATGTATGATGTTCTCATGAACCTCTCCATCATCTCATCAAGTATTTCCATCCTTAAATCCCTTCACCTGTCGCCAGATATGTTCGAAGCACTCGCTGAGGCTTTATGGAGCCCCCTCCAATTTGAGATGGAGGTAGCAGATGTAGAAGCCTTTCATGCTAAAGAGGTCAAGAAAGGTGAATTATAGGCCATAATTTCATTATATGGAAACGATGGAGGCTCTTCCATATAGGGGCACATCCACCTGTTGTACATCCCAGGACAATTTAATGGCATGGATGTTCAATGATGTCTCACTGACACCAGCTTAAGGATAAACCTTATCCCGACATGGACACTGTGGATGCTAGGGTTATCCAAAGATGACATGACTCCCTCTTATTTAAGAATCTAGGGATAAAACAGGACAGATAAATCCCTGGTCGAAAAATTCTGTTTAACGATCCAGTTCGACGGCCTAGTTTCCAGCAGCGAGTTTATAGTTGTCTCCCAGAACACTGCATACAATGCATTGATGGGCAGGCCATGGCTCCACCTATACGCGAAGGTCCCTTCATCATATCACCAGTGCCTCAAGTACTCTCTAAATGGTTGAGTATGTGTACTCCAAGGTGATGCATCTCATTTCTCCTCTTGTGAAGCCCATTATCTGGACGCTGATTATTAAAAGAGCAAGGATAAGCAGATTCTTGCAAGTGTGGTTGAGCCCTCCATAGTCACAACTGACCCTTGGTAGGTCTAGATGATGCCTACCTCTTCCCGATCCATCAGTTGGAGGCCAGAACCCCCCGATATAGGTCAATGTTTTGTCATTTCTGGGACAAGGGGGAACTATGCTCCCAAATCCAGGCGGTGTGAGATGATCACTTCATATTCTTATTCAAATCAGGCTTCAATGATCCTAAAGCCTCCTACCTGTAGAGACCCGAAGCCTGATGTACATTGACATTACATTACATTTTCGGAATACTTAGTACATAACAAAAACACACACACAAGAACCGTAATAGTTTAGTGTCTTTGGAAACTCGGAATATAATCTTCTAAACGTGGTGAAAGATCTTCAACATCTCCCATAAAGATCTCCCCTTTTATTTTTTTTACCTAAAACCTTTATTTATATCCTGGGGAAAATAAAACATAAAAGGGTGAGCTCAAATGCTCAGTAAGGGTAAACAAAAGGAATATCAATCACATCATATTCATAAGAACATAACATTTTGGAAATCTTAACCTGCAAAAGAGAGCATAATTTCATAACATGGGATAAATCATAGTAGTGAAATGTAATCCCAATAATCATAACGTAAAACATGAAACTTTGTGGCATACACACATAATCATAGATAATCATATCTTATTAGTCAAGACTTATTACCAAGACTATCTTAGTGGACAAAGTCCCTTTCTGAACCGAGTCACCCTCGTTTCAGTCCTGTTTCACTGAACCGGTATAACCTACCATTCCAACCATGTCTATCTCATGAGATATAAAATCTTTACCCAATGCATTGGAGGGAGATATAGGTCCCACCCATCTCATAATGATACCATTATTATGTGTTCCACAAAATCATAAATCATTCATTGTTGCATAACCCATGTAATACAAATGGGAATCTTAAACATCATGACATCATTAATCAATTCATATAAGATAAAGGAATTCATAAAAATAATTCCATCACAACATGATCAAATAAATGTAATAATAGGGATAAAAATAGAACCCTTTATTATCTTAGATGGAAAATAATTTTGATAAAACACTTGAACTCCATTCTTGAGGAAAATATCCTTTCTTCTTCAAAAACATTTTTCCTTTAATAACATGTCATACAACTTTAAAATAAAAGAAGTTGATTAAAAATAAACTTGAAAACTTGTAAAGGAAGCTTCTTGGAAATAATTTTTTAAAAATACATAATGCCGTATAAGTTAAAAAAAACATTCTTTGTACTTTTGTCGGAAAAGTCAAAAAGTACCTCATACGAAAAACGACAAAAGATTCCTTTCATATTCTTTACTAAAAACTCACCGAAGGGTAAAATTGGATTTAAAATATTGTAAGTGGATGGAAACAATATTACATATTTAGGTAACATGGATGTGGATGATAAAATACACCCCAGTAAATGCCAAAGTAAAAATAATCTCGGATAAAAATGAGATTGTGATATTTTCCCTTACCTTAGGTCCGACTTGCTTTGTATGTGTCCGAACCTCCTGTATAATGATTTAAATAATGTTATTGACTTATTCCGGAATCATTCTTATTTTTATGATATCATATATGGTCATATTCTTAGCTTCTTAGTAATAATATTTCATTGCTACTTGTTATTCGGGTGTTTATAACTTTTTGTTCTTATGCGTGTTTTGTCGAATAAATTCTTATTCTTTTCTTTAGGTTATAGATACATCATTTCCAGAATGGTATTAGTGTAATATATATCATATTCATTCATTAAATTCATTTATATAATCATTATGAAATGAAGATCATGTAGAACGAGTCGCATCACATCGTGGAGACGGTATTCTGTACGTACGCACGAGTGATGATATCGTTCCTATGATCGTGGAATTTTATTGGAGTATATGTATACTATTTCAGAATCAATATCACTTTATAATAGTCATATATAGTCATTATTTACATCATTATACCCATCCATGTAAGGTGGTGGTGGAAAATAGATCACACCACGGTGTGGAGACGGTATTCCGTACGTACGCACGTCCGGTGATTTCTTTTTCCGTAGGATGGATAGATGGTGAAATAGGGTTGTTTCATACTTATAATAACATATCAGTATATGAGTGAAACTGATGTTATTACTTCATATTTAAACAACTAAATAAGAAGAAGTGGAAGAAGAAATAATGGTGAAATAATCGGTAACGGAAATTACCTCTTCTTTGAAGCGCCTCTTTGAGACCTCTTCTTAGGGCACTAAAATTGGTCTTTGAGGAAGACCAGAACCTCTAGAATGTTTCTAGGGAAGTGGAGAAGAGATATTGGAAGGGTTTGGCCGAGATTTAATGCTCAAATTGGTGTGAGGAGGAGAGGGAGGAGGTTCCCTTTTATAAGGGAGGAGAGGGGCACCTTTGGAATAACTAAATATATTATTTTATTATAAAGTCACGTTCGGTTTTAAATAGCTCAAAATTGATTTATTTCTAGGATAAGGTGGGGATGGGTCGAAATACTCTCATCCAATAGAATTTAGACAATTTTAGGTTCCTATTTTAACCTTATCATTTAGAATTAACATTAAGTTAAATAATTTTACTTTTACCGCATCTTCTTGTGTTCTTACACTATAAGGTTAATAAACTTACTATAAGAAGTAAAACGAACCCCAATTTGTTTATTATTAATATATATAACCTTATCTAAGTCATTTGACCGAACCTTAGATTTTTATGAAGAAAATAACAATTAATAATATAATATTTGTTTTAAAAACTATTTTATGTCAATTTTGACACTATTTAGTAATTAATTTTTGTGAAAATCATAACAGAATGATAAGTTCGAAAAAAGTTAATTTAATCAATACTAACAGGTCATATTAACCTAGAAAATTATTGTAATGCATAAAAAGTCTCAAATTAAATTTATTTTGGTATTTATAACATCAATTATGTCAATATTTCATTAATAAGATAATTACTGCATCATCGTTATGTCATAAATAAATTAAATTATTTAATGTCTAAAAATTAAAAATAAAATACCATTATGTAGGAAATCTTTTTATATTTGTAATGAATATTTATAGTTGAATTTATCTTATGTATAACCCCATATTAAAAATGTTTTAGTAAATAAACTTTGATTTTAACTCTTTTAACCCTTCTTTAAATAAATTAATAATAAATGTCCTAATCTAATCCAAGTTGGCCTAAATGGTCATATTTTATTCCTAAGTTTGTTTTTGGTCGAATTACACTTGTCCAATAGAATTAGGACATGTGTTATGGTAATAATAATATCATTTCTACCCTTAATTACCCTATTTACTTTTAACCGTGGTAAAAAAAGTAAAAAGTTACTATTCACCAAAAAAAAATTTATCTCATTGAACCACATTTTACTTACTGATATCAACCGTGTCTCTCGGATTTTTGAAATTCCACTCACAGAAGCAGTAAAATTAAGTTTTATGAACAATTCAGTTTTTTTAACTACCACTTAGTGGTTTCACTATTCATCAGAAATTGAAAGTTTTCAGAAAAATACCAAAAATTAGGCCTAAGATATATTTGATATTATGAACTCAAAAATGATGTCTATTTTACCAAATTCAAAACATATCAGTTGCATTAACTAATTTAAAAAAGTAATTCCCGTCATCAAAAAAAATAGCGTGTTTTTAAGAGATAATAACTATCAAAAGATTGAAACTTGTTCATAACAGGTTTAAATGTGAAATTACATCCAATGACCATCATTGTATTAAATTGTAAAAATATATTCTAAATATACTTTAAAACCACTCAAATTAATTATTTATCACTATTAATTATTTCAATTGAAAAAGTTGTTTTTAATTAAAATTTAGTAATTTTCACTATTCATCAAAATATGAAATTTATCCGAAAATTACCAAAATTTCACCCTAAGCTAATTTCGATATTCCGAATCCAAAAATGAAGTCCAATTTGAAAAATAAAATTTAAAAAATTTAAATAGTGGTTATTACTATTCATAACTGCTAGTTTTAATAATATTTTAATAGTATATCATTGTTTAGCGAAACTTGGTGTTGCGTACAACACACGCTATCGTGGAAGGTCGCGATTGCGTGTAATTCAAGCCAGGTCAGAGATGTGTGTTGTGAAAACTCCTTTTCGTGTAGCGTATAAGACAAGACATTAATGAAATTAAAAATAATATTTTTCATAAAATCTCAGGGTGTTACATTCTACCCCCCTTAAAATGAATTTTGCCCTCGAAATTCGTTGGGGTTATAAATGGTTTACTATTCGAATGTTTCGTTAATCAAAACCCACATCGTAAAAAGGAATACCAAAACCAATTTTTTAAAAAAAGTATGAAACGTAACAGTTACCCAAATAAACTAATCACTGGGTTTCTACATAGGTGAAAATATGGATATGGAAGAGAAATTTAACCATCATGTTCTGATGGAGAGTGGTATAGAACATGGCTATGGAAAAGAAAACAATCAAAAATCCATAAATTTGTGACGATCTAAGGTACCATATGATTAATCAGATATAAGATCACTAGGAGAACATTTTTGGTTTTCAAGATCGTTTCCCTAAAGTTTAAGAATTTGAATTAGAATAAATACTTACTTTATTTTGGTACAATCTCACTGTTGTTCGTGCCTTGAAAAATTTCCACTTCATCTCTTAAATAAATGAAGTTGAATTTGTTATTTGTGAAGTGTTAGCAGATCATGTGATAGAATTACGTGTCATTCCATCTGTCTCAAACAAAAGATTAGAAAAAGTTATTAAATATACATAAGTCATTCTATAGTGAGATTAATCATATATGGTTCCTAAAATGGACTTATACTTCATATATCATACTACTTAATATAATAAAACTAGTTTCTACTAAACAGGGACTTCATGTAGGCCAGTGGTAGGCGATAAAGGCTAGTCGCACTTCGGTTGTGGGTTCGATTCTCACATCCTAGTTTCCAAAGGTTGACTAAACCTTTTCTCTGATACCAACTGTAGAGACCTGAAGCCTGACGTACATTGACATTACATTACATTTGTGGAATACTCAGTACATAACAAAAACACACACACAAGGACCGTAATAGTTTAGTGTCTTTGGAAACTCAGAATATAATCTTCTAAACGTGGTGAAAGATCTTCAACATCTCCCATAAAGATCTTCCCTTTTATTTTTTTACCTAAAACCTTTCTTTATATCCTGGGGAAAAGAAAACATAAAAGGGTGAGCTCAAATGCTCAGTAAGGGTAAACAAAAGGAATATCAATCACATCATATTCATAAGAACATAACATTTTGGAAATCTTAACCTGCAAAAGAGAGCATAATTTCATAACATGGGATAAATCATAGTAGTGAAATTTAATCCCAATAATCATAACGTAAAACATGAAAATTTTTGGCATACACACATAATCATAGAGAATCATATCTTATTAGTCAACACTTATTGCCAAGACTATCTTAGTGGACAAAGTCCCTTTCTGAACCGAGTCACCCTCGTTTCAGTCCTGTTTCACTGAACCGGTATAACCTACCATTCAGGCCATGTCTATCTCATGAGATATAAAATCTTTACCCAATGCATTTGAGGGAGATATAGGTCCCACCCATCTCATAATGATACCATTCTTATGTGGGCGACAAAATCATAAATCATTCATCATTGCATAACCCATGTAATACAAATGGGAATCTTAAACATCATGACATCATAAATCAATTCATATAAGATAAAGGAATTCATAAAAATAATTCCATCACAACATGGTCAAATCAATGTAATAATAGGGATAAAAACATAACCCTTTATTATCTTAGATGGAAAATAATTTTGATAAAACACTTGAACCCCATTCTTGAGGAAAATATCATTTCTTCTTCAAAAACATTTTTCCTTTCATAAAATGTCATACGACTTTAAAATAAAAGAATTTGATTAAAAATAAACTTGAAAAATTGTAAATGAAGATTTTTGGAAATAATGTTTTAAAAATCCATTCATGCCGTATAAGTTAAAAAAACATTCTTCGTACTTTTTTCGGAAAAGTCAAAAAGTACCTCGTACGAAAAATGACAAAAGATTCCTTTCATATTCTTTAATAAAAACTCACCAAAGGGTAAAATTGGATTTAAACTATTGTAATTGGATGGAAACAATATTACATATTGAGGGAACATGGATGTGGATGATAAAATACACCCCAGTAAATGCCAAAGTAAAAACAATCTCGGATAAAAATGAGATTGTGATATTTTCCCTTACCTTAGGTCCGACTTGCTTTGTAAGTGTCCGAACCTCCTGTATAATGATTTAAATAATGTTATTGACTTATTCCAGAATCATACTTATTTTTATGATATCATATATGGTCATATTATTAGCTTCTTAGTAATAATATTTCATTGCTACTTGTTATTCGGGTGTTTATAACGTTTTGTTCTTGTGCGTGTTTTGCCGAATAAATTCTTATTCTTTTCTTTAGGTTATAGATACCTCATTTCCAGAATGGTATCAGTGTAATATATATCATATTAATTCATTCAATTCATTTATATAATCATTATGAATTAAGATCATGTAGAACGAGTCGCATCACATCGTGGAGACGGTATTCCGTACGTACGCACGAGTGATGATATCGTTCCTATGATCATGGAATTGTATTGGAGTATATGTATACTATTTCAGAATCAATATCACTTTATAATAGTCATATATAGTCATTATTTACACCATTATACCCATCCAAGTAAGGTGGTGGTGGAAAATAGTTCACACCATGGCGTGGAGACGGTATTCCGTACGTACGCACGTGCGGTGATTTCTTTTTCCGTAGGATGGATAGATGGTGAAATATGGTTGTTTCATTATTATAATAACATATCAGTATATTAGTGATACTGATGTTATTACTTCATAATGAAACAACTAAAGAAGAATAAGTGGAAGAAGAAATAAAGGTGAAAGAAACAGTAACGGAAATTACCTCTTCTTTGAAGCGCCTCTTTGAGACCTCCTCTTAGGGCACTAAAATTAGTCTTTGAGGAAGACCAAACCTCTAGGATGTTTCTAGGGAAGTGGATAAGTGATGTTGGCAGGGGTTGGCCGAGCTTGAATGCTCAAATTGGTGTGAGGAGGAGAGGGAGGAGGTGCCCTTTTATAAGGGAGGAGAGGGGCACCTTTGGAATAACAAAATATATTATTTTATTATAAAGTCAAGTTCGGTTTTAAATAGATACAAATTGATTTATTTCGAGGCTAAGGTGGGGATGGGTCGAACCCCTCACATCCAATAGAATTTAGACAAGTTTAGGTTCCTATGTTAACCTTATCATTTAGATTTAACATTAAGTTAAATAATTTTACTTTTACCGTGTCTTCTTGTGTTCTTAAACTATAAGGTTAATAAACATACTATAAGAAGTCAAATGAACCCCAATTTGTTTATTATTAATATATATAACCTTATCTAAGTCATTTGGCCAATCCTTATATTTTTAGGAATAAAATAACAATTAATAATATAATATTTGTTTTAAAAACTATTTTATGTCAATTTTGACACTATTTAGTAATTGATTTTTGTGAAAATCATAACAGAACAATAAGTTCGAAAAACGTTAATTAAATCAATACTAACAGGTCATATTAACCTAGAAAATTATTGGAATGCATAAAAAGTCTCAAATTATATTTATTTTGGTATTTATAACATCAATTATGTCAATATTTCATTAATAAGATAATTACTGGATCATCGTTGTGTCATAAATAAATTAACTTATTTAATGTCTAAAAATTACAAATAAAATACCATTATGTAGGAAATATTTTTATCTTTATAATTAATACTTATTGATGAATTTATCTTATGTATAACCCCATATTTAAAATGTTTTAGTAAATAAACTTTGATTTTAACTCTTTTAACCCTTCTTTAAATAAATTAATAATAAATGTCCTAATCTAATCCAAGTGGGCCTAAATGGTCATATTTTATTCCTAATTTTGTTTCTGGTCGAATTACACTTGTCCAATAGAATTAGGACATGTGTTAGGGTAATAATAATATCATTTCTACCCTTAATTACCCTATTTACTTTTAACCGTGGTAAAAAAAATAAAAAGTTACTATTCACCAAAAAAAATTTATCTCATTGAACCAAATTTTACTTACTGACATCAACCGTGTCTCTCGGATTTTTGATATTCCACTCACAGAAGCGGTAAAATTAGGTTTTATGAACAATTCAGTTTTTTTAACTACCAATTAGTGGTTTCACTATTCATCAGAAATTGAAAGTTTTCCGAAAAATACCAAAAATTAGGCCTAAGATATATTTGATATTATGAACTCAAAAATGATGTCTGTTTTACCAAATTCAAAACATATCAGTTGCATTAACTAATTTAAAATAGTAATTCCCGTCATCAAAAGAAATAGCGTGTTTTTAAGAGATAATAACTATCAAAAGATTGAAACTTGTTTATAACTGGTTTAAATGTGAAATTACATCCAATGAACATCATTGTATTAAATTGTAAAAATATATTCTAAATATACTTTAAAACCACTCAAATTAATATTTTATAACTATTAATTATTTCGATTGAAAAAGTTGTTATTAATTAAAATTTAGTAATTTTCACTATTCATCAAAATATGAAATTTATCCGAAAATTACCAAAATTTCACCCTAAGCTAATTTCGATTTTCCGAATCCAAAAATGAAGTCCATTTTGAAAAATAAAATTTAAAAAATTTAAATAGTGGTTATTACTATTCATAACGGCTAGTTTTAATAATATTTTAATAGCATATCGTTGTTTAGCGAAACTTGCTGTTGCGTACAACACACGCTATCGTGGAAGGTCGCGATTGCGTGTAATTCAAGCTAGGTCATAGATGTGTGTTGTGAAAACTCCTTTTGGTGTAGCGTATAACACAAGACATTAATGAAATTAAAAATAATATTTTTCATAAAATCTCTGGGTGTTACACTACCCCTATATGATATTGGGATGTCTAGATCATGGCAATGGTAGTACGTCATACTTGTCTATTTCGCCAGGTTGGAATAAGCTGGATCCTGCTGACGCACCACTATTGCTTTGATATCATCAAGTGTGGACCCCTAGGCTAGAGGCTATATGGGATCGGATCGACATCCTTCATTTCTATGGTCTCGGCAATGCCGGGTTTCTCCGATGAGATAACCACTGCCGCTCAAGCTTGTACCAGCCTCCCATCGGGGTTTGGAAATTTAGAAGAAACTTCCCCCATAGAAGATCCCTCTATAAGCGAAGAAGAATATCTGGAGGATTCTCCCCCCACCTTTGAAGAAGGCATGTCTTCTATTGTGGACGTGTTGGTACAGGTGAACCTCAGAAGTGAGGCAGACCTGAGACCTACATTGATCAGTGTCGCCATGTCCCTCAAAGAGCAACAACGGTTCATGGATTTCCTAAAGCAGCACTGTGATGTGTTCACCTGGAGTTACAACGAGATGACAAGACTAGATCCTTAGGTAGCCATCCACCACCTCGGTCTCCCGAAAAACCATCACGGGTTCAAGAAGCCTCCCAGGAAAATGCACCTTTCTCATGGTGCCATGGTCGAGGCCAAAGTTGACAAGCTCATCCGAGCCAACATTGTCAAGGAGGTTGAGCACCCCAAATGGAAAGCCAACATTGTACTAGTCAGGAAGAAGAACGGACATATCAGAGTCTGTATCGACATCCGTGATCTCAACCTCCATTGTATGAATGATGACTTTCCCCTTCCAGTGATGGATCTATTGATTGATGCCATGGCTGGGTTCTGAGCCCTCTCTTTCATGGATGGTTACTCTAGATATAATCATATCCGGATGGCCCCCAAGGATAAAGATTCCACCGCTTTCAGGGTGCCCCAAGGTACTTTCTGTTACTAGGTTATTCCTTTCAGCCTGAAGAATGCAAGTTCCACCTATCAGTGGGCCATGCATTGCATATTCAAGCCAATCCTAGAGACATTGGTGGAGTGCTATGTGGATGATCTGGTGGTCAAATCCCACTAGCACCAGGACCATCTCAAGGATCTTGAGAAAGTGTTCGGTTTCCTCCATTCCTACCACCTGAAGATGAACCCATTGAAGTGTGCTTTCGGGGTTACCTCTGGAATGTTCCTTGTATTTATTGTCGGGTACTGGGGTATTGAGATCAACCCAGAGAAGATCAAGGCCATCATCCAGATGCCTCCCACGAGTAATATTCCGGAGCTTTGAGGTTTCCAAGTCTACTTAGCCTATATACGCCGATTCATTGCGAATCTGGCCGGAAAGTGTAACCCCTTTTCCTGGATCATGAAGAAATGTTCTTCCTACAAATGGGATGAAGAGTGCCAAACCGCGTTTGAGGAAATCAAGCAGTATATGCTCCAGCCTCTGGTCTTGATGCCACCAGTCTCCGGGAAGCCGCTGGTCCTCTATGTCACCACACTGGAACGATCCATCGATGCCATTCTCGCCCAGAAGAACAATGAGGGGACAGAGAACAGCCTCTTCTACCTCAGATGCATGCTCCTCGATAAAGAGACCAGATACTCCCCCATCGATAAGAGATACCTTTTGCTCGTGTTTTCCATAGAGAAATTGTGACATTACCTACAGCACCACAAGGTACAGCTGGTGTCCCGAGTAGACCCATTGAAGTACATCCTGGGTCGTCCCATGTTGACTGGCTGACTAGAAAGGTGGGTGGTAATCCTCCAGCTGTTTGAAATCAGTTTCGTGCCTTATATGGCTACTAAAAGACAGTCATTGGCCGATTTTCTTTCTGCCCATCCAACCCCCACTAACTGGTCCTTGGACCTAGATTTTCCGGATAAGGCAATCCTCTCAATCGATCAAGTTGTCCTGTGTTGGCAGATGCACTTGGATGGTGCTTCCCGGAGCCCCACCTTTAGGAGGCTCAATGATCCGTGACTCAACATAGTAGTCTTTGGTATCATTTTTATTATCCCGGTGCAAGACATTCTACCATATTCATTCTTGTTGTCGGAAGGCTGCACCAACAATGAGGAGGAATATCAGGCCCTCATTACTAGCCTCGAGCTAGCCCTCGAGATAGATGTTCCCCATTTTAATTTGAAAGGGGACTCTGAGCTAGTCATTAAAAAGGTCAACGGTGACTATGTTGTCCGAAAACCAGATCGTGTACCATTTTTGGAATGCACATTCTAAATAATGGCCCAGTTTCCTTCTCAACCAGAGGTTACCCATGTCCCATGGTCACAGAATGGTCCAACAGATGCTTTGGCTAGCTTAGCTTCATCACTTGCAGAGCCCGAACAGGATGATCTGATTATCCACATGGCACATCGAAGAGTCATAGTTCCTGTTACTTCGTATGGCTATGACGGACCATAGGTAATCCATATTACCATCAGTTCCTCTACATCTGGACCCTCGGGTCGTCCGGATGCAGTGATTGAAATGATTGCTAATTGGATGATACCCTTGGCTGAATCCCTCCAACATGATAGTCTCCCATCAGATCGGGCCGAGCACGAGCGAATCTGATGTCGCACGCTGCATTTTACCCTCCAAACTGGTCCCATCCTTGAGCCAATCCTCTACAAGTGCAGGTTTGATGGTGTTCTCCTCTAATCCATTCATGGGGGTGAGATTCCACAGATCATGTAAGAGGCTCACGCCGGTTCTTGTGGTGCCCATCAGGTTGGGACAAAACTGACTCACCAGATCCAAAGAATAGGGTATTTTTGGCCCTCCAGGATCCACGACTACATTGAGTTCACCAAGAGGTTCCATGCATGTCAAGTTCATGCTAAATTTGTGCATCGGCCACCGGATCCTCTCCACACTACCAAGTACTCTTGGCCCTTTTTAGTCTGGGGATTAGATGTTGTAGGGACATATCCACTGGCAACAACTCGCCAATGTCGGTTCATCCTGACTGCTACAGATTTCTTTTCCAAGTGGGAAGAGGCAGTTCCACTAAAGGAAATCAAGGCCCGTTCTATCATTGACTTCAAGAGTTCTAATATCATCCATCAGTTTATAGTTTCTCACGCTATCCTCACCGATAATGGCACCAAATTCCAAGAAGCCGAGTTGAAAAAGTTGTACGCCAAGAACAACATTCTCTCTAACCATACCTCCCGCTACCACACGCAGGAAAATGGCCAGATCGAGGAATTCAACAAAACCCTCTATAACATCCTGCAGAAAAGGTTGGCCAGAAAAAAAAAGCATTGGCCGAATAAGATCCCCAACACCCTCCGGGATTATCGGATGACGACTCGTAATTCCACCCAAGTGACCCCATATTCCCTGGTATATGGAACTAAGGTCATCCTGCCCATCATGATTCAGTTTACCTCATTGCGCACAGTGGTCTATGACCATCAGGCACCGGATAGAGTAGCTGAAATCCTTCTAGCTGAATTGGAAGCACTTGATGAAAGTAGGCTCTGTGCCCTTCACAATCTAGAAAGGCACCAGAGCTGGATGGCTCGAGCCTTCAACAAGATGGTTCTCCTCTACTCTTTCCTGTAAAGCGACTTGGTGCTGGTTCTGAGAACACCCATGATCCCTGGTGGAAAACCAACCATGTTGGATCCCAAATGGGAAAGATATTTCATTGTTCATAATGTTTACCCTAATGGAGCGTACTCATTGGTTACCATGTATGGTGGGTGTATAACCCCTCCCACTAACGCTAAGTTCCTCAAGCAATAATTTGACTGAGACCCACTAGGTCTGAAACGACCTTAAAATATCTAGTCCTACATGACCTTAAACTGGATGATGGTCCCGCATCACACTAAACTACACGCCAGTCCCGCATGACCTTAAAATGCACAGTCTTTCTAGAAGTTAAACCGCACCATCAAGAACTACATGTGGCTTGATTCCCATCCTCATGGGATACTTAGGACCACACAAACATTTAGATTTTGGGTCCATCCCCATCTCTTATAGATCTCCCGGTCACATAGGTCCCTTGGCCTATTCCCTTCCATGAAAGGGATATATAGATATGGTACAGGATTATTCTCTCCTTCACGTTGGGTTTGCGGTAACTGCGACATGCCCCCTTTTTTTCTCTCCTGAGAGTTTTCTATATCTTTATTCTATACTCATCTGTGCGAATTGGCCACTCTCAATTTGGGACCCATGACCCTTTATAGTGGTTCTCCGATGTGTCCAAGAGTACTCTGTTCTAGGACCTGGAGTGTTATATTCAACTTGGGAAAGTTCCATTCACTTTTCAGGATTTGTGTTCCCCTTCATTCGGGATTCCATTATCTTTCACACTCGAAGGGACCCCCAAAATGATATGGATACTAGGCCTAAGGGATCTCCTACCATTACCGGCCAAAATCCCTAAGGGTTTTCAGATAACAAATTGATCCAAGTCCCAAGATGATAATATGGTCAGCGGACAATGCTCATTTGTTTGTCCCCATTTCTGGCTAGCGCGATACAGATGATGTGTTGCAAACATGGTCAGCAGTAATACTCTGTCGCCACATCATCCCCTTAAGGCCTTGAATATTGGTTACATGATTCACATTATGTTCCACCCCATCCTGACCAGGTAGAATTTCAACACTCTTATCACTGTCCATCAGTGCACCTCCGCACGTCAGGGGGACAAAACTGCAATACGACATTCTTTGGGGCTCCCACGATCCGAGATCTACGAACATAAACTAAGATCTTTTCTAAGAACTCTCTGTGGCTTGATCCTCATCCTCATAGAATACGTGGGATCTCATGGACATCACATTTTTGGGTCCAGCTCAGCTAGGAGAAAACTTCTCCTACCCCTTATCCTCTGACCCTTATTGGCCTCTCGACCCGAGGTTCTTTTCCCAGAGTTGTGCATAGTGATGATGTGGACCTCTTCCTCATTCACGTCAGGTAAGCCTTATCATGTCGTGCATATTACTTCATGTCCAAGCCATATGACTTTAAATTGTGCTATCTGGTCCCATCACATGACCAAAAACTGTGATAACATCATCCTAGCCACACGACAAAAAACAACACTGCATTGTGATGATCTAATCATAGTGGACATCACATTGGGTATCAGTCATCCACCATACCATTTGTCAATGCCTGTATACGGCTTGATTCTTGTGGTGATGTAGGTAATTTCTACCCTAGGCTCGTCGCATCACAAAAAAACCATTCACCTTAAAGGATAAACAAGATACATCAAAGTACACTTCTTTTAGTGCGAGGTCCAGACCCGCACGCCCCATTCATCCTTTGAACTAGTACCTTACCCAGCCTCCCCTAAGAACTATGTATGGATTGATTCTCATTCTCATGAGATATGTAAGAATTTCTAGGAACTGGCCCATGGGCCCAGCCTACCTTTCGTTTTCGGTCCCTTGCACTAAACACATCCTCAAAGAACACATGGTAGTCTAGAATTATGTCCTCATTCAAGATGGGTTTCATAATCACCTTACCATGTGTCCCTGCATTTGTTACCTGTCCCTGGTCCGAGTTCTAAGACCTTAAACTATGACCCTTTCCAAAAATATGCATGGATAGATTTCTATCCTTATGGGATACGTAGGAATGCCCAGACATTTCATCTCGGGTCCTACCATGGGAATCACACATCCCATCCTTTCCCACTATCGGCCTCTTGGCCTGACCCCATAGGGAGTTGCATAACTACAACATTTTCCCTAAACAAGTTTGGGATGCCCCATAATGACATTGGGAAGTGACAACTCCCTCACCAGAGAGGTCCTGTCTAGAAGTAGGAATGATCCATGATCAGATTAATGTTCCTAACTAATGTTCTTACACCACGGTGGTGTAATTTCAAGAGAGTTGGATTCTGTTCGAACTAACCATCACTTTACCTTCCACGATTTGTGTTCCATTTATCCAGACCGTCATCCTCTTTCACATCTGAAGGGACCCTCTAACACTATGGATGCTCAGCTTATGGACTGCCTGTTGTCCTGGTCCAGCGTTCTGGAAGACTGGTGGGTGATATTTTGAGTTAGGTCCCGTGTTTCAAACATGGACAGCGGTCAACCCTCATTTGTTGTCCCCATTTCAGGATAACGCAATAGGGATGCTGTGTTTCGAACACAGTCAATAGTTTTCCTTTATTTCCATGCCCTCCCATAGTGTTCTGAATTTGGGGTAACATGATTCACATTTTTTATTCCCCAAAGTTCGAACTGATTCTAATTCCCCTGGCATTTCCCCGGTCGTGTGCTAGAGCACATTGAGAAGACGATACATCGATCGTTCTAAGGCCCGATTCCTTATATTGGGCCTCCCTCTTCTCCTTGGAAATACATATTTGAATCTCGAATACCTGAATCCGGGTTGACGCTCCCATGATCAAACAAATTAATAGTACAAGCATCCCTGGTTTCTCACATAGGGTACGGCCCACGTGAGCTTAGGAATGGATTGCTATTAATTTCGGGGTTATGGTTGAGTGCGATAAACCAAGGGGACAAGTAAATAAATTTTTCCATATGTATAGTTCAAAATAATAAATAGAAAGACGAAATAAGTTTATGGGTTCGGCAAAAATAGGTCCACTAAGGGTCGGCTTCCTAGATGGATCGTTCCAACACCTCAACCTTTTGGCTGGTGGCCTCTAGGACTGCTTCCTGCCCCTTGAGGACCCTCTCTTAATCAGCAGCCGCAAAGCGCAGTTCGCTGACCCTAACCCATAGCCACGCCTATTCAGTTTGATGTTCAGTCATCTGGTGACTCGCTTCCACTAGTTGTTCTTGGTCATCTGCTAGCTGGGCCCTCAAATGCTCCATGAGCTCAGAACAGTTTGTGATGAATATCTCCTTTTATTTCGCCTGTTCTTCGAGATGTCAGACCTCCTACTATGCATTCAGAAATTCTCGGGTACTCCCCAACTCCTCTCACCACTAGGTGATGTTGGAGCATTGGATGCTCTCACGCAAAATCTCATCCATGTATTCACGGATCGTCGAGTGAAGGTGGTGTGCATCTGTCCCTCTAGCACACAGAAAATGAAGACAGGTGTGGAGTGATCCCATCTGCTTCAGCCATTCCATATGAGGCTGACTTAGGAAACTCCTGATGCACTTCCACCCTTTGTGTCATGTCATCCAGCTCTCCTCAGCCACTTCTGAGTCTGAATCATCAATATCCTTGGGATCAGTGGGCAGATAGACAGGAAAAACATTCAATAGGCTAGCAGTAGGGTCTTTCTCGGATATTCCTCCCAGGGGGTTGGGATCTTCAGCTTCTGAGCGATCTTCCTCTCTCACCTCGACCCTGGTGACACCTTTGTCGACTGTCGGCCCTACCCTGACAGCAACTCCACTGGTTTCCACCGCTCTCTGCTCACCAATTTATGGTGTCGACTCGGTTTGGGGGGCATGTCCTAGATAGGGCAGTACGTTTTCCATTGACTACCTCACGGATGGTACAGGATCAGTATCCCAATGAGCCTCCAATGCCATGATCACTATACAGACAAAAATCACCCTAATCAGTTGAGTCCTCCAATGTTAAATACCGATATCAAAGCAAGGAACTTACAATAACCCAAGGCACTATCCTCCAGTGCTCTGGCCACTACAGGAGCAGTCATAGTGGGGGATCGCTCGACACTCGTCAGTAGAATATTGGGAGTCAGTGCCCCAACTTGTTCCATTGGACCTTCCCCCCCCCCCTCCTTCAACTAAAGACTATTGATCATCACCAATATGCTTGTATGTAATCTAAGGAGGGTGGATTAAGGATTTCATGGGGGAGCATATAAAAGGATGAAGATAGATAAGGGTTGAATCACACCTCGAGTAGCTCAGTCACATCCCTATAAGAGCTGACAATCTCACCGCTCTCTCAAGGACTCCCATGGTGGGACGCCCCTTGATACCCTTCACCTTCATGCTCCTCTTCTCCTTCACCTCATCCTTCTGCCTCTCCCTCTTCTTTCTCACCGTCCTCTGGCTCATCATTGCTGTCATCATCCTCCGAAAGCATATTTTTCGGGTCATGCTCCTGGATGAGCATCACTTTCACCATGAAATATGGATCTACACACTGACCCCGTTGGTGTGCGTACATGTCCATGGTTGTTAGATACACATGCTGATGATGAAAGTTCACCCTGTCGAGAACCTAAACAAGCCCGACTTCTGGCAGCTGGATCCCGTCTCGCACTATCTTTTGCCAAAGGGTTTCGGTACTCATCGATTTCTGCAGGGTTATCCATGCCGACCATATCGTTGGGAAGATTGCGTCGTGAGAAGGTTGAAGAAGATATCTTATTTTCTTCTCAGGATGTTCTATGGTCGCTCCGTGGGACCCTCCTATCCTAGGAGATGAGGGTGTGTCCATGCCATGCGACGTCCTTGCTGCTGAAGTCCTGGACTATGCGGGCCCTATTTTCCGACATGCTTCTGGTCGTCCCCCTCTAATGGCACTCTTCCTTCTCTCTCGCCACCTGGGTTCAAAACTGGCAACCTTGAGTTGCCGAAATCGCTTCCGCAAAATCCCATCAGGGTATGCTATGGCCCAATGTTCGGCATACTTTGTTGAGAGGCCAGCGTCAACTCTAGTGGGAGGAAAGGTGATGACGTCGCCTGAGCCATAGGTCATGGACATCAGCCACATTTGGAAAATAATCCATGGATTCATTTCTTCCTGGACATCTATGTATACTTTTTTCAGCATTTTCTGTAGGCTCCCAAACTTCCTGGAAAACCTGGACGGCACATAAGGCTCACAGAAGATCTTCCCATCGATCCGGGCCACAAGCACCCCACCTCTAATGCTTTTTAAGTACTCCCTCTACTCCAGTGAGCCTTTCCCATCATCTATCATTTGGACAGTTTGGGTGGGGAATGGATTGAAAGCAATGTTGGCATGATTACCAATTCGGATCCTTACTCCCTCCTCATTGAGCGTCAGCATCGTGACCCCAACAATGTTCAGAAGGGAAGGTCACGGGCTATTACCTGGAGGATGGACGAAATTTAGGAAGGTATATCCTCTGAAATGAGCCGAAACCCAACCATATATGATCTATATGGTGCCACATATTCTTTTAGGTGACCCCCTCTCGAGATGCGTCCCAAAATGGCGTATAGATGAGCCAACATGTGGACCCCCAGATTGAATCCTTTGTTAGCATCCATGATGCCAGCCATCACCAAGGTCGCTGGATGAACTCCCATCCTTGCGACCCTCACCGGTAAGATTCACCCGCTAAGGAATGTGGCAAGGAATTCAGCATACTGAACATTCGTTTCTCGACTCTCGTTTATGCTGTAGCCCCATGACTTGTAGTTCCCCACCTCCAAGATCCTCTAGTATGATCCGCTCTTGCTCCTCTGCTCCACGGCTGGACACTGTCTCCCTCTCCCTGCCATCTTGACTTATGGATCCCTTTCTATAAATAAGGTAAAATAGTCCTTTTAAGTGATTTCCTTCAGAAAATCCTTGACCCCCAACATCTCTTTAGCTGGCTCCAATAAATTCCATGTCAGTATGGGGGTTCTTGATCCGTCTCCCTAGGTTCTCATTGGTGGAAGGAATTCATCATATTGGTGTCCCTCCGAAGGGATACCCCCAATGAAGTGAATGTCCCAAATACTGATACCAACTTCCCCATGGTGAATATGGAAGGTATTGGTATCGAGGGACCACCGAGTGAACAACTCTAGCCCGAGATTGTGCTAGCGGAAGAAGTGAAATTGTGACAACCACACCACTTCAAAAAATCAAATGTGTCATAGATTGGCCCCAAATTGGTCACATGTGTGGCGAACCTAGTACGTCCAAGACCATTCACTGGAGAAGTTGCCTACATACCTTAGGTCGCAGTCCTGCAGCCAGGCTTCAGCATCATTAGTGCCGCTCTTACGGAAGGTGCATGCGTAGAGGGCCGGGGAACTCTCCACAACAGGGTCACTCCCTGAAATGGTCCTAGTCCTGAGATTCAGGACATAAACTTCCATATTCTTGGTTTCTCTATCAGGATGACCGTTGTTGGTTATGTTGTATCGAGGGAGACCATCCACTCAGGTCACCCATGACTACGCTGTATCAACCTCAAAACCCGGCAAAGCAACCTCCTCCAAAATATTGAAGTCCCATAGTGGCAGATTGTTGGATACGGCGTACACCTTTTATGAGAGGGATATCATATTGAAAATGTAATGGTTATTGGATAAAATACTTTTGGCGCCATAAACCACAGGGTTGGCGACCATTTCAGCCCTCTGAGTAGTGACTTCTCCCTCATCAGCCTGGTTTGAGGCAATCTTCTTCCGACAAGTGTTTGAGTAGCAGGCGCGTAATATGAAAGGGTGGCGTAAAAAATTAGCAACTGTCACGAAATTTATAGATGTGGCCTGAAAAATCCCAGGGTTTCACATAAAACGATGCATTATTTCTGTGGATTTGCACGCAATGGGAGCGGTTTTCCATGCGGGACTGAAGAAAGTTTCACGCACAAGAACTCAGAGCTTGTCGCACAAGGAAATTTGTATGGAGCTTGAGAATCGTGTCGACCTTTTATAAGTAAATCCTAGTTTATGTGCTTGCGTGAAAAGTGGATTCCTTGCCCCATTGGGTATTGTGCGTCGCTTCAAATTTTAGTGCACATGGACCCACGAAGTCCTGCATTTCGGGGTTTCCCTCGGAATCCAATCATTACGGCCACTCGTCGATCCGATTCTGAGGGGGGGAATTGTTAGACATCTAAAAACGGCCAAGGGATGATGAAGGTTTAAAAATTACAAAGAGAACTCATAATCAGATCAGGTGACCCAATCCAGGGGGGGGGCGAAGGATTTGTGCCAAAAAAATTCCTAAGTGCGCAAAACAAATTTCCTAGGTGGAAAGTTTCAGGATTCGCGAGAGTTCGGCGGCATGGGCGTGAAATATTTCACGCCCCTATCCCCGTGCAGTTGACATTTTGCACCGCCAACTTCAGCGTGCAATTATTTCACACCAACCTATTTTCTATGCCACCGAACAACTATAAATAAAAGGCGACCCCTTCAAATTCTGGGCTGAAGAATTTGAACTGGCTCTCATGGGCGAAATTCACCGTTCGTGCACGCAATGATAGTTATCAGGTACAATTCTTTTCACGCCAAGTCACCCCAGGGTCCACCTTCATGTGATACCCCCTTGGTTTAGACTTAATTTCAATCCCTTCGGGGTGTGACCCCTATGAGAAATCCCTTCCACTTGCGCACAGGCCAACCATTTGTGCACAATCACCTTCAATTGCACACACCCCAGTCATTGCGCGCAACCTCTCCCAATTGCACGTAATTGGTAATCCTTGCGTGCAATCCTTTCTAGTTGCATGGAAAACCTTGTCTTCATTTTCACGCAATCCTCTCTGATTTCGCGCCAACCTGGTGTTTTTCAAACAGGGATACTTATTTCACGCACAAGCCTCAAATGTTGCGTGAAACTCTATGGAACCTCGTTCTCCGTACTCCTTGGGCATACCTCTATGCGTGTGTCTGAAGCTCTTCTTATGGATTTTGTTTGTAGGTGTCTCTACCACCTGAAACATCCACATCATACACCATTTTCCTGTATGACCTTATAGGCTCATACGAAGTAACTTCCAGTTACATTGGGTGGTTCTTCCCATTGTGTTGCTTTGCCTCATGCTTCATCGCATATGCACTCTAACGAATATTTCTTCACCACATAGCCATGCTAATGTGGACCCCTCAATGGTTCACTCCATGACACCCCCTACCTATGGCTCTACATGTCCCCTCTTTTCACCAAATATTAGAGGGTACCGATTATGTATGTCCTAGGGGCAAGGAGTAAACCAGCCCCGTCCGAGATGCAAGACGTGAAACTGCTAAGCACCATCATCCTTAAAACATGACGTAAAACTGTGACCTCGCCCCATGCCATGCACACAGGTCCCCCGCCTTGGACATTCTCCATGCCCACTCATCTCCACGGGGATGGGATCACCCCTCACAGGGGATGATATCCACTTTATCAGAGTGGCATTTGTCCGCAGGGAAAGGGTAGCCACCTTTGTGTAAGCCCCTACCTTTTATTGTAGGAGGCAGCATCCCTTCTTCTCCTTTCATCTTCGGTCCCCATGTCCAGTTAAGGGCATAGTAGGGAAAGGTGCTTATCCTTTCTTTGGTACCAAGTGCCTCTCCTACTGCACTTTTTCTCCTCGGGCCTCCATCCTGGAGTAAGACACTACCACTTCCTGGGATGTTAACCATGCATAAGCCTCTGTTTCCTCTTTCGACTGCTCTGCGCGTAATCTCCACCCCATTTCCCATGGACGCACATTTTGCGATGTGATCATCAGGTCTTTCCTATCTCTTGTTTCTCACACCGATCATGACTCACCTGAGCTTAGAGAACGCACACCGACCATGAAAAACCACCTTGGGCCACCATAGAGTGTAAGCCCCAACCCCAACCCGAACTATGGGGACTTTGATCCAAGTCATGGAATGGTACATAGGAAGCCTCCACGGGGATCAAGCCCACCACCCGGTAGTTCCGGCCATGTGAGTTCACCACCACCTTGGGCAGCCTCAGAGTGTAAGCCCCAACCCATACCCGAACTACGGGGACTCTGATCCATGTCAAGGAATGGTACATAGGAAGCCTCCACGAGGTTCAATCCCACCACCTTGGGCCGTCTCAGAGTGTATGCCCCAACCCATTCTCGAACTATGTGAACTTTGATCCATGTTAATGCATGGTACGTAGGAAGCCTCTACGAGGATCAAGACCACCACCTTGGGCTGCCTCAGAGTGAAGCCCCAACCCATTCCTGAACTACAAGGACTTTGGTCTATGTCAAGGCTTGGTACGTAAGAAGCCTCCATGAGGTTCAAGCCCACCACCTAGGGCTGCCTGAGAGTGTAAGTCCCCACCCCATTCCCGAACTACAAGGACTTTGATCCATGTAAAGGCATGGTACGTAGGAAGCCTCCACGAGGTTCAAGCCCACCACCTTGGTCCGCCTCAGAGTGTAATCCCCAACCCCATTCCCGAACTACGAGGAATTTAATCCCTGTTATGCCATGGTATATAGGAATCCTCTATAAGGTTCAAGCCCAACACCCATAGGTTCCGACCACCATCACGTCAGGTTATACCCTCATCCCGCATGATGTTAAACTGTACACCCCATCCTGAACTATGTGGACTTTGATTCCTTGCCTTGGGGATATGTAGGAATCCTCCATGAGGTTCGAGCCCATCACTTATTTCTCATCCTAAACTCTCCCTATACCCTATGTGTCTCAAGAAGCTCATGCCCCAACCCAGAGGTTCCACTTCTTCCAGGTCCAATACATGCGTCCATTCTAACGGTTCCCCTCCTTAGGTGTCCCATCGTCCCACTGATCTATGCTGACTTTTAGTCCCTGTCACTGGGATATGTTGGAAACCTCTTTGAGGCTCAAGCCCAACTTCACCGTCTCCCTTGTGATGGCCATGTTTCATCCCCCCTTCACTTCATTAACCATCCTGATCCTCACCCGGGCTACCACGTCCCGATGGGATCATCCCACCCCTCTCCCCATTACATCAAACAACATTAGGGAAGCCACTCACATGATGGCCCCAGTATTGGTGTTCCCTCCTGGTGGTTCCTCCATCTGATCAACTCTAATCATCGTTATGATCAGTCCGATCCATTTCCGTTGGACGTTAAACTGGCGGCATACCATGTGTTAAACATGGGAAGTTGAGGAAAACCTCAGATACATTCCCATGGAATATGATTCTCCACATTTTATTTGGAATGCCTCGAGATAAAACACCCTCAAGAATCCCTATAATAATTGATAGAAGACAGAAACGCCAGTCCCCCAGCGTGTAGACATGCCAGTGATGCCCAACGTGACTGCTCCCCTAACCGAAAGTTGCTGCCCTGACCGGACCCCTTGGAATGTCCTGACAGACGCAGTGTAATTAATTGGTGTCCATACAGATATGGTGCCGGGAAGAGTTTCGCAAAAAATGTCTTAAGTCTACGAGGGAGAAATGGACTAGGGGATGAGCTACAAGGAGGAATCCATGGAAGGAAGAATTGAAATCCCATCATTCCGTTTCGATCAAGGAGTAGACGTACCTAAATAAGGATCAGATTCTGCCCGCCTTTTAAAAGGGGAATGTGGGGTAACAGCTGCACGTCCTCCTCCAACAGACTGATGTGAACTCCCTGGAGAAAGCATTGGAAACAAATATCAGAATAATGATATTGTCACTTGTGCATACGTACAGATTATCATCTCCATGAACATGATGAGATTAATTCCCCATCGTATCCATTCAAGACTAATTATTATTTGATGATTAAAAAACTTAGGTTTAAATACTCAATACCATTATGAATATGAATACGATACATCCTATCCATAACAAACATTTCTTACATAATAAAGCATATAAAGTAAAGCGAATCAGTTTACACCCGAAATGATGATACCACTGAAATATCATTAACAAAGCAATATTAGATGATCTTATATGAGATCATATTAATGTATATGGTTCATTTATAATTTAATAAAAATTATTTCACCATTATACTAGAGGTTAACCTACCCTCGACCAATGAAAAGTACAAGGTAAGTATTAATTCCAAAATATTTTTATTATCCGAGGTTGTTTTTATATAAGTATCTACTGGGACCTCTTTATCATCCACATCCATGTTTTCTTTAAAATTTAAATCAATTTTTTTTTACTATTTACTATACTATGGGTTAAAGTAATTTATACTTTTATTTGACCATATATGTTTTGAAATGAATCTTCCCGTCATTTTCCAAACAATGTACTTTCGGACCTTTTTGATAAAATTAAGGTAAGAATGTTTTTTTAACTTATCAGATGGTGTGGCTATTTTCCACCATTATATCATCATCAAATGTTCCCATACAAGCTTATAAGAATATTTTCAAAATAAATGTTTTCTTTTATAATTATATTGTAACACCCCGAGATTTTATGAAAAATATTCTTTTTAATTTCATTAACGTCTTGTGTTATACGCTACACCAAAAGGAGTTTTCACAACACACATCTCTGACCTGGCTTAAATTACATGCAATCACGACCTTCCACGATAGCGTGTGTTGTACGCAACACCAAGTTTCGCTAAACAACGATATGCTATTAAAATATTATTAAAACTAGCCATTATGAATAGTAATAACCACTATTTAAATTTTTTAAATTTTATTATTCAAAATGGACTTCATTTTTGGATTCGGAATATCAAAATTAGCTTAGGGTGAAATTTTGGTAATTTTCGGATAAATTTCATATTTTGATGAATAGTGAAAATTACTAAATTTTAATTAAAAACAAATTTTTCAATCGAAATAATTAATAGTGATAAATTATTAATTTGTGTGGTTTTAATGTATATTTAGAATATATTTTTACAATTTAATACAATGATGGTCATTGGATGTGATTTCACATTTAAACCAGTTATAAACAAGTTTCAATCTTTTGATTGTTATTATCTCTTAAAAACACGCTATTTGTTTTGATGACGGGAATTAATTTTTTAAATTAGTTAATGCAACTGATATGTTTTGAATTTGGTAAAATAGACATCATTTTTGAGTTCATAATAACAAATATATCTTAGGCCTAATTTTTTGTATATTTCTAAAAACATTCAATTTCTGATGAATAGTGAAACCACTAACTGGTAGTTAAAAAAACTGAATTGTTCATAAAACTTAAATTTACCGCTTCTGTGAGTGGAACTTCAAAAATCCGAGAGACACGGTTGATGTCAGTAAGTAAAATGTGGTTCAATAAAATAATTTTTTTGGTGAATAATATCTTTTTACTTTTTTTTTACCACGGATAAAAGTAAATAGGGTAATTACGGGTAGAAATGATATTATTATTACCCTAACACATGTCCTAATTCAATTGGAAAAGTGTAATTCGACCAAAAACAATCTTAGTAATAAAATATGGTCATTTAGGCCCACTTGTATTAGATTAGGACATTTATTATTAATTTATTTAAAGAAGGGTTAAAAGAGTTAAAATCAAAGTTTATTTACTAAAACATTTTTAATATGGGGTTATACATAAGATAAATTCAACTATAAATATTCATTAGAAAGATAAAACGATTTCCTACATAATGGTATTTTATTTATAATTTTTAGACATTAAATACTTTAATTTATTTATGACACAACGATGATGCAGTAATTATCTTATTAATGAAATATTGACATAATTGATGTTATAAATACCAAAATAAATATAATTCGAGACTTTTTATGAATTACACTAAATTTCATGGTTAATATGACCTGTTAGTATTGATTTAATTAACTGTTTTCGAACATATCATTCTGTTATGATTTTCACAAAAATCAATTACTAAATAGTGTCAAAATTGACATAAAATAGTTTTTAAAACAAATATTATATTATTAATTGTAATTTTATTCCTAAAAATCTACGGTTCGGCCAAATGACTTATATAACGATAAATATATTAATAATAAACAACTTGGGGTTCGTTTGGTTTGATATAGTATGTTTATTTACCATATAGTGTAAGAAAACAAAAAGACATGGTAAAAGTTAAATTATTTAACTTAGAGTGAAATCTAATTGATAAGGTTAAAATAATAACCTAAACTTGTCTAAATCTAATTTTATGAGAGGATTTCGACCCATCCCCACCTTATCCTCTAAATAAATCAATTTTGAGCTTTTTAAAACCGAACTTGACTTTATAATAAAATAAAAATTTTAGTTATTCCAAAGGTGCCCCTCTCCTCCCTTATAAAAGGGCACCTCCTCCCTCTCTTCCTCACACAACATTGAGCCTTCAAGCTCGGAAAAACCCTGCCAAATTCTCCACTCCACTTGCCTAGAAACATCCTAGAGGTTCTGGTCTTCCTCAAAGACCAATTTTAGTTCCCTAAAATAAGGTCTCAAAGAAGCACTTCAAAAAAAGAGGTAATATCAATTACCGATCTTTTTCAATTTCTTTCTTCTTCAACTTCTTCTTATTTATTTGTATCATGATAAAGTAATAACATCAGTATTTCTTATATACTGATATGTTATTATAAATATGAAACGACTCTAATTAACCTTCTATCCATCCTACGAAAAAAGGAAATCATCGCGCGTGCGTACGTACGGAATACCGTCTCCACGCCGTGGTGTAATCTATTTTCCGCCACCACCTTAATTGGATGTGTATAATGGTGTAATGAGTAACTATATATGATTATTATAAAGTGATATTGATACTGAAATAGTATACATACACTTCACACAATTCCACAACCATGGGAATGATATCATCGCTCGTGCGTACGTACGGACTACCGTCTCCACGACGCGATGAGATTCATTCTCGATGATTAACCATTCATTAATGATTATAAAGTATATATAATAAGTACTAATGAAATATATGACATAATAATGACACTGGATTTATGTATATTTATATGTATGTCATCTACTTAATTCCATTCAATTCAATAAGGAAACGAAAACAGCGTTCATGCGTACATACGGACTACCGTCTCCATGAACGGTGTATTTCTTTCCATTTACTGAGTTATTATATATATATTTATTCAGAATATATATATATAAATCATGTTTTATATTCTGGAATTAATTAATCATGATCTAAGTAATTATATGAATAATTACAAGTTAAAACACGGACGACAAATGAAACAATTTTACCCAAAACGCTCTTTAACATGGAATTTACAAAAGAATGGGTAATATAATGTCATAAGTGAACCATATATGATATCATAACAATGAATATGATTCTTTAATAAGTCAATGACATTATTTAAATCATTATACAGGAGGTTCGATCACTTACGAAGCAAATCGGACCTAAGGTAAGGGAAATATCACAATCTCATTTTTATCCGAGATTGTTTATACTTTAGTATTTACTGGGGTGTATTTTATCATCCACATACATGTTTCTTCAAAATTTAATAATTATATCCTTATACAATATTTTATATCCAATTTTACCCTTCGGTGAGTTTTTTGTAAAAGATATGAAAGGAATATTTTATCATTTTTCGTACGGGGTACTTTTTTACTTTTCCGACAAAAGTACGAGAAGAATGTTTTTTAACTTATACGGCATGAATGGATTTTTAAAACAATATTTCCAAGAATATTCCTTTAAAAGTTTTCAAGTTTATTTTTAATCAACTTCTTTTAGTTTAAAGTTGTATGACATGTTAAGAAAGGACAAATGTTTTTGAAGAAGAAAGGATATTTTCCTCAATAATGGAGTTCAAGTGTTTTATCAAAATTATTTTCCATCTAAGATAATAAAGGGTTCCGTTTTTATCCTTATTATTAAATTTATTTGATTATGTTGTGATGAAATTATTTTTATGAATTCCTTTATCTTATATGAATTGTTTTATTATGTCATGATGTTTAAGATTCCCATTTGTATTACATGGGTTATGCAATGATTTATGATTTATGATTTTGTGGCACAAATAAGAATGGTATCATTATGAGATGGGTGGGACCTATATCTACCTCCAATGCATTGGGTAAAAATTTTATATCTCATGAGATAGACATGGCTGGAATGGTAGGTTATACCGGTTCAGTGAAACAGGACTGAAACGAGCGTGACTCGGTTCAGAAAGGGATTTTGTCCACTAAGATAGTCTTGGCAATAAGTCTTGACTAATAAGATATGATTCTCTATGATTATGTGTGTATGCCACAAAGTTTCATGTTTTATGTTATGATTATTGGGATTACATTTCACTACTATGATTTATCCCATGTTATGAAATTATGCTCTCTTTTGCAGGTTAAGATTTCCAAAATGTTATGTTCTTATGAATATGATGTGATTGATATTCCTTTTGTTTACCATTACTGAGCATTTGATCTCACCCTTCTATGTTTTCATTTCCCTAGGATATAAAGAAAGGTTTTAGGTAAAAAAATAAAAGGGAAGATCTTTATGGGAGATGTTGAAGATCTTTCACCACATTTAGAAGATTATATTCCGAGTTTCCAAAGACACTAAACTATTACGGTCCTTGTGTGTGTTTTTGTTATGTACTAAGTATTACGCAAATGTAATGTAATGTCAATGTACTTCAGGCTTCGGGTCTCTACAGTTGGTATTAGAGGAAAGGTTTAGTCAACCATTGGAAACTAGGATGTGAGAACGTTAGTGAGATCCCTAAAGATATTTCTAAGGTATGTCTAGGGATGTCCCTAAGGATAAGTATCCGTATAGGATAGTCCTAGAACTATGGTAACGATCTTAGAATTTAACCTAAGATGTTAGATATTGAAGTTACTCCCCGTTTATTATGATTTTTGACTCTAACACTATTCTTTTTGGGTTTTAGAAAATGGCTGGAAACAAGGTGATTCACGATAATGGAGGATATGATGGACAATGGAATGATGTTTTTCATGAGCAACCAAATGAAATGGGATTTGGAAGTCCAAACATCATTATTATGCCGAATCAGCAATCTCATAATATGATCAATAAAGTAAAATTTGGTATGTTTCCTGACTCGGCTAATAAGAGAAAGATGGAGTTTCATGATGATCATAGAGGAATGAAAGTTCAATTTCCCCTATGTAAATCATGTGGGAAGAGGCATCAAGGAGAATGTTTCAAAGGAACTGGAAGATGGTTTGGGTGTGGAAAAGAAGGACACAAAGCCAGTAAGTGCAATGGAAAAGGATCAGTTAACACCAGGGATGAGGATAATGGTATTGCTACGACATCAACAATAGTTAAATGTTTTAAATTTGGAATGTATGGGCATTATGAAAACCAATTCCCTAAGGTAAAGTCTCATGAAGATAATCAGTATGGTGGTATGGGTAGTATTTATGTTGATGATGATGAAGAGACTACAAATGATATGTGAGATGAAAGAATTGTTGAAGCTCGGTCAATGGTTTAAGAATGTAGTGGAATGATTACATGTTTATCATGTGTAATGTTGTATAAGTAATCTCATGGTACTATGGAATAAAGAGACATCTAAGGATTGTTACACTGTTGCCTTTCCATGAGTTTTGAAAGTGTATGATTAATGGTACCAGTATCCATTAAAGGATATTCAGATATTTTTGGAAGATAGATGATATGCGCATAATGAATGGATAAGTAGAAAATGAAATGCTTGACAGTATTCATGAGATCATGATTGATATAAGGACTAAGTGATATCATGGTTTGAGAATATAGAATTTTGAGGATTTTTGTATGTGTAAGGTGTTCACTTTTAACTGCATTCATGTTTTCAGTGAGGTTCAATGGGTATTCAAGAGAATACATGATTAAGGACTTTGAATGTTTGGAATGTGACCAACAAGACATATTTTATGATATATGGGGATCAACGATGGTATTAAATCTCTGGTAATCGTTTTCACTATATTATGAAAGTGGACTGAAGTATTATGGATAAGCCTAAAGATTGGAATGGATTCTGTTGAACATAAGTTAGTATTGTTTAAGGATAGAATTTTTTTTGATATTATTGATGGGATGTTATAGTAATATAGTTTTAGAAAAAGGACAACCTACAGGATGGGCGACAGCCCATCGCGTCGGACAAGGCTGTGGGAATCGAACCCACAACCGAAGTGCGACGGGCCTTTATCGCCTACCACTGGCCTACAGGAAGTCCCTGTTTAGTAGAAACTAGTTTTATTATATTAAGCAGTATGATATATGAAGTATAAGTCCATTTTAGGAACCATATATGATTAATATCACTATAGAATGACTTATGTATATTTAATAACATTGGCTAATCTTTTGTTTGAGATAGATGGAATGACCCGTCATTCTATAACATGATCTGCTAACACTTCACGAATAACAAATTCAACATCATTTATTTAATAGATGAAGTTGAAATTGTTCAAGGCACGAACAACAGTGAGATTGTACCAAAATAAAGTAAGTATTTATTCTAATTCTAATTCTTCAACTTTAGGGAAACAATCTTGAAAACCAAAAATGTTGTCCTAGTGCTCTTATATCTGATTAATCATATGGTACCTTAGATCGTCACAAATTTATGGATTTTTGATTGTTGGATTTTCCATAGCCATGTTCTCTACCACTCTCCATCAGAACATGATGGTTAGATTTCTCTTCCATATCTATATTTTCACCTATGTAGAAACCCAGTGATTAGTTTATTTGGGTAACCATTACGTTTCATAGTTTTGTTTTTAAAATTGGTTTTGGTATTGATTTTTACTATGTGGGTTTCGATTAAAGAATCTTTCGAATAGTAAACCATTTATAACCCTGACGAATTTCGAGGGCGAAATTCATTTTAAGGGGGGTAGAATGTAACACCCCGAGATTTTATGAAAAATATTCTTTTTAATTTCATTAATGTCTTGTGTTATACGCTACACCAAAAGGAGTTTTCACAACACACATCTCTGACCTGGCTTGAATTACACGCAATCGCGACCTTCCACGATAGCGTGTGCTGTACGCAACACCAAGTTTCGCTAAACAACGATATGCTATTAAAATATTATTAAAACTAGCCATTATGAATAGTACTAACCACTATTTAAATTTTTTAAATTTTATTTTTCAAAATGGACTTCATTTTTGAATTCGGAATATCGAAATTAGCTTAGGGTGAAATTTTGGTAATTTTTGGATAAATTTCATATTTTGATGAATAGTGAAAATTACTAAATTTTAATTAAAAACAACTTTTTCAATCGAAATAATTAATAGTGATAAATTATTAATTTGAGTGGTTTTAAAGTATATTTAGAATATATTTTTACAATTTAATACAATGATGGTCATTGGATGTAATTTCACATTTAAACCAGTTATAAACAAGTTTCAATCTTTTGATAGTTATTATCTCTTAAAAACACGCTATTTGATTTGATGACGGGAATTAATTTTTTAAATTAGATAATGCAACTGATATGTTTTGAATTTGGTAAAATAGACATCATTTTTGAGTTCCTAATATCAAATATATCTTAGGCCTAATTTTTGGTATTTTTCTGAAAACTTTCAATTTCTGATGAATAGTGAAACCACTAAGTGGTAGTTAAAAAAACTGAATTGTTCATAAAACTTAATTTTACCGCTTCTGTGAGTGGAATTTCAAAAATCCTAGAGACACGGTTGATGTCAGTAAGTAAAATGTGGTTCAATGAGATAAAGTTTTTTTGGTAAATAGTAACTTTTTACTTTTTTTTACCACGGTTAAAAGTAAATAGGGTAATTAAGGGTAGAAATGATATTATTATTACCCTAACACATGTCCTAATTCTATTGGACAAGTGTAATTCGACCAAAAACAAATTTAGGAATAAGATATGACCATTTAGGCCCACATGGATTAGATTAGGACATTTATTATTAATTTATTTAAAAAAGGGTTAAAAGAGTTAAAATCAAAGTTTATTTACTAAAACATTTTTAATATGGGGTTATACATAAGATAAATTCAACTATAAATATTCATTATAAATATAAATGAATTTCCTACATAAAGGTATTTTATTTGTAATTTTTAGACATTAAATAATTTTATTTATTTATGACACAAAGATGATGCAGTAATTACCTTATTAATGAAATATTGACATAATTGATGTTATAAATACCAAAATAAATATACTTTGAGACTTTTTATGCATTACACTAATTTTCTAGGTTAATATGACCTGTTAGTATTAATGTAATTAACTTTTTTCGAACTTATCATTCTGTTATGATTTTCACAAAAATCAATTACTAAATAGTGTCAAAATTGACATAAAATAGTTTTTAAAACAAATATTATATTATTAATTGTTATTTTATTCCTAAAAGTCTATGGTTCGTCCAAATGACTTAGATAAGGATATATATATTAATAATAAACAAATTGGTGTTCGTTTGGCTTGATATAGTAAGTTTATTAACCATATAGTGTAAGAAAATAAAAAGACACGGTAAAAGTTAAATAATTTAACTTAGAGTTAAATCTAATTGATAAGGTTAAAATAATAACCTAAACTTGTCTAAATCTTATAGGATGAGATTATTTCGACCCATCCCCACCTTAGCCTCGAAATAAATCAATTTGGAGCTATTTAAAACCGAACTTGACTTTATAATAAAATAATATTTTTAGTTATTCCAAAGGTGCCCCTCTCCTCCCTTATAAAAGGGAACCTCCTCCCTCTCTTCCTCACACAACTTTGAGCCTTCAAGCTCGGAAAAACCCTGCCAAATTCTCCTCTCCACTTACCTAGAAACATCCTGGAGGTTCTGGTCTTCCTCAAAGACCAATTTTAGTGCCCTAAAATAAGGTCTCAAAGAAGTACTTCAAAAAAAGAGGTAATATCCATTACCGATCTTTTTCAATTTCTTTCTTCTTCAACTTCTTATTCTTTATTTGTTTCATGATAAAGTAATAACATCAGTATTTCTTATATACTGATATGTTATTATAAATATGAAACAACTCCAATTAACCTTCTATCCATCCTACGGAAAAAGGAAATCACCGCGCGTGCGTACGTACGGAATACCGTCTCCACGCCGTGGTGTAATCTATTTTCCGCCACCACCTTAATTGGACGGGTATAATGGTGTAATGAGTAACTATATAGGATTATTATAAAGTGATATTGATACTGAAATAGTATACATACACTTCAACATAATTCCACGACCATGGGAACGATATCATTGCTCGTGCGTACGTACGGACTACTGTCTCCACGACGCGATGAGATTCATTTTCGATGATTAACCATTCATTAATGATTATAAAGTATATATAATAAGTACTAATGAAATATATGACATAATAATGAAACTGGATTTATGTATATTTATATGTATGTCATCTACTTAATTCTATTAAATTCAATAAGGAAACGAAAACTGCGTTCATGCGTACGTACGGACTACCGTCTCCATGAACGGTGTATTTCTTTCCATTTACTGAGTTATTATATATATATTTATTCAGAATATATATATATAAATCATGTTTTATATTCTGGAATTAAGTAATCATGATCTATGTAATTATATGAATAATTTCAAGTCAAAACACGGACGACAAATGAAACAATTTTACCCAAAACGCTCTTTAACATGGAATTTACAAAAGAATGGGTAATATAAAGTCATAAGTGATACATATATGATATCATAACAATGAATATGATTCTTTAATAAGTCAATGAAATTATTTAAATCATTATACAGGAGGTTCGGACCCTTACAAAGCAAATCGGACCTAAGGTAAGGGAAATATCACAATCTCATTTTTATCCGAGATTGTTTATACTTTATTATTTACTGGGGTGTATTTTATCATCCACATCCATGTTTCTTCAAAATGTAATATTTATATCCTTCTACAATAGTTTATATCCAATTTTACCCTTCGGTGAGTTTTTTGTAAAAGATATGAAAGGAATCTTTTGTCATTTTTCATACGAGGTACTTTTTGACTTTTCCGACAAAAGTACGAGAAGAATGTTTTTTTAACTTATACGGCATGAATGGATTATGAAAACAATATTTCCATGAATGTTCCTTTAAAAGTTTTCAAGTTTATTTTTAATCAACTTCTTTTAGTTTAAAGTTGTATGACATGTTAAGAAAGGAAAAATGTTTTTGAAGAAGAAATGATATTTTCCTCAAGAATGGAGTTCAAATGTTTTATCAAAATTATTTTCCATATAAGATAATAAAGTGTCCTGTTTTTATCCCTATTATTAAATTGATTTGATTATGTTGTGATGAAATTATTTTTATGCATTCCTTTATCTTATATTAATAGTTTTATTATGTCATGATGTTTAAGATTCCCATTTGTATTACATGGGTTATGCAATGATGTATGATTTATGATTTTGTGGCACACATAAGAATGGTATCATTATTAGATGTGTGGGACCTATATCTCCCTCTAATGCATTGGGTAAAGATTTTATATCTCATGAGATAGACATGGCTGGAATGGTAGGTTATACAGGTTCAGTGAAACAGGACTGAAACGAGGGTGACTCGGTTCAGAAAGGTACTTTGTCCACTAAGATAGTCTTGGCAATAAGTCTTGACTAATAAGATATGATTATCTATGATTATGTGTGTATGCCACAAAGTTTCATGTTTTAAGTTATGATTATTGGGATTACATTTCACTACTATGATTTATCCCATGTTATGAAATTATGCTCCCTTTTGCAGGTTAAGATTTCCAAAATGTTATGTTCTTATGAATATGATGTGATTGATATTCCTTTTGTTTACCCTTACTGAGCATTTCAGCTCACCCTTTTATGTTTTCTTTTACCCAGGATATAAAGAAAGGTTTTAGGTAAAAAAATAAAAGGGAAGATCTTTATGGGAGATGTTGAAGATCTTTCACCACGTTTAGAAGATTATATTCCGAGTTTCCAAAGACACTAAACTATTACAGTCCTTGTGTGTGTGTTTCTGTTATGTACTAAGTATTCCTCAAATGTAATGTAATGTCAATGTACGTCAGGCTTCGGGTCTCTACATATATGACTTTTAAATGATTTTAAAATAGAAATATATATTTCTCTAAAGAAGTTTTGATTTCATCTATGTTGACATCCTTTGATGTATTTTAAGCTTATTTGAAGTTGATTTATTATGATACAAAACATCCATACTGTATTGAAGGTTTTGGGATAACTTTGATTGTGGATGTGTTATTTTTACACCATTCATGTTTTATGGATAAAATATTTACATTTATTATGCATGTTTTAATACGAATGTTTATCTTATGTTTAAACCTTTTTATTTGAGGAATGCATTGGACTTAGTAAGTGACAGGTGGAGCCTGCTATAGCTTCTCGATGCATCAGTAGGTATCATGAGACAAATAGTATCTTGAAACAAGGCCTTGAAAAAATCTTATTTTTAATCTTGCCACAAGGCCTTGACTATGTGGTTATGAAGTCTGGCATTATGCATTCCATCATTATGAAAGTGGCTATTGATATTGCATGTGATTATTCGACTAGTAAAATATCCAGGTGAATAAGTAAATGGAATTATTTAATTTTATCTTTTCCATATTATGCTTAATTTCTAGATTAAAAGGCTTTTGTTTTCTTCTTAAATTGACTTAAATATTTATACTTATTTATGAAAGTTTCTGCTATATTTTTATCCTTACTAAGTATCTGAGCTCACCCCTTTCTATGTTTTAATTTTCCCAGGATGATAAGAAGTATATTATGATAACTTTTAGGGATTGTCTAAGGGATATGAGTGTGGACTATGGAGAATATTTTTTTGTAGTTTTTCATTTTATAATTTTATGTAAAACTTATGAATGTATCTAGTATTTCCAAAGCTACTATACTAATCAGTCTGTTGGGAATTGATCCTTTATGATCATGCCTATGTTATGTAATAATTCACTAACTCTAGGTAACTAGGTTCAGGGAATTATAGTTGGTATCAGAGGAAGTTTAGTATAAACCTTGGAAATTAGATTTCGAAAAAACTCTTATTAGAGAACATTACCCTAACATAGACTTTGAGGATTAGTATAGAAGAACATCCTACAATTTTGGTACTGTATGTATTTTTTGATTTTTCCAATAAATACATCCTTGTATGGATACATGTAGGTAGAGGCGGCTTTGGCATAGATGTACCTAGGGGTAAAACCCAAAAACATCACTTTGAGCTAGACTCTAATGAGAACTGGTGCACGACAACAGGCCTTGCTGCACTCTTGGTTACGACACACCAACTGGATATGCTTAGGATAATTCTCATTTTCTTTACAAACCATTATAAAGGGTTTATGAGTATATAATTCCTCAAAGGACACAGTTTTATGATTATGAATTATATCTATAAACTATTAAATTCATGTTAATTGTTTTACAAGTTTGGAATTATGTATTGCAATTCATAAACTAATCTAGTGTATGCCATTGTTTTGAAATGGCGTCTAGTGGAAGGAATGGAAACTGTATCAACACATGTAATCCATGTTGGGATTTCCATCATACTCAATATAATTATAGTGGAGCTGGTGATGAAACTGGTGTTGATCAGCTTATCACCATACTAGAACAACTCACTCAGGTTATGAATAATAACCTTACCCGTATGGAGCACATGGATCCACAATGTGGAGGATCAATGTTAGACCGCTTCCTAAGGAAACAACCACCAACATTAAATGGGATTACAAATCCATTAGTAGCTGAGCAATGAAAAAATTCCTTATATAAAATATTTCACACTTTGGGGAGTAGCGAAAGGGAAAAAGTTGTCATGATAGTTTATCGCCTCATAGGAGATGTGGATCAATGGTGGTCATTGATTCCAAACAAAAAGGAAGATGATGAAGTATCAAATATAGATTGGATGGATTTTAAAGAGATTTTCTTAGAAAAATACTTTCCTCGTGACCATCAAGCTAATATGAAAAGTCAATTTCTCAGCCTGAGGAAAAAAGAGGATGAGAATGTCTCAAAGTATGAGGCTAACATTACATGGTTAGAAAGGCATGATGCGGATTATATACGTAAACCAAGAAGTAAGATTGATCATTTATTTGATGGGTTAAAACCATTTCTCCATTGAGCATTAGTCTCACAATCCTTATCATAGTAGGAAGATATTGTCTTGTTTTCTATCAAGACAAAAAAGGTAGTCTATAAGTCTTACGACATTAATGAAAAGAAAGAGAAAAAGAGATTTTCTAATCACTATATAAATAGAAATAAGGGGAATAAGGGAAAAGTTGAATATCCATCCTATAGTAAATATAGGAAGAAACACCCTGGTACTTTCTTGAAGGGAATGCGAATCTGTTTCAAGTGTGGTGAAAAGGCCCCCATGATCGTGATTGCAAAGGGAAAAAAGAGGTTTTCAATGTTGAATGCTATAATTTTAGAGAAAGGGGGCATTACGCAACTGAATGTTCTAATCACCAAGGAAACTTTCCTCAGAGAAGACTAAGGGATCAAGGACAGGCTTATGCTATCACTACTGTTGAGGTTGAAGCTCTGAAAGATGTGGTGGCAGATAATTTAATGGATTCCACATGTTTAGAAAATTCTTTATTTGATTCTGGATCATCGCATTATTTCATATATTCCTAGTTTTCTATGAAATTTATATATTTCCAATTTGATTTAAAAAGGGAGTTGTTAGTCAAAACGATTACGGGAAGTATCATTGCAATAATTTTTTGTGAATCAGTTACCATTAAGGCATATAAATGTTATTTATCTGTCGATCTCATAATCATACCCATGATTTAATTTGATATAATCCTCGTTATAGATTGGATTTCTGACCATGATGCAAAAATTTATTGTAAGTAGAAAGAGGTTGCAATTTTCAATGATCATAAGGAGTACCATATCTTTAGAGAAGTAGCATTACCATCTGATTCTTATCTATATTCACCCAATTTATCTCAACTAAATTCAATTATATGGGTGGAATAGAATGAAATTATTGTGGGTGAGGAAAGGAATGCTCAAATTGAGTATGTACCTATTGTTCAACAATATGTTGATGTGTTTCCAAAATATTTACATGGAAATCCTCCCGAAAGAGAAATTATGTTTTCCATTGATTTAATTCCTGGTAAAAGGCCTATATCAAAGACCACATATATAATTTCCACTGTGGAATCAGTGGAACTATAGATAAAACTAGAGGAATTGAGTAATAAGGGAGTTATTCTCCCTAGTGTTTATCCATAGGGATCCCATGTCCTTTTTGATAAAAGGAATATGTATCTATGAGGTAGTGTATTGACTACAGGGAGATCAATTCTATAATAATAAATAATATGTATCCCCTACCTCACATTGATGATTTATTCGACTAACTTCATAGAGCTCAATATTTTTCAAAGATTCACCTTAAATATAGATATCATTAGTTGTGTGTGAAGAAGGAATACATTCTGAAAACAACATTTCGAACTAGGTATGGACATTACAAGTTTATAGTAATGCCTTTTGGATTGACTAATGCACCCTCTGTTTCATGGATCTAATGAAAAATGTTTTCAAGGAATATCTTTATGACTTTTTAGTGGTATTTATTGATGATATCGTGGTATAATCAAAAAGCTATGAAGACCATGAAAATCACTTACGCATTATCTTAAAGGCTCTTAGAAAAAATAAATTATATGGGATGTTTAGAAAGTGTGAATTATAGCTTCAAGAGATTTATTTTCTTGGCCATATTTTCTCTAACGATGGAATATCTATTGATACTTCTAAGACAAAAGCAATACAAGAATGGCCAACACCGAGGAGTATAAGTAAGCCACGTAGTTTTATTAGTTTAGAAGGTTATTATTGGTGTTTCATCCATAATTTTTCCTGATTGGGTAACCCATTAACCAAGATCACACGTAATGGGGTTAAATTTGTTTGAACAAAAGAGTGTGAAGAATGTTTTGAAGAATTAAAGAGAATATTATTTAATGCACCTATTGTGACTCTACCATCAGGGAATGATGGGTTTGTTATTTATAGTGATGCATTAAATAAAGGACTTGGTTGTGTCCATATGCAGAATGATAGAGTTATTGCCTATGCATCACAACAACTAAAAATTCATGAGAAAAACTATCCTACTCCTGAACTTGAGTTAGCAGCTGTAATCTTTTCTTTGAATATATAAAGACATTTTCTCTATGATGAAAAATGTGAGATATATACAGATCACGAGAGTTTGAAGTATATTTTCTCACACAAAGAACTCAACATGAGGCAAATAAGATGGTTTGAACTACTCAAGGATTAGGATTTCACAATACACTACCACCCAAGGATGAAAAATAAGGTGCCAAATGCATTGAGTAGAAAGGATCATGGTGTTTTGAACAAGATGAGAGTTGAAATGAAACCTATTTTGATGGATCTAGTGGAAATAGATATGGGAATAATCATGGAAGGTGAAACATCAATACTTTTTCAAATAGTTTCCAAACCATTGTAACTAGAAAAAATAAAATGTTATCAGTATGATGATGTGGAGTTTCAAAAGAAAATTAAAGCTGTGAACGACGGGAGATTGATCAACTTCATATATGAAGAAGAGATTTTGAAATTTGGTAAGAGACTTTGTGTTCCTGATATACCTGATCTGAAAAGGTAATTGTTAGATGAAGCTCATAGATCCAATTTACCTATACACCCTGGTAGCACTAGGATGTATAGAGATTTTAAAGAACACTTTTAGTGGGAAAAAATGAAGAGTTATATTGCTGATTTAGTGTCAAAATTTATGGTTTGTCAACAAGTGAAAGCTGGAAGGCAATAGCATGGAAGACTCATGCAACCTCTTCCCATACCTGAGTTGAAATGGGATAATATTACGATGGATTTTGTCATGAGACAACAAAATACTCCTAGAAGGAATCATGAAATATGGGTCATTGTTGACCATCTTACCACGTGTGCACATTTTCATGCTATTAGAGATGATTTACCACTTGAACGTCTAGCAAAACTATATATTAATGAAGTTATAAGACTTCATGCAATACCCATATCAATTTTCTCCGATTTTGATTCCCACTTTACATCAAGATTCTGGAAAAGTTTTCAAAAATACCTTGATACTGAACTTTGTTTGAGCTCTACCTACCACCCTCAAACTGATGGACAATAAAAACAGACTATTCAGACCTTAGAAGACAAGTTGAGATCTTCCTCACTTGACTTTCAAGGTATGTGGGGTCAATATTTTCCTCTAGTCGAATTTTCCTATAACAATAGCTTCCATTCATGTATTCAGATGGCACCATATAAAGCATTATATGGAAAAAGATGTCACACACCAACTTGTTGGGATGATGTTTGTGAAAGAAAACTTGTAGGCCCAAAACATGTTTAGGAAACAATGGAAAAGGTGAAGGTTATCCAAACCAACGTGAAATCATCCCAAAGTACGCAAAATATCTTTGCTGATAACCAAAGGATTTGGAATTTCAATTAGGAGACCATGTTTTTTAAGGTATCTCCATGGAAGGGTGTTATAATTTTCGATAAGAAGGTTAAATTGAGTCCCTGATACATCAGACCTTTTGAAATTCTAGAATGAATTGGAGTTGTAGCTTATCGTTTGGAAATGCCTCCAAGTCTCTCCAAAGTTCATGATGTGTTCCACATGTCATTATTGAGAAAATACATGCCTAACCCAGTGCATGTACTCACCTATGAATAATTAGAATTAGACCCCGATCTATCATATAGTGAAGAGCCTATCAGAATTCTTGATACCAGAGAACAAGTGCTGATAAACCGGATGACTCGTCTGGTAAAAGTTTAATGGAGAAACCATAAGATGGAAGAGGAATGTGGGAACCCAGGTAACTTATGATGAAGAACCACCATAATATTTTTGTCCAGTAATATTCTAGATATTTTGAGGATGAAAATATTTTAAATAGGAGAGAATGTTAGACCCCAATATTCCACGGTACGTTTCCCTTTGAATAATACAATAGCTTATGTAGTACGCAGCTTCAAGTTCAAACACACCACAACAAATCAAACTAGATGTTATGAATAGTAATACCAACTTTTTGAAATTTTATAAATTTTAAATTTCAAAATGGACTTCATTTTTGGATTCATAATATCGATATTAGCTTAGGGAGAATTTTTGGTATTTTTCTGAAAACTTTCAATTTATGATGAATAGTGAAAACACTGCATTAATGTTTAAAACCAAGTTTTTAATTAAATAATTAATTATTTTATTTAAATTTATTTTATGTAAAAATAGATACATAATACCTATATATGTTCAATATAATTAATTGGAGTCATTTTGTAATAATATTAGATATATAAAATTTTATTGAACTTTTTACCATCTTTTACTCATCTCCTAAGAGCATTTGAAAATTCACATAACACTTAATTTTACTAATTTTGGAATTTGAATTTCAAAAATATTAGAGAGACAGTTGATATAAGTAAGTAGAATGTGGTTCAATAAGTTGAAAATAATTTTTGGTGAATAGTAACTTTTTACTTTTATTTACCACGGTTAAAAGTAAATAGGGTAATTAAGGGTAAAAATGATATTATTATTACCCTAACACATGTACAAAATATATTGGATAAGTGAAATTCGACCAAAAACAACCATAGAAAATAAATATGATCCTTTAGGTCCACTTGGATTAGATTAGGACATTTATTATTTTTTTATTTAATGAAGAGTTAAAAGAGTTAAATTCAATGTTTAATAACTAAACAAATTTTAATATAGGGTTATACATTATATAAATTAGACTATAAATATTCCTTATAAATCTAAAAATATTTCCTACATAATGTTATTTTATATATAATTTTTATACATTAAATAATAAAATATATTTATGACACAATGATGAGGCATTAATTACCTTGTTAATGAATGTTTAAAATAATTGATATTATAAATATCCCAATAAATCTGATTTTAGACTTTAAGTGAATTAAACTAATTTTATTGGTTAATATGAAATGTTAGGGTTTATTAAATGTATTTTTTTGAAGTATTAATGTTGTTATTAATTTAACAAAAACAAAATACCAAATACTGTCAAAATTGACATAAAAGAGTTTTTAAAACAAATATTATGTTATTAATTGATACTATATTCCTAAAAATATAAGGATCAGCCCAAGGGATTAAATAATATTATATATGTCATTAATGAACCACTTTTGGTTCTCTTGGATGTTTATAGTAAGTTTATTAACAATATAATATAAAAATACAAATATACATTGTAAATGTCAAACTATTTAACTAAGAGTTAAATCTAAAAGATAAGGTTAATATGCTGACCTAAACCGGTATAAAACATATTGGTTGTGATTTTTTAGACCCATACCCACCTTATCATTTAAATAATTTATTTTGGAGCCATTATAACCCGAAAAGTATTTTATTATAAAATAATATTTCAAGCTTTTCCTAAGGTGACCCTCACCTCTCTTATAAAAGGGCACTTCCGCTTCTCTCAAATTCACACCTTCAAATCCATTTGTATCTGCCAATACCTACCCAAATATCCTCTAAACTGTCCTCCCTTTAACCTAGAGGAATTATTTTAGTCAGAATGGCAACCTATAGAGCCCTTTTGATGAAATCCAAAGGAAGAACCCGAAGAAGAGGTAAATATTTCATCACCTCTTTCAAGTTCTTTTCTTCTTCCACATCCACTTTCTTTGTTGTTTCCATTCTAAAATAATAACTCTAGTATCTTATTTATAATTTGATGTTATTATAAAAATGGTACAACCATATTCATTATTCTATCCATCTTATAAATGAAAAAGTCATCATACGTCCATACATATGGATTACCGTCTCCACGTCGTGGTGTAGTTTGTTATTCAGACACGTCATCATTTGGATGGGTATAATAATGAGTATAAATGAGTTAAATAATAAATATAACATGATAATTATTCATTATATATGATATAACATCTAATTATATATGATTTTAATATCAAAAGAATGATATTGTCGCTCGTGCGTACGTACGGATTACCATCTCCACAAACGTGATGAGATTAAATCCTCATCGTATCCATTCAAGACTAATATTCATTTGATGAATAAAGAAATAATGTTTAAAGACATAATATCATTCTGAATATGAATAATATATATCCTATCGATAACAAACATTTCTTATGTAACAAATCATATAAAGGAAAATGAATCAGTTAACAACCGAAATGATGATACTACTGAAATATCATTAACAAAGCAATATTATAAGATCACATACGATATCATATTAATGTATACGGTTTATGTATAATTTAATAATAGTAATTTGACCATTATATAGTTGGATAACCTACTCTTGACCAAGGAAAAGTACAAGGTAAGGGTTAATTTCACAATCTCTTTATTATCTGAGGTTGTTTTTACGTAAGTATCTACTGGGTCCTCTTTATCATCCCCATCCGTGTTTTCTTAAAAATGTAATTCGAAACATTTTTAAAATTTAATATACTATTGGTTAAAGTCATTTATATGCTTATTTTACTGTTTAGGTTTTGAAAGTAATCTTTTCATCATTTTCCAAACTAGGTACTTTATAACCTTTTCGAAAAAATTAAGGTAAGAATGGTTTTTAATCTTATACGGTGGGTGTGGCTATTTTTTGTTGTTATATCATCGTCAAAGCTTCACATATAATCATATAATAATATTTTAAAAGTAAATTCTTTTATTTATAATTTTATTACTTTTAAATTATTTCAAAATAAAAATAGATATTTCTCTAAAAAATGTTTTGATTTCCTCAATGTCAACAACCTTTGATGGATTTTATGTTTATTTTAAGTTTATTTGTTATGATAAAAAAACATCCATATTGTATTGAAGTTTTTGTGATATTTTTGACTATAGATGTGTTATTTTTACACCATTCATGGTTTATGGATAACATATTGGCATTTTGTATGCTAGTTTTAATACAAGTGTTTATGTTTTGTTTAAACCTTTTCATATAATGAATGCATTGGACTTAGTAAGTGACGGGTGGAACCCTCTATTGCTCCTCGATGCATCGGTTGGTCTCATTAGACAAACTAGTGTCTTGACACAAGTCCTTGAAAAAATATTATTTGTAATCTTGGCACAAGGCCTTGACTATGTGGTTATAAATTCTGGAATTATGCATTCCATCATTTTAAAAGTGGCTATTGATATTTCATGTGATTATTCGACAAATATAATATCCATGTGAATACGTAAATGGTATTATTTGATTTTATCTTTTCTATATTATTCTGATGTTCAACTTTAAAAGGCTTTTGTTTTAGTCTTACATTTCTTTAAATTTTTATTCTTATTTAGGAATGTTTATGCTATTTTGTTATCCTTTATGAGCATCCCAGCTCACCCCTTTATATGTTTTATTTTTCCCAGGATGCAAATAAGTATATTATGATTGACCTTCATGGATAGTCTAAGGGATATGAGTGTGTCTTATGGGGACTATTTTTTGTAGTTTTTCATTTTATAATATAATGTAAAACCTATTAATGTATCTAGTATTTCCTAGGCTACTAAACTAATCAGTCTTTTGATACTTGATCCTTTGTGATCATGCCAATGTTATTTAATAATGCACCGACTCTGGTTAACTAAGGTCAGGTCATTACCAAACCATTGGTATAGGCTATAACAATGGTTTGAGTTACTATAACAATGATTCCAAACCATTGTTATATACTTTTTTTGATAGTTCTCATTTCTCCCATTTTATGTAACACATATGGAACCATGTGAAATATTAAGTGTGGGGGAGGGTAACTTGGCCCCATACTTGGTCATTTTTTTCATTGTTGGACAAGGATAATAAATTTATATTGAAAATAATTATGTTCTAGTTTTTAAAATTATTAAAAATATTTATTAAATAATATGATATTAGGTGAATTAGATTGAGAACTATACACTTTTGAAATGTAAAACTATTTATTTAGTTAATTACCTTGGAAATTTTTGAAAACAATTTCAAAAAATCAGGTAATTGTTTGTGTCATAGAAAATATATTTCATTGGAATTGCTTAAAAACTAAAAAACTTCATATTTTTAAATTTTTTCATATCATATGGGAATAAATAATTTGAAAATTTTCAAGTATCATTTGTGGTTAATAAGTGATATTAATTTCACTATAATGTGATTTTTAAAATCAAAAGTAGAATGTTTATTTTAAAAAATCTAGTCATCTAAAAAAATCATACACAAAGAAAAATCTGAGATAGAAAAATTTTGACCCTGAAAAATAAAAAATTAACTATATATGGAAATCATTAGATAACTCAACATGGTTGTGTGGCTTATAAAAGTGTTAACCCACCACTTGGCTTCAATTTGACATTTGTATTTATTTTTCTTGAAATATAGGGGAATATAGATTAATGAGGTGAGTTATTTTGGAATTAATAAAGAGAAAATATTACTATATTAAAAAAATTAATGAGGCAATTTATAATGATATTAATAAAATTTTTATGAAGGATTTTACAATGAAATTATTCTAATGGACTTTATTGGTTAACCTTTGGAAATGAATCATGAATATTGTATATTTCATTTTAATGGAATTAAAATAATTTTATTATGTAATAAATATATAATGTAGGTATTATCATGCATTAAATATTGTGGTTTTCTAGTTATAGTTTTCTAATATTTTCTTGAGGAGAAGAAAATGTCTAGGTGTGGGGGAGTTTTATGAACCTAATTTATTATTATTATTTTGATGTGTTTTTCTGAGTAAATAGCCAGATAATGCTAAATATGTGTTTTTATGTGATTCAAATGATTTATTGTAGTTATTTTTTTTTGAAATATTCTATGTTTTAATGGTATAATGTAGAGGTTTTCAAGGAATCAGACATCATTGAAAAAATACACTGCTTATAATTCATATCCACATGCTATATGCATTTGAAGTCACATAACTCGGCTAACCTGAGTCCAGTCCTAGGAACATACTTAGGGGTTACACTCCATCTAGAATATTCTCATCAATTAAATTTATTATATATGTTTTTATTAATGAAAATACCACTAAAAAATATTTACATATATACAAAATTCCATGTAGTACACCGACCAATAGTCAGCACACCAATTCAATGGGTGAAAGGTTACTTCAACAATTTAGGTGGAGAAATCCAAAAAAGGGTTGTTCTACAAAATTACACATTCTATACCTATATAAATTTTTTGTAATTAATGTTTATTATAAAATATAGACTTGAAATATGAGTTTTATACTATTGACAAGAGTATTGGTGGAGTGATTCTTTCACTCTATTAATTTGATCTTCAAAACTATTGTAAGTGTTTTTATTCAATTTTCCATTATTTTCCATTGTTTTTTATTTATAATCTCTTAGAGTTTGTGTCCATGGGTGAGGTTGAGTTTATTTTAAACTCTTTAATCCTCCTCATGGTTATGATACCCTAAGGAGACATGTGTTTGGTTTTTAATGAGAGAAGGGTAATGGTGTAATAAATAGTCTTTACGAGTTTCTCTTATCCTATGTTTTTTATTTTATAAACTTAATTTAACACATTTCTGAATTCACTAATTGTGATAAATCATTCAAATGATATAAAAATAGTGGACACACTAATGAGGTTACAATGAGAAATATCTAGACCATTGGTTAGTCTATTGACACTATTTATGGTTTTTAATAAAAATGCATTTTTAAAATAATTAGTCATCACTGAAAGGGATAGAATCTTTAAAGAACATATTTATTTTATTGTTTAAACAAGAAATAGAAACTAAATTTAATCCATGTGATGGATAAATTGGATAAATAATTTAAAATTCTAAAATATAATTTTAATATCATGGTTTAATTGAATTTTCATCCACAAAACAGTTCTTTTCCCTTGTTCATAGTTTTTTTGTCGTCAATTTTTTTATATTTATTTGTTTTATATTCAATCCATTTGTTTTAATTTCTATACCCAAAATATGGTATGAATAATACAATAACATGTCATTTGATTTCAAAATATTATCCACTTCTTTATGAATTGAATATTATAATCTGATACAATATAGTAGTTCCTAAAAATATCACTCTTACACATCTTGTGGACCCATAGATTTTTTAGTGGTGGAGTCGAGCATTGAAAGGAGATAAATTAAGTCATTTAATATTCATGTGATGTTCCCAATGGGGTTATTAGGAACATATATCTTTTGTATATGAATACGTGTTGGGCTTACATATTCTAGTTCCCCTCTTAAAATTAGCACATGTGCAATGTGTATTTTTAGTATTAGTTATCAACTTGTGTACTATCACAAATAAATTTTTAAACAAACCTAAATTATCACCAAACGTAGATAGAGTCATAAAAACATACTGTATTGAAAAAAACACACAAGTGATATAAAAAATACAAAAAATCTCTAGAAACAACCAATAGAGAGAGAAAATTCATCCATATTCCTATCATCCTCTCAATCAAACCCCTCTCTTTATTCCCCATTGATTCTTCCACAAAATATTTTAATCATTTTCATGGAAAACTTCCCATTCATATCCCTTATCTATAAATATATCATTGAACTCATTATATTCCATTTGATTCTAATATCAAACATCAACCAATCCAAATCCTTAAACAAAAAATATGTCCCCTCCTTCACCCCACCACCCCTATCCACATTTTTTATCTCATCACTAAATCTATTCTCCCTACAATCACAACCTCCAAACGTATGTGTGAATGAATGGTGGTGATCTAGGAGGTTAATTTGGTGAAACACCCTCTATAGATACCTATATTTCATCCATTCCATCTCTTAGTCCAACTAAATTGGTTGAGTGGAATTTTTACTCAATCTCGTAATCTAATTCATCATCATAAAATTCAGTATTGAAGTAATGGAAAATTAAAAATTAAAAGTATATTAGGGTGTGTTTGGTTTTCAAAAATATTTAAAAATTAACAACACGAATATATGACAAAAGTATTTTGTAAGGTGGCTATTTTGATTTATGTATTATTTGGATTTTTTTTAAAATACACTAGAAAGTGATTTTGAAAAAGTTTTATATTGTATGATAATAACATATATGATCCATATATTATTCGGTTTTTATTTTCTAAAACACATTATATATATGTATCAAATCTTAAAAAAATTCTCATGTTCAACAAGTTCCCATTAACTAGATACTCAACACTGTTTGATTTAACTAACCAACATTGGATAGTGGTTAATTAAATTTTAATAGGGTTGGGATAGTAAATAAAAAATTCATTCAAAATTCAGAAATATTTGGCATAGTCCTATTAGAATATCCAAAACCTAAACACAATTAAATTAATTATTATTAAATTATTAAATATATATTTTTAAATTATAATACTATAATAAAATGTATTTATTTAATTTGAGTTTGTTTAATATTATATTTTTAAATAAATATTTAAATATTGAATTTATAATAAAATATTTTAATGGGTTTATGTAGTTAAAAGGACATTTCAAAATATAATTAATTTAACATAATATGTTTTAAAAAAATGTTTAAATTTGAGTACCAACATTTTAAATGGTACATATATAATTATGTTGAAAAATAAAATATATTTTTGAAAAAATAAAACATTAAATATTTTTATAAGTTTAACATGGTCATTATTTCATTTTCATTTTATTTAAAACATGACAAATATTTTCTTTCTGCCAAATTTTTTTATTGTGTTTAGTTTATGAAAACGTTTTTTTGTTTTCATTTATCAATAATATTTCGTAAAAACTATTGTAGAAGGTTGTAGAGATTCATTTTCATTACAACAATGGTCAGGTCTATATATGTCACATCATTAGTATACCGTAATTTTTATTACCCATTCATGGAGCCCTATGCTTGAAATTCACCCATATTTTGAGACATCTTCCAACCATTGGAGTAAATATTTTTTCATTTTTATTCATTTTGAATTAAATGCATTCATTACTCTCTTAGTCCCATGTTATGTGGAGTCTCCACTACTTGAAATATGACCTATACCAACTAACTTACACCACGGTTTGATGAAAATTTGGATCTTGGTATGGTTTTTTCCTGGGTATACCAATATTTTTGAAATTTTTTTGAATAGTTATAACCTATACCAAAGGTTTAATAAAACGAAAGGTGTAGGTATGGATTTCAGCCACTTATCCCAACAGTTTTACAAAACTTTTGGTATAAGTGAAAACATATTTATGTTTAATAATAATAATAATTTCAAAATTAATAATTATTTTTAAATATAAACAAATAATACATATATATATATTTGTTTATATATAATCATCAGAGTCTTTATAACATAGTGGTAAAGTCAATGGAAAATAACTAGGGGGAACTGTGATCAAATCTAATCATGGGAATTTCTTTCAATTGAATATCTATACCAACAGTTTGAAAAAAAATTTTATATACTACATATACCAATGGTTCGGTCAAACAATTATTATAGGTCTATCCAAATAGAAAATCACCCAACAGTTCATAGAACCATTGGTATAGGCTATACCAATAGTTTATGGGCATATACCAATTGTTTTAAACAATTGGTATAGAATTTTTTCTAGTAGGGATCATTTCACTAACATTATTTACACATAGGGAACCATGTGAAATAATATGTGTGGGGGAGAGTACATTGACAACGTACTTGGCCTTTTTCCTCATTGATGGCTAAGGATAAAAAATTTTATTGAAAATTAATTAAGTTATAGTTGTCAAAATAATTCTAAATAATTATTAAATTAAATGAGATTAGGTGAATTATCTTGATAACTATACACTGTTGACATGTCAAAATTTTCATTTAGTCAATTTTCATTCAAATTTCTAAAAAAAAAATATTTTAAAAACTTCATGTAAAATATTTGTTTCTTAGAAATTACATTTCACTAAAAAAATTTAAAGATTAAAAAACATTAGATTTTTAAATTATTTTCAAATAATTTGGGAATCATTCCTTCGACAATTTCAGAGCAACATGGATGGTTAATATGTGGTCTTAATTTCATGATAATGTGAGTTTTTTTAATCAAAAAGGGTCTTGTTATTTTTAAATATCTGAGCATTTAAAAAAATTATATCTTAAAAAATGAAAATATAAGATAAAAAAATTTGACCCCAAAAAATAAAAAAGAAACTGTGTTGGAAAATTATTTGACAAGCCAACATGGTTGTGTGAACTATTAAAGTGGTCACCCACCATTTAGATGAAATTTGTATTTATTTTTATGAAAATATGGGGTAATAGAGATTGAGAAAGTGATTTATTTTGAAATGAATAAATATATTCTTTTACTAAATTAAAAAAAATTTAATTATGGAGTTTATTATTAAATTACTCGAATTTTAATGATGAAATTACTCAAATAAACTTTAGTAGTTCACCTTTAAATGAATGAATCACGGATATTATATGTTTCTTCTTAAGGGAAGTAAAATCATTTCATTATGGTAATTGTAGATAATGTGATGATGATCATTATTTCACTCTTGTTATTTCTTGGAGATATTTGTTTATTATTTTCTTGAGGACAAGAAAATAACATGGTGGGGGGAGTTTTATATAGCTGATTTTTTATTATTAAATTTGATGTTTTTATGAGTAAATATCCATATAATGATTAATATATTTTTTATGTGATTAAAATTATTTGTTTTAGTTTTTTTGGAAATACTGTAGGTTTTCATGATTGAAATAATGGGTTTTCAAGGTTTTAGATATCATTGGAAAAATAAACTACATGTAATCCGTATGCACATGATATTTATATTTGAAGACACATAACTCATCTAGCCTAAGTCCATGCCCAACAACCTACTCAGGTGTTACATTCTATGTTAAATGTTCACATCATATACATCTTGTTTATAATTTTTGTTTGAATAAAATATCACTACACTCTATATACATCGATATCACACGCCATTTAGTCCACTAACCAACAATCGACATGCCAATTCAATGGTTGAAGTATTATTTCAACCATTTAGTTGTAGAAATATAAAAAGGGTTGTTGGACCATATTTCACATCATGTTTTTATTTACATGTTTTGTAATTAATTTTCTTCATAAAATAGAGTCTTAACATCTTTTTTTATGATAGTTGACATGAGTGGGGGTGGGGATGTTTTCACTCTATTGGTTTGACCCTTGAAGCCATTGTAGGTGTTTTTATTTTTTTCCCCTTATTTTGGATTGTTTTATTCTTTATCCTCTCCTACATTTATTATACATGAGTGATATTGAGTTTTTTCTGAACCTTTTCATCCTCCTCATGGTCCTGAGAATCTTAGGATACATGTGTTAGGTTTGTAATGAGAGAAGGGTTATGGTGTAAGAAACAGTCTTTATGTGTTTCAATTATATTAAGTTTTTTATTTTAAAAACACTATTGAAATCATTTATAAATTCACTGGTGGTGATAGATCAGATAAAAGATATGAAAATCATAGTAAAACCAAAGAGGATATAATGGAAAAACCAAGGCCCATTTTTCTCATCCTTTATCACTATGAATGTTTTTTGATAAAAATACATATTTAAAATAATTAATCATTAGGGGAAGTGATAAAATATTTAAATAACATAGTTGCATATTGTTAAACTAAGAAATATCAACTCAATTGAATCCCTATAATGGATAAATTTTATAAATGATTTTAAATTATAGAAGATATTTTTAATAACATTCCCTAATAAAATTCTCTAACCCAACATAGCTCTTTTCACTTGTTCCTATTTTGCATGTCTTCGAGTTTTTTTTATTTTTATTTTTTTCATTTTAAATTCATTTGTTCTAATTTACATACTCAACTCATCACATTGCTAATTGAATAACATATCATTATCTTATGACTACATCTACCTTTCTTTTTGAAATGAATCAAATGATCTTTTACTACAGAAGAGTTTGGGAAAACAATTCACTCTTATGCATCTTTTGTACCCACAAATTTTTTTAGTGGTGGATTTAAGCATTGAATGTTTAGGAGATAAAATTGAGCATTTAATTTCTATGTGATGTTTCTAGGGGTATTATTAGTCACACATATATTTTATATACACATATGTGTCGGGGTTATATATTCTAGTTGACCAATTAAAATTTTCACATGTGAAATGTGTATCCTTAGTACTAGTGATCAACATGTGTCCTATCACAAATTAGTTTGTAAAGAAACCTACATCCTCACCAACCTAGGACTGGGTCACAAAAAACATATATAATTGAAAACAATACACAGGTGATATAAAAATACAAAAAATAATCCCTAGAAAATCTCATGAGATAGAGAGAAAAAATGCATCCACTTTTCCATCATTATCTAAATCAAAGTGACCATCCGGTTCCCCACTACTGCTTCTGCCAAACATGTCAACCATTTCCAAGTAAAACTTTCCATCCTTCCACTTTATCTATAAATGTGACATCAAACCCATTCCATTTTTCATGCTCCTGGTATCATATATCAACCAATCAAAATCCTCAAACCAAAATCACATCCCCTCATTCAACCCACCATAACTATCCATGTGTTCTTCTATTCAATAATTGCATTCTCTATATAACCACAACCATAAAAAGTAGGGAGTTAATGATTGGTGGTGTTATGGGAGGTTCCATTGGTGAAACATCGTTAGAAGATATCTATAATTCATTTCATTCATCCCATGGGTCAGCTGAATTGGTCAAGAATACTTCAGACTCAATCTCATTATCATATTCTTCTTGAAGAAATTATATATTGATGTAAGGTAAAATTAAAAATTAAATGGATATTAGGTTTATTTGGTTTTAAGAAAAGTTTTTGGAAAGGTAAAAACTTGAATATATGATCAAAAATATTTTGTATGTTGGGAAGTTTTATGTAGAAAAATGTTTTTTTATATTTTTCTAAAATACAATAATAATTCTTTAGAAGATAAATAGATGGTCTGGTAAAAAAAGATAATGAATGATATATACTTGAATTTTAATTTTCTAAAACACATAATATATATATTGATATATTCACTCTTAAAATATTATCATATTTAAAAAGTGTTCATTAACCAGTTACTCAATACTATCCAATTTAACTATACAAATTTGGATAGTGGTTTATCAAATTTTAATAGGTATATAATAGTAAACAAGAAAATCATTCAAAATTAATAATAAGTTGGTTTAGTCCCCTTAAAATATTAAAAACCTAAACACAATTAAATTAATTATTATTAATTCATTAATTATATATTTTTAAATGATAATATAATAATAAACTATTTTTATTTAATTTAGGTTAAGTTCATATTAGATTTATAAACAAAATTTAAAATTTATATTTATACTAAAATATTTAAATGGACTTGTGTTGTTAAAATAATATTTTAAATACAATTATGTTTTGATAATATGTTTTAAAAAATATATATTATAGCACTAGAAATTTCATAGGTACATCCATAATTATGTTAAAAATAAAATATATTCTAAAAAAAATGAAACATGAAATATTTCTAAAAATCAAACATGGCCATTTTTTTATTTTCATTTTACTAAAAAAATTAAAAAAAATTCTTTCCAACAAATTTTTTTACTATGTTTAGTTCATGAAATAATTTTTTGTTTTCATTTATCAATAATATTTCATAAAATCAACAAGAAAATGTTCTTGAGAGTTTCTAAAAGGTAAGAATGCCCCTAAATCATCTCAGTTTTTATAAAACATGAAAAAAATTAAAAACCTAATATTATTTTCATTTACAAAATACAATGTATTTTTTATTATGTTTTTAAAAAATAAAATAACTTTTTTTAAATAAACACATGTTTTTTTTAAAAATTACTATCATTATTATTCAATATATTTTTGAAAAATAAAAACATAATTTTTATTCAAAAAAACAACATTAATTGATGAAATGGAGAGGAATCACAAAACCTAGTTTTTTGTAAAGGAAAAGTCTACTGATTTATTTTTTGGATTTATGAACCATTATATACTACATATGAGATGAAATAGAATAATATATTCTTTGAACTCATTATTAATCACCACCCACTAACAAACCTATTTTGAAAAACAGTTAATGAATGGGAATTTATACTAAATTTGATTTTGATTGTAACATCTCGTCCTGGGTGCCACACATTGTTGTCCTGATCGAGTCAGTCACATGACATCAAGTGTGACGCCCTGTATGCTAAAGGCTACTGACTAGAAGAAAGGGTCTAATATCTATCATGGGTAGACTATACCCTCTTTATCAAATTAGCACAGTAGTGAAAATAAATAAGAATAAAAAAATTATATTTTCATGGCCCATCTCCTGGGGCATGTGTTGTGAATACCTCAAGCCCGTCATCCATAGGCCAAGGGGTGGAAACTATTACCAAAGGAGTATTTCTCTAAAACTGGGAAGGAATTTCCTTTATAACATGTAAACTCACACAACAGATCACACGGCTAGATACAAAACACTAATTAAACTGTATAATAAAAGAGTACTGAAAAGTAAAAGCGACCAGAAATACAAGCCCAACTGTAAAGTATAAGGAACTGGAAGTACAAGTACAACTGAAGAAAGGAAGAAGAAAAAAACAGTTGTTGGGTCATCCTCTAGGGTTCCTACCTGAAGGGTAGGTACAAATAGCCTCCTCAGCACTCCACGTCCGTCAGTATCCTCCGTGTACTGACTCATCGAAAGGTCCACCTCTGGGTACCGTCCAGTCCTGCTACTCTCAGTCTCAATCAACACTGTCTGTCGTATACAACAAACACAACTTGGTGCGGGCATAGCCCATGTAGGGGTGAGTATAACGATACTTAGTAGGGACCTCGAGACCCTCAAGGTATCAAAAAATCCAATAAGTATAAACTACAAAGTATGAAATCAATAGATAAACTTACATAGGTATATTTTCATACATATAGCTAAGTTATCAAGTGATCCATCAAAATCATGAGGAAAACACAAAAGTACTGACTCAGCTCAACCAGGATTTTTATTCACATTATTGAAACCACGGTTGTTGGAGAAATCCTCCTCTGTCGAGTACACTGGGCCTGCCACGACACCAAGAGATTTTCCCACTAACCTTAGACTCTTGAGGTACTCCTCCTACCATGTACCATGGGTCTGCTGCATCACACAGAGGAGATCCCCACCGCGGGTCTGTAACCACACCCAGGTGCTCCCCCTCATAGCCTGTAGAGTTACTCCTCCTGTTGAGTACCGTGGGTTTTCCGCATCACACAGATCGCACTCCTCCACTATGGGTCATCTGCCACAACCAGGCACTCTCCACTGGTATAGTAGAGTCTCTCTCAGTCAAACGATCTACAGTCATCAGGTCTCTACCAGCTACTAGGTCTCTGCACTCTGCTCTCTCATCATTGGAATTATCTTCTCCACGAGCTACTATTGGCTACTTCCAGCATCATGAAGTCTCATGAATAAGTAACTCAAAGGTCTGCCATGCCATAGGGTTCTCAATGCAACAGACAGTGAGTCAATCGGGCGCCCTGTCTGTGAGTTATTAGCATTTTAGTCCCGGGGGCCCGGTTGGATTCGTGCACAATCCAACTATACCTTATCTCAATTTTACTCCAAACTCCAGTGGGGTACACTCAAAGGGACTATCATTCTCTAAGATTACAAGGGCTGCTGACGGTTCGTCAAACGGACGCCCGGTGCCAATGATATAGCCAAAAGAAAGTAAAAGGGTCGAAGTGGGCCCGGGTCCGGTCACACCCGGTCGGACCGACCCAACCCGACCCAGTCTGGTTCGACCTAGTGTGACTCGTTGGGTCTAGCCCCACCTATTGGGCGGGCCAGCCCGTTAGGTTCGGCCTGGCCCACTGGGCCAAACCTAGCTGGCCACGAGGGGCCGCGAAGGGCCATGAGGGCGTGGACCGGCCACGAGGATGCGAACCGGCCATGGGTCAGCGTGAGGGCGCTTCGGCCCAGAGGGCGCCGCGAGGGAGACTCGGCCCAGGGTGTGGGGCCAGTTCAGCTCGGAGGGCCCCAGGGGTGCGACTTGGGGTGGCTCGGCCTGGGGGCCGGGGTGGCGCGACCGGAACCAATTTTTCCGGGGGCTCGGAAGGCTGGTTGGATGGGGTGCGGTGCGGCCAAGGTCGGTTCGGCCGACGGCAGTGCGGGGCCAGTGGAGTGGCGCGGCCCGGGCGGCTTGGGAGGCCGGTGGGCCAGGGTGCGACACGACCAGGGTGCGGCACTGCCCGGGCGGGTTCGATCAAAGGCGGCGCGAGGCCGGTGGGCCAGCGCTTCTGGGGCGGCTCGTGAGGCCAGCAGGCAGCGGTGCGGCGCGGCCGGGGCGTGGTCAGGTTTGGCCGGCGGAGACAAGTGTATGGCGGGCGGCGCGGTTGGGCCCGGGGAAGCGGAGCCAGTTCGGTCGGAGCACCGGAGCATTGCGGGGGCGGCGCGGGTTGCGGAGGCTGTGGATAACACTATCGTTTCCATCGTCGCCTTCATCACCTTCAACTTCTTTGTCACCTTCCTCCATTTCGAAGAACACTGCAAATCAACACAATGGTTACAGAGAGGACGAACCATGTTAGTTTGGCCTGCACTCTCCCTATCAGAGTGGTAGCGTGAGGTTTACCAAAAACATAAACAAGAACGAGCATAGAAGATATTTTCAATTCCCATAATCCCTCCTTAATTTCAATTCCCATCCCTGTAAAAGAAAAAGAGGGGAGAACATGGGATGTGTTAATCAATTAATTAATAAACCTCTCATGGGAAAAATTAAATTAAATGAGGTGGTGGCACCATTAATGGTAGAGGAGGTCAAGAGGCTCTCCCTCATTAATGAGGGGAGTTGAGAGTTTTTCTCAAATAAATGAGGTTTTAGTCTCAGGTGGTCCCTAGCACTATAACCTCTTGTGGGAGGTCAGGTTCAGGTGGGACCCACCACCTTAACCTCTCATGGGAGGTTATGGTTGGGTGGTCCCCACACATTAACACCCATATGGGTGGTTAAAAAAATAAAATAAATATGAGCTTATTTTATTTTTTTATTTCCACGAAAAACCCAAAATCTAACTTTCACTCTCGACCAACTATGGTCGAGGAGAAATTCTTCTTATGCGAATACCAGTGATGCAAGTTCAACGGTGCCCTTGGATTTCAATTCTGAGCACCGGTTCAAAAGTTATAAAAAACCGCTTGAACGTTCACTAAATGTACCCGAAAAAAACTTCAGAAATTGATTTCGGGCACCCCAGGCCTCAGAATCACATGATGAAAATTTTATCAGACTCGTAAAATTGCCATTTAATTAAAAAAACATGGAAATTATGGGTCTTTACATTCTCCCCACCTCAGGTCCCTACGCCCCCAGAAGCCACAAATCATACTAAGGGAACAAGTGGGGGTACTGAGCATGCATCTGAGCCTCCCACTTCCATGTGCTCTCCTGGGGGTTCCCGTTCTACCAGAAAACACACACCAGAGGTATCGACTGTCCATGAAGGAACTACTCCTGGAGATCCTCAATATCTATAGGAACCTCTGTAAAAGTCTCCCCATCATCGACATCTTCCTCACCATGGTCGATGATGGGAGAAGGGTCGTGCATGTATCTCCTCAACTAAGATATGGGGAAGATATCATGCACCCGATGCAACTAAGGTGGATGATCTAAGTGGTAAGCCACCTCTCCAACTATTATGAGGACCTGAAAAGGTCTGATGAATTTCGAAGATAACATTCCGCCTCTTACAAATCTCCATAAACCTCATCGGGGTGAGACCCATAGAAATACGTAGTCACCATCCTCAAACTCTAGTGGTATCCATCTCATGTCGGCATATAACTTATGTCTGCTCCATGAATCCTTAATCTACTACTGGATGATCTAAACCTTCTCTGTGGTATCCCTTACAATCTTTGGTCCCACTAGTGCTGACTCCCCTAGGTCAGTCCATCAAAAATGTGATCTGCAAGGTCACCCGTATAACGCCTCAAAAGGTTCCATCCCAATAGTGGAGTGATAGTTTTTGTTGTATGAAAACTCCACAAAAGGAAAGTGATCCTCCTAACTGTGACTGAAGTCGATGATACATGCATGGAGCATGTCCTCAAGGGTCTGAATGGTCCACTCAGTCTTACCGTCTGTCTGAGGATGGAAGGCGGTGCTCAAATGAAGCTTCATCTCGAAAGCTTCCTACAACCCCTTCCATAGCCGTGAAGTAAAACGCGTGTCACGATCGGAGACAATAGTCGAAGGTATTCCATGTAGCCGCACAATCTATAACACATAAAGGAATCCCAAGCTCTCTACTAAACCCTGCTCTCTGATCGGTAGGAAGTGGGCCGACTTGGTGAGTCGGTCGATGATCACCCAAATCGTGTCATGTCCCCTGGATGTATGTGGAATTACCTTCATGAAGTCCATTGATATCTCAGCCCACTTCCACTCTTAGACCTCTAAAGGCTGAACCATGACTGCTATTACCTGATGCTCTGCCTTCACTTGCTAACATGTGTTTCATCGAGAGACAAACTCTGCTATTGATTTCTTTATTCCCGTCCACCTGTGCTACCGTCGGAGATCCTCGTACATATTCACCACTCCTGGATATACCGCTAGAGGGGATGTGTGGAACTCCCTCAGCACTTCCTCCTGAAATGACACTGGTACCATAGTACATCCTCTGAAGAAGTTGACATGCACCCCACCTTCAGAAAATCCATCGAGTTCCTGCCCTGGGGATATCTGAGCACATCGTGTCTCATAGTCAGTGTCCCCATGTTGCACCTCTCTGACTTTCTAATGAATTGGAGGAGTGACTGTAAGAGACTGAAGGAAGGCTTCTCCATCTCTATCTACAAAGGATATATGAAATGCGGCCCTCTTCTAGGTCACCTCAGAAAGAAGTTGTATACCAGATCTCTAGTTGAGTGAATCTTCTACAACATTTCCCTTCCCAAGAGTATAGACTATCTAGATGTCATAGTCCTAGAGGAAGTCAATCCAACATCATTGTCTCTAGTTCAGGTCCTTCTGAGAGAAGATATACCTAAGAATCTTGTGATTAGAGTACATGGTAAAATGCTCGCCCATCAGATAGTGACGCCACATCTTCAAGGTGAAGACCACTACTGAAAACACTAGGTTATGGGAAGCGTAGTTCTCCTCATGTTGTCTCAGCTGTAGAGAACCCTAAGTGATCACTGCTCGCTCATGCATCAGGACACATCTGAGCTCGGTCCCTAATTCTTCATAGTATACTACGTACCCTACGCCTTCCTTTGGAAGCCTTAATATGGGTGCACTAGTCAACCTCTACCTCATCTCTTGAAATCTCTACTAGAAACTCTCCAACCACACGAATGTTTCCCCTTCTTTTTCAAGGATGATATTGGTGCTTCAACTCTGGAGAATTCTAGTACAAACCTCCAGAAATATCCATCTAATCCCAAGAAACGTCGTACCTCCGTCACACTCTTGGGTGGATTCCAAGAAAGTACCACCTCAATCTTCACTGGATCCACTACAACTCCAACCTCCGAGATGACATGTCCCAGAAATTTAACATCTCGGTTCTAGAATTGGCACTTCAGGAGCTTACCATAAAGCTAGTGCTCTCATAGTGTGTCCAGTACTAACTACAGATGATAGGAATGCTCCTCCCCAGTAGTCGAGTAGATCAGAATGTCGTCGATGAAGACTACGACAAATAGATAGAGGTATGGATGAAAGATCATATTCCTGAGTCCCATGAACACTACTGGAGAATTGGTTATACCAAATGGCATAACCAAGAAATCATAGTGGTTGTACCGACATCTGAAGTTCATCATCTACACATACTCATCTTGAACACTGAGCTGGTGATATCCTGCTTTGAGGTCTATTTTCGAGAACCACCATTCTCCCTTCAGCTGATCAAAGAGGTCGTCAATCCTAGGGAGTGTGTACTTGTTCTTCACAGTCACCTGGTTCCAGCGCCGATAGTCGACACAAAGCCTCAAGATCCCATTTTCATTCTTGGAAAATTGAATCGGGGATGCCCAAGGTGAAACAATGGGCTGGATGAATCCCTTCCCCTGTAAGTACTCTAGTTGTACCCATAGCTCGCAAAGCTCCGCGGGAGCCATCCGATATGCTGGTGTAGATATCAATGGCGTCCCAGGGTGCAAGTAAATGTAAATGTCTACCTCTTGGTGAGGGGGTAGACTTGGAACACTATCCGGGAAGACATCCGTGTACTCGTCCACCACTAAAGGATAGCTCAGACCCTCCACATCAACTACTCTGAGGGAAAGGCTAGCCAACTGATGAGTGATCAACTGCAATCTCCTCCGAGTAAGTACATCTTGTGCTACAAAGGCTCCCTTATCACTGGTGATGGTAAACCTAGTCCCATCCGTGCGGGCACACCGCACTTTGTGCCTAATATAGTCAATATGAGCATGGAATGTAGATAGCCTTGTCCACACCCAAGATGATGTCGTAAGGCCTCGACGCCACCACAAAGAGATCTCATCCGAAACTCACACCTCCTAGAGTAAGCTCACACTATCAGCACCAATGTGTAATCATCAAATCCTCTCTCGTAGGAGTCTCTAACTGTAAGGATTGATCCAACGGCTCTATTGGAATATTTGAGCTCTGAAAGAGGGCAGTGGCAATGAAAAAGAGATTGGCACCTGTGTCTATAACTACTGTAGTTATGGTTGAGTAGACACAGATCGTACCTTGAGTCATCTCTGGAGTTCCATGATCGTAAACCTCATATTCCTAGAGCTGAGCTCTCCCCTATCCACCTTCTCCCTATAGTTGGGATGGACCGCCTAGTGGCGGTGGTGGTAACACCTCGAATCATCATCCACCGCCAGCCGCACAAATTGATCCTTTGCCACGTCCGCCTACTCCCTACAGACCACCTCGATCGAATATTTGTCTCTGCCTGGGTGGTCCTTTGGTCGTCTACTGATCATTCGAATGACAGGTCAGACAGTCATGAGCCATGTGACCCTGCTTTCCACATGAGTAACATTGCCTGCTCCTTGCATGTCTGTCTCCACTTCAGGTGTCCCAAACAACCAATCCTAAGTCATTAGTTCATCCAATAGTAGGTCTAGACCTCTTCAACCACTGTGACATCTATCTTCTGTCAGCTGCAGAAGACTCCTCTATGTGTCGACTGGTGGTGGATCTCACTATAGGAGACTGGTCAGCAAGGAAAGTCTCCACTAGGAGGGCTCTCTCTAACACCCTTTCCTACGTCAGGATGCTGAGTGAGATCACTGAAGCCCTCATCTACTGCTTGAGTCCCTGCTCAATGGTTTGGGCCCTGAAGAATTGGTCTCGCACCATATCAGTGGAGTAGTGTGAGTGTTCTGTGAACCTCACTGAGTACTGAGCTTCAGTCATGTTTCCCTGCTGCAGATGACGTAGCTCCTATATGCGCACTGTGCAAATAGTCGCTGGGACAAACTCAGGCCCAAACAGGCCCTCGAAGTCTACCCAGATAAGCTTCACCTCATCATGGACCTGGAGCATCAAGCTCCACCATCATCCTGATGCTTCTTGTAGAAGGCTGGCAGCAAGTATCACCATGAGGTCAGCTAGTGTCCCTACCAGTCGGAAGACTCTCACCACATCCTCTAGCCAATCCTCAGTCACATGTTGGTCTGTCCCTCCCCTGAACCTGGGTGACCTCTGGCGTTGGAACTCATGCAATGCGCTCAAGCGGCGTGCAACATCTGCTACTGGGGATGGTGGCATCGGTGGTCCAACGGGGAGTGGTACCACTGGTGCCTCCACTTCAAAAGGGCCCTACACCGAGGCCTTGTTGCTCGGTGGGCTATCTGTGTGTATGAATCTCGAAACTATAGCTGACTGTCTACGTGGTGGCATCCTGAAAAGAAACAGGTGATTTACGGTTAAATTTTTATACATATTAAGCTGACCTGGTTGAGCTGACTTAATGAAAACTTTTGAAAACACCCACCCAATCTCTGCTTTCATGCACTCAGTCTAAAATTAGAATTCAGGATCCTAGTGTATGGATATGTCATCTGCCACACCAACACTAGACTCTGTGAATTGAAAACCACACTCACTACACTTACCAATATTGCTTTACAAAAAGAATCAGAGTCCTAATTTCTGTGGTAGAACCACCCTCTGATTCCAATTTTTCATGAACCATCCCTCATGGCCCATGCTGTGACTACCCCAAGCCCACCTTCTATAGGATAGGGGCTAGAAACTAGCACCAAAGGCATATTTCCCTAAAACTGGGAATGCATTTACTTTACAACCTGTAAACGCACACAATAGAGCACACAACTAGATACAAAACACTAAGTAAACTGTATAACAAAAGATTTCTGAAAAGTAAAATGGTTCAGAAATACAAGCCCAACTGTAAAGTACCAAGAAGTTTAAGTACAATTACAACTGAAGAAAGAAAGCAAAACAGTTGTTGGGTCATCCTCTGGGATTCCAACCTAAAGGGTAGGTACATATAGCCTCCTCGACACTCCATGTCTGTTAGTCTCCTCAATGTACCAACTCGTTGAAAGGCCCACCTACGAGTACCATCCAGTCCTAGTACTCTCAGTCTCAGTCAGCGTTGTCTGTCATCTACAACCAACACAAAAGGTGCGGGCATAGCCTATGTAGTGGTGAGTACAACGATACTAAATAGGGACACCGAGGCCCTCATGGTCTCACAAAATCCAACAATGATAAACCAAAATGTATAAAATCAATAGATAACCTTATGTAGGTATATGCCCATACATATAGCTAAGTTATCAGGTGATCCATCCCTGTCATGAGGAAAACAAAAAAGTACTGACTCAGCTCAACCAGGATTTTTATTCACATTATCGAAACCATGGATGTTGGAGAACTCCTACTCTATCGAGTATAGTGGTCCTTGCGCAACACCAAGAATGTTTCCCACTATCCTTGAACTACTGAGGTACTCCTCATGTCATGTTCTATGGGTCTGCTGCATCACACAAAGGTGCTCCCCACCGCGGGTCTGCCGCCACACCTAGCCGCTCCCCCTCGTAGCCTACAGAGGTACTTCTCTTATCGAATAACATGGGTCTAACACATCACATAGATCATTCTCCTCCACCTTGGGTATTCCGCCATAACCAAGAGCTCCCCACTGGGCTAGTAGAGTCTCTCTGAGTCAAAGGGTCAACAGCCGTCAAGTCTTAGCTAGCTACTAGGTTTCTGCACTCTGCTCACTCGTCACTAGAAGGATCCACTCCACAATCTAATATTCGATAGTCCAACTGTCACAAAGTCCAAAAAGATGTATCTCAAAAGTCTACCATGTCATAGAGGTCTCAACGCAACAGACGACACGTCAATCAGATGCTCGGTCTGTGAGTTATTAGCCTTTTAGTCTCGGGATCCCGGCTGGATTCGTACACGATCCAACCAGAATGTATCCCAACTGTACCCCAAACTCCAGTGGGGTATACTCAAAGGGACCTCCATTCAACAAGATTACTAGGGCCACTGACGGTTCTTCAAACAGATGCCCGATGCCAATGATATGGCCAAAATAAAGTAAAAGGGTCGAAGTGGGCATGGGTCCAGTCCAACCCGGTCGGACCGAGCAGGTCGAATCAACCCGACCCAACTCAGTCTTGTCCAACCCGGTTCGAGTCAACCCAGCCTAACCCGTTGGGTCTATCCTGACCTATTGGGTGAGCCCGCCCGTTAGGTTCAGCCTGGCCCACTGGGCCCAACCCAGCAGACCGCGAGGGACCATGAGGGCGCGGACCAGCCGCGAGTGTGCGGACCGGCCGCAGGTCACCGCGAGGGCGCTTTGGCTCGAAGGGCACCGTGAGGGACACTCGGCCCGGGGCGCGGGGCCAGTTCGGCTTGGAGGGCCGCGGGGGTGTGGCTCAGGGCGGGTTCGCCCATGGGATGGGGTGGCGCGGCCGGGGCTAGTTTGGCCAGCAGGTGGCGCGAACAGGGTCGGTTCGGCCAGGGGCTCGAAAGGCCAGCATGCCGGGGTGCACCATAACTGAGGCCAGTTCGGGCGGTGGTGGCGCATGGCATGCGGGAAGGCGCAGCCAGGGAATCTTGGGAGGCTGGAGGGCCAGGGTGCGGGAAGTCAGGGCGTAGTACAGCTTGGGCCGGTTCGGCTGGCAGCGGCCCGGGGCTTGCGGGCCAGCACGGCCGAGGTGGCTCAGTAGTCCAGCCGGTCGGGCCATGGCGCAGCCGGGTCACGGAGCGACGTGGGCTGGTTCGGTCGGCGATAGCGCGGGGCCGACGCACGGTGCGATTCAACTCGGGGTGGCGAAGCCCATTCGGCCGGTGCGTCGGAGCATCATTGGGGCGGCGCAGGTTGCAGAGGCCGCATGTAGCTTGGTTGTTTCCATCGTCTCCTTCGACACATTCAACGCCGTTGTCGTCGTCCTCCGTTTCGAAGAACATCTCAAATTAATATAAGGGTTACAGAGAGGATGATCCATGTTATTTTGGCCCACACTCTCCACATTAGAGTGGTAGTATGAGGTTTAACAAGAACATAAACAAGAACAAGCTTGAAAGATATTTTGAAGTCCCATAATCCCTAATTAATTTCTATTCCCAACCCCATAAAGGAAAAAGAGGGGAGAACATGGGATGTGTTAATAAAATAATGAACAAACCCCTAACTTGTGTGTTGTGCGTCGACGTTGGTGCAAGAAGGCGGATGTTGATTCGTTGTAGACGAACATGTCCTACATCGTATGAGGTTCTGAGGAAGAAAGTAGAAGTCGAGGTCGTTCTTCGCAGTCAAAGGCATTCCTCGTCAGTGTTCTTCATCGGTGGAGCGTTCTTCGTTGGTAGCTTTCTCCCAAGTTCCTCCTCTCCCCAATCCTCCTTTTCTAACCAAATGAAATGGCATCGAAATATAATAGATAAAAAATACCTTATTAAGTCATTGGAACCAATTTAAAATTATCATCATTAAACACCCAGGCTCGCAATATTAATTGGGGTGGATTGGAAGAATTAAATTAAGGGAGTTTGTGGCACCATTAATGGTAGAGGAGGTCAAGAGGCTCTCCCTCATTAATGAGGGGAGTTGAGAGTTCCTCTCAAATAAATGGGGGGTTTAGTCCCGGGTGGTCCCCACCACCTTAAACTCTTATGGGAGGTTATGGTCAGGTGGTCCCCACACTTAAACTCCCACATGGGTGGTTACAAAAAAAAATAAAATAAATATGATCTTATTTTATTTTATTATTTCCACAAAAAAACCCAAAATCTAACTTTCTGCCTCTTCCATCTACCGTCGAGGTGAAAGTATTCTTAAGAGAATATCAGAACTGTGAGTTCAATGGTACCCTAAAATTTCAATTCTGAGCACAGGTTCAAAAGTTATATAAACCCGCTCGAACATTCACTGAACGTATCCAAACAAAACTTCAGAAATTGATTTTGGGCACACTGGGCCTTGGAATCACGCGCCATCAATTTTTGTGGACTCGTTATTTTCCCATTTAATTAAAAATAATTACATGTAAATTTTGGGTCTTTACAGATATAACCCTTAGTCAAACGAAACCAGTATCACAAGATGACCAAAATAAGAAATAAAATACCCTAAAATAATTAGTATATATGTCATGTAAAATATATTTCATGTGTCAATATACAAAACCCAAGATAAATAAATACACTAGAAACTCCCAAGAAGGTCCCGACACCAAGTCGGGTTCCCTTATCCATGATCCATCTTGGATCATCCAACTAGCTCAGCGCCCTTTCCCTTATCCTGTCATGCAAACATGGATTCTATTTGGGTACTAATCAGGCAGCCCAAGTAGGGTGTGAATTCAACTTAGTAGGCCACCCCCAATAGAATCTAAAAAAATATCCAATCAGTAACAGTGCATGTAGTTGTATAAATAAATAAGTACAATTCATAAATAAACAGTTATCACATTAACAATTGTAGACACCATGAAATGTGTTCCATGCACTTCTTCACAAATTGAATATCTAAACTTCACTTAGACACCAAATTCTTTGTTTATGTATAAATAAATCTTGATGTCAGAAGAAGGAGAAGATCAGATTTCCATGTGTCATTACCCAAAACATCCTTGATTGGTCTGAAGAAGTTCACGATGATACTCTGTATTTTTCTTGGGGGTCAGTGACGGTAACTATGTCACCGTCTTGAAGGGTTAGTACCACAACCCGACACTGATCCCAAGTAGGGGTGCAAGGGTGTGGCCCCCACATTATGGAGAAGCTATTTCACCTGAGCCCCTATTGACACTCTTTTCAATCACATTGATGAAAAAGTGAAAAAGTGAAATACCTTAGAAAAAGGAAGAAAAAATAGATGGAGAATATCAATATTGGCAATGACCCAGATTTGATTTCTCCCAAGGTATCCTGAATCACTGACAACGTGTAAGTACATGCACATCACCTCACTTATGCACCACCTCATCACTTGCGTGCCAAGTCACCATCACTCAGGGTACCATATTTTCTTATAAATACACCCATGGGGTTTTCATTTGTATGGATGAATTTCTCTAAATGTTGATTGATTCACTGATCACCCTAGTGCTTTTTCTCAGTAGTCCAAAATCTACAAGGTAGTTTCATGACACCTAAAGAGAGATAATTAAAGGGGGTAGGAAGACTTAGATTCTTCAAGTGTTAAAATTAAAAATACTTACATAATTCAATCACTCAACCCCTTAATTGAAGAAGACTAGCGCATCCTCCATTTCCCAAACAAGAACTTGCACCCTCCACTTCTGAGAATACCTATGAAGACTCTTGAAGGATTAATAAAAGTCTCAACCAAGTCTATTAATCTAGGTTGTTCATCACTTCAGGTGACATCAGTTCACCCAAGACTACTTGAGTTCCCATACCTTTCCGCCACTTACATGAGCACCCTTCCTTAATATTCACCCTACCTTTCAGCCATCTTGAACCATCCATTAGTCCTCTCTCAAAGCCACTCATGGAAAGTACTTTTCTTCTCTATATTTCTTGTTTGAAAGAGACCATGTTGAAACATCTACCATGACCTCCTGATTTACCAATTAGGAAAAGGCACCGCAAAATGTCTCCCATTTGGAATTGAATTTCTACCATCAGAGGTTTCCCACACTTTTCCTACCCAAGGGTCAGGATCCTCAAGATGTCTATATATTTTTATATCTATGGTCACATGGACCCTCAACCTACGGATAGAGTTGAGGAGTACACGGTCTCAGATTCTAGGGATAGGACTCTGTCCCCCCCTTCAAATCACTAAGACCCAGAGCCTTCGTTCCCTAGTAGGAAGGGTAAGTATTGCACTTCCTATTACTGTTGGACAAAGGAGAAGTCTCTCTCCCCAATATGTTGCCCATTTTAGGGAATCCATCCTAGTATAACCCCCTACACTTTCAATTAGGATGTTGAAATCTCTATCCACCATACACCCTTAACCTTCATCCCCTCATTACCTTGGACCCTTGTCCAATATAAAGAGAATGGAGGGAAGTGACGTATCTCTCACCTCTTCCACCACTGCCCATTCCTCTTCCATCATCGAAGGAAGGAATGTGTGTCTTTTATTGAATCATTTACATCCTCCTATTTCTCACACCATTCATGACTCATGTGTTCTTAGAGGATTGTAATGATCACAACATCCACACAATCCACCAAAAAATGAACTATGAGAACTCTGATTCCCACCATAATTAGAATATGTAGGAATCCCTCTCAAGGCCCGAGCTCCACATCATCTCATCCATGAAATGAAAAATCTCCCCCCACCCCTCAAGTGGGACTCCTCCTAGGTTTAATCCACAAACTAAATGAACTATGAGAACTGTGATTCCCACTATAACCAGGATACATAGGAATCATTCTGAAGGCCCAATCTCCACATCACATCATCTATGAAATGAGAGATAATTCCACACCCAAATGGGCCTCCTCCTAGGTGTAAGCTTCAAATGCAATTAACTATGAGAAATCTAATTCCCATCATAACTAGGATATGTAGCATGCCTTCTCCTAGTGCCTTCTCTCACTGGAAAACCTCCTTAGTAGTCTAATCGCAATTCCCTTAATCTAGGAATACTCCTTAAGATTTATCCCCAAATTAATCCCCTATGAAATCTCTATGAGTAAATAAATCTCTTTTAGACCATGTTATAAAAAAATCCTCTTCATTAATAAGACCCACCTTATTTTTCTAAAAGGGCCAACCCCCCCCCCCCCCCCCCCTCCCCACAAGACTTATCAAGCTATGTGGGATTTAATTCCCGTCCAATTGGGACAAATAGGAAGCCTCCTCGAGGATCAAAATCAAACCTCTTAATCCACCCTATTCTCTCTGGGCCACATTCCTAATAGGGTCTAATTCAAATTGGAATTTCATATCCCTTCCATGTTCCTTGGGCGGTTTTGACATAAGTCCCACACCAAATTTCGAATAGGAACCTTATACGTAGATGTCCTTGCCACATGATGTTAAACTATATATTTGGGTCCATATTACATGAACATATATGGTATGATATGTACCATTAAGTGGCACTAAACTATGTGGGTTCTAAATCCTTTCACAAGGATATATATGTTTCCCATCCATGGGTTCAATCCCAACATCAAAACAACTTTCATCTCCATGGGTGACGATAAAATCCAGAGTAATCTTTGTATTCCTAGATGATGATAAACTCCAAAGTAAACTTCTATCTCCCTAGATGAGGATAAATTTTAGAGTGACATTCATCTACCTAGATTACCATTTACTCCAGAGTTCCCCACTGAGTGGCTTTAAAACCAGCATCATCATGATAAAGACTAAATAATCTCCAAGTATTATATAAGAGGATACCATCAATGGAGAACCTCATATACACATAGATTTATCCATGGTTTAAGAACTTCAAATACATATGGATGATACTAAATTCCACAAATTATAATCATTGGTTTCTAAATTACAAGCTAAACTAATGTCATACTTATTGAATTAATAAAGTATTCATGAACATATCTTAATTCTATAAGAGGGTCCCCAAGTAGGCAATAATTACCCTCAAAAGTTTTTGATGAGACAGACCTCCCATACTCTCGACCAATGTGAGATATTTAGTATCCTAGGTCAAAAAACATAACAAACTCCTTCTTTGGAAATAAGGTTCCTTTTGATACAGAACTATTGGTTGTTTCCAGTTACATATAAAAATATTTTGGAAACTATTCATAAATAGTGATTCCTAAGTAGAACACATGTTCTTAGGTAAAAAAAATGGTGAACTTGATTTGAATGACTTAACTATGGAATATCCCTCAATACATAAAAAGGATGTACTAACCAGTCTCCATCAAACTATTCTGTTTCCTAATGAAGTTCCATTTCTGAGGGCAACCGAAAATTGTGAACTTGGCGTAAATCCTTTACCAAGGTGGTGGGTTACCTTGATGAAAACCCCTCTCTAAAAAAGGGAAGTTGTTTATTCTCCTTAATTCCATTTTATTTACACCCATATGAAAACAAAAAATGGTGAACCTGACATGAATCCATAACCATGTTATTGATGCTACCCATCTAACAATCCCCTTTCAGTAAAAGAGGGTTGACAAGTCAATCAATAACACATGTTCTCATCCAAAAGATGCTACATTAACATGTTTTTCTTGATCATGTATTTCATATATCAATAGGAACTCATTTACCAGATCTCTAATTAGTCCAAATGGATTCCTTGAGGTTTTTGTATGTGAACGCCCCGACTACTGCTCAAGTGGGATCCTCATCCCATAAAAGGACATCATCACATACTTAGCATCTTCAACATTTGGCCTCAAATGCACTAGTCCAATAGTACCATAAACATGGTACTCTCCCAACCTTGAAGAATTCCCGATGGGCCCCACAGATCAACAATAAACCTTGGTCATCCGATCAATAATAAGTGATGGTCCAAAAAAGACCATGCTGGAAATTGTATTCAGACATTTTGGGAGATTATCCCCAAGAACATAATAACCAGTCCTATAGTGACCCATCCTTTTCATAAATTACTATTACATCATTTCAAAGATAAAAAAAATAATACTATTTCACATATTGGATCAAACAGTTTAGTTTATTGGGAAAACTAGGAGTATACATAACAATTACAACATCAAGCATAAACTTTTTTTTCTTTCTTCTTCTCGAGCTTCTTATTGGCACTTGACCTCTCCATAGTACTTGTAGTTACATGAGGATATACAAAAAAAGAGGTGATCTAAAATCCTAGTAATAGGATATATATGAACAATATAACAATGGGTGAGAATAATCATAACATAGGGATACTATCATAAACATGAGAGAATCATTAATAAAAGACATTAAATGTGGCAATGCATAAAAATGAAACATCATGTCTTAGCGGTTAACTACCACACATACTTGTAAAAAATATAGAATCTTTTTCACACATAATTTCACATTTAATCCACAGATTCATAACTTTACCCAAAGAATTGGAGCACTGTATAATTCTAGGCGCACCTATCACATTGAAACATTCGTATTGTGCTATATATTTCCGGGCACACCCATCAGATCATAACATTATCATTTATCATTCATGCCACAATGAATATATAAAAAAAATTTACATAACTAACCCATGAAAAGGAATGAATTTAATCTCATAGGAACACATTAATAAGAATTTTTTCCCCAAAATAAAGAGGGAATAACATACATGTTACAAGAACCATAAATCTTGAATAAGTTATAAAATCTGTCTTCTTAAAAGAAGAGTTCTTTTGGAAAACATTTGGTTTGACATAAAAACTAGTGAAAAAAATTTATATCCCAGAAAATAAAATATAATGATGAAAAAAATATTTTTATGGTGTAACTATATAAAAAATTATTAAAAGAGGGAGAATCCGAAGCATGAATGTTGGGTTCGAGAATTTCTCCTTACCTTATATCTGAACGCTTTCTTTGATTTAATGTCCTATATAATGATATTATATTAATTAATTAAAATTTATTGAACCTTTTATAAATTAAAAGGGTTCATTTTGGTTTCATTATGTTTTTTATGGTCCTTTTTATAAGTTAAAGGGTTTAAAAACATTGTTGGGGAATGTTTGTTTTTATGGTTTTCTCGAGCATTTCACATGTATTCATGAATTAAAGTTCATATAGAACATGGATAAACATCCAAAAAATATATTCCATGTTATTAATGATATTCCATAAGTTCAAATGATATTATAATGAATTATTTATATACCATTTGGAAGAATCATTAGAAAAGAATTTAATGATGATTGTTTGGGTTAATTTGGGCGGTTTTTCGACCACAATGAACTTGTTTTGATTAATCATATAGTAATATGAACATAAGATAGTAAGAGAACCTTAAATAGGATATAAAACATTTCAAATATTATTTTTCAACCATAAAAATGGTTTCATGACCAGATCTAAAGGTAGAAATGGAAAAAAGAAAACATGTCATTCTTGAAGGTGATAGATTAACACCTCATGAACAACGTTTTCTTTTATAAAATAAAAAGAAGAGGATAAATGGTATTGGATAGTATAATATCCCATTATTATCATATAATAATATTATATGTATGATACTAGAGTTACCATACCATTTGTACAATGATAGGTGGGTAGAGAATGAGAAAAGAACATGAAATTGAAAGGGAATTAAAGGAGAAGAGGAAGATAAATTACCTCTTGAATCGTCCTCTTGAGATCCTCCTTAAGGGTCCTAGGCTTGGTATTTTGATGAGACCATAAGAAAATAGACGTTGGGGAATGGATAAGGAATATTATTTGGTAAAGTTTAGACAATGCTTTATACTTGACAAGTCTGAGGAAATGATGGTGTGAAGGGTGGTATTTATAGTGGAGGGGAGATGGGATTTCAAAATATAAAATTCATTAGTTTATTACATCCCCACAAGACAAATAATAGTGAGTCTTCAATGACCAATAATAGTAATTTTATAATATGATCCCTAAATAAGTTATATGGGATCAGAAAAACATCATACATGACTATAATTATCTTATTTAGTAAATTATGTCATTTCAATATTTATAAAAAATTCAAGTATTTCGGAAAAATCCCAAAAATTCACCACTATAATTTTTCGATTTGTAGAATCCAAAAAATATGGCCATTTTTCAAAAATAAATTTATAAATATGATTAATTTAACATTTAATTAAAATCACAATTTACTTGAAAAAAAATAGTTTTTAAAATTAAAACTGATTTTATAATGCTTCAAAAATTAATTGAGGTATTATAAAATTATCATAAATCTATAAGAAATATATTTTTTAATTTTAGAACACTTTTTAAGTAAATAAATTTTTATTCAAATTAATTAACTAATTATAATTAATTATTAATGACTTAGAAAAATACCTATACTTTTTCTATGTTCAAATTGTCACTTATAAGATACCTTAATTTTATTTAATTAATTAAGGGTAAGGTTACTATTATATTGGAAAATTTACTATTCATAAGGGTCATATTACTATTCAGAAGAGTATGATACTATTCATAAGGGTAGGTTAGTATTCACCAAAAATTATTTTTGTTTTATTAAACTCCAAAAATCATCTTGAACACGATTTTGTATGTCAGATTTTTGAAATTCAAAATATAAATGTGGGAAAATTATGTTTAATGGTCACATAATATATAGTATAATTATCTGTCACTATGATTACTAATTTGATTATACTGTAAGGAATAATTAAAGAAATGGAATTCAATTGATTAAACATTGGGTTATTACATTCTTCCCCACTTATTAAATTTCGCACTCAAAATTTTGTTTTACACAAATAGGTGAGGGTACTTCTCCTTAATCGCATCTTATATTTCCCATGTTTCTTCTTCAAACTTATGGTTCCTCCACAAAAATTTGACAAGGTGGTTGTCTTGTTGCATAGAACCTTATCTTTCTGGTCCAGAATCTCTATCTGCTACTCTTTATCAGAGAGATCATCTTCTAGCTGTACCACCTCTGAGTTTAGTACATGTGAGGGATCAGGTATGTACTTACTCATGAGTGATATGTGAAAAAAATCCTAAACGTAATCCATATTTGGTGGGAGTGCAAGATGATATGACACAACTCCAATACAATCAAGGATTTTAAAGGGCAATGAACCTTTGGCTTAGCTTCCTATTCTTTCCAAATCGCATGACTCTCTTCCATGGTGATATTTGAATGAAGACATTATCTCTGACACTGAACTCAAAGTCCCTTATATGGTTGTCAGTATAACTCTTTTTCCGAATCTATAAATCATTGATGTGTTTCTAGATGAATTGAACCTTTTCTGTCATCTCCTCCACAAGATCGGGTCCAAGTGGATTTCTTTCTCCAACTTCATCCCAACAGGTTGAAGTTCTACATCACTTTCTATACAAAGCTTCATATGGAGCCATATGAATACTCTAGAAGAATATATTGTTATATAACAACTCAACTAATGGGAGATGGTGATCCCATCCACCATTGAATTATAGAGATCAGGTTCTTAGCATATCTTCAAGAATCTGAATTGTCCTTTCATATTGACCATTAGTTTGGGGGTGATAGGCCATATTGAAATTTAATTCAGTACTCAAAGCATGTTGAAGGCTCCTCCAGAATATAGATGTGAACCTTGGATCATGATCAGAGACAATCGAGAGTGGAACTCCATGCAGTCTCACCAGTTCCTTCACATATAACCTTGCAAGTTGTTCAAGCTAGAGGTCTTCCAAAATAGTTATAAAATGGGCATTCTTGGTGAGTTAGTCAACCACAACCCATATCGCATTATTTCCCTTCGACGTCTATGGGTGACCCGTGAAAAAGTCCATAGTAACATTCTCCCATTTCCACATGGGTATAGGAAGTGGATGCATCAACCCTTTAGACTTTTGTCACTCTACTTTAACTTGTTCACATACCGAAAACCTTGAGATATATTCTGCGATATCCTTTTTCATGTTATCCCACCAAAAGTGTTCTCATAGATCATAGTACATCTTGGTACTCCCAATATGGATAGAGAATGTTGAGCTATGTGAATTTCCCAATAGCTCCTTCTTTATCCCAGGTGATGAAGGCACACAAAGCCACATTCCAAACCAAATCACACCATACTCATCAATACAAAACTCTTACATCTTCTCTTCCTTTACTGCATTCACCCTCTTTTGTATCTCCACATTATCCCTTTGTGTTTCTTTAATCTTCTCTTGGATGGATGGTTGCACAATCATTTGGGAAAGGTAGGATGTATTCCTTGCCCTTATGATATATAAATCTATCCTTTTCATATACAAGAATATAGGGTCTTTCTCAATCTATAACATGGATAGAGTAGCAGGTTATTTTCTTCTTATAGCATCAGCTACCTTGTTCGACATTCCAGGATGATAGTAAATAGAGAAATCGTAATCCTTGATCAGCTCTAACCACCTCCTTTAATGCATATTGAAATCCTTTTATGTGAATATATAATTTAGGCTCCTGTGGTCGGCATATATGTCACACTTCTCACTGTAAAGGTAGTGCCGCGAGATTTTCAAGGCAAAAATCACGGTTGATATCTCTAGATCATGTGTCGGGTAGTTATTCTCAGGGATCCTCAACTACCGTGAGGCGTAGGATATCACATTATCATTTTTCATGAGTACGAAACCCAAGCCTTTATATAAATCATCAATGTATATCACAAAAATTTCTTCACTTTTCAGTAGTGTGAGTATAGGTGCAGTGATTAGCCTTCTATTTAGCCCCTTGAAACTACCCTAACATTCTTCTGTCCAGACATAATTTACCCCTTTCCTTTTTAACTTAGCTATTGGGCTTGAAAATTGTCAGAAGTTTCTCAATAAATTTTGGTAGTAACCATATAATCCCAGAAAACTATGGATTTCTATGACACTAGATGTCATGGGTCATTTCTCAGTCACCTTTTTCTGAAGGATCTACTGAAATTCTCTCACTTTTGATCATATTTCCCAAGAACATGAATTTCTTCATCCAAAAGTCACACTTTATGAACATAGCATACAACTTATCCTTTCTCAACGTCTCTAACACAAGTCTTAGATGTTCTTCATGTTCCTCTATTCTCTTGTATTAGATGAGAATATCATCAACAAACACTACCAAAAAAAATTCAAGTTAATGTCTAAAGACTCTATTCATCAAATCCATGAAGATTTCAGGGGAATTAGTAAGTATGATGGGCATCACCAGAAACTCATAGTGCCCATAACTTGTACAGAAGGCAGTCTTCTAAATTTCCTCCTTCTTTACCTTTATTTGATGATATCCATAATGTATACCACCTTTGAGAAGTATTGAGCTCCACTTAACTGATTGAAAAAGGTGTAACTCCTTGGAAAGGGATACTTTTTCTTTATTGTTATCTTGTTGAGTTCCTGATAATCGATACACAAATTCATTATTCTATCCTTCTTCTTCACAAAGAACACTGGCGCACCCCAAGGTGATGCACTAGGGCATATTAACCCTCTGTCTAGATGCTCTTGTAGCTGCTTCTTTAACTCCTCCAGTTTGATTTGAGCCATCCGATAGGGACACATTGAGATTGGAGTAGCTCTGGGTATGAGTTATATTGAGAACTCTACCTCACAATATTGGGGAATTCTAGGTAACTCTTCAAGAAATACATTACAGTATTCCCTCACGATGGGAATTTCTGCAAGGTTGGCACTTTCATTCGACTCAACCATTTGGGTGAGGTATGCTTCTTCATAGGGAATCAACACCCACACCATGGAAGTATTTTTCAAATGAGATTCACACTCTTACTTTAATTTTTAGAGGAACATGGGATGGTTCGGAATATGAAAAGATATTTCCTTTTCCCGAAAATTGATATGTGATCTATATAACGAGATCCAATCCATTCCCAGTATTGCGTCGAATTCCACTAAGGGAATTATTATGAGATTCACTGGAAGAATATTCCCACATACGCCAACAGGATAAGATTTAAATAATTGGTTTTCAATGATTTCACCACTTAGTGTTTTTACAGATATCTCTACTTCAAGGTTTCGGGGCTTTGATTTTATAGTTCTATCAAAATTGCAAGATATAAAAGAATGTGTAGAACCAGAATGAAATAAGACTTTTTCCATTATTGAGTAAATAGAAAGTATACCCTGTATAAATTCATTATACTTCTCCACTTCTATAGTAGTGATGGAATAAGCCTTCCCTTTTTCGTTTGGATTTGGTTAATTCTGATGGTGATTACCCTCAAGAACTCGAGGATTAGTGCACTAGATTACATAATTCCCTAGCTCCCTATAGTTGTAGAATTTAACCATGAGTGGTTCTTTCCTTTATTCCACCACATTCTCCATCCTTTTTATGTATTTTAGACACTCTTGATCATGGTGTCATTCTTTCCCATACTTAAATAATTTACCATCCCATTAAGGCAGTTCCCATGGTGCAAATTCTCACATTTTTGACATGTGGGTCGCTGATTTTTCTTCCCACCTTTGTCATTAGATCCACCAGTTTGAAACTCCATCTTTCATTTCTTATCACCATAGCCATGGGACCATTTTTCACACTCTATCTCAACTTTTAGAGCACACCAAAAAACTAATTCATAACTCTGAAATTCTATAATTGTAAGAGCCTTTCGAAGGTGTGGTTTTAATCCACTAAAGATTCTATCAAATTTTCTATCATTTTTTATTAAAATACCTGAAGAGTACCTTTCAAGCCTTGTGAAATTTACTTCATAGGTTGTGAAAAATTCTCATTATTTTTTATTGAGCTCTATGAATTCTATATCTATATTAGTGTGAAGAGTTCTTGGGAAATAATTATTAAGAATCATTATCTTAAAGACTTCCCATTCCATATCTTCAATTTACTCCCTTGGATTGGTGTTCTTAATAAAATCCCACCATTCATCGGCCTCTCCATCTAGATGATAAATGGATAGAGTCACCTTCTCAATATTAGAACAGTGATGCACAAAAAATATCTTCCAAATGGTGTTGACCTACTGTTCCGCAACTAGAGGATCAGAAGATCCACTAAACGTCGATGGTTGTTGCTACATAAAACATTCGATAGCCAATTTCTACCTCTTTGGTGAAGAAGGAAGTTATCCATTATTATGGTTATTGTTCATAACCTGAGATATTTGGGTAATAATAGCCATGACATTTTGAACTCTACCTCCCAAATCATTGGGGATGTTGTTCGGGTAATCATTACATTGTCCCTCGCATGAGTTTTTTGCCTGGTTTCTCTTGGTTCCCACCATTTTGTAAAATAGAAATGGTTAGAATAAAACATAAGTCAATAATACATGAACAAATAACTTATTCATTTTCAAAATTTATACTAAAATCATAACATATGGGATATCTATATAAAGATTCTTGTGTTCATATTTGGACTTAGTCTAATACTATAGGTTTTCTATAGAGTTCACTAATCCTAATTCCCATATTAACTAAAAATTTCCTCTGATACCAACTATAGAGACCCAAACATTTCATAAATCACTATTATATCATTTTCAAGATAAAAAACATAATAGTATTACACATAAAGGATCCAACAGTTTAGTGTCTTGGGAAATCTAGGACCATACATTACAATTACAACATCGAGCATAAACTTTTTTTAATTTCTTCTTCTCTAGCTTATTATTGGCACTTGACCTATCCGTAGTACTTGTAGTCACCTGAGGATATACATACAATGGGGTGAGATAAAATCCCAGTAAGAGGATATATAAGAACAATATAACAATGGGTGAGCACAATCATAACATAGGCAAAAGATCATCGACATGAGAGAATCATTAATAAAAGACATGAAATGTGTCAATGCATAAAAATGAAACATCATGTCTTAGTGGTTAACTACCACACATACTTGTGAACAAAGCTAGAATCTTGTTCACACATCATTTCACAATTACTCATGAGATTCATCACTTTAACCAATGCATTGGATCACTGTATAATTTTGGGCACACCCATCACATTGATACATTCATATTACACAATATAATTCTAGGCACACCCATCACATCATAACATTATCATTTATCATGCATGCTACAATGAATATATAACAAAAATGAACATAACTAACCCATTAAAAGATATGTTTTTCATCTCATAGGAACAAATTCCTAAACATTGGGTTCCCAAAAGAAAAGAGGGAATAACATACATGTTACAAGAACCGTCAATCTTGAATGAGAAGTAAAAGGTGTGTTCCTAAAAGAAGAGTTTTTTTGGAAAATATTAGGTTTGAAATAAACACCTGTGAAAGACATTTATATCCCAGAAAAGGAAAGATAATGATGAAAAAAATATTTTTATGGAGTAACCATGTCAGAAAGGAGTGAAAGAGGGAGAACCTGAAGGATGAAAATTGGGTTTGAGAATTTCCCCTTACCTTATATCTGAATGCTTCCTTCACTTTAATGTCCTATATAATGACATTATATTAATTAATTAGAAATTATAGAAACTTATAAAAATGAAAATTATTTATTTTGTTTCATTATGTTATTTTATGGGCCTTTTGACGAGTTATAGGTTTTAAAAACGTTGTTCTGGAATGTTTGTTTTTATGGTTTTCTTGAGCATTTCACATGTATTCATGAATTGAAGTTCATGTAGAACATGGATAAACATCCAGAAAATAAATTACATGTTATTAATGATATTAAAGAAGTTAAAATGATCTTATAATGAATAATATCATATACCATCTGGAATAATCATTAGATAGGAATTTAATTTTTATCGGTTGGGTTAATTTGGGAGGTTTTTCGACCACAACAAACTTGTTTTGATTAAACATTTAGTAATATTAACACAATTTAGTTCCATAAAATTAATTTGGACTTAATACATATATCATATTCTGGTACAATCATAAAAATGGTTTCATGACCACATCTAAAGGTAAAAATTGAAAAAAGAAAACATGTCTTTCTTGAAGGTGATAGATTAACACCTCACGAACAACGTTTTTTTATAAAATAAAAAGAAGAGGAGAGAGGGGGTTGGATGGTATAATATCCCATTAGTATCATAAAATTACAGTATTTGTATGATACCAGTGTTACCATACCATTTGGAAAAATATAGGTGGGGAGAGAATGAGAAAAGAACATGAAGTTGAAACGAGATTAAAGAAGAAGAGGGAGAGAAATTACCTCTGGAATCCTCCTCTTGAGATCCTCCTTAAGAGGCCAATGCTTGGCCTTTTTATGAGACCAGAAGCTCTTAGACGTGGGGGAAGAGCTAGGGAAGATTCTTGGGTAGATTTTATACAAGAAATGAAGCTTGAGAGGTGTAAGGAAATGAGTGTGTGAAGGGTGGTATTTATAGTAGAAGGGAGAGGGGATTTCTCAATATAAAATTTATTAGTTCATTACATCCCCACAAGACAACTAATAGTGATTCTTTTATGACCAAGAATAGTAATTTTATAATTTGATCCCAAACCAAGTGGGCTTACATCAGAAAAACATCATACATGACTCTATAATTAGCTTATTTAGCTTATTTTGTAAATTTTGTCATTTCACTATTCATAAAAAATTCAAGTATTTTAGAAAACAAAAACCCCAAAAATTCTTCCCTACAATTTTTTGACATATAGAATCCAAAAATAATGTCCATTTTTCAATAATAAATTTCTAAATATGATTAATTTAATATTTATTTAAAAACACAATTTACTTAAAAAATAGTTTTTAAAATTAAAACTGATTTTATAATGCATTCAAAAATTCCTTGAGGTCTTATAAAATTATCTTAAATCTTGAAGATGTATATTTGTTAATTTCGGAAAACATTTTATGAAAATAAATTTTCTTTTAAATAAATTTATTAATTATAATTAATTATTTTTGACTTACAAAAATACTAATACTTCTACTATGTTCAAATTCTCACCTATAAGATACCTTAATTTTATTTAATTATTCAAGGGTAAGGTTACTATTATTTAAGACGAATTACTATTCATAATGTTATTATTACTATTCATAAGGGTAGGTAACTATTCACAATTTTTTTTATTAGACTCCAAAAATATTCTTGAACACAACTGTGTATGTTAGATTTTTGAAATTAAAAACATAGAAGTAGAAAATTTTTGTTTAATTGTCACATAATATATAGTATAATTATATTCCATTGTGATTCTTAATGTGATTATACTGTAATGTATAATTATAATAAGGTAATTCCATTGATAAAACTTTGGGTCGTTACAAGTCTGCCTCTTAGTTTAGGGAGGTGGGTGAAGAGGCCACCCGTGGCCTCATCTTGAATACACATGGTTCCTTCCCAATGGCGCCATCCAACAATCATTGCTTCCAAAACCACACGGCAGTACACCCTCAACATGATCTGGGTGTTATATTCAGCTGTACGTCCTAGGTCCCCCAAACCATTAATGCAAGATGAATCTTTGGGTAAAACAGACAACTAACATGGAGTATTTTCCCACCTTTTCCCCCTCTATAGAAGCCCACCAACCTAGTTTGGCGTAAAATAGAGACCGTACACATACACCAGTCCACCTTAATTCTGCTAGACAATAAACTCATCTAGCGGCACTCAACCAATACCATCATTCAAATTTTGTGGAGTAACATGAGAAAGATCATAAAATTGCTTATAATTATCAAAACATCCATTAGACTCATATGGAAGCATTCAAATAATCTCACCAACCAAATGCAGTGTCAATCTGCAAGCAGAAACCTACACCTTCCTATACTCACCAAGTCTGCCAGCAGTATCGACCAGCAACACTTAATGAATTCTATCAACCGTGTTTGGAGGAAAATATTTAGTAGAAAAATACACCATCTATCATTCATCACGCTTTACAACAATATCATTTGGTAGAACTCGTAGAAGTCCACCAAAAATCCCGGATTACAAGCCAGGGGGAGACAAAACTCTCTTAACCCACACACAAGTACTATTAATATCCACTAACAGGAAAGGGAGGATAGGAGAAGGTACATACAGCAAATATATATATGGAATGGATGTATATTCCCATTCCAACCGCTGAAGTCACCAAGAACATCCTGGAAATGGTGAATGGGAAGGCGCAAATTCAGGCCCATATCATAGAATCTTTCCAAAATATCATAACGTAAAATTTAGTAGTACCAGAGGAATGGAAACATAAATCTATTCCCACAAGAAGGGTGGCTCATAATAATATAACCCTAGAGCAGATACAAACCATTATTCCCATCCAAGAGGGTTATGATGCATACTCCCGTGTATCATAAGAACAACCGGATTAGAAACATACACCCGTTCCAATTGAAGATAATCAGCTTACTCAAACATCCACTCTAAATCAGACACATACACCTTCCCAGGATAACCACTTCTCCCATCAAGTGGCCCCAACTACTTGTAAGAAGAAATCCTAAAATATTTATTATCAAACACAGTTGGAAAATCAAGATCCAGTCTATGATTTGGCTCTACTCAATGCTGGAGTTCTTGAAGCCCTCAGACATTTATCAATTCAAAATCAAAATTCAACCCTCTCATTACCAAATTATGGGATCAGTAGAAGTAACTTTGAAGGTACTCATCAGAAACATCCTCATGAAGTCTTTATTCATAATAATTCCATCAATCAGAATATTCTATCTCATGATGAGTGCCATGGTAACCCTCTATATGGATAGAAGACCAAGGAGTAAGAATATTAATCTCTTTTTGTAATTCACCATAGTGGTCCAGCACATGATAGAATTCTCTACAAAATTTATATTTTTACTAGTGCTTCTTATTGTCAATAGATTTTTCTAACTGATATTTTAGTGATGAGAAATCCCTCTTATCTTGAGGCACTTGAAAATACAAGGCCAATCATGTTTGATTCATTTTCACCGGTGGGTGAGATTCAGAAGACATCCCATAGTGGAAATCATTCTCTTAACCACCCTTGGTGATTTTATCTTCCTACTCAATAGAGGAACCCTCTAACAATATTTCTAATTCTGATAAAGCGGTAGTAAAAGGTCCACTTTGGTCCGATAAAGTAGAGAAACCTCTAGAGAAAGATGAAGAGGATATGTTGAAAATGAGAAATAAACATGATAAAAATGAAGTACCTGTCATGTTCTAGCCATTGTCCACCCTTCAATACATCATTCCAGAAATGTTGGTAGAAGATTGTATTCATGATATTTTCCTCAACATATGGAAAAATCTTCATCATCTCATGGAAAAAGTATTAAATTACGACGAGTATCCAAGTCATGTAAAGTTAATATATGGTTTTTAGCCCTAAATTGACTTGAAATCTCTCTAGGTTTCCCAACATCCAAAAATTGAGAAGCAGTAGGGAGCCATTCAATTTGAATGCCTTGATGCATTAAAGAGGTTGCGACAATTGACCACAGTAACCCCATTTGGTATTCATATCAAAGTATGGGGTGCATACAGATCATTGCATTTCACTGCACTATAAGACTAGAAAATCCCACAAAAAGTGGTCTCAGGAAATGTTATTACCCCATAATGGCTACAACTATGAAATTTTATTCATGACCAAAGAGATACTTAGTATGAAAAATCATTTAATGGCTTTGACCAAAGTTAGGCCCAAAGAGAAAAATCTATTGAGATAATTTTTCATCAAGTATCTGAAAACATTATGTAGGAATCCCACTTAGAGGATGTTAGTCATCAGATTGTGAAAATGTATGAAATAACACAACTATATTCCAAAATAGGAAATTTTAGTGAGTTCTTGATAATTAACACAACTAACGTTTTGATAAGAATTCGTAAAATCATAAGAGAAGCTTCATTGATATCATCAATAGAAGTTCAAGAGAAACCCTATCAAATTAGGTTGGGGGATTTTTTAACCCAAACCTCAAAAACAATAATAAGATACTAAAGGGTTGTTAAGGAATAATAGGAGAATCCCCAAACCTCAGGGTTGAGGGATTTTTCATATTCACAATACTCTCCTTAGTGGAAGTCAGTTTTCACCTGATTAGGGAATAAGTTGCAAAATGTGTGTACCAATAAATTATCAGAGGATTCCCTTAATGTTACTATTATTCAAGAAATTCCTGGAGAATTAGTAAACATGAGGACTAGGTCTCATGGAGGATACATAAAGATATAATCTCATGGGGATGCTGATGAAACACCTGCAATGTATTTTGCATCAGTGAATTTAATCAATGTCATCATTGTAGATTCTCAATAACATGATTCTAGCTAAGGATAATTGGAAGAGTATGTTCATGTTGTTGATATAGTCCACACTGAATCAAATTAAGGGGTATGAGTACCAGAAACCAGAGGCTTTCCTAGAATCAAGTCATCCCTTCAAATAATCCATTTCCACAATTTCTAAATGCACCTAACAAGGAAAAAGAATAGGTCAGACTATGTATCACCTTCTCCCTAAAGAGGTCCAATCCCTTTCATTGGAAGAAATATTTTCACAAAAAGAGTAAGAAATGAATAATTTAAGAAGACTCAATGTAATGTTAATATGAGTTAGTATTCCAAGTAGATATGCTCCATAAGAATATACCCAATTGGATCTTCCAGTTGGAATACCTCTGCAAAGAATATCTGTCTTAAAAATTGAGGAATATCATGAATTCCATGCATTGAAGAGGCATCCATAATAGGTTTAAACATATCCCTATATGCCTATCCCTATGGTTACCCACAAAAAAATCTCACCAGTGCCACCACCAGTAGTCCTACCGATCACCGCACCCGTTCAAGCTCCAACCGCTGCACCTTTTCAGGTATCATCTTAGCCAGATGTTCCTCGAATGTTGAAGAGCACAATTGAGTCATTAAAAGCACAATAGGAATCTATGTAAGGATGGAATGCACTGGAACATCCAGAAAATAAGGCTTACTATGAATGGGTAGATCCAAATCCTCCCCCACCAAATTGTTTGAATACAATGTTTCCAATTTTTAATGGCTCAGGAGATCTGGAGTAGCACTTGATTCATTTCATCTCTCACTACGATCATATGATGGGGACCCCAAAAAACAAGAGGTAGTGAAGCTCAGATGTTTTGTACAATCACTACTGGGTCCATCCTTTTTCTAGTATACAAGCTTGTAGTCTCGATCGATTACTGGATGGGAAGATATTTTTTATAAATTACCTTTCTAGTTCAATTCAATTCTGTTAAAGAAAAAAATCATTGATATCAAAAACTTCAAGCAAAGGGATAATGAAAGAGTTTCAGATTTCATTGTACTATGGAATGGATTGACATAATCCATAAATCTACATCTCCCTAAAGAAAAGTGTTTTCATTTATGCATGTCCAATCTCTAGGATGAGCTGCGTAGACTATTATTCCATTTAAAATACAAAGGAGGGTTTCATGACCTTTCTTTTGTTTCTCAACAGGTGAATAATTCTGTCACATGGACCAAGGATAAATCCCATGTAATCCCATCAGCTCTGGGAAGAAGTTAAAAAAATTAGAGGATGCTACAGTTATACTCAAGAAAGAACATGTACCTTCTTATACCTCAGATCCATCATCATACCATAGGTCTCCATCTCTTGAGAATCAGCAATAATGACCACCTCATAGAGATGATTAAAAATATCAAGGGCATAGATAGTTTAAGGAGGAGAAAAACAAGGTTTATTCATTTCAAAATGACCATGTACCTGGCTATTTCATCTCATCTTTGGAAAAGATCTTAGTTCATTTGATAAGTTCATAGGAAACTAACAAATAAGGAGATGATGACCTATCAAACTATTTCCACTTCTATAAAATATTTCGTCACCCCATCCAATAATGTTATATTTTTAAAGACCTCCTACAAATGATGTGGGACTCTGGGTAAGTGAAACTGAAAAATTCACCATCCTAGGTAGCATGTCTTCTTGGAATCGGCCTAGAGGAAGATGGTGAGTGGAAGGAAGTCAAAATAAAAAATCCTCATAAATTCGATGAATGGATGGTTAGAAAAACAGTCAACTAAACTCATGAAATTCTACGAACACATTTGAAACAACCAACTATATATCCTAACACTTCTACAATAGAAAAATTATGTTAATCAAAATTTCATCCCTCTTAAGGCCAATCCTCAAAGAAAGACCATGGCTGGAAGAAAAAGGATGAAGAAGAAGAATTTGATTTTGTGTCAAGTTCAAAGTTTTTCTTGACCTTAGTTGATTTCATGAAAACCAAATCAAAATCATGGGAACCACCTCGCCAAATGGAGTAACAAGAATTGACCTGTCAGGAAAAATCTTCATCAGATTAGGAGTTGATCATCGACTCCATTATGTTATCCACTTAACGGATCCCTATGAAAATGATGATTCAGATTATGAACCTCAATTCCCCATAATTTATTGGAGAACTTAAGGAAGCGGTCTCCAAGGTCGAGGATACCGGGTAATCCGTGGTTATGCTAGAACCCATTACTCTAACTGCACCCCTATTCAGACTATTTAGGTAGTCAAAACTCATGGGAGATCCCTCTAGAAAGAACAACTATAAGAAGGGATTTCTCCCGCACATGATTGGGTTTTCCCTAACATGATCATATTGTAAGAACTATTAGAGGTTATACCACAACCTTCTCAGAGAGTGGGAAAACCTATCCTTCCTAATTCACCATGAATAGAAGTATTTCTAGATTCTACCCTAAAAAATGGTTCATCCACATCAAGATAATCATCTTCCAAGGCACCTATAAAATAGCATCTTCATACTGGAAAACACATACCTATGGATAAAATGTATGATGTGTTGAAGAATCTGGCCTATGTATCGGCCAAGTAACCAATCTCGAATGCCCTAGGTTTATGAAACGATCTCTTAGAAGCACTTATTGAGTATTTTTCAAACCCTCAAGAGTTAGAAAATGCGGTTTTTTCCACAGAATTTTATCATATAGAGAATTACCTAGCATAATTCCATGAAATCATATTTTTCACAAACCAGGATGAGGATGTAGTCATACATGGACACATCAAACCCGTGTATCTATCTAGATTGATAAATTATATCGAAATCCAATGAGCCTTCATTGATAATTTGGAAAGGGTCAACCTCATTCCAATTTAAACACATTGCTGATTGGGCCTCACTAATCCCAATTTTATCCCCCCACTTTGATGTTACATGGTTATGAAATGAATTAGAAAGAACCTCTCAGTGAGATTGCACTCAGAACTCTATTTGGGGATCTCATATCTGATTCAGAGTTCATGGTTGTCTGAAAGGGTAAAATTTTTATCATTCTATTGGGGAGACCTTGGCTACACCAACATGCATTTATTCCATCATCATACCACCAATGTCTCAAATATTTTTTCAATGGAAAAATTGGGAAATTTCATGGTGATAAGGCCCCATTAAAAACATGGGAATCTTAGTACATTGATGCAGATTTGTATCACGTAATGAGAAAAGAATATACAGAAAATGATTTTACTAGAACCAATGCTCCAAATAGTCTAGAAAGGATCCCATATAAACCATTCAAGAATCTCAGTGTAAATTATGTGTTACCTATTAATCAAATATAAAGGGTTATCCCAAATCCAGACACTCATTCAGTGAATTCCTTAATTACAGTTATAGAAAATGAGCCTAAAAGCACAGAAGAAATCATTTACTCACCACAAAGTTATGAAAGCTTAAATAGGAATGTCTTTATTCTATCCATCGAGCTTCATCAAGTCTCTACGTAATCTTCCATACTATAAGAAGTTATTATACTCATGAAAAAATATAGGGATTTTGATTCTCATCCCATACTTTTCCCTTCATAGATTCAAAAAGATTCTTCATTATCAATTGGGTCGGATATGATTGTCTCCCATTCAGGATATCCAAATACTAACTCCTCCCCTAGATTTTAAATTCTTTCTTTATTACCTACCCTTAAAGCAGAGGAAAAAGAAGAAACACATGAAGAAGAAGAGGAGGATGACCTCAGGGATTCCCATCCATCATTTTTTGAAGGCTTCTACACCACTTTGAATGAACTTAGATAAATAAATATGGGTATAGAGGATGTCTTATGCCCCACTCTGATTAGTGAGACCATCACACAAGCAGAGAAAGAGGTGTATAATTCTTTTTTGAAGTAACTCTGTGATTTTTTTTCTTGGAATTATATATAAATTCTAGTTCTTGACCCCAAGGTGGACACCAATCAATTGGGTTTTCTAGAAGAGCATTGGGGATATAAGCAGGAAGCAAGAAGAACACACTCGACTCATGCCTCCAAAATTGAGTCTGAATTCAACAATCTTATCAAAGATTACTTCATCCAACAGGTGAAATATAAAAGTTTTTTATCCGATATTTTCATGGGAAAAATGAGGAATGGTAAAATCAGAGTTTTCATTGATTTTATAGATCTCAACTAATATTGTACCAAATATGTATTCCTGGTTCTAATCACAAAACTATTGATTGATGTAACGGTTGGCTACAAAGCTCTCTATTTCATTTATGGCTACTCTGGATATAACTAAATCTAGATGGACCTATAAAATTATTAATCTATAGCCTTCATATCCACTAAATTATTATTTTTCTATCAGGTAATTTCTTTTTCATTGAAGAATGATGGTGTGACATATCAAAAATAAATGCACCACATCTTCAAACCCTTATTGGGGAAATTTATTAAATGATATTTTGATGATTTAGTGGTCAAATATAGGTAATGTTTTGATCACCTGACTGACATAGAGATCATATTCATCATTCTTGGACCATATAATCTGAATATTAACCCCTTGAAATTTCATTTCGGGGTAACCTCGGGAAAATTTATCCGTTTTATTATACGTCATCACGACAAAGAAGTTAGTCCCACGAAGAATAAGAATTTTCATGGAACATCACCTCCTCAAAACCTAAATGAGTTGAGAGTACTTCATGTAAACATGGCCTATATCTTGCAATTCTTACTTAATCTGGCATGAAATTATTTTCCATTTCACCAAATTGATAAAGAAGGGGGTCACATATCAATGTACCAATTAATTCCAAAAATAATATGATACCCTAAATATATACCTTTGGATTCCACTGGCATTGATGCCACATTTTGAAGTAAAACTGCACATCCTTTATGGGAAATCCTTGGAGTGATCACCGGGCTCTTTCCTTGAAAAAAAAAACAATTCTAGGAATAAAAACAACCTTTACTATCTGATAGGAACCATGAATAATGCAGAAAATTGATATTCAGATATTGAGAAGAGCTTCCTTGAATTAATCATTGCATTTCAGAAACTAAGGCATTACCTAAAGCATTATAAGGTCCACAATGTCTCTCACAATAACCCGCTCAAATTTATCCTCATTCATCCTATATTGATAGGATGTCTGGCATAGTGGGTAGTTATTATGTCGTATTTTTATATACATTTTTTTCCTTAGAAATTAGTAAAAGTCCAAGCCTTGGAATATTTCCTTGTTGGACACCCATCTGTGGATGAAACATCATTGAATACTGAACATCCTAATGAATAAATCTTCTATATCCATGATAGTCTCTAATCATAGGAAATGTACTTTTATGGTGCTTCTAGAAGTCTAACAGGGAATAGAATGGAAGATTCTATGCTTAACAAAGTTGGGTTCAAAATTGTACATATTTCTCAAAATAAATCAGTATTTACATACTCCTTATTGAAATTAGAAGGTGGTATTAACAATGAGGCAGAATATCATGCTCTCATTACAGGACTGAAATTCATACTCCAAATACTAGTGGATCACCTGGAGATAAAGGGTGATTCATAATTGGTAATCAAACAAATTAATGAGGATTACACTATTATAAAAGATGAATTAACCCCCCATGTGATTATATCTAAGGGTTAATGGATGAATTTCCCTCAGAACCAACACTTTATTATGTCTTTTGGTCACAAAATTCCCCATATAATGCATTGGAAAATGCAGCTACATCCCTAGCAGATCCGAACTGGGAAAAAACAATCATTAGCATTGCTGATCATCATGGGTTTTCACCATTTGTTCAAATTAGGATAGAGGAAATCAATGAAATTAGTCTCATTCCCAAACCATTTGGTCCTATCATGGGATGGATGAAACCCATTATAGAATATCTTTAAGATGTAGTACTTCCATCGGATAGTGCTGAAAAAGTGAAAGTCCAGTGATGAGCAGTTAATTTCACTCTTTGTGATGGCCAGAATCTCCAGAAGATCCTCTATAGACAAGTCATTGACAAAATTATCCTCAGATGCCTTGATGTGGAAGAAATGGTGGTTGTAATGAAAGAATTACATGCAATAGCCTGTGGTGCCCAAATGTTTGGGTATAGGAGTTATGATCAAATCTGAAGGCTTGGATACTTTTGGCCTTCATAGGCGTAGGTTTGCACATATTTTACTAAGAAGTGATATCCCTTCAAGTTTCACACCACCTTCATTCATCAACCCTTAGAGTTTCTATAAATAGCTAAATACTCCTGGCCATTTTATACATAAGGATTGGATGTAGTGAGACCTTATCTTTCAGCTATGGCTAAACAACTCGAGTACATTCTTACTGCTACCAAATTATTCTCAAAACTGGATGAGGCAATACCTATTAAAGATGTTAGAGTGAAAATAATTTTTATATTTATCAAAGCTAATATAATTACCAGATTTCATGTCCCTCATACCATATTGATGGAAAAAGGGACCAATTTATACTCTGCTAAGGTAGGGAGGTTGTATCTGGAATACAATATCAAATCCAAGCACTTATTCCTCTATCATACTATGGAAAATGGATAGATAGAGGCTTTCAACAGCACCTTGCCCCACATACTCCAGAATATGGGGGATAAAGATAAATAGTCTTATCCTGATATCTCTTTCATACCTTATGTTCTTATAGGACTACTACCCATACTGCCACACAGTCATCCCCATACTCGTTGGTATATGAGACAGAAGTATTTCTGACCATTGATGTTCAATTTACTTCACATTGAGTTCCTATTTTTGAGTAGTTATCTACAGATGAGAAATATCAGAAGTAACTATACGAGTTAGGGAGATTGGTTGAAATAAGATTGCATACCTTTCATCATATAGAAGTATGTCAGAACTGAATAGCAAAAGCTTTTATCAAGAAGGTTTTCCTTCATTTATTCCTCCAAGGAGTGTTTTTTTGGTCTTTAGTACTCCAATGATACCAGGAAATAAGCCTCTAAAAAACGAGCAAAAGTGGTAAGGGCCTTACTCCATATATAAGGTATACTCTAATGGAGCATATTCTTTAATCTCAATGGATAGAGAAATCACTACAACTCCAACCAATGTAAGGTTCCTGGAGAAATAAATTTTGTAATCACAAATAGAACATCAGGTCTCATAACATTAAACTACATAACAACCAAAATCCGAGTTTCATGTTGTTAAACTACATATCACAATATACGTCTGTGTTGTATGATGTTAAATTGTGTACCATGTAACGCCCCAACCCATATAAACAAAATTCAGTGAATTAATAAGTACATTGGAATGGTTAGATGGAATTAAAACCCCAAAGGAACTACCAGTTTAGTATTCTTAAAGAAACTAGATACATATATGTAACTCAAAATTACACTAGAAAAGGTTAAAAAATATGATACATAATAAAAACTAAAGACTACAGCCACATGAACTCAATAAATGATCCCCTCTTCGTCACCTGTTGAAAGTAAACAATGAAAGGGGTGATCAAAAATTCTCAATAAGGGATACAAATGGGAGAATCATGAATCAATAATAAAATAAGTGTAAACAATTTGACATAATTAGTATGTCATGGTGAATAAATGATAAACTCATTCCATTAATAAACTGAGAATGTACTGCATCCATAAATTTTGTCATAGTGAAAACCTCATGGATAATAACAACTGATAATGAATAAAGATAATGATTATTAATTGGACATCATGTATCTGGCACATGATACCATGATACTATAAAAACATATTAGTTCTATGGGTTGAAACCTGTTTGATTTTTGGAAACAAACTCGAAGGGTTTGTCGCCAACTGATTTGTCTCATGAGACCTACTGATTCATTGAGGGTCTGTAATGGGCCCCACCCACCTCTACATTAAAATCATTCTTTATAAATATATTCAACAAAAGAGTAAAAATACTTTACATTATTCGTATAGAATAGAGGTTGCAGATTCATCAACATTTTCACTGTCAGAACAACATTCAAAATAAATATTGTAATTAAAATGGTATACGACTTAGACAATAAACATATCCATGATATAAGAATATAAATATTTAAATGGAATATAATTTCAACTGAAAATTGATATCAAATAGTCATTAGGTACACCCCATAAGAAAGTGTAGGTGCACAATACTAAGCAAGTCACAATGATGTGAAAATTGAGACAATGCTCATTACCACGTTGTAATCAATTGAGTCAGATGACCACAAGTTAATAACCATAAAATTAAACACAGAATACCATGAAAATAAATAGAATAATGATAATATATATCAAATGGAAGTACAACTATACCACATATAAGAAATAAGAGGAAAACAATTGAAATCCCACAGAATTGAAAGTGAGATGAGAAACCCCTTACAAACATTTCATGATGGTAACGAGTGTTCTTGTGAGAGATTAATCAGAGGTAAAGGGGTATCCTATTATTTATATGTCATAAGGGAAGTATGGGGGAGGTGAAAAAACATACCCAATCATTAGGCATTAAAAATAAAATAGCACAACAAAGGGGGGATTCGTGAACACAAGTGAGAGAGAGGATACCTTACCATATGCTTGAAGGTGTTCTTGATTGTTCTTAACGACCTAAATAATAAAATTTAGCTTCATTAATTAATAATTATAGAACCTCATAAACATTTAATTGATATTTTATGAACTTATTAGGTTCATTAATGTCATTTTCTATGTTTTAAGAGATTCAATTTTATTGTTTGGGTAGCATTTTATTCATAGGTTTTCATGATCTGTTTACTTGTATTCATGAATGGATGTTTGTTTAAAATATGGTTAAACATACACAATTGTTAATAAACATTATTAGTGAAATTAAAGATATATAATTGGTCTTATAATGATTCTGGTTATATACCATGAGGATTAGTCATTCGACGAGTTAAAAATAAACGCTTGGATTTGGCTTGGCAGTTTTGTGCACAATAAACTTGTTTTGTATTATTATTCCATGTTATGAATGTGTAAGGATTACAGAACATTAATAAAGATAAAATAAATATATAATTACCTGATTAATCCATTGAAAAAATTTCATGACCAGTACTGAAGACAGTAATGCAAATTGAAACCCCGTCTTTTTAGAGTGTGATAAATTAACACATCTCGAAGGGTGTTTGCATTTATTGTATAAAAGAAGGGGAAAAAGAGAGATTATGATGAAATATTAAATTAAAACAATTAAAATAATGTACATGTAAGGTACTAGAATTATAATGGAATTTGGATGAGGTTAGGTGATAATGGACAAAAAAATAATGGAACATTGTAAAAGAAATTGAATGAAAAGAGAAGAATGGTTCACCTCTTGAGTACTCGTCCTTGAGAATCTTTATAAGGCCTTTTTTTGGCCTTTTGGTGAGACCAGAAGGTCTTGGACGTGGAGAGAGGGCTTGGGAAGAGTATTTGGAAACATTTAGAAAATTCCTGAATCTTGAGTGGTGTGGGTGGAAGAGTGGGTGAGGGGTGGTTTATATAGTGGAGGGGAGAGGAGGTTTCTTAATATTATAATCATTAATTTTTTATTTCCTCTAAAGTCAAGAAATAGTCAGTATTCCATGATCAAGAATAGTAATATATGCATGAGAGTTTTATATTTGTGTGCTTACATCACTAATGATGCTAGGAATAGTTAATTTAAATTATAATGTATTTATACAGTAAATTAATGTATTTTACTATGCACCAGAAAATCAAGTATTTCAGAAAAATACCCAAAATTCACCCAATCCATTTTTAAACATTTAGAATCCAAAAATGAATTCAATTTTTCAAAAATAATTTTATAAATATGATTAATTAAATATTTAATAAAATCATTATTTAATCGAAATATTTAAACAGTTAAAATATCCATCTCCATTTTTAAGGTGCCTAAATTCATTTATACACTCAAGGGTATGAATACCATTCATAAGAGTCATATTACTATTCATAAGGGTAAGTTACTATTCATAATGGTAAGTTAATATTCATAAGTTTAGGTTATTATTCACTAAAAATTATGTTAATTTTATCAGACTCTAAATATCATCTTGAACACAACTGTGTATGTCAGATTTTTAAAATTCAAATCATAGAGCATGAAAATTTTAGTTTAATGGCTATGTTACGACTAAATTATATAAGTAACCATGATTTGATCCATAGAGGCTTAGTGATTCATGAAATTTAGGTTATCTAATATATACAATGTATTTAAGAGAAATATACCATAAAATGTTTGGGGTGCTACATAGCATATTCATCCTTGTCACAAAATGTTAAACTTCATGGAATGAGGTCCCAGTTATATGACCTGAAACTGCAAAACACATTTTTTCAACACCACACAACATTAAATTGTATGGTTAACATATCATTCATTTGACATTTATAAATATCCCAAGATACCACAAATTTACATTCTTTGTGGTCCCTTAAAAGATGATTATTTTTTATGTGTAAACATTACTCACATAATTGTCACTCTGTAGTGGCACGTGAACCCCATTTCTCCCTATGTTTGAATAAGATCTATATAGGTACCCCCTTTCTTGAACTATGTGTGACTTGATTCTCATTTCAATGAGATACGTAGTGACACCCAGATTTTCTATCTTGGGCCTAGACACAACCATACAAGAAAAAATTCCACTTTCCTTATATATGAGTAAATTATATACTAGGAACCATTCTAGAAAATAAGGCTTGATTCTCATATCATCATGTATTTTGGGACCAACCATTATTTAAGAAAGTATTAATTCCCCTATTTCTCACATCAACATTCAATTGGTGTGGGGGACCACCTTGAAGAACTATTTGTGGATTGATTCTTCCCCTAGCAAGATACGTAGTGATGCCCGAATCCCCAATCTGGGGTTTAACCACAATTTTGAAAAAGTACCTTCACCCCCTATGTGTACGAATTAAACATGCATAGGGATCACTTTCAAGAACAATGTTTGGATGGATTATTTATTCAGTAAGATATGTAGTGATTCCTGGATCTCCAATCCTGGGTCTAGCTGTGATTAATCATTAAGCCCCTTTACTTCCTGTGTATAAATCAGATCTACATAGAGAATCTCTCAAGAACTATGTGTGACTTGATTATTTCCCCTAGTAAGATACATAGTGACTCCTGGGTCTTATACCCTAGTCTAGCCACAATATTTCTTTCACATTAGGTCACCCATATCCTTGTCGTATGATGAAAAAATGCATGGAAAGAACTACGTATGCCTTGATTCTCATTCCAATGAGATACTTAGTGACACTTAGATATCCAATATTGGGACCAACCATGACATAAAAACCCCCTTACTCACATCAAAATTTAGTTGGTGTGGGGAATCATTTTCAATTACTAAGTGTGTCATGATTCTTTCCCCAGAAAGATATGTAGTGACACCTGGATCTCCAATCCTGGGTCCAACCGCAATGTTAAAAAAAAATCTCCCCCACTCCCTGTGTGCATGATTCAAACCTGCACAACGAATATTTCTCCAAGAACAATGTGTGGCTTGATTATCATTCCAATTAGAAACATAATTACACTCATATATTTTATTTATTGTCTAGCAATAAATAAAATAAAATCCCTTTTTACCTATGTGTATGAATCAAACCAACAAAGGGAACATTTCAGGAACTATATGTGGGTTGATTCTCATCCCAATTAGATATGTAGTGATGCCTAGATCTTCAAACCTAGGCCCACCTATGATTTTGGAAGATAACCCCCCTACCCCCCCCCCCCTTCATTTTCAACATGAATGAGTCAGATATATATAGTGTTATCTTTCCGAACTTTTGAGTTCATTCTTATTACAATAAAATACATGGTCATGGCTAGAATTCCTACTTTAGGCCCAACCATCAGCCTGGAAATTATTAAAAAATATCTCTTCCCCATGTCAAACCTGATTGATATCAGAAACAATTTCAAGAACTACATATGGCTTGATTATTTCTCCAGTATGATACATAGTGATGACCAGGACACATACCCTAGATCGGTCACCACTTCATCATCATACCCCTATCCTTAACTTGTGTCACCTTTTTGTTGTTGAAAAAACCTTTCCTTATCCCTGTTTCTCACATCAATCACAACTCAAATGGTCTTTAGAATTAGGTAAAGTGATTCGATACATAAATAAGGTGTATCAATTCCTATTGGGGGTTATCAATGGTCCTAGTTGTAAGAACATAAAAGGCACACTATATATCCTCACTGAATGATGAAAAACTGCATGGACCTTCATTTGAGAACTACGTGTTGTTTGATTCTCACCCCAGTGAGATATGTAGTGACATCTAATTTTTCAATCTTAGGCCTAGGAACATCACAAGTGGAAAAATCCTCTACTCTTCTATGTGTGATCCAAATCTATATGAGGATGTCCAATATGATTTCTCACTTAACACATCAACTCTTATATGTTAGAACTATGTGCGGCTTGATTATTGGTTTGAAAATATGTGTAATGATTATTGGAGACTATATCATCATTTAGCAATATTGTCTTATGAAATTTCATGTCAAGACAGCTAATGTCCTTACCATATGAAATAAAACTGCACAAATCCACGATTCACCTTCCTTTTGATGTCAGGTAACTCATCATCCTCAATGAAAGATGTTAAATAATACGGATAAAATCCTCACTACATGACATTAAAATGCATGGTATTCAAAGAACGATGAATGAATTGATTCTCACCCCATTTGAGATACATAGTGAAAAATTGTCCTTGGATCCTAGTCCCAACCACATGATAAATTAAAATTCCCCCTCTCATACATACGATCTAAATCTATACATGATATTTTATTTTGGGACCTCTCTTCAGAGAACCCATCAAGGAAACAAGAGATGCACTATTTTATACATATGAGTCATATCCATGTAAGGAACTATGAATTCATGTCCATTATATGTAAAAACACTTCTTTTGTTCATTAGACAATGCCTCTTTAGAATGTCATACTTACAATCTTGAAATAATTTCATATCTTCGTAATCTTTCTTCAAGTTCTGGTGACAGAATTTCTGATACCTGAGAGATCTTTTTGCCTAACTATGCAGTACGTGCCCCTATTGGTCTTGTATAAAATTTTCCCACATAGCAGTCATGTCAACCAAAGGATTCCACTGTTTGGATATGCAACACATGACCTAGTTGGACCAGCATAATACATCTCCCATAATGGGTTTTTCAAATAGGAGTAACTTTTTTCTTGGGAGAAGCCTCTTCTATCCCATTAAGATTTAATGACTATATATAGGATCCCCAAAATTTAATGCATTCATCCTTTGTGTATTTGTCTCATATACTTTCTCAAAACCTAAAATTCTCCAAGTCCGTGGTTTATATTTTCCATCTACATATGTTCAAATCATATTGGAATGACCTTGGGCCATTTGACCACATATAATCCATTATTTCCATAATATTATGGTCCTAGTCGTATGACCTAAAACTAAAAGTACCATACTTCCTATGTTTGGGTTAGACATTCATTGAGAGACTATTTCTTTAATTTTTTGAAAATCATGACTAGAAATACCCCTTCTGTATTCAAGTACTTTTATCTATAAACTAGACTCTGTACTTGGGAATATCTTAATCTCCATAAAAATTATTGTATTTGAGAAATAGAATGTCAGAATTCCTATGAGATCCTTTACCTGACTATGCAGTACATTCCCCAGTTGACATTGCATAAAATTAACCTACTTAATTTGAATGTTAGCATAATGATTCCACTATTTAGATATACAACACATTCCCCAATTGTATCTACATAATATATCTCACAAAATGAGTCTATCAAGAAGTGGCAACTTTGTTCTTGGAAGAGACCTCCTCTAATGTCATTAGTTATTTTTTCCATATCACTATTTAGATTTAGAAATCCCCAAATAATAGTTTACAATTATCCCTTTCCATACCTGAATATGTTATAACATTTCCATATGAATTACCAAGAATTGGAGAACCATAAAATCATTGGTCAGAGATAAATACCTTAAAATTAAATCCCATAATGTCCTTTCAGCAAGACTTTAAACTGAAAAGCCCCATATTGTTCTTGCTACATGAATTTAAATTGCATAGCTCCATAATGTCATTACTACATGACATTAAACTATACATCCCCATAATATCTTTGTTGCATGAATTTAAACTACATATCCCATAATGTTCTTCTTGTAAGACTTTAAACTGCATAACCCCATGATGTTCTTATTGTATGACTTTAAAAAACACATCCCCATAATTTCTTCACAGCATGAATTTAAATTGCATAGCCACATAATGTCCTTTCTTCATGTATTTAAATTGAACAACCCCCACTGTCTTTTTGGTATGACTGTAAACTACATATCATATTATCAAAAATCCCTCAATGTCCTTGTTGCATGACTTGAAACTACACAGAATAATTTCCTTATTCCATGACTTTAAAATACATAAAAAATATAAAAAATATTTTTTCTAACAAATACTCTTTCATACACTTCATGTATGAGTGGTTCCCTATTCATGGCCTATGTCGACAAAGATATCCCCTTTATTCTCAAACACCTTTCCTTGGAAAATCCACCCACTTTTGTCTTGAGACATCCAAATTTTAAACCCCTTTGTTTATTAGTAATATAATTTTAGAATTATTGAGATCCCCTTTACCTGAATATGAAGTATGTTCCCTAGTGGGCCTTACAAAAGTTTCCCACATAACAGGACCCTCAGCCTAAGGACACCACTACTTTACTATGAAACACATGCCCTTGCGAGCACTACATAATACAAACCTCATAAAGAGTTTTCCAATTAGAGGTAACTTTATTCTCATGAAATACCTTATGTATTATTATACATCATGTTTTATATTTGGTAACCATAAAATTCATAACTCAAGATTCCCCTTGGATGAATTTGAAGAATATCGGGACCATCCTAGCCATTATTCCTTGTTTGGGTTCTAATATTAAATTTATTGTCAAATCTGTTCGACCTAAACTACTAGCCTTATTTGTCAAACATTCATGACTCTAAACTACTAATAAAAAGATACATAAAACTCCCCAGGCTGAAAACCTAAAAAGGTGACTTTGGATAAAAGTTGAGTCTCATCTCTCTAGACCAAAACTTTGTATATTTTTTTTAATATTGAGTAATAAAAGTTTAAAAGGATAAAATTGTTTGGATAAAAACCAAAATAGGGAAGCTTAAGAAAAATCCAACATTCACCCGCTATGTCCCCTCTATGTTGGAATTAGGAAATAATTAAGGTAATAACACAAAAGAAAAAAGGTTTTTTAGTTTTTCCATAAAACCCTAGAAATATTCAAACTATGCTTTCTAGGACCCATGGATTAGGAAACAATTTGAGCATCCTTCCAAACATGGTGAAGCTCTAAACCCACAAAGTGATATTGGAATACATCAAAATTCCCTAATGTTACCTTAGAACTATATTCTTTTTGTTCATAATTAATCTAATTCTAAGGGGGGATTTATTAGATACCATGAAATGTGTTCCTTAAACATATCCACAAATTTAATATGTGAACCTCACTTAGACACCAAATTCTAAGTTTATGTAGAAATACATCTTGATGTCCGAAGAAGGGGTATATTGGATTCCAATGTGTCGTGAACCAAAACATCATCGATTGGGCTGGAAACGTTCATGGTGTGTCTCTATATTTTTCATGGGGGATAGTGATGGTAGCGAAGTCACCAGCACGAAGGGTTAGTACTGTAGCCCAATGCTGATTCCAATCAGTGGTTCGTGGGAACATCACCCATGGTATTGAGTAGTTATTTTGCCTAAGTCCCTTTTGACACTCTATTCCATCACATTGTTAAAAAAGTGATTAAGATAAATGCATTAGAAAAATGAAGAGAGACTAGATAGAGAATATCATGATTTCCACAAGCTCAAATTTGAGTTTTCCCAAGGTAGATCGAATCACCTGTACCACCTTATCACTTGCGCACCAAGTAACCATTGCACAAGGTACCATATTTGCTTTTAAATATACCATTGTTGTCTTTATTTGTACATATGAATTTCCTAGAAGGTTGACTGCTGCTCTGAACTCCCTATCTCTTCTCCCTAGTCATCTGAATTGTCCATGGTACTTTCATAACACCTAAGAAGATGGAATTAAATGTGGATAGTGAGACTTAGGTTCTTCAGGTGTTAAACTTAACAACACTTGAATGATTTATTCACCTAACCCCTGACTGAAGAAGACTAGTGCACCATCCATTCCTAAAACAGGGACTTGTGCCCCCAACTTTTAGGAATACCTATGAAGACTCTTAAAGTCTTGAGCTAAGTCTCACACAAGTCTTTTAATCTAGGTTGTTCCTCAATTAAGGTAACGTCAGTTGGTTCGACCCTACTTTTATAATAACCCTTCTCTTTATTACCCAGTTACAAATGATTCATTACATAAACATTCAGTTAAGACAACTCTAAGGATCGAGAGGTCTAATATCTTGGGAAATTATGAACATTTAATGAAAACATAAGACATAAAATACTACATATTTATTGAAAACTACTTTTAAATTATGACAAAATTCCTTTGTACTTAGCTTTGCATGGGATAACCTGAGAACATACATAAGAAAAGGGTAAGCTATAAAGCCCAGTAAGGGACTAAATAAGGCGTAACATGAAGAATAAAATACATGTTAGAAAATAGGAATATCAATAGAGCATAAAAGAAACATAAAAATAAATACGTGATATAGAATTATTATCATAACATGGAGATGGGGCAACAACATTTAACAAGATATTAGCAAGATCCAAGTCGCATTGCACTCGGAGCATGAGTAAACCCTCATTGCACTTGAATTAGTATGAGTAAACCCTCGTTGCACATGAATTAGAATGAGTAAACCCTAATTTAACTTGAATTAGCATGATTAAACCATCATTGAATATGGAATATCATGATACCATTCTTTACCAAATTCATTAGAGCACTATCAGGGTGCCCCCTTTATAAACATTTCATTTCATGAATATGTGTGCCACATGGATTATACTACATGGATTCAATAAACTTTGCAATTTACTCAAATAATAAGATATGTGGAATAAATAAATGAAATTAATCAATCAAAAAGTACATGTGAATAAATTTTAATACCCTCTATAGAGAAATGGGTATGGTATTCACTTACACAATGATTTTTCATGGGAAATTTTGGGGTAACTTCGATAGCATAACGACGTCAAATTGAAATCGTAAAAATGGGTGAATGAGAGAGAAATGGGAATCTCATAATTTATAATGAAATGATAGTAATAGGATTATGGAACAAAATATCCTAACATGTGTAATGGAATTTAGATTCATAATATAAAATACTTTCTTGAATGTAAATGAGGAGATAGAAATCCCTTACGGAATTTTGGCATGGTAACAGGTGTACCAAGGAGGTATTAATGAGGGAGAAAGGGATATCTCATCATTAAAACATAAGGAGGGATGTATAGGGGAGGTTCTAAATCATAAATAAACATTTTTAATTATAAATAAAAGTACATTACAATATAAAAAAAATTGGACAAAAATAAGGAAGGAAGGAAAGTGAAGATGCCTTACTTGGAAGTGTGATCCCAAAGGCTTGGGAGAGGATTGAGAGAGACATATATGGATCCTGTAGAACCTTGGTAGGATTATAGAGAGAGGATATAATTGTTTTTTCATGCTTAAAATGGTTTTAGTTAATATTAATGGGATATTGAGTGGGTTTATATTGGAAAAGAGAGGGAATTATTTATTATTTGGGTTTTGGACACTATACATTAAACTACTCAAAACCACAAACCATTCCATAGTTTTTGCCCATTATTTTCCAAAAGGGGATTTTAATAAATTATTTTGTAAGTCCAATTTCCAAACATATTAAAATATTAGGCTTTCTTATGTGGAGGTGAGTCACACTCTCAATGTAATCATTTTAAAAAGTAAAAATATCTAGTAAGTCTTAGAGGGTCGACTAAAGAATAGTAAAAATAAAAAAACTAAAATCACATTATTTTAAAGTTAAAACATATATTGGGAGAATATACCTTTAATAGTATTTTATTACATCACTATTGGGTATTTATGATGTCATAAAACAAATTATATATTTATACAGTATTTAATTTTTACCAAAAAATACAACTATCTCAGAAAATTATGAAAAAATCACTATTATATAGTTTCAACATACTGAATCCAAAAAAATATTAATATTAACTAAATAATTTTCTAAATATTTTAATTTTAAATTTTAATATAATAACCGACATTTATAAAAAATTCATGGGTTTTGACAAAAACAGCTTTCAAAGCTTAATAAAAATTACAATTTTTTTAATAAAAATTATATGATCATTTATATTTAATAAAACTTAATTTATTAATAATATTTTATTAAAATATTTTTTAATTAAAAAATACATTAATTCATAAAAATATATTTCTTAATTGAATATTATGTAAAAATACTATTTGTTCTTTATGAACCATTTGCAAAGTAACAATGATAAAATGAATGTATATTCATTATAAAAATATAATATAAATAATCATAGTGCTAGGGTATTATTACATAACCCCTTATAACATCCGCATAAGACCTAAGGGTAAGGTTTTTTATGGTGACATACTCTTGGGGTGGCTCAGATAACATCGCTCGTGTGGTAATCTCTATTAACTTCCACTTATCCCATAGGTGGTCCCATTTAAGCTTAACATGTTGAAGCTTGGATTGGTCTTGGTCAAGAGCGAATCCCAATGACGATACCTCCTTTTCAAGCTCTGAAAAATGGGCTTCATATGCAGTAATTCTACTGGACAAGGCACTCACTTCCTTTTTCTAAGTCAATTGGATTTGTTAAATCCCTATATTTATACTAAACTTTTGATCATTATTCAACAGCTATATTAGCAATAGAAATAACTATTAATGGTATTTTCAAATCCAAAATCCTAAAAACAAGGAAGTGAAAATATTTTATATAACCATTTAACATAATAAGACATTTAATTAGATCCAGAAGAAATTTTCATTAATAAATGTTTGGTTTGTTTCAGCTTGAGTGACCCATACCTGTGCGCCACTAACTTGAGTGACCTTCCGTGATGTTCACCCTACCATTAAGCCTAATCGATCCAAACATTTGAAATCTATCAAAGCAACTCATAGAAAGGATTTTTCTTCTCTATCTCTCTTGTCTGAAAGTCACCGTCTTCAAACCTCCATCAAGACCTCCTGATTTACCAAATCTTAGGGAAAAAAACACCGATGTGTCTCCCATTTGGATTTGTACTTATATGGTCAAAGGTTTTACACACTTTTCCTACCAAATATTCTGGATCCTCAAGATGTCTATAAATTTTTATATCTATGATCACATGGACCCTTACCCTAGATATAGTGTTGAGGAGTTACTGGTCTCAGATTCTGGGGATAGGACTCTATCCTTCCCTTCTTATCTCTAAGACTCAAAGCCTCTAGTCCCCCATACAGAGGGTAAGGATCATGATTCCTTTTCCTTTTAGACAATGGAGAAGTCTCCCTCCCCAATACTGGACACAGTTTAGTATATCCATCCTGGTGTAAACCCCTAGCCTTTCACGTAAGAGGTTTCAGTCTCACTCCTCTCTACAGCCTTCACCTTCATTCCTTGCTTACCTTGGTCCCTTATCCAATGTAAAAAGAATAGAGGGAAGTGTCTTAGCTCTTTCCTCTTATACCATAGCTTCTTCCTCTTCCATAATCGATGGAAGGAAAGTGTGTGTTTTGGTTTATTTTTCACATCATCTTGTGTCTCACACCGATCATGACTCACATGGGCTTAAGGGATTGCAATGATCACAACATCAACACAATCCACTTAAATGAATGAACTATGAGAACTATGATTCCCACCATATATGGGATATGTAAGAAGCCTTATCAAGGCCCACAATCCACATAATCTCATCCATGAAATGATAAATCAACCCCCCCCCCTCAAATGGGACTCCTCCTAGGTATAATCCCCAAACAGAATAAACTTTGAGAACTCTAATTCCCACCATAAATAGGATATGTAAGAATCCTTCTTAAGGCCCAAGCTCCACATAATCTCATCCCTGAAATGAAAAATCACCCCCCCCCCCAAATGGGCCTCCTATTAGGTGAAATCACCAAACATATGTAAGAAGCATTAACCTCAGGACCGAGCTCACTAGAAATCCTCTTTTGGATTCCAATAATGATTCCCTTAATCCAGGAATCCTTCTTAAGAGTAAGCCTTGAATTAACCCCACCTTAAATCTTCATGAGTTTAGTCATCTCTCATGGACCCTGTTATAGATGAATCCTCTTTAAGATTAAACCCCAACCTTTTTTTATCAAAGGGTCTTACTCCCCTGTGAGACTTACTGAACTATGCGGGCTTTGATTCCCATAAAAACAGGAACATATTAAACCTCCCTGAGGCTAAAACCCAACACTCAAAATCAACCCTGTTCACTCTAGGACACATTCCCATCAGGGTCTAATTCAACAAGAAATTTCATTTCCCTTCCAAGTTTCATAGGCTATTTTTACATAAGTCCCACACAAAATTTTGACTAGGCACCTTTCAATTATATTTCCTTGCCACCTGATGTTAAACTGTATAGTTGGGTTCTTATCACCTGACCTTAAAAGGTATGATGTATCCCATTAAGTGAAACCGAACCACGTGGGTTCTGATTCCTTTCCCAAGGATATATAGGTAGCCTATCTATGGGTTCGATCTCAATATCAAAATAACTTTAGTCTCCATGGATGATTATAAACTCTAGAGTAATATTTTCCTACATTAATGACCATAAACTCTAGAGTAAACTTTCGTCTCCGTGGATGATGACAAATTCCTGAGTAACATTGGTCTTCCTAGATGAACATTAACTCTAGTGTTCCCCACTATGTGTATTTAAAACTATCATCATCATTATAATGACCAAAGAATATATAACTATTATATAATAGGATACCATCAATGGAAAACCTTAGATACACACAAATATCTCTATAGATAAATAACCATAAATTGATACGAATAATTCTGAATTCCACACATGTTAATTAATGATTGCTAAATTTCAAGGGAAAATCATGTAATGTTTGGAGAATTAATAAAGGATTCATGATCATATCTTAAATATACAAGAGAGTCTCAAAGTAGGAAATAATTCCCCCTAAAAGGGTGTGATGAGTCGGACCTCCCATACTCTCAACCAATGCGAGTTCAAAAGTATCTTAGGTCACCAAACCTATTGAACTCCATACTTTGGAAAGAAATTCCCTTTGTATATAGAAACATTGGTTAATTTTTGATCCATAAACAAATATATTGGAAACCATTCGAAAATAGTGATTCCTAACCAGAACCCACATTCTGAGGGAAAAAAATAATGGTGAACCGAACATGAATGATTAACTAAGGAATATCCTTCACAACATAAAAGGGATGTATTGACCGGTCTCCATCAGCCCATTCCATTTCCTAACAAAGTTATATTTCTAAGGGAAACATTAATTTTTCTTTATTAAACCACATAAACTCTTGAGTTCCTGAGGAAACCCAAACCTCCAATACCTACTTCATCCTATGTTGGAGTCTAAACTATCCCTAATGGATATCACAAATCAGAACACCATGGTTATCATACATCATCTCAATTCACATCACATCCAATTTCAACCATTTTCCTATGCCAACTCATGGAATTGAATGTCATGTCTAATACCCTATGGGTATTTGGATCCTTTTTCCCTATCCCACACATCAATTTCACATGGGTATTTGGAGACTCAGTACATGTCCTATAATTTCTATCTCATATGGGTATTTGGATCCTCAGTCCTTATCCCACACCCCAATATCACATTTTTGTATTTGGTGCCTCAGTCTGTATCCCACAATCATATATCAACAAAACGCACGTATATCACAAATATCACATTAAACAAGGTTAATAAAAATTAACCCCCTTATCACATTTCATATCGTGATATACCATTTCAACTATCAAATCAAATCATGATTCAATAAATTAATCACATGGTACTAAATGAGAAATTAAAAATTAAACAATTCAACCCTTTAACTCATTGATCAATTTACAAATTAATTAACTCAATTTTTCAATCCTATTATATCATTAATTAATTAGCCAATTAATTAATCAAATTACACAATCTCAATATCCCATTAATTAATTACACCATTAATTAATCCAATTCCATAATCTCAGTATCTCATTAATTAATTCAATACATAATTAATCCAATTTTATAATCATAATATCCTATTAATTAATACAACATTTAATTAATCCAATTCCACAATCTCAATATCTTACTAATTAATTAATTCAATTTCATAATCTTTGAATCCCATTAATAAATTAAACAATTGATTAATAAAATTTCACAATCTTAATATCCAATCAATTCCAAAATCATTATTTTTCATTAATTTATTCACTAATTAATTAATCAAATTTTCCAATAGCCAATAAATTTGACTATTCTAAAAATTAGTTAATAAATTTATTTATTTAATTCAGGATCCAATTATCAAATGTTCTAATAGAAATATAACAACACATACATGAAATTTGAATTCAAGACTATTGGAATTTAATTTTTAACCTACTACCACAATAATGGTGATAAATGATCCCTAATGGAAATCCCAAATTTAAAAGGAATGGTCATGAACATGATGAAGAATGTGATATAGATCTGAAACCTATATCGTTGATTAAAAGAACCATGATCCATTAAATATAGATCTAAAAAAATTCCCACATTGGAATAAAAATTCTTCTTTTATCCAGAAAGTTGAGTGGGGAGAGAGATATACAATTAGGAATAAACCACATACCTGAAGAGGTGTAGATCTTTAGTCCGGGATAAGAATAATCAAGAATAGAGTATATAAGGGATTAAAATTTGTCCAAGAGTTTCCAAAAACGAGATAAATCATTTAGGGTCGAGCTAGGGTCGATTTGGGGTTAATAATGGGGGTTTAGGAATTTTTAAATTAATTTTTTGAATAATTAAAATACCGTGCATGGTTTCTTAGGCAGGGGTGCACGGTTTTCAAAACCGTGCACCTTAACCATTCGTCTCTTCTAGGGGGTACACAGTTTCTTCTAAGAGGGTGCATGGTTTGGCAAGTCATGTTCCATGTAACACACCAAGATTTTACAAATAAATTTAATATTGAATGCATGAAACAATAAGTCTCTAAAATCCAATTTGTTATAACCTAGCTAGTAAACCTAATTTTACCTCCCCTATGAATTTAATATTGAAAATTTGACATACACAGTTGTGATCAGTATGTTATATAGAGTCTGATATAACCAACTTAATTTTTGGTGAATAGTAACATACCCTTGTGAATAGGAATGTTACCCTTATGAATAGTGACATAGTATTATGAATAGTAACCTCACCTATGAAATTATATATATAGAATTTATGTGAATGTATGATGTACCAATGTTTTGGAAGAAGTGAATAAATGTTTTAAAAACTGTATTTTACAAGTAAATTATGATTTTAATAAAAAATTAAATGAATCATATTTAGAATTTTTTTTTAAAAAAATGAAATCCATTTTTGTATTCTACACATAAAAAATGTTCAGGGTGAATTTTTTGGATTTTTCTGAAATACATGAATTTTTTGTGAATAGTAAAATATGATAATTTACAATAATGGCTAAATAATTGATTTATTGAGTCATTGATGATGTTCTGCTGATGAAAGAACCAATGGTTCTAACTCACATGCACATTTACTATTTATGGTAATGTAATCATCGCTATTTCTTATCTTATATAAAAATAATAAACTAATGATTAAAATATTAAGAAAACACTCCTCCCCTCCACTATAAATACCACCTCTTACACCCTCTTCAATTAACTCCTCTAAAGCCTTTTGACTTATCCAAATTCTACCTAAATTTCCTCCCAAGATCCCCCCATAATGAACAGAATACCTTGGTCTCCTAAAATTACCCAAACCTATTCCCTTAAGAGGCTCTCACGGAAGCTTAATTCAAGAGGTAAAATTCTTCTTTTATTTTCTTTCATTTTCATATTATTTGATCACTTTTCATTCCTAACCCATACTCAAACAAATGGTATGAAAAATACAGTACCATACATGTACTGGAATTTTATTATTCAAATGGTATAATTCTCCTTCATCTCTCCTTTCCCCCTCATTTATGCTAAAATTGAAACATTGTCCTAGATGTGTTGATTTGTCATATTCAAGGATGAAGATGATTTTAATTTGATTTAACTTCCTAAATTCTGATATTGAAACCATTTTTAAGTTTAAACCAAGATATTATATATTTATTATATCTTATTTAATTTTTTTAGTCCTTATGCACTCATGATGTAAAATAATAAAAAAAACAAGGTAATTGTGAGAAAAATCGCCAAATTAGTCCAAGTGATTATCATTAATGTTTTCTATAATGATTCACCTTTACTCAAAATAACCAGATTAATTTTATAACCATTTAATCTACTTAATATTAATTAGTAATGTATAAAATCAATACTATTCTTCAACTCCCATCTTACATCAACTATCATACTCTTTTATAAGTGAGTCGATCATAAGTATGATGAAAACAAGCACTCACGGACAATTACAATGAATCTTTTAACCCATATAAAATGCTAAGAATGAACTTAATAAAGTAATACTATACTAATTAAATTTATAAAGGGTTCTTTAATTTTTAATTAATGAACCTAATTTGGTTATTCAGGTCATTAAGATCAAGCGAAGAACACCCTCAGATTAAAGGAAACAGATCCTCTCTCTCACTTTTATTAAAGAATCACCCCTATATTGTGTCTTTTTATTATTAATTAATAATGATTAAGTATTTTTTAGAAACTCCCCCATAATTTCCTTATGATATATAAATTACGGGATACACCTTTACCTCTCATTAAGCCCTCACAGGAACACCTGTTACCCTGCCAAAATGTTTGTAAGGGTTTTTTCATCTCACTTCCATTGTTGTGAGATATTCCATATTCACTGCTACTACTTGTGTATGGTTTATATATACTTCCCATTGTTGTTTCATATAATTAATGATTTTATTTTAATTTTTTCTAATTTATCCTTTGATTATTATAAATTTTGGGGAATACGATTCCATTGATTACAATGTTTTAAGTATTTTCTACCCGAACCTCCATTTTCATTCTGGTTGCTATTATTCTCTACTCACCTCAATAAAATTATTATTTACTCCTTTTTACTCCTCATAAATTATTTTTTAATGTTCTATATATGTTTACCTATCATAATCCTTTTTTATTATATGGGGATTTACATGTTTTAAAAGAATATTTCAAAAATTGTTCTGAAATGCAAGTCTGATTCAAAGAACTTATCAAGTTCTTACCTATTTTGAAGTCTGCATATAATCTATTAAAAGACATATCTATATTTTTAAAATAAAAAATTTAACATTAAAAAATCTATTTTGTTTCATTTATGGTTTTATGAAAGAAATAATATCTTTTCACTTTTAAATCCTTTAATATCTTCCGTAAACCGCATTAAAATGTTTTATTTCTAAAGCATCCTTAAAAACTATTTTTAAATGATTTCACCTAAATAAGACTATATTTAAGCCTAAAATATAATTTAAATGACATTAACATTTATTTTATGGTATATCCATGTTTATGATCTTATTTCTTGATAAATAAAAATGATTTTCCAAAATAACTCATCTTTCCAAAGAAAAAAAAGGATTTTCTCATCTCACATTAACTTTTGTGGGATATACACCTTGTAAACCACTTATTTCTTTCTTGTGGTGCATGTACTTAGCTTTGGTATATTATATCAAGAGTCTCATTATTCTCATGATATTCTATGGGATAATTATTTTATTATTTCAATGATGTATGGGACACGTTGTAATGTTTGAGGATTATTTCCTCAAGGATTTTTCAATGGTATTATTTAAAAGTATCGTCATCTATGTCAACGTCCTTGGTTGAATATTGAAATTCATTGAGTTTTATCTCCTATTATACCATAAACCATGTTTTATATAATGTTCTATGATTATTTTGACAATGTATGTGCTACCTTAAAACCATTCACCAATTTACCTCGAATGGTTAGTGTTTATGCTTAATGTTCAGGGAATGTTGTTTACATATCAAATATTAGTTTTAATATCAATGTATATGTTTTTTATGTTTATCCTTGTTTATATGAGGAATTAATTGGACTTAGTAAGTGTTGGGTGGGGTCCTCTATAGCCCCTCAATGCATTGGTAGGTCTCATGAGACAAACTATGGTCTTGGCACAAGGCCTTGACAAAATGGATATTTATGGTCTTGGCATGAGGCCTTGATGGTATGGTTATGATGTCCCAAATTGTGCATTCCCTCATTCTGAAAATAGTATTAATGGTCATATTGTTATTTTACTAGTAGAATACCCATGATTATGTTTAATTATTTCATTATTTATTCATCTCTTATTTCTGCCATAATGTGCTCCTGTTTATATTTAAATGTATGTGTTTTTAGTTATTCACCATTTTTAATGTTTATGTTTTTGATATCTTTCATTTTATTGCTTACCCTTACTGAGCATTTGAGCTTACCCCTTTGTTATGTTTCATTTTCTCAGCACATGAAGATGTTTATTATGAATGACTTAGAGGGATAAACTTGTAGTTGTGGATGTTCCCAATAAAACATATATGTTGTATTTCATTTCAAGTTGCAATGTTTATATCATGTATGTATCTTGTTTCAGAAGATACTGAACTACTTGGCCATTTGGGATGCACATTCCTTTTTTATATTCCAATGTAATAAAATAAGGCACTATCTCTAGGAAACTGGGGGAGGGTCCTTACTTTACAGGTTTGCAACTCCCCTCTGTTTGGGTTCGTACGGTTTGCTGGGTTGGGTGCACAGTTTGGGAAAATTCTGTGCCAACCATGTACAGCCTCTATTCAATACAAAATTATCCTATTTGCACCAAATCACACCAAAGATAAAACCTAACAAAAATATACTCAAAAAATTCAAAAGAATACCTAAAAATAAGCTCAAGACATCAATAGAAAAGGTCGGTATCTTATAATCTCTCCACCATAAAACAACTCATCCATGAGTTGTACTCCCAATAATATCATAGATTATAAGGTAAAAATATTGTTCCACTAAGCCAATATATCTTCTTCTCCTTCCCATGTTTCCTCCTGAACCCATCTATGTTGCCACAATACATGAATTATCAACATGTTTTTTCCTGCGACACTTTCTCATGTAGATCCAACACACGTATCAAATGCTACTCAAAGGAAGCATCTATGTTAAGCTCAAAATCATCCACAAAAATCACATAACAAGGTTTGGGGTGATATTTTCGATGTTTTGACACATGAAAAACGTCACGCATATCATTATACCTCTGTAGAAGATCCATCGGTATGCCACTGCCCTGATTCCCTCCTCAATCTTAAATGGTCCTACAAATCTGGGTGCCAACATGCCCTGTCTCTAAATCCTATGGTGTCCCAATCTCGGCGACACCTTAAGGAATAAACTATCACCCATTTAAAACTTTATAGGTTTTCAACATCTATATGCATATGAACTCTTCCTTATCGGAGCTGAAGTTATACATTTCTAAATTAGGTGAACCTGATCTGACGTCTCCTGCATGAGACTCGATCCCAATAACTCTGACTCATCTGCCTCCATCTATCATAGAGGTGATCTACATAACCTACCATAAATGGACTCATATGGTTCCATCTATATAGTTTCCTGATAAATATTTGTATAGGTGAACTCTACCAATTATATGTGCTTCTCCCACGACATGTCAAAGTCTAAGACACATGGTCGTAGCATATACTTGAGAACATGAATAGTATGCTCCCACTAACCATCTATTTGTTTCTGGATTGTTGTACCCAATAAAAAGTTTATGCAAAGTTCCTTATATAAACCATATTGGAAGCCTGATGTAAAGCGTAAGTCATGGTCTGAAACTATAGTCCCTGGAACCTCCTGAATATGGACTATCTCTCAGATATAAAAATCTCTTAGCTGTTCAACTAATAATGTTTCCTATATAAGAAATAAATATGCTACTTTCATTAGTCTTTATACATTCACCCAAAGAGAATCATTCTTCTAAGTCTTCCTTGGGAGACCCACCACAAATTCCATAGTAACTTCGTCCCTCTTCCATTCTTGAATGGGAATGACTGTAGTAAACCACCAGGTTGTTGATGCTTATATTTCACCCTTTGGTAGGTGTAGCATCATGTCATGAACTCTGATATATCCTTTTTCATCCCCAAACACACAAACTATTGATGTATGTCATGGTACATTTTGGTCTCACCCAGATGAACCATCCACTTTGATGCATGACATTCATGCATTAGCTCCTCCCACATACTCATAGTCACAAAAACTCGATTAAAAACACATATGATCTCATCCTCATATATGGTCCAACATAATGGTGTCTTCCAACATTCAAGTCTTTACCTTAAGGCCAAAAATTCTTAATCATCGTACTTCATATCTATGATCAACCTCAAGAGTTTAGAATCTACTAAAACTGATACAAGATTTATCTTTTCCTAGATCTCCTAAACCACAACATTCATCTTATCCATCAAATTCATCATCCTACACTCAATACTAGACTCTTTAACTTTCTGATTCTGATTTTTCCTTCTTAATGTGTTAGAAACATTTTTTCCCCTCCCGTGAACATATTCCAATTCAAGAATAAAGATATTTCATATGCTCAACCCACCTCTTCTATAAAATATTAAATTATTGTTCAGAAACGATGTATTTTAAGATCTTTTGATCTGTAAATATAGTAATATTCTCCCTAATATATAATGTCACCAACATCTCAATGAATAAACCACTACAACCAACTATAGGTCTTGCATAGGGTAATTAAGTTCATGTGGCCTTAACTACCAATACTCATACACCAAAACATGATCTCCCTATATCAGCACCACTCCATGACCAATCCCCAAAGCATAAAAACAATGTATACTCATCACCAGGATCAGGTGGGATCAAGATCTGTTCCATATTCAACTGATTCTTCAGCTTCTATAATTATTTCTAACATGCTTCTGACCATTAACACGTTACACCCTTTTTGGTTAAACCTAAAAGTTCTTCTACCAAATGAGAAAATTCTTGGATGATCCTCTCATAATAACCATCTAACCAAAAAATAATATGGATATTGAAACCATTCTTTGGATTCACCTAAGAAACCACTTCATGAACCTTATCTGGATCCACTAACACACCTTCCTCCAAAATTATGTTCCCCAAGAAGTGTACGTAATAAATCCAAAATTTAAAATTAGATATATTGGCATATAGTTGATTCTCTCTCGATGTAATCCAAATGATTTTAATATGATGGAAATGATCATCATGGGTCTTGGAGTACACCAAGATGTCATATGAAAAATCAACAACAAAACGATCTAGGTACGGATCGAAGATTATGTTCATCAATGCAATAAACACTACTGGTGTGTTTGTCAGCCTGAACGGAATCACGATGAACTCATATAGGTCATAATTGTTTCTAAAAGAAGTCCTTGGTATATTAGAAGTTCAAACTCTCAACTAATGATACCCTAATCTCAAGTCAATATTTGAGAAAATACAAGCTCTCCTAAACCGGTCAAATAGATCATTGATGCACGGAAGAGGATACCAGTTCTTCATAATCATCTGGTTCAACTTTTGGTAATCAACACATAAGGGCAGATTGTTTTCAGCCTTATTCACAAACAAGACTGGAGAACCCCAAGGTGATATACATAGACAAATAAACCCCTTATCCTCAAACTCCTCTAGTTGAGACTTGAGAACATGAAGCACTGTTGGCTATATTCTATATGGTGGGATAGAAACTATCTCATCCCCCATCATGAGCTCAATTATAACTTCCACATCTATCTTTGGTATAAATCTAGATATGTATTCAGGAAACACATCCTAAAATTGATCCACTATTGGTGGTAAGACATCAAACTTTTCACCTCCATTATCTATAAACATACTAGAAACCTAGGTGGTAAGATCCCCCGACTATTGGTGAATTGGCCCTTCACGGCCTGCCTAGATATCCCATTCTCTATTATGAATTTAATTTTTACCCTTAAATGATGTATAATTTACTCTCCTACAGTAACAATCTATGTGGGATTGATATTCCACTAACAAGTACATACCCATAATCAATTCGGACCCTTAAATATCTAGGATTTAGATATCTTAAAAAAATGATAATCCTCAACCTTTAGAGACCACCCTTTGTTCAAGAATATGTATCTCTACCTTACTCCCAAAGGTGTATCTATCTTCATAACCCCACTCACAAACTCTACTTCTAGGCTCAAAGTATTTACATGTTGGGAAGATACAAAGGAATGATAGGCACTAGTTTCAAATAAGGAACTATAAATCATATAAGAAACAACAATAATACCTTTAACTATCAATGGTCTATCATAATTATCCACAAGTCTAGGCTAGACTGCATGTAACTGTCCTCCCCCTCATCCATGTCTGATAGTCTATGTACACTGAGCTGCTCCACTCTACTGGTATGAACACTCTTTTCTATAAGCTCTATGTCCACTACCACTAGCACCATGACTAGTAAAACGCTATCTTTCAGACTGATAATACAAAGAAGATCATCTTCATGTACTCTATTTCTACCTAGATACTCCATAACTACCTTTCTATCATGGGTTATTTTAGAACCTCTGTAGATGAATAATCCTATCGAAAGCTCGGCACTATACCTGTGGTAAGTGATAATGCCTACAAAAATTTCTCAACCTACCACACTAGTATTAAATAACTCAGGTAATATCATGAGTAACTGATCCTTCTCCCTTACCACTATTCATTTGAAAGCTCTGGTCAAAATTCTCGTAATGATGCTTCCTACCCTCAAAAGATGTACCTCCTATTCACCCAGTAGAAATCACTTATCCTCCACTAGATGCCTTTTCAGGTTCCCCTTAATAATGATATGTTGATACACCACCTCATGAAATTTAATTAAATAAAATATGATAACTTGGGACATTATCTCAAATTTATGTCCATCCTGGAAACACCTTTTCGTAGTCATCTCAGACCCTACCAGCACTGGAGAAAAGCGCTGCAAGTTAGTAAAGCATACAACATAGTCCATCACAGACATACTCAGCTGATTCAACTGAATGAAATCAACACTCTCTTCTATCTTAGTGTATATGGATATAAGTGATCCAAGAACTTCTCCAAAAATTTCTTCATAACATGCCATTATCATGTCCAGTCAAATCCTGAATGTACCACCATTTCTTCAGGGATACTTGTAACATATAAGCATCCAACATTACACCCTTATAAGAAGGAGTATCTAAATTGTTAAGTATAGTCTGGATGGACTCAATCCATTACTTGATTGCCACAGGTCCACCCTCTATAGTGAAATTTAAAGGGTGCTGTAACTAAAACTCCCATGTCAGGATATAAATGCTCTTTACAACCAACTCTAGATATCTATACATACACTACATTATGTGAGAAAATTTCTCATGGAACTACTCTTTAGATCTTTCACCTAGTAGTATCAGTGACTTGGGTTCCACTACTATAGGGCCATCTCCAACCATGTTCTCATGTCACCCTCTCATCAAGTTTCATCAAGGAGGAATATATCTACAATTCCAAACACATATCTTAGGACACATTTCATGACATTTACACATTCAATATTAGGTATTCATACAATTCCATATTAATTCATTTCCCCAATGCATGTCACATGATCAAAACTGAGGCGTGACCACTAGCATTAACCATCCTGTATCTAGGTCATGGTTAAAAATGGAAAATTCATTATAATTATTCAAGTTTATCCTTAGAAACCCATTTTACACATTGTGAAACATTTAAAACATTAATGTTCATTTTAGGAACCTTTTTCATTTTAAGCACACAAGTAAATAAAAGAACATTCATTAAAACAAATTACCTATAAACCTGTTTTTTCTATGCAAGACTAAAATGATACATGTCACATAATAATCCTTAGTTCATTGAATGATGAATGAATACTAAATTCTAATTCCATTTTATCTCATGAGTTTAATCTAATAAAACTCAAAAACCAAAATGATATCACCTAAAAAGTGCATCACTCAACGTGAAACAACATTCAACTATAACAACATGCATGAATAATAAGAATCCCACCCTAGGTACTTGGATTTTAACCTCATACATGGTTTAGATACTCCCATATACGAGCACTTAAACAAAGTATTACTCATCTTATTCTCTTATAAAACTTTCCAAAATAGTATGAAAAATGAAAAGAAAAGAAACTAGCTTTGAGGCCACTTTGTAATGTCCTAACCCGAGTTCCACACACTGGTGGCATGAGTCGATCGGTCACATGACTTCAAGCACACCCCCATCCCCTCATAAGCCATAGGCTGCCGAATAATAGAGAGGTTCTAATGTAAATCATGTAAATACTTTACCCTATTTATCAAAGTAGCACAACAGTGTAAATAAATAATAATAACCAAATGATATAACCATTAATCAAACCACACCAGTATCGCAAGATGACCAAAATAACTTATAACACCCAAAACTAAATAGTAGATATATAATTCTAAATATGTGTTAAGTGTCAAAATGAAAAATACAAAATAAATAAACACTAAAAAATACCATGTGGTTATTGAAACCAAGTCTGGTTCCCTCATCCATGCCCCTTCTTGACTCATCCATCTAACTATGGTCCCTTTCCCTTATCCTATACTGTAAACGTGATGTCTATTCAGGTACTGATCAGGTTGTCTAAGTAAGGTGTGAGTACTACTCAGTCAGCCACCACTAACGGTGTCTAAAAAAATATTCAATCAACAAAAGTATATATAGTTGTAAAAAAATAAGTACAATACATAAATAAATAGTTGTCACAGTATCAATTATTTTTTAATTAGCCACATAAACTCTCAGGTTCCAGATGAAACCTAAACCCTCAATACCTACTTAGTCATGTGTCTGATAATGAACTATCCCCAATGGGTATCACAAATCAAAATACCACGGTTATCATTCATCATCTCAATTCACATCACGTCCAATTAGAACCATAGTCCAATGCTAACTCATGGGGTAGAAAATCATGTCTATCACCCTATGGGTATTTGGAGCCTTTGTCTATTCCAAACACCTCAATGTCACATTGGTATTTATAGCCTCAGTACATGTTCCATACTTTCTATCTCATATAGGTATTTGGAGCATCATCCCTTTTCCCACACCTCAATATCACATATGTGTATTTAGAGCCTCATTTCGTGTCCCACAATCGTATACCAATAAAAAACACATATATCACACATATCACATTAATCAAGGGTAATACACATTAACCCTCTTATCACATTTTATTATCATTCTATATAACCATAATATACTCTAGAAAAAAGGAATTTCCCAGGAGTGGCCTTTTCAAACCCTCCACACCCAGGATCCCCCTTCCCCATGAAGAGATCATCCAGAGAAGCCTCATCCAGGAAGGAGCCGTTGTCAGCTGAGATGACAGAGCGTCCCATGGGGTAACACCTTGATCAGGGATGGTTCGACACCGCAATCTGTCAACTAGGTGAAGTACACCCTCTTTCCCACTCAGTGAGACACTGGGTAACCCAGCAAGACGAGTGGTACAAGGGAGGTGGAAATTCCCCCATGAGCGGGCTCCCATGAATTGAACCCCAGACCTCACCGAACACCGTTGTTATGGACCTCGACCACCCACCACTACCCCATTGCTGAAGAGGATATATAAGAATAATATATTATATTTTATAATATAATTTTGAATAAATAAAAACAATAAAAATTTTCCAAAACGAAACACCAAATAACCGCTAGAAGAATTTTCAAATAGAACATTTGTTTAAACATGACACTTTAATAAAAAAACATCACACATGCATGCCCCATAACCACTAGAGAAGCTCAATAAACATTAATTAAGATTGTAAAAAGAATAAAAACATAAATTTTACCCCATAATAGAGGTTTGGTTGAACTATATATAAAAGTAAAGAGACACTTGACTTCAAATATATTGAAAATATAAATTTCAAATTAAATGTAAAAGGGTTAGTATAGGTCTATTCCAAAAATGTGATCCTTAATAGATCCATATCATAAATAATAAAGTTTTTTTTAAATTTTGATCCCATTTTGAATGAACATACTAAGATAAAATATCCCATAAGTAAGGTTTGACTAATCTATTTATAGATAATTGTAGAGAGATACATGAATTAAAATAGATAATAAATACAAAATTCAAACTATAAGAAAATGGGATTGGATATATCTATTCAAATAAATTTACCAAAAATGGAATAATATCCTAAATAATTAAATACACAAATAAATTTTGTCACTATACACTAACCAAAATATGCTAGAATAAAAAATACATGAAATTTCCATCTCTTCCTGTAGATACAAAATCAAATATCACAAATATAATGTTACTAGGTATGACCAAATATCATATGTTAATAAAAAAACCTATTGAGATAGTAACATCATAAATTGCATGAAAAATCAAAGAACAAAAAAAACCAAGATTATAGCCTTTATATTTCTAAGAATATATATTTTAGGGGATGGGATCATAAATCTACATGTTTTGAAATCAAAATAAAAAACATAATTAATTAAATGACAAGCGTCTCCCATGAATTAATACTACAAATAGAATTTATCAAAAAATTAATAATTCCAATAAAAAAAATAAAAAAATGGCAAAATACAACATTACTACCTTAAATAATAAAAAATAGTAAAATTAACATGAAAAGTTCAACAAATAGACGAATTTGAAATGGTAGTTATTAAATAATAGTCATTTCCTCATATGTCACATAACAAAAAGAAAAAAAATATTTTATTAAATTAAAAACAAAAAAGAACAATTATTAATGATAAATTATACATACCACCTGTGAAATTATAAATTATAAAAATTGAACAACTAGAATAATTTTATATCAATAATAGAAAAAGGTAGAAAAAATAATAACACAATTGAGGAAAAGAATGACATAAGGTCCAATGCCTAACTCATTTGATATAAAATATTCAATAAGTTATACAACATAATTGAGAAAATGGTACATTTAATAACATTAGGAGATCCAATTATGAAGATTCCAAGCCTTTTATCCACTGAATTTCACACATCAACTGAGCTATCCATTTTCCCTAGAAGAGAAGAGTGAGTTGTAACATGTATCCAACTATCTTCAAAACTAAAATAGAGAAATTTAAAAAGATAAGAAAATCAGAATCAGGTATTATTAATAAATTATGAATTTATTTCAATTGAGAAACTGAACTCAATTTTGTATGTTAAATCACAAATATAGATCAGAATTTTATCAATCCTAGAATTCATGTTTATTAGTGCTAGTTTTCTAGTTCTGGTAAAATATTTTTTGAATTTTTTATGAAATAATCTTTTCAGAATATTTAAAAAAAATATATAGATAAAATCAGTTGATCCACAACATGCATGCATTACCCAAACCACTTATATGTTTAATTAATTCTAATGGGGTGAGATTTTGACTGTAATCCATCACAATCTCCATACGTACCATTACCACTAGCCCAATAGATTTTACTTTTCATATATTGACACAAACACACAGATATATATATATATATATTTGTTTATTAATACACACAAAGACACATATATTTTTATATTATATATATAGGTATATACACATTCATTCATTTTTAAAAGGTAAATAAAATGTTTAAATTTTTATTTTTAATAAAATGGATAATAATGTTTCTTTTCAGGTAGTTTAAATTCTTTTAAAATGTGTTATATTTAAATATTTTTAAATATTAATTTATAAAATTAAATTTTTACATGTAAATATATAAAAATATGTATATATATAGGTATATATTTAGTTATAAATAACACTATAAGATAGAAAATATTAAAATCTCAATATTATCATATCGATATAAATGAAATCCCATATAATAAATATAGTATCCACAAAAAAACAAGAATACCCTCTTAAAAGAAGCTAAAATTCCATAAAATGTTCAAAAAATTGAGCATCCCACCTAATAACCGAATTTTGGAGGCCTTTCGTGCCTTTTTTAAATAAAAAAATAAAGTTCAAGGTCCCTTTGGGCCAGATGGCATATATCCTTTCACAATCACTGATTTTATATCTTTTGGAGCCTAAACAGACACCCAGATCAAAATTTATATCTATTTGAAGTTCAAGTCCAATTTCCAACTTATATTAAGATATTAACTAACTTATTAATTCTTTCTATCAATGGATGTTTATTAATTTATATTAATCAATACAAATTATAAAATTATTTATTAATATAAAATTTTAATAATTTTATAAAACAATTCACTAAATATATTATATATTATGTGTAAATACATATTTAGTGTTATATAAATACTATTTAAAAAATTAATATATATATATATATATATTAAAATATGATTTTTTATAATATATAATCATTGTATGATGGGAACCTTTGATTAGTGTTTAAAATAAGCATTTTATCACTATGGAAGGTGACCTTTATAATATCTTAAAAATCCTTGCTAAATGTTGACTTTATTTAAGAAATTTTTAGTGATAATAACAGCAACCTTTATCATTTATTTTATCTGACACTAATAAAATTATCCTCTTTAATAGTGATTTTTTATAACTAGTAATGGAAAGGTATTAGTATAGATAATTTCATAGTAGTGAATCCAATATCAAGATCCCTAACTCATAGGATGAAACAAAAACACCCCCAACCAAGTTGGTTAGATCTCCTTTTTTGAATATTGGGATATTTAAGATATTATTTAACAAGTAAATGGTTTTTCGATTTGGTATTTTGACCAAGGAATCACTATTTAAAAAAACGGTTTTATTGGGTATGTTTTTTCTTATGTATTTTGAATTTCAAATCTTCTTTTATCATAAGGTTGTACCTTAATCTATAAATAACTTGAACCTACCTCACTTAGAGGTTATAGATTCTAGGTTCTATCTATCTAAATGGTATCAAAGAAGCTTCCCCAACCCAAACCCCTAATTTATTTCTCCCTCTCTCATCCTATATAAACCATAGTAAATTCTCTCAATGGGGCAAACCAACCCCCAATCCAAAGATCATTATAATAGTTGTCTCACCCCTCCCCCCTCCACCTCTGCACCCGACACCTCTTTAACATCATAGTCCAATTATCCAGGAGAACCTCTTATTATTACATACACATCCCCATATTACATATCCTCATCCAGGTAGTCTTTTTCACCCAAGATGTGGTATCTTTAATGTCCACCCTCCCTCCCCACCCCTACCTCCTACTATAATGACCCATGTTGTATTGCTATAAACTTATGGATTTAATGATCATATCTATGTTAGACTTACCCCCACATCTACACTATCATCCCCTTATCACTGCACCATTAATATGTGCCTCTTAGTGAACATTATCTCAGATGGCCCTAGGACTTCTTATAATCTGCCTATGACCAGCACTACCTCTTAAAAATAAGAAAATAAATAACATTTTTTTCTAATGTGCTCCATAATTTTCAATGCACCTCACATGGTTTAGAAAAAACAAGTAATTTTCTACCTAAACCTCTATTAGGATTCTTCATCACTACATGGATCATTTTTGGGCTTCCCAGAATTCCTTTGGGATTCTTCAATGCTTCTGGGATCTCTATTAGGTAACCTAAACCTCCACTAGGCCTTTCTACTGGTGATTATCAGTCATTTTTTGTTATTAATACCAAAAAAAATTCACCCAAACATTTTGGGTATATAATATGGAAAACATTCCATTAGGTTTTTGATGTCTCTGAGTTTTATGTCATTCAACCTGATCTTTTAGGTCATCAAGACAATCATTGTTTCACCTAGACCTTTGGATCTGCAAGTTGAGAGGTGTTTCACTCAACCTTTTGGGCACTTAAAAATGAATTCATTTATCTTTTTCATTTTGAGGCTTCTCATTGATCATTTTTTCGTCTGACATATTCAAGAATTAGTTGTTATTATCATGAGAGTTCATTGTTTCCTATATGTTCTTTATTAGTAGTTTTTCTACTTTATATCAATTTATGTTCTAATTTATTTTATTTAATCCTTTATATATATATACTAGTAATTTCTATATTGATGGAAGTATTATAATCTACTTAAATTTCTTTTCTTATATATGAAATCTAGGTAAACTGAATTAAAGTGGGACTATAAGAATATTTAGTTATTTAATATATGAGTTGTAGGGTTAAAGGTATTAGTGGGTTATTATTTTTTTATGTATTTTGAATTTGAAATCTTTCATCATCTTAAGGTTGTATCTTCATCTATAAAAATGAAAAACCAACTCCACTTATGTGGTATAGATTCAAGGGTCTATCCTTCGACATATTTGATGCATTTACTAAATTACATTTTAGTTTAAGTAAATCATATTTAATTTTGTATTCACTGGTAAAAATTGAGTTATGTTTCTGGAAATTAATTCATATCATTTGATTTTTAATTTATTCTAATTTAAATTTATTGTAATTAAATTATGAATGAATTTTGGAAGAATTTTATTACTCACATCTTATATCTTAATCCATTTAATATTCATCATGGAATTGATTTTGTGCCTCTCTTTCTTGTGTGATACTAGTTAGACCACAAGAATTGAATGTTTTTCTATATTCATTTATTTTTTTAATATACATAACTTAAGCCTAAATACTACAAAAATCATCAAAAAAATCAAAGCATACATATTTGAAATGTTAGGTATCTCAACGTGATATGTTTTTATTATAGTATTTTCAACATCTAATTCTAAATATTTTTATGAATTATTACCTGAATATATTAAAAACATCCTTATATTCAAACCACCCATTGGATATTTTTTCAATTTTTTCAGTTTTATTTTTTTTAATTTTTCGAGGAACAAATAGTGAAAGAAAATAAATAATGAGGTTAATATAGTTATTTAACTAATCCAAAAAAATTAGTATTAAAAAATTGTAGACTTTTTTTATATACACAAAATTTTTCACCTGGTTGATGGTCTAGTGGTTAGGATTAGGGAAACGGTCTATGTGGTCTGGAGTTTTATTCTCATCAGTTGAGGATTTCCATCTTAAATACACACTTTATTATTTAATCCCATAAAGGCCCAAAGAAGGGTGGAATGAGAATTTTAACCCCATTAATATCTATAAGATGCATCCATAACCCTAGGTTTATCCAATATCATGATGTGGAACATGCTTGGTTTGAAATTACAGGGATTATACATGGGTTGGGTGTGGGTTTCTATGCAAAACAATTATACTATGGTTAAAATATTTTGAATATAATTACATTTATACAAGAATTTGACATGTTAGGATTCCTATGAAATAAAAAATATTTAAAAAAGAAATTTTTATCCTCTAACATAGTAACATATCCATCCAAAAGACAAATTATTTTATGAATAATTATTGAAAAAAAGTTACACAATATGTTGAAAGATTTTAAATAAAAAAGGTAAACATTAATATATAACTAAATTTTATATTCCATATGAAATTTTAATCATATATAGTCATATTTATATATAAAAAATATTATAATTAATTAAAAACCACTGATATAGATCCAATCATTGCAAACATTTTTTTGATGACTGGATATGATATTTTCATTTGAGTTTTATAGAGCATTTCCTTCAAGAAAAAAACCCCAAAACCCAACAATTGACTAAATTATTGGGTAAGAATTGGTGGTATGTAAATTTATGATCAAACCACTCCATATATTACATTATATCACTTTATCTATACTGGTTAATGATAATACATAAAAAATGAATCCTTATTTAGAAAGAAACAAACATACATGAATAATAGTGTCATATCATCTAAATAAATGAGAATTATTTTAAATTTATTAACATGAATTATTTACATTAAAATATAATATGAATAAATCATAGTCACATGATACATTCAATATGTGATGCACCAGACCCACAACCTTAGATATTGTGAAAAAAATCAAACTTTTTTATATAATGGGTTTGATACCTAAAGAATTTACCCAATTTAAAATTATATATTACAACATCTTTGACTAATATTGAGTCACTAAATTCCCAAGATCGTCTTAGGTATATAGATTTAGATAAATACGAGTTATATTAAATATCCAAACCATACTATTTCTCTTAAACATACTCCTCGATTACTATTATGGGTTCACTCAATCTGAAACATAAATCAATATCTAACTCCATTAAATATTATACTCATCAATAATCCTAGTAAAAAACATTTGAAAACTTAGGGTGATAACAAAATCTAAGTAACAAATTTTAAAAAAAGTAGTAAAATTATTTTTTTGAGAGGCTTGAAAAATCCTTAAAATTTTTTTCATTAAAACAAAATTATTTGATCTTTCTAGGACATTTTAAAAAAATTACCCTTTTAAAATCACAGTGTTTTTCATAATATAATTTCATAAAAGGAGTTTCTCTCAAAACATTATTTTAAGGAAATAAAATATTGAAGGACCTTTTACTTGAAAATACATACCTTTTAAAATCAATTTTAAAATCAATAATTCTTTTTTTAAATTCAAACATTTATTTTTGAAAATAGAAAACAAAATATGTATGAAATTCAATGAGTTCAAGAAAAATTCTAAAAACATGTTTACCCACCTATAATATAAAATGGATGTATAAGGGAAACTTTTCACTTTATCAGAAAATTACCTTAAGGTTTGGGTTAACTCCCTATCCCTCATAATTATTTATAATACAAAAGTTACAATTTTTTAATAAATTTTTCAAGTAGCTTACCTTTCTCATCATAATGACATTAGAAAATTTCTTTCTTATGATCAACACTATTGTTAAAAAAATTTGTAAGAGGAAGTAATGTTTATAAATAAATGCATGGTTACATAACTAAACAAAATATGTTTTGAAAGATACTCATTCCATAAAAAATAAATAAATAAAAGTAATCACCAGAATCAACATAAAATTCATTGTAGACACCTTCAAATAAATAATTAAATTGAATCATATGAAGAGAAATATTTTCAAAATGATCATGGTTCATGGATATATATAGAGGGAAAACGTTTAATTTTTTATAGAATATTTAAAAACATGATTTCTAATTATAAATGAAATTTATAAAGATAATCTCATTTTAGGAAAAACATGATTTAAAATATATATAGAATAAACATTTTTGAAATAAAACTTTTAAAACATAAAATAATATTTTTTTGAAACACTTAAAATACCATCTTTGAAAATAATTTCTTAAGATAATATTTGGTTTTCAAAATAAAGGTGATGCGTTTTGTTTCAGTAATAATGGAATGCTTACAAAACCGGAAAATAAATTTTTAAAAACACACTCTCTAATAATAATCCATCTGATCCTTTCATTGAAAAACCTATTCTTCTCAAATGTAACTCATAAACTCACTCTTATTAATCATTTCTTCTCTCTATATCTCTTTCTATAACTAGAGAAAACATGGGTATTTTGGTTAAGGGAACATAGTAGTGAGCACCCATGGGGGAAAGATCCCCTTTATGAAGACAAACTCTTACTACATATGATACATATTATAACTAAATGATTATTAATGAATATATTCAGTGATGACCTTAAAATAGAAATGGTTTGGTTTTCTTATATTATAAGCACAAATGTTTTAGTAACCTTTATATCATAGAAACTTACTTACATGTTCTTATACTACCTTCCTCCAAAATAAAAATGTGTGTTTGTGTGTTTATCTATATAACCTACCACATATATGTAACAGTTTAATGTTAGGAGGATGATGGTGATGTCCTAATGCTTTAACTATAGTTCAACATTTTATTTTATGTGAACCATAATATTCAGTGGATATTCCACTACCTTGATGTTCCATATATATATACATGTTTATATATATAACATGAAAATAATTTTCTACACTACATGAGGTGGGAAATGAAGAAATGAATTAAGAAATTATCATATCCATGAGATCTTTTTTCATAATTACCCATGCACCACATTTTTTTGATAACCATACATCCTCATGTGAATCTAAAGAGTGTAATGATATGTATATATATACAAACATATCATTTTATAATAATCAGGTAACACGTGTGAGGGGGAAGAAGAAGAAAAAGTGATTTCAATTATTATTGTGAACCTCATTTAAATCAGGGAATGAAACATAATTAAAATTAAATAGTGAAGTGCATAGGTAGTCCCCCTTGAACTCATAGTTGATCCCATGATTCTATATATATTTTGATACCACATCATTTCACCATTGAAATATGAGTGGTCGATGGTCTCCCTCGGTCACACTTGTCTGACCCCCATGGTGAGGCTAACCTCTAATGACCTCTTGTGCACCAACTTGTGTGTTCTCCAATTCCCTACCTTTACATGTTTGGGGTCCTCACTATTCATCAACTCATTTCCATCAGCACTATTCTTAAAGGGGATGATTGGACAGCCTAATCTCCCTTAATTCCAAGAGTGGGTGACACCATTTATTTTTTAATAATAATATTACTTTTCTAAAAATACACACACATATATAATAATAATAAAATATTATAACTCTTTTTATTACCTTTTACCATTTATTCTTTACTATTATATTTTCTATATTCTAAATATTCTTATATAGATATGTTGATATTATAAAACTTCACTTCACATGTGACATTAAATATATTATACATATTATTATATTCATTTAAAATAAAGATATTATATTATATTATATTATATTATCTTCTAATAATTATATTATTTTCAATTAATAATTTATTTATTATAATATCCATACCACTTAATAAATAATATAACATTGTTAATAATATTTTTACTTTAATTAAATCTACATATAACTATATTTAAATTAATATTTTAGTTATAAAAATGTTTATATTTCAAAATAAATGTTACATATGAGAATTAAAAAAAATAGAGTTGGAAAAAATACCCAAAGCATAAGTATCACTTTAGAATAGAGGTAAAGACAAAAGCCTTACCACTTTGGGATCAAGAAATTAGGTTGTGTGGTTGCGTAAACCTTAATGGGACACATGATTACATGACTCCCACCAATTCATGTAAATTAATTAAGGAAAGGTGGATCAGATGTCTATAAAGAGGTTTTCCAACCACCGCATGATCTAGGACTGATCATGTGGTGTCCTAGAGGCATACAATTTCCTTATGCAAAATGACTCTGATGGTAAAGGTTTTCCATGACGATATCATCATCAAGACTCTTTTCTTCATGCAATTTCCATGGAGTCATGCAATAGAATCCATGATAAGAAAAATATGTGAATCGATTAAGAATTATTTTCCATGAAGGGAGCATCATGTGGTTGATGTTACTCACATGATTCCCCCTTAGAGTCTTGTTATGGACCAGTGATAATCAGATCACACAACTCGACTGGATGAGGCTGTCTATGATGGGAGCATCATGTGGTTGTTGTTATTCAATATATTCCTATGGAGTCATGTGATCAACTCCATGAAAATCCAATGATGTGACTTAACTAAGAAAGTTTTTCCATGAAGGGAGTATCATGCAGTCGATATTCCTCATGTGATGCTTGTGGATTTAGGCAACTTACTCCATGACAAGATGATGGAATGACTTATCTATGTAAGGTTGTCCATGAAGGGATCATCAAACAGTCACTATTATTCACATGACACCTCTTTGGATTCCTGAAACGACCCCATGATAATGAGGTCAATTAACACCTATATGAAAGGCTATCTATGATGAAGCATCATATGGTCATTTTTATTCACATGATTCCAATGAATTCATGTAATCAAATCCCTAAAAATCCATTTATGTGACTTAGCTAAGAATCGTTTTCCATGACGGGAACATCATAGGGTCTCTATTCTTCACATGAAACCCCCTTAAAGTCATATGCCATCCCCATGTCAATAAGGTCATGTGACTCATCTTGGTGGGTTTGTCCATGATGGAGCCTTCATGTAGTCATTGTTCATCAATGATGCATGTGGAGTCATGAAACCGACTCCATGATAAGAAAATGACATGACTTGACTAAGACAGGTTTTCCCTGATGGGAGCATCACAAGGTTTTTGTTCTCTACATGATTCTCATGGATTTATGTGATCAACTCTAGAAAACTATTATGGTGTGACTCAGATAAGTAAAGTTTTTCATGGAGGGAGAATCATGTGATCATTTTTCTTCACATGATACTCATTGATTCATGCAATTGAATTCATGAAAGTTTCATGACAAGAATTGGATATGAAATGTTTTCCATGATGGGAGTATCACATGGGCATTGTTATTAAAGTTATTACCCTTGAATTAATGTGAATTCCCTATGAAAATAAGGTCTCTTGACTCAAGTGGTTGAGGATTTCCCTGAAATACCCTTCTCAGGATCACAATTTATCACACGGTGAATGGGAAGACATCATTAATATTGGGTGAATTTTTCATTTGAATCACATGAGACACAATAAACTAATGTATATAGTCCTTTCATTTACTTAATTAGGGTTACATGGATTATTCATCACGAGAAGAGGCATAAATCTCAATAGTGATGCCTATAAACCCCCAGATGGAATGAAAGTGGAGATACAACAGACCAAGGAAAAGGGGAATGAGAGATATTTTTCTGGAGTAGAGGGATCATGTTATCAAAATAATTTCCCACATAATAAATATCAATGAGTAACCTAGGTTAAATTTAAGAATAATTAATTTTCTAAGGGATTTTTCGTGATAAGCCCTGTTCATTCAAACACATGATAACTTTTTGGTCATATGATGAGAATACAATCAAAAAATGACCTCTTGGACATGTCACTTGGTAATGTGATCTCCTGACCCTATATCAGTTAAGTGATTGTGTATCCCTCATGTCCTTGTGCACTCACATGACTCCAAATACGTCATGAAGAGAACATGATTTCCTCATCTTCATGCGAAGAACATGACCCCATGAAACTCATGTGATCATAAGACTCCCAAGGGTTTCACATGGGCTCTCTTGAGTCCTCTCATAAAGACCATATTCCTTAAATATCCTCTAATACTCTCAAACTTATAGGTCTATGATGCACATAATCTCAATCTATATACCTTTCCCATAAGCATTCAATGGAATGTTTGAACATTGATGAATCTCGTTCTTATTACAAATAGGATACATGTGACATCTTCCTAAAGATCAAGCTCCAAATCAACCATATTTTCATCGATTATTTGCACATAGTTAAATTCTCCATGGCGACCTCAATACCCTTGTATAGAATTCACCTTATAATGCCTTTAGTAAAAACTCATGGATTAATATACTTCATGTTCTTATAATCATATTCCCTAAGTAAGGCCTTAGTGCATTGGTCCCACAACTATATGAAATGCTAATGATCTCCCATTATCTCTTGTTTCTCACAATGAGTGTAACTCAGGAGGGCTTAGAGAATTTCAATGAATGTTCAATTAGCACAATAAAATCCAAAAATATGAGAATCCTCCCTAGGGGTAAGCCCAAACATTATTTTACATTCCTTTATGGAGATATTGTCCTGATTATGTAGCTAAGGGAAGCCTTAGTGTGTAATCCTTTCTCAAATACCGGGGTAACCATGGTGAATAAGACCCTACCAACTATTAGGGATACCTTGGTGTGTATGCCTTATACCAAAATACCTCCAATATCAGCATCCTCTCTAGGTGTGAGCCTCGACTGCATCCTTCTCCTCTTCAAACAACCATATTCCCAAAAAAGAATCCTAGGGTATCCCAAGTGCGTAATACCCCTGCAATTCAATCTTATTCTCACATGAACTTTTCCAATATATTATTATTTCTTGTTTCTCACACCAAGAATAACTCTTGTGGGCTTAAAGGCCACTGATGATAATGTCTTCATGAAGAGGAAAATGCCCCCAGTATGAACCTCCTTTCATATAAGAGACCTATAACATATTATCTTCCTTAAAAAGAACATATTATTAATGAAATATCTTAGGGAAACCCCATATTGATAAATACCTATTGAATCATCTCGTGTCATCCCTTTTACAAAATATATTCCACATCAGAACTATGTAGACTCAAATTTCTACCCCCATTGGATACGTATGAGGACTCTCTAAGGATGGATCCCTATATCCAATGTTTAAATTATCTCATATACATCCTTCATGTAGGTTGATAAACAGCATGGTATGGTCCCTTATAAACTATGTGGATTTTGATTCCCATTTTCATAAGATTCATAGGATTCCTCACGTAGGTTTAATCCCAATTTTGAAACAATAATTTCTTATATGAAAGACAATAAACTCTAGAGTACCCAGTTTTATGACTCTAAAACATAATAAATAACTCAAACTATCATTGTTATGTAATAATATGAAGAAATATGGAGAAACTATAATATATAAAGATGGTAAAATTGATAGTATACCCCCTATATGTACATAGATTCATATCGATGAATGTTAATCACTAATCATTTTTATTACAGTAACCAGTCCTGTACTAAGATCTAGGAAAGATTTATAAACATGTATTAAATCTATAAGAGAGTCCCGAGTGGTAATGAATCCCCTTAAAAGGGTGTTGTGATCCTATCCTCTCATCCTCTATGTTTGATTCATATTCAAGGTGTCACTTGTATGTCATGGTTTCCACCTATAAAGGGAAAGCTTGACCACACACTGACAATAAACAAAATATTCTAGAATGTGTTTGGAAAAAAAGTTGAATTTGACATAAATCTTTCAATAATTAATGTAATCACGTTTCCCATGAAATATTCTATTTAATTATGCACATTCCAGGAAAAAAATGGGAAAAATAATAATAATAATAAACAATTGTGTTCCCCGTACATAGCTAATTATGCATGTTTCTTACCTAAGATAATGAACTCATCAGAGACCTGGTTTATTATGTCCTTTGTGATTGTAGGTACTCTTATCAAAAAAATTATATTTAACTGGGTCTAGGGAAGAATCAAAGAAAAATTATGGAACCTAAGATACCGAAAAGAACTCCAAAGATTACCAAATTAATTCACATATTCAATGCCTTCAGCATTGGGTGGCTAATAAGATTGTCATGGAGTACCGCACACATGGAAAAATCCCAACCCTCAAGGATCCATATAGGGAAATTCAAGCACTGAATCCCATAAGACTGCCTCAATCAAAGATTTCTTTTATGAAACCAGTGAGACATGTATCTGTTGCCAACTTTTTTAGGATCTTATCCCTAGAGAATGGAAATAAACACCTTCCTTGCCTAAGAAAGGTGGATCATGGAGTTGAAAATGTATCCATCTTGGTTAGGGAGCTGTTTTGGAGGGGTCTTGACAACCTTCATCGCCAGTGTCATCCCACCAATTCCCATCAGTCGACTACTGAGGGCACTACCTTACCGACTAACTCCTTGTACACTTAGATTTGGGAAGTAAGGATATCTCAATATTCATAGCATGCTATAGATCATAGGGAGTGTGACCATATTCCCAACTCCATCATGAAATTATACCATCATATTCTGATGAAAATTGTTGAGATGGCTCATATTTCTCCTCACCCAAACCAAGTCTTCTAACATGTCCTAAAAACAAGCATAGGGTAGGCACATACCACTACCCAAACACATGAAGCCCATTACTATATTTAGATTGCACAATGAGGATAGGAGTGGGAATATATCCCCATATCAATCAAATATATCTACCAGTATATCCTATAAACAAAGAATGCGTAGGCCAATATTCCTATACATACCCTTCTAAAGTGACAATATATTTGGGTAACAATGGATGAGCTTCACCAAAATATTATGCTGATGATATAGGGACAGACACAATTCTTATCCTAACTACCAAAGAAGCATATTAGCATGTCCAATATGAGTATAGGGTTTCTATGAAGTAAGAACATAATCTGTCCAGCATATGGAAAGATTATCAGTAGATCCTAGTTATAGATGATGCACAAGACAAGGCTCATATTCCCATTATGACTAGGGTTTGTCCACCCAATTTGGAAATAACCTTAGGACATGCATATATTCCTGTTAATAAAATTTAGAAAAAAACTCCAAAGGCAAAAAAATGTGCTCATATTATCATTATAATTGAGGTTTATCAACCCAATTTAGAAATCACCTCAAGGTAGTCTCATATCCATATTAGAAAATCTACTAGGAATATTCTAGTAACTTAAGGAATCTAGGTACATAATCATATTCCCATAAACCAAAGACTAAACCAACATCCTTTAGAGCCTATAAAGGAGGAGGGTCATTTTCTTTCTCTCATTCTAGAGGTTCATTGTCATATTCCAATGGGGAATGAATATTAGAATCAGGATCATACACCTGCTTTAACAAGATTTGATCAACATATTCCAGAAACCAACTAAGGTAAAGATCATAAAAATTCCAAAAAATATATAAGCTCACCAATATATTCTGGTAGATTCTCAAAAATGGGATCATATTCCCATAACAGTAGATGATCATCATGACACTCCAGATACTGACACATAACAAGATCATACTCCTACTCAATCCTAAAAGGTACATCAACATTTTCCATCCATGATGTGGGATGACGCTCACATTCCTACCCAAATCGACACCAGTATCCTTAAGGCTATATAATGTATATATTTAGCACCTCAATGGTATGACAACTCTTCATATGAAGTAGAAGGTGACTCCTACGATGATATTCCTCCTCACGGTATCATGGAGATGGATTATAGGGATCCAACCCCTAACATCCACCTGAGAAGACCTTCCCACAGTGATATCTCACCAAGACAAGGAAATCCTCAACTTGTTATGAAACATTTGTTTAGATATATTCTCAAAAAATGGAGGTTATCCATGTATAGTCCCCCATAAACCACCAATAATACCTCACCATGGTCAATAGGTGACTGAGAGAAGAAACCTCTATTGTTTGACTAGTTAGAGGGATATAAATTTGATGAAGAAGATTCCAACATAGATATATAGAAAGAGATAGCTAAAAACCACCTTTCAACTATGTATTTATTCATCTCCACTTCCATTTATTAAGCTTCAGATGGGATAAAGGAGGGTTTCATGCTTTAATTATTCCAAAACATATATGTGACATTTTAGTGATTAAATGCTAATAAAATCCATTATCAACGGTATTAAGATAATATTTCGTCCATAAACATGATTTTATATTAGATAGACCTGGACTCTTTCTCCATGGATCAAGAACCAAGATTGGAAAGACACGGTAAGATCCTATGGTAATATTTTCACTACAGCCTAATGAATCTATGCTAAATAATCATGGAATCCCCATCAGATGCCCTTATTTATGGATAGAAATAGTATATATAATTACAGTTCACCCCATCCCCAAGGCAATAGAACCTCCCAAACATGGAATACTATAACATTATAGCCACATGAGATATCATAGTACTGAACTAGGTGTGAGATAGTAGTTCAATCCAATAAATATCCCTCATTTATAAAACATACAAACATCATTAGTAGTGGGAGAGGGCCACCAATAAGATTTTAATTCTTTAATCTCGACAAGAGGGGTACATGTATCAAAAAAGGAAGTTAGAGTCTCAAAATACATAAAAAAAATCCTAGTAGAAAATGACTCCCATTACGTGCAGGCACTGCACCCAACCCATGTGAGAGTTTAAATATGATAAATAATGTATATCATGATGAAATCCATCATGAAATACATCTGGGAGAAAACCCAACACATGGGGATGTGATTACTTATACCGCCACCTCCACCCTAGGTCAAAAAACCCCAAGAGGTCCCCATAGAAATAGACAATGAATCCAAATAAACCCCATCCCACATGGATGGGGGAATTGTTATCATAATTTCCATCCCATGATTTATTAAATCCTTAATAATAAGATCATATTGTACCAACATTGTCCATACATCAACCTTATCCCTCAAGGATGGGTGCATTATTATCATCTCATCCAATGAGATCGATCTTATCCAACATAGATAGTGGAGACTAAGGGTTGACACCGTAGTCATTATTCATACCAGGTGACATATCACTAATATGTGAGGATCACTTGGTGAGCACATTCCTAGATGCCCTTAAGATCACTATTCAAAAAACAAAACCAAGGGAGCATATGGAAATGAAAATCAAACCCCCTAAGGGTTGTAAGCCAAGAGGGCCAAACAATATAATGGGCAAGAGGGAATACCCTGGTGTAAATATCAAAGGAGAAGAAATCAGTACATAACTACCCTATTGATTAGAAAATGTTTAGATGAATTTTTTTCTTGGTATGTTGTAGTGAACATCATTACCGTCAATCTAGAAGTCAGGGTGGATTGAGACTTAGATGTTGAGCAATGCAATACTGAAATGGTACCTTAAGAGGTGGGTGATGTTGATGCAAAAACTAAGAACACACATATGTAGATTCAAAGGATGAACCAGAACCTAATACCTATAAATTATGAGCTTCCACCTCCTCAATTATATTCTTCTAAGGATAAATGGATAGCCATGTACACTTCCAACACACCACCTTGAAAATAAAAAATTCCATTCCAGAAATAATTGATAGAATAATATAAGAGTTAGATATAAAACATTACATGACTCAATAAAGAATTACATAGGGAAAATATTCTCACTGGGTACCACCTCCAAGTGGAATAAAATGTTTCTCATCCCATCCATCAAGAGACAGATAATCTTCCTAAAATTATGGAATCTAAGAATTAGGATGGCTCTTGATCCAAAAAACTGATTTAGATAAACATGAGAGTTGGGAAGACCTTGATTTTCACCCTTTATAGTGGTAACACCCTATCAGGATAACCATCTAATCCCAACACATACTAAAATAATTAAGTGATGAAGGTAGGGAACCTGTGTAATGCCTCACCCACTATCTATTATCATGGGCTAGTTCCTATGGTGGTAGCCCTTTAACACCTCAATGGAATTGATTTTATAGATACTCATATGGAATCTATGAAGGAGATACATACCCCCATACATCTAAGAGGAATATGTACCCTGAATGGGTGGATGACACTTTACCCTTTCCTAATTTCTCAAATCCTATAATTTCTACCTTTTATGGCATGGGGTATCCATAATAGTATCTCACACACTTTTTTTACCAATGAGGACCTATAATAGACACCCGAGACCAGTAAGAATCAAAGAAACTAAGATGATTTGTACAGAATCTAGTGGGGTTAGATTTTACTTTTTATAAAATCATCATAATAAGGCCCATCGTTGGATGGGAAGACCATCTCAATCGATTCCTCTATCAATTAAACTCCACTCTATGGAAAATGATATTCATCAAGCTCATTAATTTTAAACTGATTGAAAATGAAAGTCTCTAAATTCCTCACTATATGGAAAGTTCTAACATAATAAATCATTATTACACTCTCATAGAAGTAGTTGTTGGAAATTTTCAATGATAAACTTTATGAAGATCTATAGAAACCTTTTACCCAAGCTAAATACCTGGGATAATTATGAGAGTTTGAGAAAATGACACAGTATCTAGATGATTTCATTTAGTAAACTAGGTCTAAATCTTGATCCTTGCTCATGGAATAAGAGAAATGTTTTGGAAAAATATAAAATATTTATGTCATACTTAAACCAGTATCAATGCCCACTTGAAATCATATGTAGGCGCCACATTGCCTGAAACATTCTTCTGAGTGATGAAAGCACAAAAAACACCCTTAGTCAGAGGAAAAGAGAGATTAGGGTCACCCAAAATTTGAAGAATATAAGAACAAATTATATTACTTATGAAATGAATATGTTCCTGGTTATTTTCTCACATCCATGGATAAAATATTCTCAAACATCCTAAGAGTAGGAAACCCAGTGAGGTCTACCTTAGTGATAATCCTAACTACTTTCATTTTTATAGGAGACTAGGTCACAAAATCTAGGACTTATTTTTCTATAAAGACATACTCTAGGGTATTGTTAATTCTGGACAAGTGATGCTGGGAAAATCCCTTGCATAAGTGGCCTATGTTACCACCACCCAACCAGAAGAATAAGTAGAATAGAAAGAAGTTGTGCATAGGCATGAATATATTTTTGATAACTAGATATCTCAAAAATATATTTGACGAAGAAAACACCATCCTTATGGAATATACTGATAGACTAGTCATGATTTAGATGCCTAAGGGGACACCATTAAACCATCCTCCCAGAGGAAGATGTAATCGTCAGAAGCCAAAAAGGGAATAAGTAATATAGTTTTATCTAAACCTAAAACTAGTTCTGACTATCATAGATATATTTCCCTCATTATTTATAGTATGGGATCCATATCATAAAATGGAATAATTATGAGATGAAGATTTTGTTTTAAACATTGTTAATATTATTCACATAACATACCCTTTATCCAATAATGAATATATAAACAAACATGAGTTTTCTATACCTGACCGGGTAGTTAGAGGCTAAGCCTGTAGAAGCCTGAGGCATAGGGGATGGTGCAGTCATGCTTAAACCCAATATCCTAGCCACATCCCTACTGAAGCCATATATGTGGTCGAGACCCATGATAAATCACTTCAGCATTCCCAATAGAACCATAAATACACCTTAGAGTCTTTCAACAGTCTTCTAAACCCAATTATTTTGGATGACCAGCTAGTTGGTGTACAACTATTTGATCAGCATAAAAAAGAGGGTAGACCAGCACAACCCATGTTATTAGAAATAGATTCTCCTATAACCTTTGTTTAATGATATTCTACCTCAATTAATTTATCCCCCTAAGCTTCATTCTTAGGGAAAACCCCATACCGGGAAGCACAAGCCCCTGGTACAAAAATATGACATTTTTTTGTTGTCCTAGACAAGCTCTAAATCATGGATGATCTTCATCTTTAAAATTTATTTGGGACATTCTTGTTGAGGCCCTCTAGAATCCTCGTGATTTTTAGACAAAAGTATCCATATACAAGGTTTATTAAGTTGAGAGTAATTTAGAACAATGGAATTACACCATCTCATTCAAAAAGAATGATTGGGAAGAGGCTATACAAGGACACATCAAACCACTGTACATTTCAATAAATCATGAAAAAAATGAAATTTGGTGGGATCTGGTTGATAATGGATCTAGGATCAATCACATCCAAGTCAAGACACTCCATTTTTTTGTATACAGTAAGGATGATTTTCCTTCAATGAAGCTAACCATTCAAGGGAACAATTAGATTGAGAAAAACCCCCTCAGAAAGATCAAGATTGTGGCCTAATTTGGGGACATAATGTCTATTTTTGAGTTCATGATTATCTGAAGGGACATTAGAGATAATGTACAACTCAGGAGACCTTAGCTTCATTTCCATGTAGGGGTTCCATTGATATTCCATCAATGCTTTAAATATTCCATCAATAGAAAGTTCAATATGCTATGTGTCGATAACACCCTCTTTGAATCTTGTGAATCCTTGTACGATGAGGTGAGTTTCTCTAAGAGGGAAGGTAAATGGCCAATAAGATTGGGTGACATGTGGGTTGACACTCCCAATGGCTTGGGGACTTACCTAGTAAACCCTTATAGCTTTCTCAATTGTGGCTATGTGTTTCCTATAAATCTAATAAAGGTAGTATATCAAATCCTAGCTGACTATTATGGATTGAAAACTTCACTAGCCCATGTCAATGTAATAATAGTCATAATAGAAAAAATGGTACTATCAAAAGAAAAATATATCAATGATCTATATGAGTTAAAAAAGTCCCTACTCTATAAATTGAAATAAGGAATTCCCCTAAGAAATTCCCTATAACTCGGTATATCCATACATCTCCCGCCTCTAGTGGAAGAAAAAATAAAATAAGGAATCTCAAAAATACCCCCAAAATGTCCCTAGAATAATAAGATTCCAATCCTTATTCTCATATCCTTTTAACCCTCATTAGAAATAGAGATATCCCATGTTATCCATGATTCCTGAAGATAATCCTACTAACACAAGGATAGAGAAGGTAGGGGATGACCTTAGGTACTCCCCTATATCATTTGGGGAAGGAATGTCCACCACCATCAATGATATTAGGAAGGTAAATCTCGATATAGATGAGGATATACAACCCACATCGATTAGTTTTTTCATGTTTCTCGAAGAGAAGGAGATGTATATTTCATTTTTAAAGAAGAAACAATATTTTTTCACTTGGAATTATACATAGATTCTCAAGCTAGACCCTGGTATAGCTACTCATCACCAAGGTTTTATAGATGAACATCACAATTTCAAGCATGTAGCTAGGATAATGCAGCCCTCTCAAGCTACTAAGGTAGAATACAAAGTTGAAAAATTGATCAAATATAGCTTTATCTAAGAGGTGTAGTACCGAAAATGGATTTTCAAAAACATTATCATTAAGAAAAATAATGGTCGGATCAGGTTCTACATCTATTTTGGGAATTTTAATCAACACTTCCGAAAGGAAAATTTCCTAGTACCAATCATGGAACTCTTGGTTGATGAAATTGTATGATTCTATTCTCTTTTCTTTGTAGATGAGTATTCATGGTATAATTAGATCAAGATTGACCCTGAATATGAGGAAGCTTCTACCTTCAAAGCACCATGAAGAATATTATGTTTCTAGGTCATTCCTATTATCTTAATGAATATTGAATCCACTTATCAATGATCTATACATCATATCTTCAAACCCTTTTGGGAAGAATCATGGATTGATACATCAATAACCTGGGGGTCAAATCTCAAAAATGTTGTGATCACCTCACCTATCTTCATAAATTGTTTTTTGAAAAATATATCATCATAGTTTGAGGATGAATCTTATAAAATGTTTTATTGGGTTAACATTAGGGAAATTCCATGTCTTTTTGGTACAACATTGTGACATTGAGGTTGATCTATACAATACTAGTGAAATTTTATAAATTTTTCCTCCTTATAGTCTTAAATAATTGAGAGGGAATCGAGGTTTCTTTTCTTATATATAGTTTTACAAAGACAACTTAGCTGGAGGATGGATCAATTTCACTATGATTATGAATAAGGGAGTTTCCCACCTATGGGATAAGGACTTAATCCAATCTTCTAAGAACCTTAAGCAATTACTAATGCATGCACCAATCTTAAAGTCACTAGTATAAGGGATTCTGGTCATCCTATATGTGGCTTCCATGGAGTGATCACTCAATTCCCTCCCTGCATATAAAAATAATATAGTGAATTTAAAAAAATTCTATTATGTTTTCTGAATGACACTAGATACTGAGACTCAATATTTTGATACTTAGAAGAATTGTCTCACACTCATATTTGTAGTGAAAAATATGATTCTCTAGTTGCAGCATTACGAAGTCCACTTGGTCTCTTGTATTAACCCACTCAATTATATTATATTATCCCTACAATAAAATTCATTTTTTCGCATGATATGAGGTTATCCTTTAATGTTGCGACATCTAATTAATGTCATAGAAGGAAATCAAAGGGTAGGTTCTTATTGATTTCCTCGCGGCACATCTGATGACGAAAAGCATGTCAGGTAACACCAAAATTATAAATGAAGAAGTTTTCTGTTCCCAAGACATTACCCTAATGTGGGAGATGTATTTTAATGTGTCCTACCAAATTCTACTTAGGTTAAAAATGAAAAAACATATTCTTAATAAGGACATTATGGGGATTGTTTTTTTTCAAACAAGAGAATTTTTCCCTACTCCTCATTATCTGAAGGCTTCACTAATAATGAGGTAGAATACTAATCCCTTGTTGTATTCCTAGACCCATACATAAATCTAAAAATATCCTATATTAATGTCAATGGTGACTCAAATCTAGTGATTAAATAGATAAATAGTAAATATTCCATAAATAATAAATAATTAACCCCTGTCATCAGTTATATAAGGGGACTGGTGGTGGAGTTCCCTTTTAAACCAATTCTACATCACATCCCTCAATCATTTAATGCTCTTATTGATGATTTAGGAAATTTTCTCACATCCTTGGATGATATTAAATATGATGAGGAAATCTTCTACATCACACACTGAAGGGTAGTCTCATCATCCATCATCTATGACATGGAGTAAATCAATTAGATCGATTCTTCCCTAGGGTACAATGAGCCCACATATATTCTTGGATAGATGAATTCCATAATAGATTACCTCAAGGATAAAACCCTCCAACAAGACCGAGCCAAAAAGGAATAGATCCATCATCATGAAGTGAAATTCCACCCTTATTATTGACCAAATGAACAACAATCCCTCTATGAATGAGGATTCTATGAATTATGTAGGTTCTTGTGATACTCACTAGCCTAGAACTAGGATATCCCACCAAATTATGAGGCCTAGTTACTTCTTGATGATGATGATACATAACTATGTAGAGTTAACCCAGAAATTCCATGCATGTCAGATAAATGGGAACTTCATCTATCAGTCCTTTATGTTACCACATACTACAAAATATTTCTGGTTAATTTTCATATGAGGAATGGACATCTTGGATATTTATCTCTGTAGTTACAGCTAACCGATTTAAGAATATCATTACTACTACTAATTTATTTTCAAAATGGGCTAAGGACATACCCCATAAGAAATTTTCCACAAATATTATCATCAACTATAAAAATTTAAATATCGTTATCAGATTTGGTGTCCTTCAAACAATGCTGATGGAAAATGACTCCAACTTATGTTATTATGAGTTGAAGAGATTGTATCAAGAGTTTAACTTCGTTTCCAAACATTCGTCCAACTATCATGCAATGTAATATATGCATATATAGTTCTTTAATAAGACAATGTCAACTATACTCTTAAAAAATGGTGGAGAAAAATAAAAAACATTGTCCAGAAAATCTTATGCATTCTTTATGGGCCTATTATACCATAACATGCACTACCACTCAAGAAACCCTATACTCATAAGTCTATGCAACAAAAGTTTTATTACCCATTGAATTCCATTTTCCCTTACTCTGTACTAGTATCTATGTAAAAATCTCAAAAGTTAAACAATCATAGAATTGGATTGATGAGATAAAATGACTCTATGATAAAAGGTTGTGAACTAAACACAACCTTAAAGTCCATTAAAATTGAATTGTATGAGCCATAATAAAATTTCTAACTCCACTAATTCCTCTAAGGATAATTTTTACGAGTTCAAAAAACTTCTATGACACTAAGGAAAAACCCCCAAAGCCGAAAACAAAGTAAGAATGAATTTACATCACACATAAGGTATATTCCAATCAAGATTACTCATTAGATCCAATGGATGGGGAAAAATAATTCCCTCACTAATGAAAGGTTTCTTAATAAATTATTTATATAATGATCACAATTAAAATAAGACCTGGTGGAAAGGATTTAAACTAAAGAGAACCTATGTCTTTACCACATGACATTAAACTATATGGAACATGTCCTTACCACGTGAAATTAAACTTCATGGGGGAATATCTTTACCTTGTGATGTTAATATACATAGAACACATCTTGGTTACATGAAATTAAACTATCAAAAAATTTAAGTCCTCACAGCAAAAATTTAAACTACAAATTGGTCTTTATCACAAGACCATAAACTGCACAACATGTGTTTACCGTCTGAGACCTACCCCCCTTTTATATATAATTTGGGTATATGTAAAAGTTTTCTAGTGTATATGTTTACTATCTCATGTTAGGTTTTATCTAAATGTCCCTACATGAAGATAAAGTAGTTCCACCTTATCCATTGAAACCTCATCTATGTTATATTTCATTCCTTCTCAATCTAGGACACCTCTTTATTTGCAATTACTTGTTCATGAGATAGATCCGTACAAAAAATGAAATGTCCTTATCCCTATATGAGATCCAGATCGGCATAAGGGAACATATATAAGAAATATGTGTGGATTTATTTCCATACCATGGGATATTTAGTAATTCATGGATCTTCCCTTTTTTAGTCCAATACATGAATTCTCATTATGTCCTTCCATGAGAGTCAGATCGGTGTAGAGATTCCTACTTTCATTAAAATATAGATTCCCCCACATATTCATTATCATGAACTCTTGTGTGTATCATTCTAATTACCATTAATCTCTTATTTTTCATGTCATGTATGACTCATGTGAAATTAAAGAACCTAGAAACCCTCTTTTACTATAACAATTGAAATGAGTTTTATTCAAATATGGGGAAATACGTCTTTGTCGTGTGATATTAAAATACACAACATGAAATAGATTACCCCCTATGATATATGTGTGCTCAATAATTTTATATTTTATCCCTTAATCCCAAAAATATGTTTAATACATGTTTTCATGGCCTTTATGATGATCAAACCCTTCTTAAATACTATATTCTCAATGAACCAACTACATTCCTCTAATATCTAAGTTTATACCAACTCACTCTCAAATCAGATATTCTCTTGTAGTTCATTGAAACTTTAGCCTATATACTCTTGTTTCTACACTATAGTATTTTGGTTACATGGATTGACTGATCTAAAGGGGCCCTGCTAGAATTATCTAGTGAATAACATAATATCTTGTAGATTTTTCTTTTGGGAATATTTCGGTCCTAGAGGAGATACCCCCCTTAAACTCAGTAACTATTTTCCCGAATGCATGTGATATGGGATTCCACTATTACTAATGGTGGACCTATAACCACTGTAATACCATTCCTATTGACTCAAATTTTCTTGGATTATGATTTACACTTCACATAATCCAACATTAAAAGTATATTTAGAAACCCTCAATGTTACACATCTACAAATCATACGCATTATCAATGTAATACTATAACATAGTATTATTATACTCCTTTATTTCATGTAATTGTAACACCCCGAGATTTTATCAGATATATTCTTTTTAATTTATTTGATTTATATTATTTACACCAAAATTATTTTGTACTATACGCAACACCGTATTAGTTTGCAGTATACAAAACACTATTCTTGGCAAGTGTTACACACAATTTCAAGTTTGTTTTGTAGAAATTATTCCACGCAACATTAAGTATATATTTTGTTTAATGCATAAATGAAAAAAGTTTTGATTATGTTATACGCAACACCAAATGGAGATTTCACTACATGCAGCCCTGACTTGTCTTGCATTACATGCAATCAAGATCTTCTTCGATAGCATGTGTAGTACACAATACCGAGTTTCAATAAAAGAGATATTATTATAATATTACTATGAACTAGCCGTTATGAATAGTAATACCCAATTTTTTGAATTTTATAAATTTTATCTTTCAAAATGGACTTCATTTTTTGGATTCTGAATATCAAAATTATCCTAGGGTGAAGTTTTGGTATTTTTTTGAAAACTTTCAATTTTTGATGAATAGTGAAAACACTGGGTTACTATTTAAAAACCGACTTTTTATTTAAATAATTATTTGTTTTATTTTAATTTAATTTAGGTAAAAAATTGATACATAATACCTATATAAGTTCAATGAATTTAATTTCAGTCATTTTATAATAATTTTAGATATATAAAAAATTTATTGAACTTTTCACCGTCTTTTACCCACCTCCTAGGAGAATTTGGAAATTCATATAAAACGTAATTTTACCAATTCTATGACTGGAATTTTGAAAATCCAAGAGACATGTTTAATATCAAGGACTAAAATGTGGTTCAATGAGATGAAAATAATTTTTTGTGAATAGTAACTTTTTAATTTTATATACCACGGTTAAAAGTAAATAGGGTAATTAAGGATAAAAATGATATTATTATTACCCTAAAACATGTCCTAATTCTATTGGATAAGTGTAATTCGACAAAAAACAACATTATGAATAAAATATGACCATTTAGGTCCACTTGGATTAGATTAGGACATTTATTATTAATTTATTTAAAGAAGGGTTAAAATAGTTAAAATCAAAGTTTAATAACTAAATCATTTTTAATATAGGGTTATACATAAGATAAATTCGACTATAAATATTAATTATAAATATAAAAAGATTTCATACATAATTGTATTTTATTTATAATTTTTATACATTAAATAAGTTAATTTATTTATGACACAATGATGATGTAATAATTATCTTATTAATGATATACTAACATAATTGATGTTATAAATACAAAAATAAATGTATTTTGAGACTTTTTATGAATTAAACTAATTTTATAGGTTAATATGACATGTTATTATGGATTTAATTAATGTTTTTCGAACTAATCATGCTGTTATGATTTTCAAAAAAATCAATTACCAAATAGTTTCAAAATTGACATAAAATAGTTTTTAAAAAAAATATTCAATTATTAATTGTTATTATATTCCTAAAACTCTAAGGTTCGGACAAGATACTTATATAATGATAGGTGTATCATTAATGGACTACTTGGGGGTCTCTTGGATGTATATGGTAAGTTTATTATCTATATAATATAAAAATACAAAGTGACATGGTAAATGTCAATCTAATTAACTAAGAGTTAAAACTAAAAGATAAGGTTAATATAATGACTCAAACCTGTCTAAAATCTATTTGTTGAGATAATTTCGACCCATCCCCACCTTATATTTTAAATTAATCAATTTGGAGCTATTAAAAACTGAATATGACTTTAATATAAAATAATATTTTAAGTTCTTCCAAAGTTGCCCCTCTCCTCCCTTATAAAAAGGGCACCCCTTCCCTCTTCTCTTCACAACCTTTTGAGGCTTTAATCTTGGCCAAACCCTGAACATTTCTACTCTCCAATTCCCTAGAAAAATTATGAAGGTTCTGGTCTTCTCAAAAGACCAACTCAACTTCCTTAAGAAGAATCTTAAAGGTGGTTTGACGAAGAAGAGGTAATCTCTTCTTCCGATTCTCCCAAGTTTCTTTCTTCTTCTACTTCTTCTTCTTTATTTTTATCATTATAAAGTAATAAAATCATTATTAATTATATACTGATATGTTATTATAAATATTCGACAACCCTATTTCACCTTCTATCCATCCTACGAAAAATTAAATCATCGCGCGTGCGTACGTACGGAATACCGTCTCCACGCCGTGGTGTAATCTGTTTTCGACCACCACCTTACATGGATGGATATAATGGTGTAAATAAAAAACTATATATAATTATTGTAATGTTATATTGATTCTGAAATATTATACATACACTTCAATACAATTCCATGATCATGGTAATGGTATCATCGCTCGTGCGTACGTATGGACTACCGTCTCCACGACGCGATTAGATTCATTCTCCATTATTAACCATTCCTGAATGATTATAAAGTATATATAATAAGTAATCATGAAATATATGACATAATAATGATACTGGATTTATGTATATATATATATATGTATGTCATCTACTTAATTCCATTCAATTCAATAAGGAAACGAAAACAGCGTTCATGCGTACGTACGGCCTACCATCTCCATGATCGGTGTATTTCAATCCATTTATCGATACATCATATATATTTGTATATGATGAATATATATTATATATAAATCATGTTTTACATTCTATAATTAAGTAAATCCAGATATAAGTAATAATATCAAGAACAACAAGTCGAAACACGTACAATAAATGAAACGATTTTACCCAAATCGCTACTTTTACATCGAATTTACAAAAGAACAAGTAATATAAAGTCATAAGAAAACCATATATGATATCATAACAATGAATATTATTCTATAATAAGTCAATGACATTATTAAAGTCATTATATAGGAGGTTCAGATACATACAAATCATATCAGACCTAAGGTAAGGGATAACTTTTCTAATCACATTTTTATCCAAGATTGTTTATTTGTAAGTATTTACTGGGGTTATATTTATCATCCATGTCCCTAATTTCTATAAATGGTTCCATGTATTTTTTAAATTCCTTTTTACCCATTTTTGACTTTTACTACATGGTATGTAAGAAATCATTCTTTTGTTTACCATACGAGGTACTTTTTTGACTTTTCCGGCCAAGGTACGAGAAGAATGTTTTTCATTAACTTATACGGCGTGAATGGATTTTTAGGAAATTTTTTCCATGAAGATTACTTTACAAGTTTTCAAGTTTATTTTTAATCAACATATTTTAGTTTAGAATTTTATGACATGTAAAGTAAGGAAAAATGTTTTTGTAGAAGAAAGGATATTTTCCTCAAGAATGGAGTTCAAGTGTTTTATCAAAATTATTTTCCATCTAAGATAATATAGGGTTCTGTTTCTATCCCTATTTTTACATTTATTTGATTATGTTATGATGGAATTATTTTTATGAAGTCCTTTTATCTTATATGATTTATGTTATGATGGCATGATGTTTAAGAATCCCATTTTTATTACATGGGTTATGCTATGATGTATGATTTATGCTCTTGTTGCACACATAAGAATGGTATCATTATGAGATTGGTGGGACCTATATATCCTTCCAATGCATTGGGTAATGATTTATATCTCATGAGATAAAGATGGATGGAATGCTAAGTTAATCTGGTTCAGTGTTACAGGACTGAAACGAGGAGTGAACTCGATTCAAAAAGGGAATTTGTCCACTAAGATAGTCTTGGCAGCAATGCCTTGGCTACTTTGGAAATCATATAATGTGCTTAATGGTTTTCCAAAATTATCTATTTTATTCCCATGCTATTTTATCATGATTAATGTTCCTTTATGACCTATGCCTTTGGTACTTCCAAGAGTTATTTCACAACTCAAGATTTTGATGTGTAAACTTTATGTTCATGTTTTGAAGTTCAAATGTATATGGTTTGTTTTATTTTCTCCATGCTTACCCTTACTGAGCATTCGAGATCACCCTTTATATGTTCTCTTTTCCCCAGGATATAAAGAAAGGTTTTCAGGTAAGAAAACAAAAGGGGAAGATCTTTATGGGAGATGTTGAAGATCTTTCACCATGATTAGAAGTTTACGTTACATGTTTCCAAAGATACTAAACTATTACAGTCATTTGGTGTCTATTTTTTTTATGTATTAAGTATTCCGAAAAAGTAATTTAATGTCTATGTAAGTCAAGCTTTGGGTCTCTACAGTTGGTATTAGAGGAAAGGTTTAGTTAATCATTGTAAACTAGGATGTGAAAACTTTAGTGATATCCCTAGAGATATTTCTAAGGTAAGTCTAGGGATGTCCCTAAGGTTAATTATAAGTATAGGTTATAGTCATATAATTATGGTAACGATATTAGAAATATACTTAAGATGTTAGATATTGAAGGTACTCCGCCTTTATTATGTTGTTTTCCCTAGCATGATTTTTGCCTCTCACACTATTCTTTTTGGGTTTTAGACGATGGTGGGAACCCGAAGGAACCGTGTTGATCAATGTAATGGACAATGCAATGATTGTCCTCTTGAACAAACCAGTGTTATGGGAGGTGGAGTGAAAAATCTTATTTCTATACTTAAACAAGCTATGAATTGTTCTGGACTTCTGAATGAGTAGTGAAGGGAACAATATTCTATTGAGTCTTTCATGAGGCAACGTCCACCTTCTTTCAATGGGTCTTCTGATCCACTTTTTTCTGAACAATGGATTAGTACCATTGAAAAGATATTTTCTATACTTTGATGTTTGTAACATGAAAAATTAATTCTAGCTATTTACCGTTTAGAAGGTGAAGCAGATCAATGGTGGACTCTAATTAATAATACAAGGACCCGAGATGAAATTGAATCCATGGAATGGGATGAGTTCAAGAACTTATTTTTCAATAATTACTTCCCTCGTATTCTTCGAACAATGATGGAAAATGATTTCCTTGACCTTAAGCAAAAGGATGATGAATCTGTTGGTATATACAAAGCAAATTTTACAAGGCTTGCAAGTTATGCATCTGGCTTTATCATCCAACCTGAAAGTAAAGTTGATCGATTCTTCAGTGGCTTAAAACAAAGTCTTCGAAGGGCATTAGCTATAAGAGACTCTAGTAGCTATGAAGAAATTGTGCGTTGTGCTATCAAGGTTGAAATGGAAGTTGGTGTTACGTATCCATATAATGGTTTTGACAAGAAACAAAAGATGGAGTTCAAGGAGGAATCTTAGAATAATGGTGGAAAGAAGATGAATGTTTATTTATGCTCAATGTGTGGAAAGAAGCGTGGTGGAGATTGTCTTAAAGGGGCTAGAAAATGTTTTAAGTGTGGAAAAGATGGTCATCGAGCAGTGGAGTGTCAAAGTAATGGAAAAATAATTTCTAATGACGTGAATAAATAAAATACTACAGAGAATTCACCACCAATACTTCGATGCTTAAAGTTAAAGGAAATGGGGGATTATGCTAGTCAATTCCCTAATCCAAGGGTTATTGATGATCGACATGACCAACCACATAAGGAAAAGGACAAAGTGAAGTCACATGCGATCACTATTGGTGATGTTGAATATGAAAATGATGTGGTGGAATGATTAAGTGTTTATTTAATGGGATTCCAAAATAATGTTGTATATAGTATCGTGGAATATTGGAATATTTATTTATTGGTCTATTGTGGTTTTCAATAATTTTATGGTACCAGTAACCATGGAAAGTGATTGAGATATTTTTAGAAAGAAGATGATATGCGCATAATGAAGGGATAAAGAGAAAATTAAATGTTTGACAGTATTCATGAGCTCATGACTGATATAAGGAAAAAGATATATCATGGTTTGAGTATATAGAATTTTTGGATATTGGTATGTGGAAAGAGTTAACATTTGACAGAATTCATGTTTATACTAAGATTCAATGGGTATTCATTTTTCAAGAGAATACAAGATTAAGGTATTCACATGCTTGGAATGCGATCAACTAGATATATCTTTTGATATATGAGGGATAAATGATAGTATTCACGTGATTGTTATATGACCTTTTTTGAAATCCATATCTTTATACTATGAGTTTGGAAAGAATTATTTGGATAAGCCTAAAGATTGGAATGGATTATGTTGAACAAAAGTTCGTATTGTTTAAGGCTAGAAATTTTTTCCATATTATTGATAGAATGTTATAATAGTGTAGTTTAAGAAAAGGGACAACCTGCAGAATGGGCAACAACCCGTCGCGTCAGACTAGGTTGTAGGAATCGAACTCACAACCGATTTGCGACATGCCTTTATCACCTACCTCTGGCCTTCAGGAAGTCCCTGGTTTGTAGAAACTAGATTTATTTTATTAAGTTGTATGATAGATGAAGTATAAGTCCATTTTTGGAATCATATACAATTAACCTCACCATAGATGGGCTTATCTATATTTGATAACTTTTGTTAACCTTTTGTTTGAGACAGATGGAATGACCCATCATTCTATCACATGAACTTCTAACACTTCACGAATGAAAAATTCAACTTCATTTCCTTAAGACATGAAGTGGAAATTGTTCATGGAACGACCAACAATGATATTCTACCAAAATCAAGTAAGAATTTATTTAAATTCAAAAATTCTTCAACATTAGGGAAATTATCTTAATAGCCAAAAATGTTGTCCTAGTACTCTTATATCTGATGAATTAGATGGTACCTTATATCATCACAAATCTATGGCTTTGTGATTTTTGTATTTTTCATAGACTTGTTCTCTAGCACTCTCCATCAGAACATGTTGGTTAGGTTTTTCTTCCATATCCATATTTTCACCAGTGTTCTCCTATGTGGAAACCTAGTGATGAGTTACTTTGGTTAATCATTATGTTTCATACTTTAGTTTTTAAAATCAAGTTTTAGTATCCATTTTTATGATGTGGTTTTCTATGAAAGAAACTTTCAAGTAGTAAACCCTTTATAACCCCGACAAATTTTGAGGGAGACATTCATTTTAAGGGGGGTAGAATGTAACACACCGAGATTTTATGAGATATATTCTTTTTAATTTCTTTGATGTCTTCTATTATATAGCAAGATTTGTTTTTACTATATTCAACACCATATTAGCTTGCAGTATACGAAACACTATTCTTGGAAAGTATTGGACATAATTTCATGTTTTTTTTTGTAAAAATTATTCTACGCAACATTAAGTATAGATTTTGTTTAATGCATAAATGAAATAAGTTTTGATTATGTTATACGCAACACCAAATATAGATTTCACTACACGCAGCCCTGACTTGTCTTGCATTACACGCAATCAAGACCTTCTTTGATAGCATGTGTAGTACGCAATACTGAGTTTCCCTAAACGAGATATTATTATAATATTACTATGAACTAGCCGTTATGAATAGTAATACCAAATTTTTGGAATTTTATAAATTTTATCTTTCAAAATGGACTTCATTTTTGGATACGGAATATCGTAATTAGCTTAGGGTTAATTTTTTGTATTTTTCGGAAAACATTCAATTTTTGATGAATAGTAAAAACACTGGGTTACTATTTAAAAACTGACTTTTTATTTAAATAATTATTTATTTTATATAAATTTATTTTAGGTCAAAATTGATACATAATACCTATATAAGTTCAATTAAAATCATTGGATCCATTTTATAATAATTTTAGATATATAAAAATTTCATTGAACTTTTCACCCTCTTTTACCCACCTCCTAAGAGATTTTGGAAATTCACATAAAACATAATTTTACCACTTCTGTGAGTGGAATTTATAAAATCAGGGAGACACGGTTAATATCAAGGACTAAAATTTGGTTCAATGAGATGAAAATAATTTTTGGTGGGTAGTAAATTTTTACTTTTATTTACCACGGTTAAAAGTAAATAGGGTAATTAAAGGTAAAAATCCTATTATTATTACCCTAACTCATGTCCTGATTCTATTAGATAAGTGTGATTCGACCAAAAACAACCTTAGGAATAAAATATGACCATTTAGGTCCACTTGTATTTGATTAGGACAATTATTATTAATTTATTTAAAGAAGGGTTAAAATAGTTAAAATCAATGTTTAATAACTAAATGATTTTTAATATAGGGTAATACATATGATAAATTTGACTATAAATATTCATTATAAAGATAAAAATATTTCCTACATAATGGTATTTTATTTATAATTTTTAGACATTAAATAGTTAATTTATTTATGACACAATGATGATGCAGTAATTATCTTATTAATAAAATATTAACATAATTGATGTTATAAATACCAAATGAATGTAATTTTAGACTTTTTATGAATTCCAATAATTTTATTTGTAAATGTGACATGTTAGTATTGATTTAATTAACTTTTTTTGAACTAATCATGCTGTTATGATTTTCACAAAAATCAATTACCAAATAGTGTTAAAATTGACATAAAATAGTTTCTAAAACAAATATTATATTATTAATTTTTATTATATTCCTAAAAATCTATGGTTCAGACAAGATATATATATCATGATAGGTTTATCATTAATGTACTACTTGGGTGGTCTCTTTTATGTATATGGTATGATTATTAACTATATAATATAAAAATACAAAGTTACATGGTAAATGTCAATCTAATTAACTAAGAGTAAAAACTATAAGATAAGGTTAATATAATGACCCAAACCTATCGAAAATATATTGGTTGATTGGATATCGACCTATCCCCACCTTATCATTGAAATAAATTAATTTGGAGCTATTAAAAACCGAATATTACATTATTATAAAATAATATTTTAAGTTCTTCCAGAGGTGCCCCTCTCCTCCCTTATAAAAAGGGCACCCCTTCCCTCTTCTCTTCACACCCTTTTGAGCCTTAAAGCTCAGAAAACCCTTTCCAATTTCTCCTCTACAATTCCCTATGAAAATTCTGGATGTTCTGGTCTTCTCAATAGAACAACTCAACTTCCTTAAGAGGAATCTTAAAGGAGGTGCGTCGAAGAAGAGGTAATCTCTTCTTCTGATTCTCTCAAGTTTATTTCTTCTTCTACTTCTTCTTCTTTAGTTGTATCATTATAAAGTAATAACATCAGTATTACTTATATACTGATATGTTATTATAAATATTAAAAAACACTATTTCACCTTCTATACATCCTACGGAAAACGAAATCACCACACATGCATACGTACGGAATACCGTCTTCACGTCGTGGTGTAATCTATTTTCGACCACCAGCTTACATGGATGAGTATAATGGTGTAAATAAATAACTATATATGATTATTGTAAAGGGATATTGATTCTTAAATATAATACATACACTTTAATACAATTCCATGATAATGGGAATGGTATCATCGCTCGTGCGTACGTACGGACTACCATCTCCACGACGTGATGGGATTCCTTCTCCATGATTAACCATTCATGAATGATTATAAAGTATATTTAGTCAGTAATCATAAAATATATGACATAATAATGAAACTGTATTTATGTATATATATATGTATCTCATCTAATTAATTCCATTCAATTCAATAAGGAAATGAAAACATCGTTCATGCGTACGTACGGCCTACCGTCTCCATAAATGGTGTATTTCAATCCATATATCGATCTATCAAATATATATGTATATGATGAATATATATTATATATAAATCATGTTTTACAATCTATAATTAATTAAATCAGGATATATGTAATAATATCAAGAACAACAAGTCCAAAGACATACAATAAATGAAACGATTTAACCCAAATCGCTGATTTTACATCAAATTTAAAAAAGAACCGGTAATATAAAGTCATAAACAAACCATATATGATATAATAACAATTAATATGATTCTATAATAATTCAATGACATTATTTATATCATTATACAGGAGGTTTGGATACATACAAATCATATCAGACCTAAGCTAAGGGATAACTTTTTCAATCTTGTTTTTATCCGAGATTGTTTATTTGTAAGTATTTACTGGGGTTATATTTATCATCCATGTCCCTATTTTCTATAAATGGTTCCATATATTTTTTTAAAGTCATTTTTACCCATTTTTTACTTTTACTACATGGTATGTAAGGAATCTTTCTTTTGATTACCATACAAGGTACTTTTTTGACTTTTCCGGCCAAAGTACGAGAAGAGTGTTTTTCTTTAACTTATACAGCATGAATGGATTTTTAGAAAATTATTTCCATGAAGATTCCATTACAAGTTTTCAAGTTTATTTTTAATCAAAATCATTTAGTTTAAAATTGTATGACATGTTAAGAAAGGAAAAATGTTTTTGAATTGGAAAGGATATTTTCCTCATGAATGGAGTTCAAGTGTTTTATCAAAATTATTTTTCATCTAAGATAATATAGGGTTATGTTTCTATCCTAATTTTTACATTTATTTGATTATGTTATGATGGATTTTTTTTGAATAACTTTTATCTTATTTGATTTATGTTATGATGGCATGATGTTTAAGAATCCCATTTTTATTACATGGGTTATGCTATGATGTATGATTTATGATCTTGTGGAACACATAAGAATGGTATCATTATGAGATGGGTGGGACCTATATCTCCCTCCAATTCATTGGTTATATATTTATATCTCATGAGATTGACATGGCTAGAATGGTAAGTTAATCCGGTTCGGTGTTACAATACTGAAACGAGGATTGAACTCGATTTAGAAAGGGACTTTGTCCACTAAGATGGTCTTGGCACCAATGCCTTGGCAACAAGGGAAATAATATAATGTGCTTAATGGTTTTCCATAATTTTATGTTTTATTCCCATGATATTTTATCATGATTAATGTTCCTTTATGACCTATGCCTTACGTACATCCATGATTTATTTCACAACTCAAGATTTTGGTGTGTAAACTTTATGTTCATGTTTTGAAGTTCAAATGTATATGGTTTGTTTTATTTTCTCCATGTTTACCCTTACTGAGCATTTGATCCCCCACTTTTTATGTTTTCTTTTCCCCAGTATATAAAGAAAGGTTTTTATGTAAGAAAACAAAAGGGGAAGATCTTTATGGGAGATGTTGAAGATCTTTCACCATGATTAGAAGTTTACGTTCCATGTTTCCAAAGACACTAAACTATTAAGGTCCATTGGTGTCTGTTTTTGTTATGTCTTATGTATTCAGCAAAAGTAATGTAATGTCTATGTTTGTCAAGATTTGGGTCTCTACAGTTGGTATCATAGGAAAGGTTTATTTAACCATTGGAAACTAGGATGCGAAAACTTTAGTGGGATCCTTATAGATATTTCTATGGTATATATAGGGATGTCCATAAGGTTAAGTATAAATATAGGTTATAGTCCTAGAATTATGGTAACGATCTTAGAAATATTTCTAATATGTTAGATATTGAAGGTACTCCCCCTTTATTATGTTGTTTTCCCTAGCATGAATTTTCCCTATCACACTATTCTTTTTGGGTTTTAGACGATGGCGGGAACCCAAAGAAACCGTGTCGATCAATGTAATGGACAATGAAATGATTTTCCTCCTGAACAAACCAATGTTATGGGATATGGAGTGAAAAATCTTATTGCTATACTTGCACAAGCTATGAATCATTCTGGACTTCCGAATGAGAAACGAAGGGAACAATATTCTATTGAGTCCTTCATGAGGCAATGTCCACCTTATTTCAATGGATCTTCTGATCCACTTGTTGTTGAACAATGGATTAGTACCATTAAAAAGATATTTTCCATAATTCTCTGTTCGGAATATTGAAAATTCATTCTGGTTAATTACTATTTAGAAGGTGAAGTAGATCAATGGTGGACTCTAATTAAGAATACGAGGCCCCAAGATGAAATTGAATACATGGAATGGGATGAGTTCAAAAACTTATTTTTCAATAAGTACTTCCCTCTTATTCTTCTAACAAAGATGGAAAAGGATTTCCTTGAGCTTAAGAAAAATGATGATGAATTTTTTGGTATATACGAAGCAAATTTTATAGGGCTTGCAAGGTATGCATCTGGCTTTATCATCCAACCTGAAAGTAAAGTTGATCGATTCTTCAGTGGCTTAAAACCAAGTCCTCGAAGGGCATTAGCTATAAGAGACTTCAGTAGCTAGGAAGAAATTGTGCGTTGTGCTATCAAGTTAAAAATGGAAGTTGGTGTTACAAATCCATATCATGGTTTGGAAAAGAAACGAAAGATGGAGTTCAAGGAGGAATCTCAGAATAATAGTGGAAAGAAGAAGAATGATTCTTTATGCTCAAAGTGTGGAATGAAGCATGGTGGGGATTATCTTAAAGGGACTAGAAAATGTTTCAAGTGTGGAAAATATGGTCATCGAGTAGCTGAGTGTTGATGTAATTGAAAAAGAATTGCTAATGATGTGAATAAAGAAAAGACTATAGAGAACGCACCACCAACACTTCAATTCTTCAAGTGAAAGGAAATGGGGAATTATGCTAATCAATGCCCTAATCCAAGGGTTAATGATGATCTACATGAGCAACCACATAAGGCAAAGGACAAAGTGAAGTCACATGCGATCACTATTGGTGATATTGAATATGACAATGATGTGGTGGAATGATTAAGTGTTTATTTAATGGGATTACAAAATAATGTTGTATATAGTATCGTGGAATATTGGAATATTAATGTATTGGTCTATTGTGGTTTTCAATAATTTTATGGTACCAGTAACCATGGAAAGTGATTGAGATATTTTGAAAAGAAGATGATATGCTCATAATGAAGGGATAAGGAGAAAATGAAATGTTTGAAAGTATTCATGAGCTCATGACTAATATAAGGAAAAAAGTTTTATCATGGTTTGAGTATATAGAATTTTTGGATTTTTTTATGTTGAAAGAGTTAACTTCTGACAGCATTCATGTTTTCACTAAGATTCAATGGGTATTCATTTTTTAAGAGAATACAAGATTAAGGTATTCACATGTTTGGAATGCGATCAACTAGATATACCTTTTGATATATGAGGGATAAATGATAGTATTCACGTGGTTGTTATATGACCTTTTTTGAAATCGATATCTTTATACTATTAGTTTGGAAAGAATTATTTGGATAAGCCTAAATATTGGAATGGATTTTGTTGAACATAAGTTCGCATTGTTTAAGGCTAGAAATTTTTTCAATATTATTGATAGAATGTTATAATAGTGTAGTTTAAGAAAAGGGACAACCTGCGGAATGGGCAACAACTCGTCGCGTCAGACTAGGTTGTGGGAATCGAACTCACAACCGATGTGCGACATGCCTTTATCACATACCTCTGGCCATCAAGAAGTCCCTGGTTTGTAGAAACTAGTTTTATTTTGTTAAGCTGTATGATAGATGAAGTATAAGTCCATTTTTGGAATCATATACGATTAACCTCACCATAGATGGGCTTATATATATTTGATAACTTTTTCTAACCTTTTGTTTGAGACAGATGGAATGACCCATCATTCTATCACATGATCTTCTAACACTTCACAAATGAAAAATTCAACTTCATTTCCTTAAGATATGAAGTGGAAATTTTTCATGGAACGACCAACAGTGAGATTCTACCAAAATAAAGTAAGAATTTCTTTTAATTCAAAAATTTTTCAACATTAGGGAAATTATCTTAAAAGAAAAAAAATGTTTTCCTAGTACTCTTATATCTGACAAATCAGATGGTACCTTAGATCATCACTAATCTATGGCTTTGTGATTGTTGGCTTTTTCATATCCCTGTTCTCTACCACTCTCCATCAGAACATGATGGTTATATTTTTCTTCTAGATCCATATTTTCACCAATGTTATCCTATGTGGAAACCCAGTGATGAGTTACTTTGGATATTAGTTACGTTTCATACATTAGTTTTTAAAATCAAGTTTTAGTATCCCTTTTTCCAATGTGGGTTTCTATGAAAGAAACTTTCAAGTAGTAAACCATTTATATCCCCGACGAATTTCTTGGGCGAAAGTCATTTTAAGGGGGGTAGAATGTAACACCCTGAGATTTTATGAGATATATTCTTTTAAATTTCTTTGATGACTTCTATTGTACACCAATATTAGTTTGTACTATACGCAACGCCGTATAAGCTTGTAGTATACGAAACACTATTCTTGGAAAGTGTTACACACAATTTCAAGTTTGTTTTGTTGAAATTATTCCACGCAACATTAAGTATAGATTTTGTTTAATGCATAAATGAAATAAGTTTTGATTATGTTATATGCAACACCAAACGGAGCTTTCACTACACGCAGCCCTAACTTGGCTTGCATTACACACAATCAAGATCTTCTTCGATAGCGTCTGTATTACAAAATACTGAGTTTCACTAAACAAGATATTATTATAATATTACTATAAACTAGCCGTTATGAATAGTAATACCCACTTTTTGGAATTTAATAAATTTTATCTTTCAAAATGGACTTCATTTTTGGATTCGGAATATCGAAATTATACTAGCATGAATTTTTGGTATTTTTCTGAAAACATTCAATTTTTGATGAAAAGTGAAAACACTGGGTTACTATTTAAAACCCAACTTTTTATTTAAATAATTATTTTTTTTATTTAAATTTATTTTAGGTCAAAATTGATACATAATACCAATATAAGATCAATTAAATTCACTTGAGTCATTTTATAATAATTTTAAATATATAAAAAATTTATTGAACTTTTCACCGTCTTTTACCCACCTCCTAGGAGAATTTTGAAATTCCCATAACACTTAATTTTACCGCTTCTGTGAGTGGAATTTTAAAAATACAAGAGACACGGTTAATATCAAGAACTAAAATTTGTTTCAATGAGATGAAAATAGTTTTTGGTGAATAGTAACTTTTTTGCTTTTATTTACCACGGTTAAAGTAAATAGGGTAATTAAGGGTAAAAATGATATTATAATTACCCTAACACATGTTTTAATTCTATTGGATAAGTGTAATTGGACCAAAAACATCCTTAGAAATAAAATATGACCATTTAGGTCCACCTAGATTAGATTAGGACATTTATTATTAATTTATTTAAAGAAGGGTTAAAATAGTTAAAATCAATGTTTAATAACTAAATCATTTTTAATATAGTGTTATACATAAGATAAATTCGACTATAAATATTCATTAGAAATATAAAAAAATTTCCTACATAATGGTATTTTATTTATAATTTTTAGACATTAAATAATTTAATTTATTTATGACACAATGATGATACAGTAATTATCTTATTAATGAAATATTAACATAATTGATTTATAAATACCCAAATAAATGTAATTTCAGTGTAGAGACCCAAAGCCTGACGTACATTGACATGCCATTACATTTGCGGAATACTTAGTACAAAACAAAAACACACACACAAGGACCGTAATAGTTTAGTGTCTTTGGAAACTCGGAATATAATCTTCTAAACGTGGTGAAAGATCTTCAACATCTCCCATAAAGATCTTCCCTTTTATTTATTTTACCTAAAACCTTTCTTTATATCCTGGGGAAAAGAAAACATAAAAGGGTGAGCTCAAATGCTCAGTAAGGTTAAACAAAAGGAATATCAATCACATCATATTCATAAGAACATAACATTTTGGAAATCTTAACCTGCAAAAGAGAGCATAATTTCATAACATGGGATAAATCATAGTAGTGAAATGTAATCCCAATAATCATAACTTAAAACATGAAAATTTTTGGCATACACACATAATCATAGAGAATTATATCTTATTAGTCAAGACTTATTTCCAAGACTATCTTAGTGGACAAAGTCCCTTTCTGAACCGAGTCACCCTCGTTTCAGTCCTGTTTCACTGAACCGGTATAACCTACCATTCCAGCCATGTCTATCTCATGAGATATAAAATATTTACCTAATGCATTGGAGGGAGATATAGGTCCCACCCATATCATAATGATACCATTCTTATGTGTGCCACAAAATCATAAATCATACATCATTGCATAACCCATGTAATACAAATGGGAATCTTAAACATCATGACATAATAAAACAATTCATATAAGATAAAGGAATTCATAAAAATAACTTCATCACAACATAATCAAATCAATTTAATAATAGGGATAAAAACAGAACCCTTTATTGTCTTAGATGGAAAATAATTTTGATAAAACACTTGAACTCCATTCTTGAGGAAAATATCCTTTCTTCTTCATATTTTTTTTTCCTTTCTTAACATTTCATACAACTTTAAACTAAAAGAAGTTGATTAAAAATAAACTTGAAAACTTTTAAAGGAAGATTCTTGGAAATATTTTTTTAAAAATCCATTCATGCCGTATAAGTTAAAAAAACATTCTTCTCGTACTTTTGTCGGAAAAGTCAAAAAGTACCTCGTACGAAAAACGACAAAGGATTCCTTTCATATCTTTTACAAAAAACTCACCGAAGGGTAAAATTGGATATAAACTATTGTAGAAGGATATAAATATTACATATTGAAGAAACATGGATGTGGATGATAAAATACACCCCATTAAATACTAAATTATAAACAATCTCAAATAAAAATGAGATTGTGATATTTCCCTTACCTTAGGTCCGACTTGCTTTGTAAGTGTCCGAACCTCCTGTATCATGATTTAAATGATGTTATGGACTTATTCCAGAATCATAAATATTTTTATGATATCATATAAGGTCATATTCTAAGCTTCTTAGTAATATCATTTCATTGCTACTTGTTATTCGCGTGTTTATAACTTTTTGTTCTTATGCGTGTTTTGTCGAATAAATTCTTATTCTTTTCTTTAGGTTATAGAAACCTCATTTACAGAATGGTATTAGTTTATTATATATCATATTCATTCATTCAATTCATTTATATAATCATTATGAAATGGAGATCATGTAGAACGAGTCGCATCACATCGTGGAGACGGTATTCCGTACGTACGCACGAGTGATGATATCGTTCCTATGATCGTGGAATTGTATTGGAGTATATGTATACTATTTCAGAATCAATATCACTTTATAATAGTCATATATAGTCATTATTTACACCATTATACCCATCCAAGTATGGTGGTGGTGGAAAATAGATCACACCACGACGTGGAGACGGTATTCCGTACATACGCACGCGCGGTGATTTCTTTTTCCGTAGGATGGATAGATGGTGAAATAGGGTTGTTTCATACTTATAATAACATATCATTATATGAGTGATACTGATGTTATTACATCATAATGAAACAACTAAAGAAGAAGAAGTGGAAGAAGAAATAAAGGTGAAAGAATCGGTAACAGAAATTACCTCTTCTTTGTAGCGCCTCTTTGAGACCTCCTCTTAGGGCACTAAAATTGATCTTTGAGGAAGACCAGAACCTCTAGGATGTTTATAGGGAAGTGTAGAAGATATTTTTATAGGGTTTGGCTGAGCTTGAATGCTCATATTGGTGTGAGGTGGAGAGGGAGGAGGTGCCCTTTTATAAGGGAGGAGTGGGGCACCTTTGGAATAACTAAATATATTATATTATTATAAAGTCATGTTCGGTTTTAAATAGCTCCAAATTGATTTATTTCGATTCTAAGGTAGGGATGGGTCGACATCCTCTCATCAAATAGAATTTAGACAGGTTTAGGTTCCTATTTTAACCTAATCATTTAGATTTAACATTAAGTTAAATAATTTTACTTTTACCGTGTCTTCTTGTGTTCTTACACTATAAGGTTAATAAACTTACTATAAGAAGTCAAACGAACCCCAATTTGTTTATTATTAATATTTATAACCTTATCTATGTCATTTGGACGAACCTTAGATGTTTAGGAATAAAATAAAAATTAATAATATAATATTTGTTTTAGAAACTATTTTATGTTAATTTTGACACTATTTAGTAATTGATTTTTGTGAAAATCATAACAGAATTATAAGTTCTAAAAACGTTAATTAAATAAATACTAACAGGTCATATTAACCTATAAAATTAGTGGAATTCATAAAAAGTCTCAATTTATATTTATTTTGGTATTTATAACATCAATTATGTCAATATTTCATTAATAAGATAATTACTGCATCATCGTTGTGTCATAAATAAATTAAATTATTTAATGTCTAAAAATTACAAATAAAATACCATTATGTAGGAAATATTTTTATCTTTCTAATTAATATTTATAGTTGAATTTATCTTATGTATAACCCCATATTAAAAATGTTTTAGTAAATAAACTTTGATTTTAACTCTTTTAACCCTTCTTTAAATAAATTAATAATAAATGTCCTAATCTAATCCATGTGGGCCTAAATGGTCATATTTTATTCCTAAGTTTGTTTTTGGTCGAATTACACTTGTCCAATAGAATTATAACATGTTTTAGGGTAATAATAATATCATTTCTACCCTTAATTACCCTATTTACTTTTAACCGTGGTAAAAAAACGTAAAACGTTACTATTCACCCAAAAAAAATTTATCTCATTAAACCACATTTTACTTACTGACATCAACCGTGTCTCTCGGATTTTTGAAATTCCACTCACAGAAGCGGTAAAATTAAGTTTTATGAACAATTCAGTTTTTTAACTACCACTTAGTGGTTTCACTATTCATCAGAAATTGAAAGTTTTCAGAAAAATACCCAAAAATAGGTCTAAGATATATTTGATATTATGACCTCAAAAATGATGTCTATTTTACCAAATTCAAAACATATCAGTTGCATTAACTAATTTAAAAAATTAATTCCCGTCATCAAAACAAATAGCGTGTTTTTAGGAGATAATAACTATCAAAAGATTGAAACTTGTTTATAACTAGTTTAAATGTGAAATTACATCCAATGACCATCATTGTATTAAATTGTAAAAATATATTCTAAATATACTTTAAAACCACTCAAATTAATAATTTATCACTATTAATTATTTCGATTGAAAAAGTTGTTTTTAATTAAAATTTAGTAATTTTCACTATTCATCAAAATATGAAATTTATCCGAAAATTACCAAAATTTCACCCTAAGCTAATTTCGATATTCCGAATCCAAAAAATGAAGTCCATTTTGAAAAATAAAATTTTAAAAATTTAAATAGTGGTTATTACTATTCATAACGGCTAGTTTTAATAATATTTTAATAGAATATCGTTGTTTAGCGAAACTTGGTGTTGCGTACAACACACACTATCGTGGAAGGTCACGATTGCGTGTAATTCAAGCCAGGTCAGAGATGTGTGTTGTGAAAACTCCTTTTGGTGTAGCGTATAACACAAGACATTAATGAAATTAAAAAGAATATTTTTCATAAAATCTCGGGGTGTTACATTGATACTTTTTATGAATTAAACTAATTTTATAGGTTAATATGACATGTTATTATTGATTTAATTTACATTTATCGAACTAATCATGCTATTATGATTTTCACAAAAATCAATTACCAAATAGTGTCAAAATTGACATAAAATAGTTTTTGAAAAACATATTATACTATTAATTGTTATTATATTCCTAAAAATCTAAAGTTCGGAAAAGATACTTATATCATGATAGGTGTATCATTAATAGACTAATTGGGGGTCTCTTGGATGTATATGGTAAGTTTATTAACTATATAATATAAAAATACAAATTGACATGGTAAATATCAATCTAATTAACTAAGAGTTAAAACTAAAATATAAGGTTAATATAATGACCCAAACCTGTCTAAAATATATTGGTTGAGAGTATTTTGACCCATACCCACCATAGATTTTAAATAAATCAAATTGGATCTATTAAAAACTGAATATGACTTTATTATAAAATAATATTTTAAGTTCTTCCAAAGGTGCCCCTCTCCTCCCTTATAAAAAGGGCACCCCTTCCCTCTTCTCTTCACACCCTTTAGAGCCTTGAATCTTGGAAAACCCCTGACCATTTATCCTCTCCACTTCCCTAGAAACATTATGGAGGTTATGGTCTTCTCAAAAGACCAAATCAACTTCCTTAAGAGGAAGCTTAAATGAGGTGCGTCGAAGAAGAGGTAATCTCTTCTTCTGATTCTCTAAAATTTCTTTCTTCTTCTACTTCTTCTTCTTTAGTTTTTTCATTATAAAGTAATAAAATCAGTATCACTTATATAATGATATGTTATTATAAATATTAAACAACCCTATTTCACCTTCTATCCATCCTACGGAAATCGAAATCATCGTGCGTACGTACGTACGGAATACCGTCTCCACGCTGTGGTGTAATCTGTTTTCGACCACCACCTTACTTGGATGGGTATAATAGTGTAAATAAAAAACTATATATGATAATTGTAAAGTGATATTGATTCTGAAATATTATACATACACTTCAATACAATTCCATGATCATGGGAATGGTATCATCGCTCGTGCGTACGTACTAACTACCATCTCCACGACGCGATGAGATTCATTTTCCATGATTAACCATTCACGAATGATTATATTTGACATAATAATGATACTGGATTTATGTATATATATATATATATATATGTATTTCATCTACTTAATTCCATTCAAATCAATATGGAAACAAAAACAGTGTTCATGCATACTTACGACATACCGTCTCCATGAATGGTGTATTTCAATCCATTTATCGATCTATCATATATATATATATATATGATGAATATATATTATATATAAATCAAGTTTTACATTCTGTAATTTAGTAAATCAGGATATAAGTAATAATATCAAGAACAGCAAGTCAAAACACGTACAATAAATGAAACGATTTTACCCAAATCGCGGCTTTTACATCGAATTTACAAATGAACCAGTAATATAAAGTCATAAGAAAACTAGATATGATATCATAACAATGAATATGATTCTGTAATAAGTTAATGAAATTATTTAAATCATTATACAGGAGGTTCAGATATGTACGAAGCATATCAGCCTATGGTAAGGTATAACGTTTACAATCTCGTTTTTATCCGAGATTGTTTATTTGTAAGTATTTACTAGGGTTATATTTATCATCCATGTCCTTGTTTTTATAAATGGTTTCATGTATTTTTTTAAATTCCTTTTTACCCATTTTTGACTTTTACTACATGGTATGTAAGGAATCTTTCTTTTGTTTACCATACGAGGTACTTTTTTGACTTTTCCGACCAAAGTACGAGAAGAATTTTTTTCTCTAACTTATACGGCATGAATAGATTTTTTGAACATTATTTCCATGAAGATTACTTTACAAGTTTTCAAGTTTATTTTTAATCAACTTATTTTAGATTAAAATTGTATCACATGTTAAGAAAGTAAAAACTGTTTTTGAAGTAGAAAGGATATTTTCCTCAAGAATGGAGTTCAAGTGTTTTATCAAAATTATTTTCCATCTAAGATAATATAGGGTTCGATTTCTATCCCTATTTTTTCATTTATTTGATTGTGTTAGTATTGTATTATTTTTATGAAGTCCTTTTATCTAATATGATTTATGTTATGATGTCATGATGTTTCAGAATCCCATTTTTATTACATGGGTTATGCTATGATGTATGATTTATGATCTTGTGGAACACATAAAAATGGTATCATTATGAGATGGGTGGGACCTATATCTCCCCCCAATGAATTGGGTAAAGATTTATATCTCATGAGATAGACATGGCTGGAACGGTAAGTTAGTCTGGTTCAGTGTTACAGGACTGAAATGAGGAGTGAAATCTATTCAAAAAGGGACTTTGTCCACTAAGATGGTCTTGGAAGGAATTCCTTGGCTACTATGGAAATCATATCATGTGATTAATGGTTTTCCATAATTAAATTTTTTATTCCCATGCTATTTTATCATGATTAATGTTCCTTTATGACCTATGCCTTACGTACTTCCAAGATTTATTTCACAACTCAAGATATTGATGTGTAAACTTTATGTTCATGTTTTGAACTTAAAATGTATATGGTATGTTTTATTTTCTCGATGTTTACCATTACTGAGCATTTGAGCTCACCCTTTATATGTTTTCTTTTCCCCAGGATATAATGAAAAGTTTTTGGGTAAGAAAACAAAAGGGGAAGATCTTAATGGGAGATGTTGAAGTTCTTTCACCATGATTAGAAGTTTACGTTCCAAGTTTCAAAGACACTAAACTATAACGGTCTTTTGGTGTCTATTTTTCTTATGTATTAAGTATTCCGCAAAAGTAATGTAATGTCTATGTACATCAAGCTTTTGGTCTCTACAGTTGGTATCATAGGAAAGGTTTAGTTAACCATTGGAAACTAGGATGCGAGAACTTTAGTGAGATCCCTAGAGATATTTCTATGGTATATCTAGGGATGTCCCTAAGGTTAAGTATAGGTATAGGTTATAGTCCTAGAATTACTGTAATGCTCTTAGAAATATACCTAAGATGTTATATATTGAAGGTACTCCCCCTTAATTATGTTGTTTTCCAGAGCATGATTTTTGCCTCTCATACTATTCTTTTTGGGTTTTAGATGATGGCAGGAACCTGAAGGAACCATATTGATCAATGTAATGGACAATGCAATGATTTTCCTCATGAAAAAAGCAATGTTATGGGAGATAGAGTGAAAAATATTATTTCTATACTTACACAAGCTATGAATCATTCTAGACATCCGAATGAGCAGGGAAGGGAACAATATTCTATTGAGTCCTTCATGAGGCAACACCCACCTTCTTTCAATGGGTCTTCTGATCCACTTGTTGCTGAACAATGTATTAGTACCATTGAAAAGATATTTTCCATACTTCGTGGTTCAGAACATGAAAAATTCATTCTGGCTATTTACCGTTTAGAAGGTGAAGCAGATCAATGGTGGACTCTAATTAAGAATACGTGGCCCCGAGATGAAATTGAATCCATGGAATGGGATGAGTTCAAGAACTTATTTTTCAATAAGTACATCCCTCGTATTCTTCAATCAAATATGGAAAAGGATTTCCTTGAGCTTAAGCAAAAGGATGATGAATCTGTTGGTATATACGAAGCAAATTTTACTAGGCTTGCAAGGTATGCATCTGGCTTTATCATCCAACCTGAAAGTAAAGTCAATCGATTCTTCAGTGGCTTAAAACCAAGTCTTCGAAGAGAATTACATATAAGAGACTTCAGTAGCTATGAAGAAATTGTGCATTGTGCTATCATGGTAGAAATGGAATTTTGTGTTACATATCCATATCATGGTTTTGACAAGAAATGAAAGATTGAATTCAATGAGGAATCTCAGAATAATGGTGGAAAGAAGATGAATGTTTCTTTATGCTCAAATTGTGGAAAGAAGTGTGGCGGAGATTGTTTTAAAGGGACTAGAAAATGTTTTACGTGTGGAAAATATGGTCATCGAGTAGCTGAGTGTCGAATTAAAGGAGAAAAGCATTGCTAATGATGTGAATAAAGAAAAGACTGAAGAGAACGCACCACCAACACTTCAATCCTTCAAGCACAAGGAAATTGGGCATTTGCTAATCAATTCCCTAATACAAGGGTTAATGATGATCGACATGAGAAACCACATAAGGAAAAGGACAAAGGGAAGTCACATGCGATCACTATTGGCGATGATGAATATAACAATGATGTGGTGGAATGATTAAGTGTTTATGTATTGGGATTCCAAAATAATGTTGTATATAGTATCGTGGAATATTGGAATATTTATGTATTGGTCTAATGTGGTTTTCAATAATTTTATGGTACCAGTAACCATGGAAACTGATTGAGATATTTTTGGAAAGAAGGTGATATGCGCATAATGAAGGGATAAAGAGAAAATGAAATTTTTGACAGTATTCAAGTGCTCATGGCTGATATAATGAAAATGTTATATCACAGTTTGAGTATATAGAATTTTTGGATTTTGGTATGTGGAAAGAGTTAACATTTTATAGCATTCATGTTTTCACTAAGATTCAATGGGTATTCATTTTTCAAGAGAATACAAGATTAAGGTATTCACATGTTTGGAATGCAATCAACAAGATATATCTTTTGATATATGAGGGATAAATGATGGTATTCACATGCTGGTTATATGACCTTTTTTGTAATCGTTCTCTTTATACTATGAGTTTGGAAAGAATTATTTTGGATAAGTCTAAAGATTGGAATGGATTATGTTGAACATAAGTTAGTATTGTTTGAGGTTAGAAATTTTTTCGATATTATTGATAAAATGTTATAAAAGTGTAGTTTAAGAAAAGGGACAACCTGCAGAAAGGGTGACAACCAGTCGTGTCGGACTAGTCTGTGGGAATCGAACTCACAACTGATGTGAGACATGCCTTTATCACCAACCTCTGGCCTACAGGAAGTCCTTGGTTAGTAGAAACTAGTTTTATTTCATTAAGCTGTATGATATATGAAGTATAAGTCCATTTTTGGAATCATATACGATTAACCTCACCATAGATGGACTTATGTATATTTGATAACTTATGCTAACCTTTTGTTTGAGATAGATGGAATGACCCATCATTCTATCACATGATCTGCTAACACTTAACGAATGAAAATTTCAACATCATTTCTGCAAGATATGAAGTGGAAATTGTTTGTGGAATGACCAACAGCGAGATTGTACCAAAATCAAGTAAGAATTTCATTTAATTCAATAATTGTTCAACATTTGGGAAATTATCTTAAAATCCAAAAAAAAATTCCTAGTACTCTTATATCAGATGAATCAGATGGTACCTTAGATCATCACAAATCTATGGCTTTGTGATTGTAGGATTTTTCATAGCCCTGTTCTCTACCACTCTCCATCAGAACATGATGGTTAGATTTTTCTTCCATATCCATGTTTCCACAAATGTTCTCCTATGTGGAAACCCAGTGATGAGTTACTTTCGGTAAACATTATGTTTCATACTTTAGTTTTTAAAATCAAGTTTTAGTATCCCTTTTTACAATGTGGGTTTCTATGAAATAAATTTTCAAATAGTAAACCCTTTATAACCCCGACGAATTTCGAGGGCGAAATTCATTTTAAGGGGGGTAGAATGTAAAACCTTGAGATTTTATGAGATATATTCTTTTTAATTTCTTTGATATCTTCTATTGTACACCAAGATTAGTTTTTACTATACGCAACACCGTATTAGCTTGCAGTATATGAAACACTATTCTTCGAAAGTGTTACACACAATTTTAAGTTTGTTTTTTAGAAATTATTCTACGCAACATTAAGTATAGATTTTGTTTAATGCATAAATGAAATAAGTTTTGATTATGTTATACGCAACAATAAACGGAACTTTCACTACACGCAACCCTGACTTGGCTTGCATTACACGTAATCAGGACCTTCTTCGATAGCATGTGTAGTATGCAATGCTGAGTTTCACTAAACGAGATATTATTATAATATTACTATGAACTAGCTGTTATGAATAGTAATACCCACTTTTTGGAATTTTATAAATTTTATCTTTCAAAATGGACTTCATTTTTGGATTCAGAATATCGAAATTAGCCTATGGTGAATTTTTTATATTTTTCTGAAAACTTTCAATTTTTGATGAATAGTGAAAACACTCGGTTACTATTTAAAACTGAATTTTTATTTAAATAATTATTGATTTTATTTAAATTTATTTTAGGCCAAAATTGATACATAATACCTATATAAGTTCAATTAAATTCATTGGATTCATTTTCTAATAATTTTATATATATAAAAATTTTATTGAACTCTTCATCGTCTTTTACCAATCTCCTAAGAGAATTTGGAAATTCACATAAAACATAATTTTGCCGCTTCTGTGAGTGGAATTTTGAAAATCCGAGAGAAAAAGTTAATATCATGGACTAAAATGTGGTTCAATGAGATGAAAATAATTTTTGGTGAATAGTAACTTTTTCTTTTATTTACCACGGTTAAAAGTAAATAGGGTAATTAAGGGTAAAAATGATATTATTATTACCCTAACACATATCCTATTTCTATTGGATAAGTTTAATTCGACCAAAAACAACCTTAAGAATAAAATATGACCATTTAGGTCCACATGGATTAGATTAGAACATTTATTATTAATTTATTTAAAGAAGAGTTAAAATAGTTAAAATCAATGTTTAATAACTAAATAATTTTTAATATAGGGTTATACATAAGATAAATTCGACTATAAATATTAATTAGAAAGACAACAAGATTTCCTACATAATGGTATTTTATTTATAATTTTTAGACATTAAATAAGTTAATTTATTTATGACACAATGATGATGCAGTAATTATCTTATCAATGAAATATTAACATAATTGATGTTATAAATACCCAAATTAATGAAATTTGAGACTTTGTATTAATTCCACTAATTTTATAGGTTAATATGACATGTTATAATTTATTTAATTAACTTTTTTAGAACTAATAATTCTGTTATAATTTTCACAAAAATCAATTACCAAATAGTGTCAAAATTGATATAAAATAGTTTTTAAAACAAATATTATATTATTAATTGTTATTATATTCCTAAAAATATAAGGTTTGGCCAAGATACTTATATCATGATATGTGTATCATTAATGGACTACTTGGGGGGTCTATTGGATGTATATGGTATGTTTATTAACTATATAATATAAAAATACAAAGTGATGTGGTAAATGTCAATCTAATTAACTAAGAGTTAAAACTAAAATATAGAGTTAATATAATGACTCAAACCTGTCTAAAATATATTGGTTGGGAGGATTTAGACCCATAAACACCGTATATTTAAAATAAATAAATTTTTAGCTATTAAAAAACGAATATGACTTTATTATAAAATAATATTTGATGTTCTTCCAAAGGTGCCCCTCTCCTCCCTTCTAAAAAGGGCACCCCTTCCCTCTTCTCTTCACACCCTTTTGAGCCTTCAAGATCAGCCAACCCCTGCCCATTTGTCCTCTACACTTCCCTAGAAACAATCTGGAGGTTCTGGTATTCTCAAAAGACCAACTCAACTTCCTTAAGAAGAAGCAAAAAGGAGGTGGTCGAAGAAGAGGTAATCTCTTCTTCCGATTCTCTCAAGTTTCTTTCTTCTTCTACTTCTTCTTCTTTAGTTGTCTCATTATAAAGTAATAAAATCAGTATTACATATATTATGATATGTTATTATAAATATTAAACAAACCTATTTCACCTTCTATCCATTCTATGGAAAATGAAATCACCGCACGTGCGTACGTACAGAATAGCGTCTCCACGCCATGGTGTAATCTGTTTTCGACCACCACATTACTTGGATGGGTATAATGGTCTAAATAAATAACTATATATGATTATTGTAAAGTGATATTTATTCTTAAATATTATACCTACACTTCAATACAATTCCATGATCATGGGAATGGTATCATCGCTCGTGCGTACATACGGACTACCGTCTCCACGACGCGATGAGATTCATTCTCCATGATAAACCATTCATGAATGATTATAAAGTATATATAATAAGTAATCATGAAATATATGACATAATAATGATATTGGATTTATGTATATATATATATATATATGTATGTCATCTACTTAATTCCATTCAATTCAATAAGGAAACAAAAACAGCGTTCATGCGTACGTACGACCTACCGTCTCCATGAACGGTGTATTTCAATCCATTTATCGATCTATCATATATATATGTATATGATGAATATATATTATATATAAATCATGTTTTACATTATTGAATTAAGTAAATCGGGATATAAGTAATAATATCAAGAACAACAAGTCGAAACACGTACAATAAATGAAACAATTTTACCCAAATCGCTGCTTTTACATCGAATTTACAAAAGAACGGGTAATATAAAGTAATAAGAAAACCATATATCATATAATAACAATGAATATGATTATGTAATAAGTCAATGACATTATTTAAATCATTATACAGGAGTTTTGGATATGTACGAAGCATATCAGACCTAAGGTAAGGGATAACTTTTCCAATATCGTTTTTATCCGTGATTGTTTACTTGTAAGTATTTACTGGGGTTATATTTATCATCCATGTCCCTGTTTTTTATAAATCGTTTCATGTATTTTTTTAAAGCCCTTTTTACACATTTTTTAATTTTACTACATGGTATGTAAGGAATCTTTCTTTTTTTTACCATACAAGGTACTTTTTTGACTTTTCTGGCCAAAGTACGAGAAGAATGTTTTTCTTTAACTTATACAGCATTAATGGATTTTTAGAACATTATTTACATGAAGATTCCTTTATAAGTTTTCATGTTTATTTTTAATCAAATTCTTTTAGTTTAAAATTGTATGACATGTTAAGAAATGAAAAATGTTTTTGAAGTAGAAAGGATATTTTCCTCCAGAATGGAGTTCAAGTGTTTTATCAAAATTATTTTCCATCTAAGATAATATAGGGTTATGTATTTATACCTATTTTTACATTAATTTGACTATGTTATGATGGAATTATTTTTATGAAGTCCTATTATCTTATATGATTTATGTTATGATGGCATGATGTTTAAGAATCCCATTTTTATTACATGGGTTATGCTACGATGTATGATTTATGATCTTATGGCACACATAAGAATGGTATCATTATGAGATGGGTGGGACCTATATCTCCCTCCAATGCATTGGGTAAAGATTTATATCTTATAATATAGAAATGGCTGGAATGGTAAGTTAATCCGGTTCAGTGTTACATGACTGAAATGAGGAGTGAACGTGATTCAGAAAGGGACATTGTCCACTAAGATGGTCTTGGAAGCAATGCCTTGGCTACTATGGAATTAATATCATGTGCTTAATGGTTTTCCACAATTAAATGTTTTATTCCCATTCTATTTTTTCATTATTAATGTTCCTTTATGACCTATGTCTTACGTACTTCCAAGATTTATTTCACAACTCAATATTTTTATCTGTAAACATTATGCTCATGTTTTGAAGTTCAAATGTATATGGTTTGTTTTATTTTCTCCATGCTTACCCTTACTGAGCATTTGAGCTCACCCTTTATATGTTTTCTTTTACCCAGGATATAAAGAAAGGTTTTTAGGTAAGAAAACAAAAGGGGGAGATCTTTATGGGAGATGTTGAAGATCTTTCACCATGATTAGAAGTTTATGTTACAAGTTTCCAAAGACACGAAACTATTACGGTCATTTGGTGTATGTTTTTGTTATGTATTAAGTATTCAACAAAAGTAATGTAATTTTTGTGTACATAAAGCTTTGGGTCTCTACAGTAATGAATCTATTATAATGATCCAAATTACTTGAGTTAGTCATGCCTCTTAGAATTCCCATTTGTTCAAATCATTATGACTATAAAACATTAGTCCATTGGTCCCTGTTGCATGACCCTAAACTATAAGACACCAAAATCCCCATTCTATGACCTTAATCAATAGAACACAAACATCTTGGTAAAATGAAATTAAACTACACAACAAAATCCTGTTCATATCAAATTAAACTTCACAACATATGTTCTATACTGTATGAACAAAAATTACTTAATGTGATCCATCCTATGGGACCCATAACCATATCCACGGATGGGAAAATCACTCTCTCTATATATAAATCAAATTATTATGAGGGAATAATTTATAAATAACAATGTTTTTTTATTCCTTCAAATACATGGTACATATTTATTCCCAAATTCCGAATCATTGTCCTAGCTGAAATGTCAAAAAAAACTACCTCTCCCTATGTATGGGTCAGACCTATGATGGGAGCTTTCTTCACAAGAACTATGTACGTATTTATTCCTGCTATCACAAGATATATAGTTATGTCTATGCTCAATAATCCTAGGCATATATGCAATGCCAATAGAAAAATAAAATGCCTCTTCCCCCATATAAGAGTCAAATATGTGTGGGGATCATTTCTTTAAGAACTACATGTGGCTTGATTCCTGACCTATCAGGATACATAGTCACACATGTGTATATTATCATATCCCCAACCATAGGTTTTTCTCTATTACATCCTTTCCCAATTAGTGGTTAATTTTGAATGTTTTCAACCTTGTTTAGACGCAAGACTATAAAGACACCCCATCAGTAAAAGCCTCTCCCAGTATGAGAGCCCTTCACCTTAATGGTATCATTGAAAGTTAGAGATCATGAATCCAAATGAAAGTGATATACTTTTCTTTCAATGAGTAACACACCCAAATACCCTATTCATGTTTTGGATCAGTATAGGGGGTCGTCTCCGAAATAACTACATGCAGGCTTGATTCCCACCATTGTAGGATAAATAGTGACATCTGGGTACTCTACCCTAGACTCAACCATCATTCTTATAATAAAAATGGGAAAATTCTCCCATATTGAGTGTGATTAAGATCTATTAAAGATGTTTAGACATGGGTTTTTTCATTTAAGAACCAATGTTTATAAAAATAATTCCTCTTACCTACTGGCGATACTGATATATGGAGGGAACATTTTTTTCAAGTAATATGTATTAATTGATTCATTTAAGTACAAGATACATAATGATTCTCAAATTCCCCCTTCTAGGCCAAGACTTTATTCCTAGTATTGATATACCCCATTATTTTCCCCCTATGTATAGTCTAGGGGAGTGTGAACTCTAGATACACTGTTTATCATCAGAAGAATAAAGAAAGATGATAACCCTTTCAATAAGATATATTACCACTATCACCTCATTAAATGTCCATGTACCAAGGTAAAATAACCTTTTAATCACCTATATACATGATTAAGGTCTATATAAGGTATATTTTTATTTCAGAATCATTTATGGATTGATTACTATCCATACATAATACATAGTGATGCTCATATCACTCATCATTGGGCCCAACCATAAATTTCAAAATACAAATTCCCCCTCCTATCGCAATGTTTGATCCATTTCAAAGACACTTCACTTCCCCAATGGTTCTTCTCTACAGGGGACTTAATTTTCCGTTCTTTTATGTGAGATAGTTTGTGTAGTGGAGGAACCACAAATATTATGCATGGATTTATAAGAATTCCCATCTACATACACATGAGTTTGATCTATGTAGTGATCCATAACTAACTATTTATGGCATGTTTAATATACCTTTAGGATATATAGTGATTTTTGGATTATCCACCATAGGACTTGCCACAATTTCTAAAAAAAATTGTCCTCTATACTTTTTCATACGATCTAGATATATGCAGAGGGATTTATTTGTAAGAGTAATTTGTGGCCTAATTCATTCCCTTATCATATGAATAGTGAAACCTAAGGGAATCCCAAACATAGAATTTACATATTCTGATAGATCACCTTAGTTCTAGAAAGAGTTTCCTACCATTCACAATGGGCCTTTTCCATTCTCATCACCATGACTAGTTTATTTCTAAGTTATTCACCCCTATCTAGAATGGTTTAGTTTATTACTTATTCCCCTCTTATTTCTCACACTGAGAATGAATCACATGAGCTTAGAGGATTAAACTAACCCATTTGACATGGTTTTTAGTATCATGACCAAAGGTGGGTGGAATCGATGATCCACCTTATAAGACCATAAAATAATTATGAAAGGTTGAGTCAAACATACCAACATTACTTACGTATGAGTCATATATATGTAAGGATTTCTTAAATATGATCCAGATCTATGCAAAGGGGCCCAAATATATGGATATATATCCCTAATCTAATACAATGAAAAAGTTCCTTCCAAATTCAAATGCCTTTAACTGATAAGAGGTGTCTTTAAAGAAACACGAGCTAATTTTCACATTGGTTCTTAATTTCATGGTCACATGATGTCAAGCTGTATGACCTTCATCCCAACTATATGAAATTAAACTATATAGAATTAAGTCCATGTTTCATTACATTAAACTATATAGAAAGTGTGTCTTTTTACCTGATTATAAACTGCATAGACCTTCATCCATTATCACTTTTATTAAAGGACCACAATAGCCCGACCATGGTCAACTAAGGTTCGAGGTACTTTTTTTCATGATTATGATCACCTTGATCCAAAGATAATACTTCATTTATGGAGCATCTTAGGTTTCTAAAAACCTGACATGACACTTATTAAGGAGAAAAGACCCATTTTATGGACCATGTATGAGTGGGATTTGTATAAGGGCCATGGAACCATCAACCAGAGGAATCTTGACTATATGAAAAGGGTACTCAGATCCTTATGAACCCTAGAAACATTACAGTGGAAATTTTCACCCCAACGTGATTTTTTATCATCATCATCATAACTATATCATACCATCACTCATGATATGAGAACCTTGATCCCTGATATAAATAACCTTCATCCTCTATTCAAAAGGGTGTTAGAGTACTCTCAACCTTGGGAGTGAAAATTAGTTTATTGTGTAACACTTCCTTGATACCTGGTCTCTATATAATTTCCTCAAACTACACACACCTTGGTCAAAGATATACGACCTTAAACTCTATCCATATATGGTTAAAATTGTAGGACCCTAAACTATTGGTGAAAGAGAAAAAAATATATCAGGCTATAAATCCACAAAGGGAATTCTAAGAAAAATTAAAAGTCTACACCTGCTAAGATCTTCATCTCTCTAGTTTAGGATAAATTTAGGGCATAAATAAATAAGTACAAATCTCTTAGGGCCCATATTATGACCCTGGTAAAAGTAGATCCATACTCTATAGACCCATATATTCTAGTTAAAAGTAGGATGAATCATCTATCACATCCCGTCACCATGATAATTAGTTTAGTTTCTGGCGACATAACTTCTAGGTTTCTCAAATAATTCTAGAATTTTATGTTTTCTATAAACCATCTTTGTGTATTTGATGTCTAAGATGATTCCCAAAAATTCCATAAGTTGATGCACTTCTCTTGGAATCCCATAAAACTGATCCATTTCTCTTGGTTCTCCCCTATATCATAGTGGTAATAAAGACAGACTGATCAGAAGGTACACCACTAGGATTCTCTTGTGAATAACACAATACCACAATGTTTATGATTAGGGTATTTTTTCACTATATGAAAGGTTCCCCTTAAACCTAAGAGTTACTACCCTGACATCATGTGATACTAGTTTCAACCACTACTAGTGGTCAACCTATACCCCCCAGTCTCCACTCCTCATTGAATCAGATATTCCCATATCATGATTTATGAGTCCAGTAATTCAACTAATCATGTAGATTCAACATGGTTAATGTTCCTACACTATGCATCAAACTAGTTCTTGAAACCAAAATTCAGTTCTTCATTCTTGAACCTTTTTATAGTTCTCATCATGTGATCCTAACCACATGATATAGGGCCCAAGCTTCACAACCATAAACTAAATGCCCTTTTCTTTGAGCTAATCTATACCCGCAATTATCCTCTTACATAAAACACCATGAAATTTTGAAAAATTTTCTAATCATTTAAATGTAATTTTGTTGATATCTTGTGTTACACACATCCTTGAGTTTAGATTTCATTGCGACCAACATAATGTTTAAAAAAATCATGACATAGTATTAAATTATTATTATTTAATATAATGGTTATTCACTAGGAATTGGAATGGAGGGTATGAACAGGATTAATTACATTATGAAAATATATGGTTTAAACATGTATATAAAAGGAATTAATTAGTGAAAAATTTCTTATAAATTAAAATAAAACTCATTTCAAAAAAAAAAGAAATCCTTTTTTAAAAAACAGTTTCTAAGCTCACAAATGTGTTTTATCTCTAAAAAACTAAATAAATCACTCTTTGTGAATTATTTTAATAAAATATATATATTATATATTAAATAAATAATTCAAAATCTATCTTTTATGTTTTCTAGGAATGAGATAAGAATAAATTTAATTTTATGCCTGAAAACTATATTTTTTCTAAATAGCAGTTTTATAACCGTTTTCATACATATATTTAAAGATTATTTTTTGTAAAAATTGTAAATTTTATTTTTAAAAATTAAATTCATTTTTTAAATCATAATTTAAAATTTTTCTTTGGGTGAATTTTTGTGATTTTCATGAAAATATAAAATTATCAATGAATTTTGAAAAATACTCATTTTTATTAAAAATTCTCATTTCTTTTAAAACATAAAAAAATATTTTCATATGGTTTTAAAAGTAAAATTATTTCAATAATGTATATATTAATCCAATTTAGGTCATTATAATCAATTTAATATTTAATTTTTATATGAAAAAGTTTTATAGTTTTGAAAATTTTCTCTTTGAAAAAACACTTTTTGGTCGTATCTATGAGTGTAATTTTAAATTAAAATTTTAAAATCATGTGAATAGAATTTTTAAAAATGTATTAAATATATATAATAATAATAATAATTAATATTATCTAATTTTGTCAACTTAATTTTTTTTCATAATTAATAGTAAAAACCTTAAAGAATAATTAGTGTCGTTAGGGTTAAAACTGATTTACTAAGGGGTTAATCTAAAATGATAAGGGGTAAAATGACCTATAAGATTTTAAAAAACCATTTTATTGGACTATTTATACCTATAAACCTATACGTATTGATAGTTGACCATTTTTTTCTTTTTATAATGTGAAAAACATGGGTACGCTTTATTCTTTTCAAAGATTCCATGTTTTTCCTCTCCCTCACTTATAAAAGGGAACCCCCTCTCCACTATTCTTCACACTTCCCAAACAATTTGTTTTGAAAAATATGTAAAAAAATGAATTATTTACTTCTCACCCCACATAATAGAGTCCTTGGTGAGATTATAAATCTAATCTAGGTAAGAATTAGGTTAAACCAAAGGAGATTGTCCGAAAAAGAGGTAATGTTTTTAACTATGCATCTTGGTTTAACTTCTTCTTCTAATGCATTAAAATATTTCCAACTATGATAAAATAATTAAACAATTATATAATATATAATTATATGTTTTTATGTAAATTTAATAACCTAAATTCATCTCCTCTTCCATCAAATAAGATACAAAATCATCATTTGTGTGCATGACAAACTACCACCTCGCAAACTGATGTTATCATTTTCCATCACCACCTCTAACTGAAATATATAATTATGGATTTTATGTTTACATATGATATTTATGATATTAATATTATAATATAATTATAATAACACATTTAAATTATTTCCAAGCAACCCATTGAAAAATAATAATGTCGCTCTTGTGTACGGTGGACTGCCACCTCGCGAACTAATGTGATGTTTTTTTCATTTCTATTTAAATTATATAGTAATAAAGATATATTAAATGAATATATATTATAATATTAATATAATTACACTTCCATAATTATAATATAACATATACCTTCTTACATTCCATTCTGTGGGGGATACGATAATGTCGTTCGGGTGTACGGTAGACCACTACCTTGTAAAGCGATGTGATTTTCTTTTCACTAATGCATTTCATGGAAGGTAATAATAAAATATCTAATGAATATATGTGATATATATTAAATAATACTTAATATATAAATATTAAGTTTTATTTACCTTCCTTTCATTTCATTCTTCTAGAAAATGGAAACATCAATCACGGGTACATAGAGCCTATCATCTCCATAAATAGTGTATTTCATTTTCAATATCTAACTTTTATGGATTCATCTAAATACTTATATACTGAATATATATGTTATTTATATAATGGTTAAAAATATGGAAATTATTTAACTATGATCAAATTAAGAGTACTAAAAATTACAAATCAAAACATACATGAAAAATTAAGAAGTTATCGCCTGAAATGTGATTTTAACATGAAATTATTGTCTTCTTTGGGACATACATTCTGTCATGCTCCTATATTATTTTATGAGGTGTATATATATATATATCCAATTTGATATATTATATCATTAATATTCTTATATTCATGATATCTAATGTTTATTTTTATTTTATTCTTTAATAGGGATTACGATTCAAAATTTTCCAAAGTGGTAAGGGTTTAGTGTTACGATCTCATTTCCCATCAGGATAGATTATGATTATGATTTAAATGATGCAATATTTTTATAAATCACTCAATAAACTCATTAATTTTATTCTCCTATGGTTATTTCATAATAATACATTTTTTACATTTATTTTCCTCTCTTTATATACTCATGATTACAAAAGAATGTTTTTAAAGGAAAATGGACTGATTTCTCTCTTCGGTCAAAAAAACCTTTTTCTTTCATATCCATGTTTTCTAAAAATGGTTTTAAAAAAATTTTAATATTACTATAAGATTTTTTAAAGTCATTTTTACCCTTTTTTTAGAAAATTTTTTAAAATGAATTTTCATACATTTTTCTAAACAAGGCTTGCTCATTTGGATTTTACTAAAAATGTGAAAGGTATATTTATTTTAACATGGGCATAATTTTCCACCATTATTACCAATAAATGTTTTAAATATTTTTTAATAATTTTCAATGGCTAATTTCAAAGAAAATTATTTTTAGATATATTTTATGTTTTATAAAAGTGTTTTTTCAATGTAGAGAATATATTTTTCTTTAATAAATGTTTTAAATTATTTCTGAAGATTCTGTCAAAAGTTTTAAAAGTTATTTTAAAATAAAATGATTTCATAAATTCTTTATAAATAAATTGTTTTAAAATTCTTATTTTAAAAAAAGTTTTATTTTCTTCAAGAAATGTTCTAAGTGATATTTATTTAAAAATAATTTTCCTTCTAATTTTTCATCCATTAATGTAAGTTATGTTTTACTAGGGATATGATACAAGGACAACATTCTTATTATTTTTTTGAATGGTTTATATTTTTGAATGAGATGATGTTAATAAAACCCATTCTTTTTCCATGGGTTATTTCATGATAATATTCTGAAATTTTTATAAAACCCATTTATATTCATGGGTTATGATATGATGAATGTTTTATGGTGTTGTATCACACATATGTATGATTTTAATTATGGGATAGGTGAGACCTATATCTGCCTCCAATGAATTGGATAATCATTAATGTTATATAAGATCATATGGTAAATGAGAAGTAATCCGAATCCAAAACATAGAGTAAATTAGAGGTTATTCCAAGCATGAAGTAGGTACATGGTTGGTTATCTCAAGACTAACATGTTATCAATGTCTTTGTGGGTATCATTGACCTAAGGTTTTATATGATTTTTTGTTTTCTATAACTCTATGTCTTATTCCAATTTTATTCTCTCATGAAATATATTATTTTATTCATTTATTATTCATGTATTCTGTACTACTAATATTTATTACATGACTCTATTTTATGATATATGATATGAATTTTGTGGTTTTAAAATGTTATTATCTTGTTTTTATACCCATATAATCATGATATGTTGATATCTCTATTATTTACCTTACTAAGCATATGAGTTCACTCTTTATTATGTCTCTTTTCCCCATGATATAGTGAGAGGTATTATGTTGGATATGTCTAAGAAGGGTTTTAGTTTTGAAGAACTTGGTGTGAGATGATGTAGCTCTCCTATGAACTAGTTGTTTATGTTTCTATGTTTCCAAATCAACTAGAACAAAATTATTCTAGTGTGGATTGTTATGGTATGTAATGAATATTAACAATATATGTTATAATATTTATGTCTGATAATCTTGGTTCTCTACAGTTGGTATTATAGAAATGTGTAGTTAACCTTTGGAAACTAGGATGAGAAAACGTTATTGGGATCCCTAAATATATGTCTAAAGATAAGTATAAGGATTTCTCAAAGCATAAGAAAATTTCCTTGAATTTTTGTAAAGGATAAAACGAGTAGTTTCCATGAAATAACATTCTTTTATGGATACTAAAAGTGGATATCGATCAAGAATATAGGTACCTAGGGGTAATAACCTTGAAAAGGTAATAGTGATCAAGATTTGATCATCACCTAGTTCATGATAACAGGCCTTGCTACAAAACTGGTTTGACACTTTTGAGGGATATTCTTTAGATATTAAAAAATATTTATCATCCATCAAGAGGGATTTAAATATATTATGACCATCAATGGATTAGGTTAAAACTATGGATTCATATAGTTAAAAGTATGTGACTTGATTTAGATATCATATAAATAAAATTTCAGGATTATGTGGTTTCACCACTATGATTACTGTTGTTAACACTATGTTTTTTTATTTTAGTCGATGGTTAGAGCCAGAATGAACCATGTTAATAGTGAATACAATGGAAACAGAAATTATTTTCCTCTTTGTTAACCAAATTTTATGGGAGCTATAATGAAAAATATTGTTTCTATGTTTACAAAAATTTATAAGGATATGAATTGTGTTGAAATTCTGAATGAAAAAAAGAGGGGGAAATGTTTTGTGAATCCTTTATGAAGTAATATCCACCATATTTTAGTGGTTCTACTAATCCATTAGTTTCACAGAAATTGATCAATACCATTAAAAATATATTTTCCATTTTTTAGTGTTTAGAGAATGTGAAATTAAATTTGGAAATCTAACGTTTGGAAGGAAAATCAGATCAATGGTGGATTCTTATCAAGAATAAAAGACAACAATAAGAAATTGGATACATGGAGTGGATTGAGTTTAAGAGATTATTTTTCAATAGTTAATTCCCTAGTATTCTTATTAATAAAATAGATAATGAATTCCCTAAGATAAATTATAAGGATAATGAATCTATGGGAACCTATGAGGCAAATTTTACATTCCTGTTGAGATATTCTTATATTATTATCATCCAACCAAAATGTAAGGTTTATAGATTATTTATTATCTGAAAACCAATTCTTGAAAGGGTGTTATCCATAAAGGACTTCAAAATATTTGCAGAGATAATTCATTATGTTATCAAGGTGTAAATGGAGATTGAAGTGACCAATAAATCACATGGTTTTGATAAGAAAATAATGATGTAATTTAATGTAAACTCTAAAAACTATGGGGAAACGAATATGAGATTCACTTTATGATATAATTATGGAATGAAACATGAAAGAAATAGCATTAAGGTGACTTCTAAGTGTTTTATGTTCATAAAGGAAGTTCATATAGAATATGAATGAGGATATGATAGGAAGAAGTTAGATAATGATGAAAATAGAGATAAATCTCCACAAAATGCACCACCCACACTCTTGTGTTTTAAATGTAAGGAGTTTAGGAATTATGTAAATCAATTCTTTGGTATAAGGGATGATAAGTATGATAATACACAATAACCTATGTAGGTAAAGGACAAAAGGAGAGTTTATGCAATCAAAATGGATGAAGTGAATCATGATAATTAAGGCACACTTATCCTCCACTCCTTACTTGGAAATTTCATGTTTTATTTTGTATGAAGTATCCCTATAAAAATATTATTGTTCATCCTCTCGTGGAACATTATTTGATTATAAACATTTATCCAATCCCTCTATATAGATTCCAAAATAATTAAATCACATTTGATTGTCTATCTGTGTAAGGATGAACCCATGCCTCCAATAGAAATGTTTTTGTATAAGATAAGAGATTATTTAATGAATAATGGGTGAATTATATTTTGAAAGCGTATATGTATCCGTGTAATATTAACTTAAGATTTATGGACACCATCATGAGTTTATGATTTTGAGGTTGATCAAATGTTCAATGTAATAAAAAATACTTTTAAGGTTTTTTATGGATGTTAATTAATATTAAGGATATTTTGCAAGGAATTTATGGCAAAACAACCCTATGGTTTTTTATATTTTTTAGTGGAAAATAATATTTTTTTGAAGAGGAATACCTTTATATTTTGTTGGAATTTGAATAAAGGTATTGGTAACCTTTAGTGTTTATCTTATCTTTGATGTTAAGGTAATTATGGATTATTTCAATTATGGAACATTTTATGAACTATATTAATATAGTTTTAGAAAAATCATAACCCATAATTTGGGTAACAATCTGTTTCATCTGAAAAGGTTGTGAGGCATGAACCTACAATCGAAGGGTGATAAGGGTATAGTTCATACCACTGTCCTATGTGAAAGATTATTTCTGGGGAGACAACATAAAGAGTGATATTGTTGAGTATATATCTCAATCCTTAGTATGTTATCAATTTAAGGTTGAAATACAAAGGTCTAAAAGGATAATACAACCATTATCAATATAAGAAAGGAAATCGATAAACATTTTTGTGGGTTTTGTCATCAAATTCTCCAAAACATCTAAATTGTATAACGCTACATGGGTTGTAGTTTATCATCTTCCAATGTCACCACACTTTATCTCTATTGGAGAATATTTATATTTGAATAATATTTATAGGATATACATTAATAATGTCTTAAGGTTTCATGCAGTACAACATTATATTGTATCTGATCAGGATCTGTGATTTACCTCAATGTTCTGGAGAATTCTTCAGTAAGCCATGGATACAGAGCTAAGTTTTATCGTTTCATATCATCTTTAAATTTGGTGTAAGAAATGGAAGATAAAGTTAGAGATATTATACAACACATAAGGGTAGAAAAATTTTTGGATATAAGATATGTTAACAATCATCATTGTGATATGGAATTTAAAGTTAGTAAAAAAGCGTTTCTATGAATTATCTATGGTTGAAAGAAGGGAAAACTAAGCCTTAGTCATATTGGTCCCCTTGAAACTATTCATCATAGAAGGATGTTATCTTATAATTTAGTGAATCCACTAAACCTCTCTCAATTCCATTATTAGTTCTATACATCTCTCATGAGAAAGTACCTACCTAAGCCTTCCCATCTAATAAACTCAAACGTGGTACCGTTGGAGCATGATATTTCTTATGAGGAACAACCAGTGTAGATTATATATTGTAGAGATAAAGTTCTATAAAACAAGACCGCTCACCTAGTCAATGTATTGTGTTGAAACCACAAACTTGAGAAATCTATGTGGGAACCTAAGGATGTAATGAGACATAATTATCCTCAATTATTTTTATCAGATTGAAGAATTTCAAGGGAAAATTAATTTTTATGGGGTAGAATGTAACACCGTGATATTGTGTAAAATATATATTTTTTAAATAAATTTAATTTTTTTGATATCTTGTGTTGCACGTAACACTATGATTAGCTTGCGGTACACACAAAATCATATTTAAATGTAATCTGATATACTATTGAAATATTATTATTTAATGTGATAGTTATCACCTAACTGTTGGAATGGTGGTTATAAAATATATTAACTAAAATATGAAAATATATTTTTTACACTTGTATATAAAATTAATTATCTAGTGACAAATTAATTATAAATAAAAATAACCACCATTTGAAAATAAATTAATTTATTTTCTAAAAAAGTATTTTTATTCTCCCAAACATGTTTTGCCTCAATAAATTAAATAAATCACTTTAAGAGAATAATTTTAATGAAATTTAATATTATATATTCATTAATTTTTTTAAGATTCATATTTTTTATTTTATAGGCATAAGATAAGAATAAATCTAGTTTTATTCTTATAAACTATATTTTTACTGAAAAATTGTTCTATCACATTTTACTCATTTATTTTACAAAAATAAATTTTTGTAACTTTTATAAAATTTAAATGAAAAAATTAAATTTATTTTTTAAATAATAATTCCAAAATTATATTAGTGTGATTTTTTGAGAATTTTTTGAGAAGATAAACTTTTCAATGAATAGTGAAAAATAACGGTTTTCATTAAGAATTGTCATTAATTTTAAATCATTTAAAAATATTAAAAAAATTAGATTGTTTTAAAAGTAATATTATTTCAATTATATATCTATTTATCCAATTTAGTTTATTTAAATCAATTTCATATTGAATTTTGATATGAAAACCATTTAAACTTTTTAAGATATTCCCTTTGTAAAACTATATTTTATTGGCATTTGTGGGTTTAATTTTAAATTAAAATTTTAAAATTATGTTAATTAGATTTATAAAAATAGATTTAATGTGTGGAATAAAAATAATTAATTTTATATAATGATGTTAACTTAATTTTTTACCATAATGAATAGTAGAAATAGTAAAAATTAATTATCACAGTTAAAGTTAAAACAGATTTATCTGGGGATTAAACTAAATATAAAAGGAGTAAAATGATCTAGATAATTATACAACACCCATATAATGGACATATTTAGAACTTATAACCTCTAATTTTTTATAACATATCATTTTTTAGCTTTTTTATGTGAAAAACATGGTAACACTTTATTCTTTTCAAAAATTCCATGTGTGTCCTCTCCCCCGCTTATCAAAGGGAATTCAATATACTCACCTGTTCTCACTACTATTACCATTTGGATAGGTAAATACCTACCCAACTTTATTTATTTCTTCCCTAACCACATCATATAGGTCTTTTTATATCATAAATAAAATCTAGGAAGGCTTTAGGTTAAACATAAAGAGGTTTTCCGAATAAGTGGTAAAGTTTTTAACTTTGTGTATTTTGTTTTAATTTTTATTCTAACTCTTTTAAATATTTTATAAATATTATAAAATAACATAAAAAAATATATAATATATAATTATATGTTATTATTTTTATTTTCATAACCTAAATTCATTTCATATTCCATAAAATGGGATACGAAATCATTATTCTTGTGTAAGACGGACTACTCTACCACGAACTGATGTGATTTGTTTTCTATCACCACCTCTCATGGATAAAAATAATTATTTATTTAATATTTATATATGATATTTATGATATGATTATACCATTATAATTATAATACCTCATCTACCATATTACCTCCCAACCTGTTGGAAAACAATTATGTTGCTCGTGTATATGGAAGACTACCATGCCACGAGCCGATGTGATGGGTTTTTCATTTTTGTTTTAATTGTATAGTAATTATGATATATTAAATAAATATTTATTATATTTAAAACATAATTGAACTTATTTAATTATTATAATTTCTTACTTTCTATTCTGTGGGGGATATGATAACATTATTCGTGTTTGTGGTGGACTACCGCTTTATAAAGCGGTGTGATTATTTTTTCAGTAACACATTTCATGGAAGGTGATAAGGGGGAATTTAATGAATATATGTGATATATATGAAATCATAAAGACTATGTAAATGTTAATTATTATTTATCTTCCTTTCATTCCATTCGTCAAGAAAACGGAAACAATGTTAATGCCTACGTACGACCTATCATCTCCATGAATAGTAAACTTCATTTTCTATCTCTAACATTTATGGATTACTGTAAATAAATATATAATAAATATATATGATATTTATATCATTTTTAAAAATCTATATATTATGGAACCATGATCAAATTAAGTGAACTAAAAAGAAAAAATACCAACATAAATAAAAAACAAAGCAGTTATTGCTAGAAACATTATTTTAACAAGGAATTGATAATAAATGGATAGTGAAAGGTCATAAACAAATTGTAATGACTTGGAGTTTACAAATTATATTTTTATCTTGAAATAAATTAGTGTTATAATATGTTATATAGTATTATACACATAAAGAAACTGATAAAAAAAATCATTAATAAACACTATTACATTAATCTGCAATGAATCCAATTAAAATTACAAACATTAAAAATAAAAAATATAAAAAATATAAAATATAAAATTTGAAAATATAGATCACCCAAATCTACTAGAATCATCAACCCCACAACCAACACTAAAGAAACAAGGTAAGATATTAGTAAATCAATCAACATATTCGAAAAGGGAAATATAGAACATTGAGATGAATTGAGTTGGATATTGAATGAAAGAACAGAGTGTTATATATAGGAGGCAATGTGACCAATATAATTGTAATGTGACAATTTTAATAGTAACTTAACTTTTGGGTATATTAACTTGACCATTGGGAATAGTAACTTGACCATTGGGAATAGTAACCTAACCATTGGAATAGTAATTTTATCCAAAAATATTAAATTATGGTATAAATAAATTTTATCTTGATTAATTTGTTTGAATATAAATTTTATAATTTTAAAAAATAAAAAACATAATTAAAAAACTCAAAGAAAATATAAGTACTTTTTTAATAAACTATATTTTATAGTATTTTGTAAAAATCATTGTTTTTAAATTAAAAAATAAAATTACCTATTTTATAAATTTATTTTGATAAAATGAATATAATTTTTGGAATCATCACTTAAAAAATTTCTAAGAGTGATTATTTGGTAATTTTCTGAAATACATCATTTTTCAGGTGAATAGTAAAAGAACAAATTTTCACATAACCAGTGTATCTTAAATTACATCATTCATGATGTAATAATTACATAATACTTTATATAACTTAAGTTTTGGAAATAATATATTTTATTTCATAAATTAGTCATTAAAACATGATACACTTAATTTACAAACCTAAAAAGTAATTTCTAAAGCCTAAAAATCTAAAGTATTATATTAAAATGTTATTTTTTCATTTTTTTCACCTTTCCTTTTGATTAAACTAATTAAATAGAATTATAAAGTTGAACAAATACATAAAATCATGTTATTTAATTCAAATAAGGTTTATAATTTCAAAAAAATCACTATTACAAGGTTTAACGTGGATATAATATTTTATTCATTATTTTATTTTAAAAATACTTCTCTCCTCAAGTATAAATTACCCCTATCCCTTCCCTTAAAAACCACACCTCCCATCCATTAAAAATCCCAATATCTTACCAAAACTACCATATCAATCCCCTTATAATGCATAGATAAATTCTAGATCATTCCAAATCCAATCACCAAGGGAGTTATAGTGTCGTATAAGAAAAGTTACACTAAGGAGAGAGTAAGTATCTATTAACTCTTCCCTATTTCATTCTTATCTTTCTCCTTTTTACCAATTCCTTTATAAATAATGTAATTTAAAATTAATTATTAAGTAATTTGAAATTATATTAATGATAATAACTTACTTTAACTATCATATTTATGAAAAATATAAATGTCATACTTCCATTTCTCGCCCTTTTGACAACATCCCATTAAATGTCAGTTAACCACCTACGGATAAATTACCAATAAAATTTTTATAACCACCTTCATGTATGGTTATTATTAATTATATATAATATATAAATAAGTAATTATGTGTATTATATGCTTCTTGAATTAATTTACTTTTCTATAAATGACTTTGAACGAAAATAGAGAATTCAATGCGGAATAGAATTTTTTTAAGAAAAACATGATATAAAAAATCATTAATTTAATCAAAATAAATTAAGAAATATAATTCAATGGTTAAAATTGATAAATATTTTTGTTAATTCTATAATAATCTTTATTTCAATGTTTTAATAAATCTATGTTTATTATTCTGAAGGTGGAAAAGCGATGAAATAAGGTGGGAATTAAGGAAAGGCAATTCTCAAACCCAACTCTTTTTCAATGGGTTATCCCTATTTCATGAATTATTTGGTATAAATATTTCTATAATGTTCCTTAAATATAACTTCATTATTATTACCTTTTATTTTAAGGGATATTCATGTTTCTAAACTGAATTTATGACAAATACAATGATTTTTCAAAAGAACTTTTCTTTCTAAAACACATCCTCAATCCCCTTGAGTTATCTATTCTTCGCTCAAGAATGATTATTCTTATACCATTTTTTTACCATTTTTCATTTAATAAACCCAAATTTATTCATGAAACCATTATTGATTAAATCCTTACGAAAACCATTCTTTTCCATGGATTAATTTAGGACTATGATTGTAATATGTTCTTTGTGGCATGCATGATTATGTAAATGTTATGATGTGACCAGTGGGCCCAAAATTAATTTTTCTGTAATACATAGTGTAATGTAATGTATCTCATGAGAAGATTTGTTTTATATGTGAACATGATGCTATATTTTTTTACAATGATAATGTTATGAGTATTCACATTTGTTATCTCTGAACATGATGCTTTCTTTCTTCACAACTATGTGTGGTATTTGACCACTGTGACGTGATGTTTAATTTTTATACATTCCTCCATTCCATGCATTTATCACATGTTTCCATCATTATTTTGATGATGATCATATGTTTTATGATATGATTATGACGATGAGGATTATGCTCACCCATGTTATATTAATTCATGTCCCTTATTAATCCTCTTAATGGACTTTTAGCTCATCAATTTCTTTAATGTATATCCTCGGGTGACTAATTTTTATAAGGAGAACATGAGGGCCACTAAGAATATAAAGAAGATGGAATTAAATAATTTTTATGTTTTATTATGTAAAAGTTATATATGAGACTAATTTTATTACGATACTAAACCTTTGGATACCAAATTTGTAACTCTATTATGATTTTTATATTTAAAATGATGTAATAGTCAAGTAAGAATATGTAGGGTCACTGTAATTGGTATTAGTGTGAGTCATAATTAGTTTATGAATTATGAAATGTTAGTTTAAACCATTAGGATAAGTATAATTATATATAAACATACAAGAATATTTGTTTTATAAAAATCATAAACATAGGGATCCCATTAGATATTAATTTAGATTTAATTATGAAAAGGAATAAAATATTTATTAATTATTGAATTGTGTTTTGTACAACTCTTTTATATTTTATAAAATGGTGGGAACATGGTGAAACCTGGAAAACAACCCATGTGGGGGACAATGCATTGACTGTCTAAACAATATCCCCAATGACATGGGAGGTGGAGTTAAAAACCTTATTGAAATAATTACCCAATTATAGCAGGCTTTGAATAATATCTTAAACCATGTGGAACATCCGCCTTCACCCAATGAGGATCAAATAGCCATTGATTACATTATGTTAAAATGATCACTAATGTTTAGTGTAACTTCTGATCTACATGTCATAGAATAATGGGTTAACTCAATAGAGAAGATATTTTATATGATCCATTGTTTTGATAAGGAGAATTTTATTATGGTCATTTATCATTTAGATGGAGAAGCCAACCAATGGTGGGAGTTGATAAAAAAAACAAGAAAAAGGATGAAATGGATTAGATAAAGTGGGAAAAATTTAATAAAATATTTATTACTATGTTTTTCCCTCAAACTCTTCAAAAACATTTGGAAAATAAATTCATATAGATGAAGTAAAAGGAAGGAAAATATATAACAACTTGCAAGGAAAACATCACAAGGTTTGAAAGATACACATCAAGTTTTTTTATCAACAATGATATAAAAATAGGTAGATTCTTTTGTGGTTTAAAAAAACTCCTTCGAAAGGATCTATATATCCATGACTTTGGGAGTTATGAAGAAGTTGTTCGATGTGATCCCAATATAGAGATGGAGTTCAAGGACTGGTACCATGGTTATAAATATAAGAAGATAAGAATTGAGTTTCATGCTAGTGGGTTAAATGAAAAAGGAGGAAAGAGGATTAAACTACCCACATGTCAAAAATGTGGGAGGAAGCATCATCATAATTACCTTAAAAGACTAGGAAATTCTTAAAGTGTGGGAGATAAGCCCACAAAACTCATGAATGTTAAAGAGAAATGAAGAATCCGGCCAACATGATATAGGAAAATAAAGAACCTCATAATGAACCACACATGGTTCAATGCTTAGACTATAGGGACAAGGATGTTATGAAAGCCAATGTACCAATCCATGGGTACTTGAGGGTAAACAACATCAGCAACCACCAAATACAAAGGTCAAAGGGAAAAGGTATGCCATCACTACTTCTAAAGTGAAGTGTGAAAATGAAGTTTTATAAGGTACACTTATTATTCAATCAAGAATGGAAAAAAATTATTTGATTCTAGTTCTATGAATTCTTTTATATATTTAAAGTTTTTTATAATTATTTAATCAAAGCCATGATGCCTTACAGTATATATATCTATAAAAACACCTAGTGGTGAAATCATTACAACCTAATTATTGGAATATTCTCTCATGACAATTTGTGGTAATATTCTTCCATTAAATCTCATAATACTTTCCATAGTGGAATTCATTGTAGTATTGGGCATGGATTATATCTCATTATATAGAGCAAAAATCACCTATTAGGAAAAAGAAATATCTTTTCATATTATAAACCATATCATGATCCTATACAAATGCAAGGAAGACCATGAATCTCTTTTGGAAAATTTTTCAATGGTGTGGGTGTCGATACCCTATAAAGAAGCATACCTGGCCCAAATGGGTCTATTGAACTAAAGAATGAAACTTGATGAAATTATCATTGTTAGGGAATACGCTAATATATTTCTTGAATAGTTACCTAGACATACCCCAGATCGTATGGTCAATTTATCAATAATGCTCATACCATGAGCTACTCCTATCTCAAAATTCCCTTAAAATATATCCCTAATTGAACTACAAGAGTTAAATAAGCATCTAAAAGATCACATGGACAAACCTTTCACACACCATAGTGTATCACCTTAGGGTGCGATAGTGATATTTTTAAAGAAATTGCATAGACCAATGTGGCTATGTATCGATTACTGGGAACTAAAAAAGATCACCATAAAGAAAAAATATTATCTTACAAGGATTGATGACTTGTTCATTAAAATATGAGGAGATCAGTACTTCTTTGAGGTGGATCTTCATTCTGGATATCATCAACTAAAGGTGAAGAAGGTAGATATTTTGAATAATGTTTTCTATATAAGGTATGGTCCCAATGAGTTCATATTGATTCCATACAGACTTATTAATTCCCAAAAAATCTTCATGGAGTTGATAAATAGAGTCTTTAGATATTACCTAGTATTTATCGATGATATTCTCATTTACTATGATCAATGAGGAACCTAAAGAGAATATGAGGATTGTGCTGGAAATATTAAGGAAGGAGAAGATGTATGCTAAGTTTAGAAAGTGTGACGTTTGGAAGTTGTAAGTCGCATTATTTGGGAATTTGATCATAAGTGATAGAATTTATATGGACCCTTAAAAGACAAAGGAAATATATGAATGGCCCAGACCCACTAGTTTCATGGAAATACATAGTTTTCTTATCTTAGCTGGGTACTACAAAAATTTTGTGAGAAATTTACCATGATTGTTTGTCCCACTAACTAAGTTAACATAGAAAGGGGTAAAGTATGTATGGATGGAAGAATATGAGGAAATATTTAATAATCTCAAGAAGAAGATAATCACTGCACCTGTACACACAATATAAATAAATAGAGAAGGTTTTGTGACATACAATTATGCTTTAAAAAAAGGCTTGGGTTGAGTACTCATGCATGATGACAATTTGATGGAATATGCCTAACAACAACTGAAGGTACATGAGTATAACTACCTCAATCATGATCTAGAGTTACCGCCTGTGATATTCACTCTAATGATTTGGAATCCCTACCTAAATGGTAAGAAGTGTGATATATATAATGATCACAAGAGTCTGAAATATATATTCACCCAAAATAATCTCAACATGCCACAAAGAAGATGGTTAGATCTAATCAACGACTACAATTTCTATATTCACTATCATCCAGGAAGGTAAAACAATGTCACTAATGCTCTAAGTAAAAAATAACTTACTAATCTATCCATGATACATATTGAGAAATATCTATTCTTCATGGTTATTCACAGGATGGATCTATAAATAATAATATTAAGGAATACATCCTACCTTGTACAAATGATTTCCCAAACATCTATTCAAGAGAAGATCAAAGAGACACAATGGTGTTTATCTTGATCTACAAAAGATAGTGAAAGTAGTAAAGCAGGTAATTTTCATGAGTTCCATATCTGTGATGATGGTGTGATTTGTTTTGGAATAAGGCTTTATGTTCCTTCATCCCCTGGGATAAAAAAGGAGCTATTGGATGACACACATAGCTCAACTTTCTCCATCCATCTTAGAGGTACCAAGATGTACTAGGTGATCTTTAAGAGCACATCTGGTGGGAAAACAACAAGAAGGAGATTGTGGAGTGCATCTCAAGGTGTTTGGTATGTGAGAAAGTTAAATTAGAGAGATAGAAGTCCAAAGTTATGATGAATAAAATTTTTATACCCACAATGAAATGGGGGAAAGTCACTATAGACTTTGTCACTGGTCTCCCAAATACATCCAAAGGAAATAATGCGATATGGGTTGTAGTGGATCAAATCACCATGACTGCCCACTTTATTGCTATTTTGGAGGATTTATCTCTTAAATAACTTTCCATGATATATGTTAAGGAAGTAGTGAGGCTTCATGGGGATCCAAATTTGATCTTCTCTGATCATTATCTATGTTTTACCTCTAAATTCAGGAGAAGTATTCAATGTTATTTAAATAATGAATTTAATTTAAGAATCAATTGTCACCCCTAACTTGTAGTCAATCTAAAAGGACAATGTAGTTTCTTGGGGATATGCTAAGAACCTAATAAATAAAATTCAAAGGAAGATGGGATCAATATCTCCCATTGGTTGAGTTCGCATATAAAAAAAATTTCTACTCAAGTATTCAAATGGAACCATATAAAGCTCTGTATGGAAAGCGATGTAGAACTACAATTTGATGGGATAGAGTTGGTTAATGAAATCTACATAGACCTGAACTTGTGCAAGAGATGACAGAAAAGGTTCAAGACATCCAACATCGTATAAAAGCGTCTTAGAGTCAGAAAAAGATCTATTCTTAAAACAATCGTTGGGACTTGGAGATCAATGTTGGATATAAATTTTTCCTTCAAATATCACCATGGAAGAGAGGCATGCGGTTATGAAAGAAAATAAATAGTATCCCAAGGTACATTCTCCCCTTTGAGATCCTTGATCACATATGAACAGTGGCCTATTGGATTTCACTTCCACTATGTATGGCTCATGTTCATGATGTGTTCCACATATCACTCCATAGGAAGTGCAATCCTGATCAATCACCTGTACTGAATCCAGAGGTGGTACCATTGGAGAATAACCTCTCATACAAAGAGCAGTCAGTGAAGATATTGTACCATAGAGGAAAAGTTCTAACCATGAGACCACTCACCTTATCTAAGTATTATAGAGGAACCATAAGTATAACGAGTCAACATGGGAAATAAAGGAAAGAATAAAAAAAGTACTCTTACCTATTCTAAATTGAGAAGAGGATTTAAAATTTTAGGGATGAAATTTTTAAAGGGGGGAGAATTGAATGACCTATAATTTATAAATGACATTTTTATATTTAAATAAATGAGTGATATAATATAATATATAGTATTATAAAAATAAAAAAACTGACAAAAATTCATTTCATTAATAAACACTATTACATTATTCATCAATGAAAAAAATTAAAATTCAAAACATTACCAATGGATAAAAAATATAAAATAGAAATACTAAATTGTTAAAATATGGATCTACCCAATCTTCTAGAATCCTCACCCCACTTCCAACATTATAGAAAAGAAACAAAATATTAGTAAACTAATAAACATCTTAGAAAATGGAAATATAGAACCATGAGAGTAATTTAGTTGAATATTGAATAAAATAATGGATTGGTATATATATATATAATGTAATGTGACTATTAGAATAGTAATGTGACCATTGGAATAGTAACGTGACCATTGGGAATAGTAAAATGACTGTTGGGAATAGTAACCAAAATGTTGGAACAGTAATTTAATGCAAAAAAAATAAATTGTGATATAAATAATATTTATCATGATTAATTTATGTAAATATAATTTATATAATTCCATAAAATAAATATCATGATTAAAAACTCAAATAAAATATAAGCACATTTTTAATAAACTGTATTTTAATGTTTTTTTTGAAAATCATTATTTTTAAATTAAAATTTAAAATTACCTATTTTGTGAATTTATTTTGATAAAATTAATATCATTTTTGAAATCATCCCATAAAAATTTTCAATGGGTGGTTATTTGGTAATTTTCTAAAATACTTCAATTTACAAGTGAATAGTAAAAATATAGTTTTTCACTTAACCGATGTATCTTAAATTACATCATTTATGATGTAATAATGAAATAATCCACTATATAACTTTAATTTCGGCCATGATATATTTTATTTCATAAATGTGCCATTAAAATTTGATAAATTCAATTTCCATACCTAAAAATTACTTTCTGAAGCCTAAAAATATTAAGTGTGACATTAAAATATTATTTTCCCATTTTTCCACATTTCCATTGGATTAAACTAATTAATTTGAATTATAATGTTAAAAAAGTCTTAAAATCCAGTTATTTAATTCAAATGTGGTTTATAATTTCCAAAAATCCCTAATATAAGGTTTACCTTGGATATAATATTTTATTCAATATTTTAATCAAAAAATACCCCTCTCCTGAAGTATAAATAACCACTCTCCCTTTCCCTTGGAAATCCACTCCTTCCACGCATTATAATTACCAATACACCTCTATACCATGCCCATTAGAACAATTAGATTCATTTTGAAGCAATCTAGCACTAATCTCGAAGGGAGTTATAGTTTCTTACAAGAGAAGCTACACTGAGGAGAGAGTAAGTCTCTATTAACTCTTCCCTCTTTTCTTGTAACATCACAGTTCAAGAATTCACCCAAAGGTGCCCTGTACCCGGTTGGTCACATGGCCTCCAGAGCATTTCCTCTAATGCCAGAGGTTGCTGAATAGCAGCGAGGGACATGGTTGTGGTGCTGGGGAAACTATGCCCTCATTGGCAGAGTAACACAATGGAAGTAAAACAGATAGCAATAGTGGAAGTAGTAATAATACCATACAATAGTAAATAACGAAAGACTGGGAGTAATAACAACTGAACTCACACATATATATATGATGCATAATATATATGTCTAGAAAAGTTTCCAAATAAGTCACAATTCTGGAATACAATGCTAAACCAAAGTACAAAGGAAAGCAAGTAAATATCTCCACAACAACAAAATCCTCAGCTTGGTCTCATTCTCCCTAGCTCCACAGTAATCATGTACCTGAAGTAGAATGTCGCTATCAGGTTTCTATACCTACAACAATATAATCTGTTTGGGCACAAAAGCATAACCCAAACAGGGTGTGAGACTAATCCCAGTAGGCAACCACTTAAAGATCCATGCCTAACAGTCAGTGAATATATGTGGCAATAAATAAACAAAATGAAGCAGTAAACAAGGAAGTACACATAGTAACAATCCTACAAATTCAATTGCATTCATTTTCATATAAAAAGTAAGTATCTAATCAAAAGTGGGTAACCCTATGGGAAGTACTCATAGCTTAACCCCTCTGGTTCAACCAAAAAAACATAAGCAACCCTATGGGAAGTACTCATAGTCTCAACCCTATGGTTCATCTTTTTCTAAGACTCTCAGAGGAAGCACTCATTGTTAATTACCCTTGTGGTCTCGTATCGGCAACTAATAGGAACTCTGAGGAATCACTGAATGTCCAATTCCCCCTATGGCCCATATCAAAAAAACTATAGACACTCGTAGGGGGAACAAGTTCTATCCCCCATATAGTCTCACAATGTAACAGTAAAACAAACCCTCTAGGGAAGCCTCGAGCTTCCATTCCCCCTATGGTCTACTACATCAGGTTCCCACATCCCTGTGTAAGTCAATAGTACACAAAAGATACATGCCAGCCAAAGTAAACCTCATGAACTACTTGGATAACAATCTACAACATATCATAGCATATAATATAACAATCACTCCATTTTAACAATACTAGGCATGGAAAGTAATCTTCAGCCTAATAGGCAAGGCTAGACCAAACGTTCAAAACAAGAAAACATGGAAAAAACCTCCATAGCATGGAAAAGTTAACCCTATTCATATAGAAATAACATATATCCAAACAAACAAGGCATAACAAGAAATAACAGTGCTGAAAACCATAAACACACAATACCCTGAATGAGGGTATTGGGCACTTTTCCACATAAAAATCAAAGACTACCTACGAAAAGGCACAAACCACCTACCTCGTCATTGTGAGATCAATAAACATGAATCTCAGGCATTGAATCTCCCTAGAAACCCATAGATATAAAAAAAATTAAAAAAATTCAACCGATTATAACTCGCGAAAGAAGAGAATTCATGAAATGAGGTTCTAGAAGAAGGGAGAACTCATCGATGCGATTCCAACTCAACCAACAGAGTTTAGATCATAGAACGGATGGAGAGTCAATGGATCAGTGAAGATCTGGTGGTCTCGTTTTCTCCCAGATGAGATAGGTTGAGAAAAGATGGTTTTTTCTTTTAGACATGACCCCGGTCTGTTTAATGAAATAAAAAGAAAATACACAGCATGTTCTTTAAAAGTATATGGTGTGTACTTGCCTTTTCTAGCCTCTTCATTAGGTGGTCTCTTAGAAAACACACACAACCATGTACAAGGCTATTACATGTCCAGTACAAGGGCACCCACAACAATCAGTTACATGGCATGTACTTATATATACATGGAATTTACTCCTGATATTTCTAGAAACTCACATTTTTCTCAAAGACAACTAGAAAACAATGACATACCTAAAAATAATATTTGGGTTCTGTAATGGCCAGAACCTCAAGACCCATTACTATTCCAAATTCTTGATCCTAAGGGTGGTGTCTCGATGGTTGCAACTGATCAGTGTGTGACCGATCGGCGTCCGAACGATCGAGGTGCGACCGATCGGTGTGAGACCGATTGGCGTGCGACAGATTGGCGTGCGACCGATCCGCGTGCGACCGATCGGTGTGCGACCGATCGGCATGCGACCGATTAGCATGCGACCGATCAGTGTGCGACCAATCGGCGTGCGAACGATCATCATGCAACCGATCGGCATGTGACCAATCGGTGTGCGACTGATCTGCATGCGACTGATCGGCGTGCGACCGATCAGCGTTCGACCGATTGGTGGGACACGACCGGTGTGACCAATCGGTACGACCGATCGGTGTGACCAATCGGTGTGTGGCACGATCTGTTCCACCCATCCTTTTCGGGTCTTCCTTCTGAAGTTTCTCTCATAACACCACTTTTAGTCCTTTTTAACCTGTTTATAAGTGGTTCAAGGCCGTTATTAATCTCTTAATCAATGTTTAAATTCATAAGAGTGGGGAGACCCTCAATAGACCCAGCTAGTGTCCGCGTAATGTGCCCCTCTGTTTATATAAAATCCTTAAAGTGACATATGTTACCTCTTTTCCAATATGAATCATTAAATAACAATTAATCCCATCCTGTGTAACCACCCAACTGCATGGTGAAACCACGATCTGACTTTAAAGTCGTTCACCCTTGGAGTCCCCGACGATCCTCCCTAGCAAGTTGTGCATCCCCAATTCATGGCGCATAGAGAAGAACATTGATCCTTGATTAACCAAGCAGGGTTTTTCCTTCATCCTTATCTTTAATGTGTATCAGGCGGGGTGGGCATGATTTTGTTTTGTGGGGATTGAAGAAACCAAATCATAACAAAGATAATAAATTTAATGTTAAAGGATGATGGGGTGAATTTGACGTTTCTGGTGTATTCTTTTGTGTTTCTATGTGATTGTGAACCATTTGGTCTTATTCTTGCTGAAAATCATGTCTGATAGTGGTCTTTCCTTGTGCACTAATGAACCTTTGCCTTTAGTGATGATTTAATGACTGAAATCTGGAAATTGGTTAATCACTTAAACTTGGATGGTTGAATTGATGTTTAGTAAAACAAGAATCCCTGTGTGAACACCCCGGTTAACAAACAGAAAGAAGAACCTAATGATTGATGTTATTTAACTTGGAAGTTTCCTACAGTGTTTTGTTAGTAGGTGTGTTGTTTTTCAGGGTGCTTATGAGGTGACATGGATGGGGATGTGATCCTCTGTTGTTGTACAGTTGGTTGTGGTTCGGGAGCCGTGTGAGGCTGTATTTCAGGGCTTGGTTTGGTTCCAGTACTTTGAGGGATCTCATTGATCCCTTTATTGTTGTGATTTCACAAAAATAACCAGGTGTGAATGCTTAAATTGCTTTTGGGATTATTCTCTTTCTCCGGATTGTGGTTTTCCTGTTAGTTTCCCAGTAGTGTAGAATTTTCTTAAATGGGATCACTTGAACATGAAAAAAATAATGAGTTAAATGGGGAATTGGTTTTGGGAATGTGTTGTGGCTTGGCCATATGTATTGTACCTTTCTTTTATGAATGAATAGTAATAGGCTGTTTATGCTTAGGTTGGCTTTGGAAACCCTAGGTTGGGATGAGTGCTTGTTACATATACATATAATTTTAGTAATTATGTTTCTTATTCGTGCCCCACCCAAGTTGATCAATTAGTGCCGAACACTCCCATTTCATGGGGGAGGGTGTTTTTTCCAATACTCTTATGAGTGTCTTGTTATTAGATCCTTTTCTGCTCCCTTTCCCGAATAGCCCAAGACTCATCAGGTAGGCTGTGATGGCCTGAAGTCTATCATTAGCCCAAGAATCTTCGGGTAGGGTAGTGTGGTGGTTGGCCCAGGTGTTTGTGGGCAGGTTGTCTCCCAAGAATCTTCGGGATGAGGCCCAGGTGTCTTCGGGTGTGGTAGTAGTTGTTCGGGCCTAGGTGTTTGAGGGAATGGATAGGTATGGTTATTGTGGCCCAGGTGTCTATGGGTGGGATGGTTGTTGGGGCCCAGGTGTATGTGGGCGGGATGGCGGTTGCGGCCCATGTGTTTTGGGGAGGAATGTGTGGTTGTGGTCCAGGTGTGTGCGGGCGGGGTGTGGCAGTGGGACTACGGTGAGATTGGAGGGATTGGTTCAATGCGTAAGATGTCTTCAATAACCAGTGGGAAAGTGGCGCAGGGTAACCAAACATCGATGTGCTATTACTATACATTTCTACACTACCGTTATTTGGGGTGTGTGCCTTGGTGAGGTTTGGGTGGATAGTTTTCCTTGCTAGGTGCTTTGGTCGTCTCTTTTCTCACAGGGCATTAGAATTCCTACCCACTTCTGCATGAGAGTCTTTGGGTTTCCTTACTGAGTATACCTGTATGCTCACCCTATGTATATAAAACTGCTTTCAAGTTTCTAGGAGGACTTCAGGGATCGTGCGAGACTGTACTAGCTTGGACCTTGGGGCAGTTGCTATTGTCGTTTTCCTTTTTCTTGGTAATTTACCTTAGAAGTTCTTGTGTCATGTATCTCTTACTTTTGAACATGCATCTGGGAATGGTTTACATTCGACTCTACCTTTACTTTCAGCTTTGGTGTTGTTGGGGTTTCTATCTTATCCCCCGATCCTATTAAAATAAAAAGGGTATTTCCATCCATCTTGTGTGTGATTATTTACCCTTGGTGCTAGTCGCCACTCTGGGACCTATTGAAGGTGGGTCTCGGGGGGTCATTATCTATCCTTCAACTTAATAAAGGGTCTTGAAATCTGTTTTCCCTTCCCTTCTTTTAGTGAAGGCGAATCGTGATGGAATGGTATCAGAGGAGAGGTTGGTTGAGAGATAGGATGGTGTCTGGAGTTAGGCACAGTGAGGATTGCTTGAGATGGTAGGACAACAGTGTTGGGTGATCTTGGTGCGTGAAATGGGCCAGGGAAGACCGGCTAGGACATGAGATTTTAGGGCCCCCCCATGATCCGATGCAAGGACTCTGGACCTTCCGAACGACCAAGTGAGGCTACAATGATTACAGGGTAGATACCCTAGGGATGGTACATGCATCATAATGACTTGTTTTCTTGTGTTTCATGGGTATTTTGGGAATTTAAAATGAACAAGAAGTCAAAGAAAAATTTAAGAACAATATTCTACACTACTCGGGCTTAGGAATTCCTTATTTACCTTGCAGCTGTGGAACCAGGGAGACGACCACGAGTAGTGTGGATGGTTGAGGCCCCGGGGGTTTCTTTAGTTGATTGAAAGAGGGATGACTGAGAGGAGGATGATCAATGGCAGAAGACGCTTCGTGCCTTTCAGCGGAATACCCTCTGGAAGTACGAGGGTAGCGTCTCAGATATGAAGATGGAGAGCTAGCTCGAGGAGCTAGTGATAGCTTTCGGCTTGATTCGGGCTTCGATAGAGTACTGGATTCCTTTAGCCTTCAGCCAGATGCAGGGAGTAGTGTATCAGTGGTGGAAGGTTTATCTCGGGGAAAAGAAGGAGGCTGAGGTTGTGTGGGCTGACTTCGACAGGGAGTTCTGGGCGGAATTCCTCTCTTCCACGATGAAGGATGAAAAAAGGCAAGAAATTCTCTCCCTCTAGTAGGGGAGCATGTCAGTAAGAGATTTGGGGAACTAGTTCATGTATCTCCTTCGCTTTGCTCCGGACCTCTTTCCGGATGAGGAGTCTCAGGTGAGACGTTTGGAGGAGGCACTTCGACCTTCTCTTCAGTATGCTATTACTTTATTCACCTTACCGACCTACCTAGGGGTCCAGAAGAAAGCTGAAGTGGTAGAAAGGATGCACATGCTGGGAGGTGTATCGTGAGAGGGGATCCAGTTGGGCTCATCGAAGGGGAAGGTCGTCCGTAGCAGGCCTCCAACATCAGGACCCTCTAGGTTTCGACCAGCAGAAATCAGGACCCAGCTGTTTCAATTCCGATCCCCTGGTCCTCGCCCTTTTCTTTCAGGCCCAGGAACGAGGTGCATCATTTATGGGAGCCATGGACACCTTTAGAATCAGTGCCCGGACAGAGTGTAGTACAGTGGGAGTGGGCCAGTGCAGCACCCACCATAGCCGCATAAGTTTCTAGCAAGGCCCATTCAGCAACAGCAAGGAGCGCGAGCTCCCGCTCCTCCAAGGGCAGGCTTCGCAGGGGGAGGCTGACCTTAGGTAACTCCTTAGGGACCTCAACCAGGGCATTGTAGGGGAGTCAGCCGACAGCCGATAGGCAGAGGAGCTGGGCATGGCCAGTTTCATGCCACAGAGGCAGCAGTTCTAGCCGGGCCAGAAGTCGTTCGAGGTATGATCAGCTTGTTTAGTACTCTTGAATATGCCTTGTTTGATACAGGAGATTCACACTCCTTTGTTTCACCCAGTCTGGCCTATGTTCTTGGTTTATATGTCGAGAGAATTTCAGCGCCCTTGGTGCTGAGCATTCCAGTTGGAGGTCAGACTGACTTCTCTTATGTTTTCTAAGGGTGTAGACGGATGATAGGTCCACATCAGTCTATCAAGGATCTTCTACTATTTTAGATACATCCATACGATGTCATCCTAGGCATTGAATGGCTTTTCTCTGTATGTGCCATCATTGACTTCTTTCGAGGAAGGGTCATTTTTTCCGGTTTCGATGGTCAACGTGTAACTTTCATCGGTGAGCGGGGTTGCTAGAGAAGCAGCAGACGAGAGGAGCCCCTCTTTTTCCTGTTGTCTGAACTATTAGTGGAGTCGGTGGATGCAGAGATGGTGGAAGTCTCAGGGATCGTCAGTGAGTTCATGGACGTATTCTCTGAAGAGGTAGCAACTCTACCCGCTCGGCGTGATGTTGAGTTCGGGATAGACTTACAACCTAGTGCCCATCCGATTTTGATGGCTCCCTACCGGATGTCACCTTTTGAGTTGCGGGAGTTGGGGATACAAATTGATGATCTGATGAAAAAAGGTTTTGTTTGGCCAAGTGTGTCACCCTGGGGTGCTTCTGTCTTGTTTGAGAAGAAGGTGGATTGTGGTCCAAGACTGTGTATAGATTACAGGAGGCTGAATCAGGTGATGATCAAGAATCGCTACTCTCTCCCGGGGATAGACGATCTCTTTGATCAGCTGAGAGGAGCAGGTTGGTTCTCAAAGATTGACCTGCGATCGGGATATCACCAGTTGAGGGTGAATGAAGGTGACAACTCGAAGACTACCTTCATATGCAGATATGGGAACTTTGATTTTGTGGTCATTTCGTTCTCCGTTACAAATGCTCCAGCTTTGTTCATGGGGCTCATGAACTCTATCTTCTGGGAATACCTGGATCTGTTTTTAGACGTGTTTATTGATGACATGATGATTTACTAAAGATTAGAGTAGGATCTTGCTGAGCACCTGAGAACGTTTTTAGAGGTCCTCCGATAGCACCAACTGTAGGATCAAAATAATGATGTAGATGCTCAACATACAAGAGGGGGTGAATTGTACACTTTAATAAATTCCTTAGACAAGGAAAGATCTATGTTTAACAAAGTTAAACTAAGAAAATTCACAACACCTCTAACACCAATTAGATAATTGGAACAAGGTATGAAGTTACAAACTTCTAGTTCTATGTACATGCTTGAATCTGGAAAGTGATTCCGAAAACAGATTCTGGAAATATGGATCCAGAAATTGAAACTCTAAAGTTTACAATATGAGATTCTACCTTAATGTGTATAGAATCTAAATGAATTAGAGTACAAGTGTAAGGAAATACAAGAATGTTATGACTTCCTTGCAATATTAAATGCAGCAGAAAACAAGTAGTAAAACTACTAGTTACAAGATATAAGTCTTTTAACCCAAAGAAAAGGGTATCCAATAACCTTGGATAAAGGTCCCATGATTTATACATTCAAGAATGTCTGTCTTGCCCACACCAGGTTAAGCCCTCGATATGAAGCTCAGTGTCTCTGTCTTGATATCCCTGCAAGACCTCAACTTTAAGGTAGTTGGAACCTCTGTCTTCCTCAGCAAGGAAGTCCTCAAACTTCAAGGTAGTCGACACCTCTGTCTTCCTATCCCCGAAATCCCGTGAATGTAATCCCCAACATTCGGAGTCGTACGAAGCAATCTGAATGAGCAGTTCAGTACGCACAAATCATGAAAAGATTCTCTCTCTAGAAATCACCTTAACAGTGTGTGGTCTCTAGAGTGATCAACTTGTTTTTCAGTTGTGTTGAGCTCTTTCAAATGAGCTCCTATTTATAGGCTCAGTTGGAATGATCGGATCTCTCCTCCAACTGTCATATTTTCCTTGAATATCAGAGGGACCTGTACACATGTCACTAAACCAATGGTTAATTAGAAATAGAATGGATGACATCATTTTATAACAAAACATGTGTAACTAAAATCACGACATCATTTTATAATGAAACAAGTGTAAGCATAAGCAAAACTAGAATTAGTAATGTAAGTAAATAAAAGTTTGAAGTCTAACCAAAATGGAATTCAGAGTCTATGTTAAAAAATGTTCAGATTCTGTTTTATATGAATTCAGAACCTAAAATCTGTAGAAGTTAGGAGTTTGAATTTCTAAGGAAATTCAGAGTCTAGTTTCACTAGATTTCAGAATCTGAACTTGCAGAGTTTGAAGTCGAACTAGTAAAAGTTTTGAGTCAAACTTCATAAGAGTTCGGAGTTGAACTCATGAATGTTCGGATTCAAACTTTATAATAGTTCGGAGTCGAACATCATAAGAGTTCAGAGTCGAACTCATGAAAGTTCGGAGTCAAACTTCTTAAGAGTTCGGAGTCGAACTCATGAATGTTCGGAGTCGAACATCATAAGAGTTCGAAGTCGAACTCCTGAATGTTTGAAGTTGAACTTCATAAGAGTTCAGAGTCAAACTCATGAATGTTCGGAGTCGAACTTCATAAGAGTTCGGAGTCAAACTCATGAAATATCGGAGTCGACCTTTATAAGAGTTCGGAGTCGAACTCATTAAAGTTCAGAGTCGAGCTTCATAAGAGTTCGTAGTCGAACTCATGAAAGTTCGGAGTCGAACTTTATAAGAGTTCAGAGTCGAACTCATGAAAGTTCGTATCTAGAATTCGGAGTGGAACTTCATTAGATTTCACATCCAGAATTCGGAGTGGATCTTCATTACAGTTCACATCTAGAATTCGGATGCTAAAAACAAAATACTCCAATTCTTGACATTATATGATTCCGGGGTTTTGGGTATGAATCTGTTTTTTGTACTTAAGAAAAATATTGATATGTATAAGAAAATCTAGGTTAGGGTAAATTTCTTTAAATAAGGAAATTCTCCTTATAGAGGTAAAATATATATTTTCTTATGTATAAGGTGTTTGTGATTTTCAAAACAAGAAGAAATGGAAAAGTCATAAGGAAAACCATATTGACTCAACAATCTACCCCTTTTTTGAATGCACAAACATCCTTATAAAAAAGAATATAAAGATTTTGAAAATTTTCATTAGACTTTGAAATTAAAAATGATCTCCCTTTGTTCATGGATGAAAGTGAATACAACTAACTCGCTCTTAGGCATTGAAACTCTAAGGATTGTATTCTGAATTTCCAGAGTGGAGTTTTCGTTATCATGGAAATGAAAAACTTCACAGTGAGAAACTCCCCCTTACTTTAAGGATATCTTCACTTAGAAATTTTTCTTCATCATTTTAAATTTTTCCTTCTCCTCTTTTTAGTGATTCTTTTTACTTCTCCCCCTTAGGAGTAGTTCTCATTCCTTCTCCCCCTTTTTTATTTTCAAAAAGAATTGAAGGGAATGGAAAAAAAATATGGTACCTGAAACATTAGTATATAACAAGATACAACCAACTAAATTTTCATTAGAGTTGAGAAAAATTTACAGAGAAAGGCAAATACAACAAAATATCAGAGTGGATTTATTTGTCTTCCATTTCCTTTGGGATTAGCTTCTTTAATAATGTTTTGAGCTTCTTCAGGTCTCTTTCGTCTTCCTCAACTTTCCTCTCCAATGTTTTTGTATTTTCTTCTTGGGATTTCAAAGCTTCTGCCTGAGCCTCGATGGATGCTTTCTGCATCTTTATTAATTCATCTTGCTTTACTAGTCTATTATCAAGCTCAATCCGGAGATTTCTATCACTTATAAAATTTTGAGCCAGAGAGTTATCCTTATAATTTAGTTCCTTCACTTGTTGACTCCGAGAACTCTGCTCAATAATCATCTCATCTTGATGATTCTTAATCTTTTTATCCTCAGTGTCAAAATCATCTTTCACCTCATTCTGAAAATTATCATAGTCAGCCATGTATTCTTCAACTTTCTTAGACCACAAAGTTATTTTGCGGCAAGAATTTATATGAACATCATAATTGATAAGAAAACTTTTGTGGTCGACCTCAATTTTTATACACTTATCCATGATCATGGATAAGGAATCTGATTTCTGATTCATACTCTGTTAAAGCATCTGGCATCTGGAATCTATAGTTGGAAAAATTGGAATCGTGTCCACCAACTTCTTCAGATATTCAACCACAAAATCATGCCCATGAGCTGATGACTCCGAATCAGAAAATTTTCTTGGATATAGTTCTTCCTCAACCTGCATTAGCTTTCTTCTAGAAGTACCACCAACCTCTTTCTTTATGATGACATCTTTTATAGGTGTCTTTATGAGAGATTTCTTCCCCTTGTCAGCTTTCGGAATTGGTTCCTCATTGAGATATTCTTCCTTGGATTCAGAAACGTGAATAATCTGATCTTCATCTTGTTTCTCCTTTTCTACTCCTTCCTCTTGAAAATACTTCTCATAGGATTCTTCCTCATCATACCAAACATTTTCTCCTTCTTGCTGTTTCTTATCATCATCCTTACTATCTCCCTCAACTCCCTTTCCTGGAGTTACTAATTTTTTAGATTCTACCTTATCTTGATAATCCTCTACTTGCTTGATCGAGGAATCCAAATCTTCACTCCCCTCTTCTTCTTCTTCTTCTTATTCAACCTCTTCCTCTACATCTTCCCCAACTGCTTGTTTTTCTAATTCATCAACATCATCTTTAACCTTATACTTTTCCAAAGTTATATTGTTCTTAGCTGGAGTTTCTGGTAATGAAGGTTGTGTAAGGAAAGTTTCCGGAACCAGAATCTGCTCAGAAGCTATTTTAGTATCTATCAAAAGAGATTTCACCAGTTCAGCTTCAGATAACTTCTTTTTCATCTTCTTTTATTTTTCATGCTTTTCTAACTCATCTGCAGCTTTATCTTTTAAGGCCTTAGCATCTGCAGGGTCCAATCTGAACTGTCGATCCCCTTATTTCCTCTTCCCCTTGTCTTCCCTCCACTTGGATGACACTTCATATGTATATGTTTTCAGCTTCTTTGGATTGGGTGGAGCAGACTGAGTTTCCTTATACTTGGGATTTTCTTCATCAGCAGCCACTTCCTTAAGCTTTCGCTTCTTCCTTGCCTTTTTGGATAGTTCTGATGTATGTGTATCTTTCTGAGCTTCCTCAACCTCTTCCATAGATAGAGGGTAGAATTTCTGGATTCACTAGAAAACCCCATCTTCATCCTCTTCAATGTTTCATCACTTACCAGCATAAGCTTACAATTCTAGACTTTTGATTTGCATGCAACCGTGAAGGATTCTAAGCACTGGACTATCAGCTTAGATAGTAAGGCAGGGTACATAATTATTTGAGCTCTCAAGTTCCCTTCTTTGATGTTATTGATCATAATAAAGTCATGCCTCATCAAATTTATCTTTCTTAGATTTACCAAGAAATCTAAGACATAGATATCACTTTTCTTCAGATTATCCTTGTCGCCTCTTCTTGGTACGAGAAAACCTTGTACCCAGAGCTGTAGAATCTTGTTGGTCGGAGTGAGATGAGCAATATTAGTAGTCTTATCATCCTTATGTCCATTACATTTTAAAGAGTTCTCCTTGTTGAAACTTCCTTTATCATCTGGAAGCTTATGTGAGAAAAACTCAGCTTCCCTTCATAGGATAAACCAACCAAGCTCGCGGCCTTGGTGTAAGATAACTTGTAATTCTTCCCATAAAAAATGAATGAAATCCAGTCTCTGCCACCTTCCATCTGGAAGGAAACAGACTCATAGAACTCGATCAGCAAATCGGTGTAAATCGGATCCTGTTTCTATGACTTGTACAAGCATAAATCTTCCCAACTATTCAATATGATATTCTTAGTTATAATAAAATCAAGCTTGTAAAAATCTGGATGCACCAACCTTTCCCTGAAGACTAACCATTTTGAGATTGGATTTCTAGTTGGCATATATTGAGATGTTGCTTCTACAGACATTCGGAACAGAGAGATATAAAAGATTCGGAATGGCATTGAAAAGATCGGAACGGTCCTTAAGTAGAGGTACAGGGCTTCGAGACGCGAGAGCTTGAAAAACCCAATATGGGACGACTTTGAGGGTCCCCTTCATATAGGATATGGAGATGACCTTTGGTATTCCAAAAACCATCTAACGGTTGAAAAAACATTTGATATGATCTGACGGTTGAGAACATTCCCCCAAGGAAACTTGACTCCGATCTTTTGAGGTTTTTAAGAAAAATATTCAGATTTAAGGAAAACTAGAATACCAATAATTTTAAAACTCATAGGAAAATACCAGCAAGCAAAATATTATTTTGAAAATTTAAATAAGGAAATCATAACATTCAGATTGGCTAGAAATATTGTTCGTAATTCTTAATATTCTTCTTGAACAAATGAATTTAAAAACAAAAAAATTCATTATGAGAAAAAAAATCCTCATTATGAAAGTTCATTACGAAAATTTCTCATTACAAAAGTTCCAGTATGAAAAATATCATTAAAAAAGTTCTAGTACGAAAATCTTATAACAAAAGTTTGAGCACGAAGAATCTCATTACAAAAGTTCCAATATGAAAATCTCATTACGAAAGTTCCAGTACAAAAAATGTCATTATGAAAATTCCATTATGAAAATTCATTATGAAAATTCTCATTATAGAAAATTCATTACGAGAATCTCATTACGGAAAGATCAGTATGAAAAATTCTCATTACGGAAAGTTCAGTATAAAAATTCTCATTACGGATAGTTCAGTATCAAAATTATTCATTCCGAGAATTTCCATTCCAAGAACTTCCATTCCGAGAATTTCCATTCTGGAAATTTCTATTTCGAGAATTCCAAAAACTTGTTATGAAAAATTTTAGTTGCAAATTTTTTTTTAAAAAAAATGTCAACAAAAATTTTCGTTAAACCAGTACACAAATGTACTCCCCCTATGAAAAAAAGTTTATTACTATAAAGAGAATTGTTCAACATGAAGTTAATGAAGAAGGATTACCTCACATTTATCATTCCTAACTTCTATTTAATGTATTCACATATATCAGAGGTTAAATATTTTGTGAATATATCAGCAAGTGGATCTTGCGTTTCGATAAACTAAAAAAAGATATCTCATTTGAGTGTGTGATCCCTAAGAAAGTGATGTCTAATATCTATGTGCGTTTCACGTGAGTGATGTGCAGGGTTTTTACTAAGGGAAATGGCACTTGTGTTATCACACAAAATTTGAGTCTTAGTAAAACTCAAGCCATAGTCTGTGAGTGTGTGATGCATCCACAACACTTCATCACAACAACTTCCAGCTGCTACATATTCTGCTTCAGTAGTGGAGAGAGCTACTGAGTGTTACTTCTTGCATGACCAAGAAACTAACGAATCTCTTAAGAAATGACAAGTTCCAGATGTACTCTTTCTATCCATTCTACATCCACCAAAGTGAGCATCTGAAAATCTTTTTAAAACAAAATCATTTCCAGAAGTATAAAATAATCCTATATCCATGGTTCCCTTTAAGTAGCGAAAAATTCTTTTTTCCACCTTTAAGTGAGATTCCATAGGATTGGATTGATATCTCGCAAATAAGCATATTGAAAACATCATGTATGGTCGACTAGCTATCATGTATAGTAGGCTTCCTATCATACCTCTAAAAGATGTTTGGTCTACTGGTTTCTCATCTTCATCAAGATCTAAAGAGTTTGAGGTACCGATGGGAGTACTTATACTCTTATTATTGTCATATCCATACTTTTTAAGAAGATATTTAATATACTTATGTTGAGATATATAGGTTCCTTCTTGTTTTTGAGAAATCTGAAACCAAGGAAAAATGTTAACTCACCCATCATACTCATTTCAAACTCAGATTTCATTAGACTTGCAAAGGAGTCAGTTAAAGATTGCTGAGTTGAACCAAATATGATATCATCAACATAAAGTTGAACTATCAAAACATTTTTCTTATACTTTTTTATAAAAGGGTTGGATCTTTATTTCCATTAACATTATTATTTTGAAGCAAAAATCATGTTAGTCTATAATTCTAGGCTCGTGGGGCTTGTTTAAGGCCATACAAAGCTTTAGTAAGTCTAAAAACATGATCAGGATGCTTTGTATCTTCAAAGTCAGGAGGTTGTTCAACAAAAACTTCCTATTGAACATAACCTTTAAGAAAAGCACATTTTACATCCATTTGAAAAAGTTTAAAATTTAAGAATGCCGTAAAGCCAAGTAAGATACGAATAGATTCATGTCTAGCTACTGAAGCATAGGTTTCTTCATAGTTTATTCCCTCTTGTTGATTATAGCCTTTAGCAACTAGTCTAGCTTTATTTCTTACAATGACTTCATTTTCGTCGCACTTGTTTCTGAAGACCCACTTTACTCCAATAACAGAAGTTTTTTTAGGACTTTCAACCAAGGTCCAGACTTTATTCCTTTCAAATTCATTTAGTTAATCTTGCATGGCTTTGATCCAATCATCATCACCTAAAGCTTTATCAATGATTTTTGGTTCTAATTGGGAACTGAATGCTATATGTTCTACTTCATTTCTTAAGGAACTTCTAGTCCTTATAGGTTGATTTACATCACCAATGATACTATCACTGGGATGATTCTTAAGAAACGACTGATTTGGGTTTTGTAAAACCTGTTCATCAACATAGGGTAGAAATTCTTCTAGGGTAAATGTCTCAGAAGTATCTTCTTGAACATTTTCCTAATCAGAAGGATCTTCTAACAAAGGTTGATAATCACTTTTTCAAAACACATCTGAAGATGTAGGTTGGGATGGTTTATAAACAAAAGGATCAGATTCATCAAATTTTACATGCACTGTTTCCTCAACAGTACAAGTGTATTTATTGAAAACTCTATAAGCCTTAGAAGTTGTGGAGTAGCCTGAGAAAATTCTTTCATCAGATTTTGGTGCAAAATTTTTATAGATTATCTTTAGTATTCAACATGAAGACCTTGCAACCAAAAACCATGAATTAGGAAAGTCTAGGTTTTCTACCATTCCATAACTCATAAGGAGTTTTATTATGAAAAGGTCTAATCAAAACTCGATTTATAGTATAATAAGTAGTACTTACAGCTTCAACCCAAAAATATATAGCTATAGAATATTCTCTCAACATGGTTCTAGTTATCTCTTGAAGAATTCAATTTCTTCTTTCAACTACACCATTGTATTGAGGAGTTCTAGGTGCTGAAAAGTTGTGAGTAACACTTTATCTACTACAAAAAGTTTCAAAATCAGAATTTTGAAATTCTCCTCCATGATCACTATGAATAGTTTTCAGTGGAAGTTTTTTCTCATTTTTAACTTGGGCCTTAAAAATTTTTAAATAAGAAAAAGCTGCAGACATCTTTGCTAGAAAATAAACCCATGTAAATCTAGTGTAATCATCAACTATAAAAAACACATAGAATTTGCCTCCAATTCTTCCATTTTTTGTTGGAACATAAAGATCCATGTGCACCAACTATAATGCATTAGTTTTTGAGACTTCACTAATTGATTTAAAACTATATTTATGTTTCTTTCCATATTGACAAGGATTACAAACTTTAGAATAATCGAATCTAAGCTCAGGTAGATCCTTAACTAGTTTCTTCTTAGAGAGTTTACATAAGTTCCTAAGATTATAGTGACCCAATATTCTATGCCATAACCAAGAATGATCTTCCATTACACTTACGAAAGGTAAATCATAGCTCCTAAGGTCTTCTACGTTTAGTGTGTAAACATTCTCTTGCCTATTCGCTGAGAGAATAAACTCTTCCTTGTAATTGTGTACTAAGAACTTATCATTCCTAAAATTCACAAAGTAACCTTCATCACATAATTGACTTATGCTATTGAGGTTGTTCTTAAGACCCTTAACAAAAAAACCTTTGAAATTAGAGTTTATCCAAGAAGAACAATATTACCAATATCAACAATTTCTCCCTGAGCATTATCTCCGAAAGTTACTTTTCCTCCTTTCATCTTGATATTATTTTCAAAATATCTTTTGTTACCAGTCATGTGCCAGGAACATCCACTATCCATGTACCAAGTATTGTTGTTGGTACATCCTTTATTTTTCTGAAAATAAGAAAAGAATTAGACTTTCAGAATCCAAACTTGTTTGGATCCGAGATTTTCAGATAACAAAATTTTAGGAACCCACATCTTCTTAGAGAAATAATATTTATGAAAACCTAGAGATTGGGTTTTGTTTAAAGAGGAATTATTTGCCCAGTGACCACCACATTGACACTTGGTACAAAATGGGGAACTTTGTGGAACAAAGTATTTGTTACTAAAAGTTGGTTTTGCATGGGTATAACCAAACCCGGATTTTTTTCTTAAAGGTCTAATTTGTGAATACATTTTATCAATATTTTCTTTACCATCCGTAAAGTTTTGCAAACACTTCTTTAAGGAAAAAATTTCGGACTTGAGTTTTATAACCCAATTTTTATCTTCAAAATCATTAGATTTAGAACTAGAGCTAGGCTCAAAAACACTTTTCTTAGAAATTACTTTTTCTAGGTCTTTAGAAAGTTTATTCTTTTCAGAATTTACTTCCTTAAGATTTTTTGAAGTACTTATAAAATCCGCATTTTTTCTATTATGATATTTAGAAAGATCTGATATTTCTTTTGTAAGTATAGTATTCCTAGAGTTTTTCTTATCATGTTTTTTATTGAGTTTAGAATTTGAAATCTCAAGAAGTTCAGCAAACCTAGAAACATCTTCATAGGTAGGTAAAGTATTTTCTTCATCAGAAGAGGATTCTTCATCTGATGAATTATAAAATTTACTATCATTAAAATTTATGGAAACATTAGTCAATGATTCATCATTTCATACCTTATCCATGAAGCAATGATTGTTAATAATTAATCTGGCTATAATCCAAAGATTCTTATGTCCTGAAGATTAATAATCAGAAGATTCATCTGAAGAGTCACCACCACTGGCACTCCAGGTGTCATTAGCTTTCATAACATTCTTAGATTTGGCTTTATAATACTTCTTTCTATTTCTTTCAGAATGCCTCTCTTTCCTTTCTTTCTTTTTGAGAAAAGAAAAATCCGGTCTAATATGTCCAGATCTCTTTCATTCATAACAAGTAACTTCTCCATCTTTCCGTTCTTTTCATTCCTTTTTCTTATACATGGATTGGAAATTTCTCTGACCAACTATCTTGTTCATCCTTCAAGCAAGATTTGAAAACTCATTCTCTGAGACTTCACTATCACTAGATTCTTATTGGATAACAACCTTCTTAGACTTGGATCTAGTTACTCTCTCAGGAGTCTTAGATTTTAAATGATTTGATGTTGTTGTAAAAGCAACAGTACCATTTCCATTTTTCTTCTTGATGTTGTTAGCATCTCTCTTCATTATTATTTCATGTTGTACAAGAGTTCCAAATAGTTCATCTAAGGAAATTTGAGTGACCTTCCTATTTTCATCAATAGTTGATCTCTTTGATTCCCACTCATTGGGCATAATATCAATTATCTTATCCACAAGAGCTTCATCATCTAGACCTTTCTCTCCCATAGATTTTAAGCTATTTACGATTGTCATAAACCTCTGTTGTACTTTACAAATGGGTTCACCATAAGGAAAATTGAAACCATGATACTCATCTCTCAACATAACTCTTCTTTTCTCTATCACTTTAGATGTACCAAAATGAGTAACATCAAGTTTCTTCAACATACAGTTAGCTGTTTCACATGAAGAAATTTGGCTATATATATTCCTAGTCATTGAATAGAGTAGAGTATTGCGTACCTTGTAGTTTAATTGATAATCGTGCTTCTCCTGGTTTGTGAAAGCACTTACTTCCTTATCAAGAATTTTATAACCTCCAGTAAGCATAATGAAATTTTCTACTATAGTATTGATAACAAAAGTCTTCATTCGATCTCTCCAGTACTCATAATCATCGCCATAAAAAATTGGTGGTCTTGTAGGATTTAAATTGTCTATGGATCCAACATTCAAATCTACCATCTCTAAGAAAACATTGGCAACCAAACTTGTTAGTAGGAAATGTTCGTAATTACAAAGTTTGGAGTGAACTAGTTCGGAATGAACAAGTTTGGAATGAAACTATCTTTCTAAGAAAGGATGAAGAACAATGAAAAGGTGAGCATGAAAAACTTATATGTGAGTATAAGTATTTCAGACACCTTCTCTGATACCAATTGTAGGATCAAAATAATGATGTAGCTGCTCAACATACAAGAGGGGGGGGGGGTGAATTTTACACTTTAAAAAATTCCTTACACAAGGAAAGATCTACGTTTAACAAAGCTAAACTAAGAAAATTCACAACACCTCTGAAACTAATTGGAGAATTGGAATAAGGTATGAAGTTACAAACTTCTAGTTCTATGTACTTGCTTGAATCTGGAAAGTGATTCCGAAAACAGATTCTGGAAATATGGATCCGGAAATTAAAACTTAACTAATGTTTACAATATGAGATTCTACATTAAAGAGTATAGAATCTAAATGAATCAGAGTAAAAGTGTAAGGAAATACAATAATTTTATGCATTCCTTACAATATGAAATATAGCGGAAAACAATTAGTAAAACTACTAGTTATAAGATATAAGTCTTTTAACCCAAAGAGAAGGGTATCCAATAACCTTGGATAAAGGTCCCTTGATTTATAATTTCAAGCAAGTTAGTCTTACCCACACCAGGGTAAGCCCTCGATACGAAGATCGGTGTCTCTGTCTTGATATCTCCGCAAGCCCTCAACTTCAAGGTAGCTGGAACCTCTGTCTTCCTCAGCAAGGAAGTCCTCGAACTTCAAGTTATTTGGCACCTCTGTCTTCCTATCCCCGGAAGACCTCAAATTTAATCACCAACATTCGGAGTTGCACAAAACAATCTGAACGAGCAGTTTAGTATGCACAAAGAATGAAAAGCTTCTCTCTCTAGAAATCACCTTAACAGCGTGTGGTCTCTAGAGTGATCAACTTGTTTTTCAGTTGTGTTGAGATCTTTCAAATGATCTCTTATTTATAGGCTCAGTTGGAATGATTGGCTCCCTCCTCCAATGGTCATATTTTCCTTGAATATTAGAGGGACCTGTACACATGTCACTAAACCAACGGTTAATTAGAAACAGAATGGACGTCATCGTTTTATAACAAAACATGTGTAACTGAAACACGACATCATTTTATAATGAAACAAGTGTAAGAATAAGAAAAACTAGAATTCGGAATGTAAGTAAATAAAAGTTTGAAGTCTAACAAAAATGGAATTTGGAGTATATGTTAAAAAATGCTTGGATTCTGTTTTATAGGAATTCGGAACCTGAAGTCTGTAGATGTCTGTAGTCTGAATTTCTAAGGAAATTCGGAGTCTGGTTTCACCAGATTTCTGAATCTGAGCTTGCAGAGTTCGAAGTCGAACTAGTAGAAGTTCGGAGTCGAACTTTATAAGAGTTCCAAGTCGAACTCCAGAAAGTTCAGAGTCAAAATTAATAAGAATTCCAAGTCAAACTCAGGAAAGTTCGGAGTCAGACTTTATAAGAGCTCGGAGTCGAGCTCATGAAATTTCAGAGTCAAACTACTTAAGAGTTCGGAGTCGAACACATGAAATTTAGGAGTCAAACTTCATAATATTTTGGAGTCGAACTCATGAAATTTCAGAGTCGAACTTCATAAGAGTACGGAGTCAAACTCATGAAAGATCGGAGTCGAACTTCATAAGAGTTCGGAGTCAAACTCATGAATGTTCAGAGTTGAGCTTCATAAGAGTTCGGAGTCGAACTCATGAAAGTTCGGAGTTGAACTTCCTAAGAGTTTGGAGTCGAACTCATGAAAGTTCTTATCCAGAATTCAGAGTGGAACTTCATTATAGTTCACATCCATAATTCCGAGTGGAACTTCATTACAGTTCACATCCAGAATTAGGATCCTAAAAACAGAATACTTCAATTGTTGACATTATATGATTTTGGGGTTTTCGGTATGAATCTGGTTTTTGTACTTAAGAAAAATATTGATATGTATATGAATATCTTGGTTAGGGTAAATTTTCTTAAAGAAGAAAATTTTCCTTATGGAGGTAAAATATATATTTTCTTAAGTATAAGGTATTTGTGATTTTCAAAACAAGAATGAATGGAAAATTCATAAGGAAAACCATATTGACTCAACACCAACTCTATGGAAATTTGTCCAAGTGCATGTTCTGAATGCGAGAAATTCACTTCCTTGGGAATGTGGTGTCCGAGCAGGGAATAGCAGTGGATCCATCGAAGGTTTAGGCGGTTTTTTCTTAGGCAGCGCCCAAGAATGTGGCAGAAGTTCATAGTTTACTTGGACTAGCTGGATACTATCAGAGGTTCATGTCCAAATTCTACCTAGTTGTGGCATCCTTGACATCCTTGACCAAGAAGAACCAGACTTTCATGTGGAATGGGCAGAGAAAAGAAGCCTTCAGCTATCTGAATGAGAAGTTGGTGAGTGCCACAGTGCTGAGGTTGCCAGAAGAAGGGGCAGCGTATGAGGTGTTCTGTGATGCTTCAGGGAAAGGCCTCAAATGTGTGTTGGTGCAACAATAAGGGGTGATCTCTTATGGGTTTAGGCAGTTACATCCCCATGAGTGTAATTATTCCACCCATGACCTTGAGCTTACGGCGGTCATTTTGGCACTAAAGCTGTGGCGGCATTACCTCACCGGGGAGTTCTTCGTGGTCTTCACCGATCAAAAAAGATTGAAGTATATATTCTCCCAATGGGACCCAAACTCGCGGCAGTGTAGGTGGGTGGAGTTCCTTCAGTACTACGACTTCAATATTTTCTACACCTCAAGAAAGGGGAATGTGGCGGCCAATGCCTTGAGCAGGAAGTCGCAGAAGGATGCGGTTCGAGAGTCGGTAGATGCTTGGAAGGCGATGGAGGAGTTAGCTGCCCTGCACCTGGATGTGAGGATGGATAATGGTAGAGTTTTCCTTTATCATATGACAGTGCATTCTTATCTACTACGACATGTGGAGGAGTCTCAATGGGGAGACTCAGAAAGTGAAGTGATGCGTGACTGGGTTAACCAAGGTGATGATTTGGAAGGGTTGGTGGAGGATGGTCAGAACCGGATTCTTTTCCGAGGGAAGTTGTTTGTCCCAGAGGAGATGTGCGGAAGGGTTCTTGGTGAGTTCCAAAACTCACCCCTAGCAGTGCACCCAGGAGTTTCCAAGATGTACTGGGGCTCGAGGGGTTAATTCTGGTGGCTTGGGGTAAAGCAGGTGGTGGTAGAGTTCGCGACAAGGTGCCTAGTGTGTCATCAGGTGAAGGTTGAACACCATGTTCCATGCAGCTTGTTACAGCCTTTGGATGTCCCCAAATGGAAGTGGGATGACATCTCGATGGATTTATTCATAGTTCTACCAAAGTTTCAAGGGGGATGCGATGCTATCTGGGTACTGGTAGACCGGTTGATGAAATTGGCTCACTTTCTGGTGATCAAGGAATCAAGAAAAGTTTATTAGTTAGCACCGAGGTATGTGGATGAGGTGGTTTGGTTGCATGGAGTTCCGAGATCCATAGTCTCAAATAGGGATGCACAATTTACCTCATGAGCCTGGAGAGGATTGCAGCATGCTTTTGACACCCAGCTATGTCTTAGCACAGTTTTTCATCCCCAGACAGACTGACAGACAGAGCGCACCATCCAAACCATGGAGGATATGTTGCAGGCATGTATACTGGATTTTGGGGGATCATGGGTGCAGCTCTTTCCACTGGTAGAGTTTTCCTACAATAATTTCTATCACTCTACCATTGGCATGGCTCCATTCGAATCCATGTACGGAAGGCCATATTGCTCACCCGTATGCGGGATCGAGGTTGGGGAAATAGGTGTTCATGGCCCGTAGGTGGTTCAAAGCATGACAGAGAAGGTTCATCTTATATGGGAGAGGATGAAGGTGGCTCAGGACTGGCAGAAGTCATATGCTGATAATAGGAGGAGACCCTTAGAGTTTGTAGTCAGGGACCACGTGTTCTTGAAGGTCTCCCCTCAGCGTGGACAATGGAGGTTCAGTAGGGGGAGTAAGATTTCTACCAGATTCATCGGACCATTCAAAGTGCTGTGGCGGGTGGGAGAAGTGGTTTATCAGCTAGCGCTACCACCGCCGCTACTAAGGATACATGACATCTTCCATGTGTCTCAACTCTGAAAGTATCTACATGACGATTCACACGTCCTCGACTGGGGACTGCTGGATATCGAGGACGACGTGACTTTTGTGAAAAGACCGGTGAGGATTGAGGATCGTGAGGAGAAGGTGCTCCGAGGACGAACCATCCCATTGGTTCGTGTGTTGTGGAGGCATGGCGGGATCGAAGAGGGTACCTGGGAACGGGAGACGTAGATGCATGCCTAATACCCAAAGGTGTTTTGAGTTTTGTTTTGTTTCGTTCTATGCTTGTTGTGATGTAGTTTTGACCTTGTTAGTTTATGAGATGTTTTGTTTCCTTACCTGGGGAGTGTTGTGAAATGTCCTGACTATGGGGAAGGGAGGAATCGATCACTAATCAAGACACATTAATGTGGATGCGATTAAACCCGTGTAGGTGAGTCATTTCCACCCAAAGCAGATAGTATCTTGACATGGAGGAAGAAACTCCCTAACCCATATGACTGGACAGCTTGACCCCCTTTAATGTTCCATGGTTGCTTGAGGGGGGAAGGTGTTTCTAGATGTCGATGAGGTTCATTCCTGAGAGATATCTTTCCATGTGGTTGTTCGGAACCCTCTTCCCTTCTGGTTTGGTTTGATTCTTGAGGGAGAGAATAATTTGAGAGGTACCTGATGTAATGAACCAGACCCTCACGGCCCATTCCTTTTCCAAATTTTCGATCCTAAGGGTGGCATCTCGGTTGGTGCGACCGATTGGCGTGAGACCGATCGACATGCGACCGATCAGCGTGTGACCGATTGGCGTGCAACTGATCGGCATATAGGCGTGCGACCGATCGTCGTGGGACAGATCGTTGTGTGACCGATCGGCTTGTGACCGATCGACATGCAACAGATCGGCATTTGACGGATCAGTGTGCGACTGATCGGCATGCGACCGATCTGCGTGTGACCGATCGGCGTGCGACCGATCCGCATGCGACCGATCGGCATGCGACCGATCAGTGTGTGACTGACTGGCGTGCGACCGGTCGGCAGGCGACCGATCGGCGTGCGACCGATCGACGTGCGACCGATGGGCGTGCGATCGATCGGTGTGCACCCGATCGGTGCGACACGACCGGTGCGACCGATCGGTGCGACCGATCGGTGTGACCGATCGGTGTGTGGCACGATCGATGCCATCTGGCCTTGTCGGGTCTTCCTTCTACAGTTTCTCCCGTAACACCACTTTTAAGCCTTTTTAACCTTTTTGGAAGTGGTTCAAGGCCGTTCTTAAGCCCTTAATCAACGTTTAAATTCCTAAGTGTGGGGTGACCCTCAACATACCCAGCTGGTGTCCGCGTAACGTGCCCCTCTATTTATATTAAACCCTTAAATTCACAGTTGTTTCCACCTTTTCTGATGGGAATCATTAAATAACGGTTAATCCCGTTGTGTGTAACCACCCAACCGCGTGGTGAAGCCACGATCCAAATTTAAAGTCATTCAAATCCACATATCCCATAACAACGGGATCTCATCCTTATATCACCCAGGAATTCCTTCTTCTTCTTCCTCATGGATGGTCTACTTTTTCAACGCAGTGCGTTTGGAGTCTCCTTTTACGAGGTAAGTGGTGCACTTGTACCGATGCTTTTTTGCTCACCCTTGGAGTCCCCGACATTCCTCCCCATGAGGTCTCTTATCCCTAGTTCATGGAATGTGGAGAAGAACTTCGATCCTTGATCAACCAAGTAGGGGTTTTCCTTCGTCTCTCTCTTTAATGTGTATCAGGCGGGGTGGGTATGCTTTGGTTTTGGGGGGATTGATGAATCCAAACATTAACAAAGATAATAAATGGAATGTTAAAGGATGATTGGGTGAGTTTGATGTTTCTACTGTATTATTTTGTGATTCTATGTGATTGTGAACCATTTGGGCTTATGCTTACTGAAAATCATGGCCGTTGGTGGTCTTTCCTTGCATATTAATGAACCTTTTCCTTTAGTGATGATTTAATGACTGAAATCTGGAAATTGATAATAACATAAAATGTGATGGTTGAATGGATGTTCAGTAAAACAAGAATCCCTATGTGACCACCCTAGTTAACAAACAGAAATAAGAACCTAATGAATGATATGATTGAACTTGGAAGTTTCCTACTCTGTTTTTGTAGTAGTTGTGTTGTTTTTCTTGGTGCTTACGAGGTGACGTGGATGGGGATGAGATCCCCTGTTGTTGTACAGTTGTTGTTTTTGTTTCGGGAGCCGTGTGAGGCTGTATTTCGAGGAATGGTTTGGTTCCAGTACTTCGGGGGATCGCACTGATCCATTTATTGTTGTGAATTCACAAAAGAACTGAGTGTGAATGCTTAAATTGTTGTTTGGCTGATTCTCTTTCTCCGGCTTGTGGTTATTCCTGTTATTTTCCCAGTAGTGCAGAATTTACTTAAATGGGATCACTAAAACATGAAAACAAGAATGAGTTAAATGGGTAATTGGTTTTTGGAATGAGTTGTGGCTTGGCCGTGAGTACTGTACCTTTCTTTTATGAATGAATAGTATCAGGGTGTTTGTGCTTAGGTTGGATTTGGAAACCCTAGGTTGGGATGAGTGCTTATTACATATACATATAATGGTAGTTATTATGTTTCTTATTCGCGCCCACCAATGTTGAGAACCTAGTTCTGAACACCCCCATTTCATGGGGGAGAGTGTTTTTTCCAACACTCCTATGAGTGGATGGTTATTAGCCCATTTTCTGATCCCTTTCCCGAATAGCCCAATACTCTTTAGGCAGGCTATGATGGCCTGAATCCCATCATTATCCCAAGAATCTTTGGGCTGGGTAGTGTGGTGGTTGGAATAGGTGTTTGTGGGTAGGTTGTTTCCCAAGTATCTTCAGGATGAGGCCTAGGTGTCTTCAGGCGTGGTAGTAGTTGTTTTGGCCTAGGTGTTTGTGGGCATGGTTACGTATGGTTGTTGTGGCCAAGGTGTCTATGGGATGGATGGTTGTTGTGGCCCAGGTGTTTGCAGGCGGGATAGCGGTTGCGGCCCAGGTGTTTTCTGGCAGAATGCGTGGTTGTGGCCCAGGTGTCTGCGGGTGGGGTGTGGAAATGGGACTGCGATGAGAATGGAGGGATTAGATTGATGCATATGATGTCTTCAATAACCAGTGGTAAAGTGGTGCGGGGTACCCAAACATCGATGTGCTATTACTATACATTAATTGACATGCGTTATTTGGGGAGTGTGCCTTGGTGAGGCTTGGGCGGATATTTTTCCTTGCTAGGTGCTTTGGTTGTCTTTTTTCTCATAGGGTATTAGAATGCCTCCCCACTTGTGCACAAGAGTCTTTGTTTTTCCTTACTGAGTATACTTGTATTCTCACCCTACGTATATAAAACTACTTTCAGGTTTCTAGGAGGACTTCAAGGATCATGCAGGATGTACTAGCTCGGACCTTGGGGAATATGTTGTTGTCGTTTTCCTTTTTCTTGGTACTTTACATTTGGAGTTCTTGTGGATTGTATCTCTTACTTTTGAACATGCATATGGGAATGGTTTACTTTCGGCTCTACCTTTACTTTCAGCTTTGGTGTTTTTGGGGTTTCTATCTTATCTCCTGATCCTATGAAAATAAAAAGGGTAATGTCTTCCATCTTGTGTGTGATTCTATAACCTTGGTGCTAGTCACCACTCCAGAACCTATTGGAGGTGGGTCTCGGGGGTCATTATCTCTCCTTTAACTTAAATAAGGAAGGGTCTGGCAATTTTTTGTCCTTTCCCTCCTTTTGGTGAAGGCAGGTCGTGACAAGTTCTTACATTTATTCTTCTCTTTTTCTTTTTCCCAATTAATTTCAAAACCATATACTATAAAATTAATTCTATAGTAATTTAAAATTATATTAATTATGTTAACCAGTTTTAATTATCATATTTATGAAAAATATAAATTTCATACTTCCCTTTCACGTACTTTCGACAATGTCCTGTTAAAGATCGGTTAACCACCTAGGGAGACATTACCAAGAAAATTCTTATAAAGAGGTTCATGTATGGATATTATTAATTATATATAATCGATAAATAATTAATTTTATTTATTATAATCTTATAAAGATAACTATACTTTTCTATAAATAACTTTGAATAAAATAGAGAAATCAAAGCGAAACAAGAATTTTTAACATGATATCATAATGCTACAATTTTAAAAAATGAAATTAAGAAATATAATTTAATGATTATAATTGAAAAATATTTGAATAAATTACTATAATTTTTTCAAGATCAATGTTTTAATAAATATATTTTTATTATTCAGGAGGTGGAAAAGCAATTAAATAAAAAGGGAATTAAGGTAAGCAGATTCTCAAACCCAAATCTTTTTCTTTGGGTTATTCCCCTTTCAAGCATTCATTGGTTTAAATATTTCTATAATGTTCCTTAAATATAGTTTAAATATTATTCCTTTTTATTTATAGGTATATACATGTTTCTAACTCAAATTTATGACAACTACAATGATTTTCCAAAGGAACTCTTCTTTCCAAAACACATCTTTACTTTTCTTGAGTTGTCTCTTCTTTGCTCAAGAATGATGATTCTTATACCAAACATGGTTTTCAACTTTTTCATTTGGGAACCCCAAGTTTATTCATGAAACCATGATTGATGAAATCTTTATGAAACCCATTCTTTACCATGAGTTAATTCTTGACTATGATTGTAATATGTTCTATGTTTCATGCATGATTATGTAAATGTTATGATATAATGGGTGGGCCGGAATTTATATATCCATACAATTAATTGGATAATGTGATTTATCTCATGAGATGATGTGTATTATTCATGAAAATTATAATATCTTTTTTCAAAATGATGATATTATTATTATGCACATATGTTATGCATAACCATGATGCTAGGTTTGTTCACAACTATGTGTGGTATTTGACCACTATGACATGATGTTTCATTTTTATGAATTTCCATATTCCATTTGTTTACCACATTTTTCCCTTGATATTTTTATGATGATACTATACTTATTATATGATGAATATTATTATTCTAACCCTTGTTATATTGAATCAGGTCCCTTATTCATCCTATTACTGGGATTTTAGCTCACCCCTTTTTTGATGTATATCCTCTTGTGACTACTTTTTCTAAGAATAAAAAAAGGGTCAATAAGAAGATATAGAAGAAGTAATTAAATAAATTTTATTTTTTATTTTGTAAAAGTTATATATGAGCCTAATTTTACCAAGACACTAATCCTTTCGATCCTATATTTGTAACACTATTATGTTTTTTATCAATAAAATGATGTAATAGTCATGTAAGAAAATGTAGGGTCACTATAAAAATCATACATAGTATGATATATATAATTATGGTTCTGTAATAAATGTATAATAAACTTACATTTATTATATAGGATGTTTGAATTTGTATGAAGGAAGTTGATACTTAAGGTATGGTATTTTTGTATCAATTTGTCTTCTTTGGGAAATTAGTAATGTTATGCACCTATCATATTTTATGATGTGTATATAAATCCCCTTTGAAATTTTATATCAATAATATCTTTCTATTCATGATATTTACAGTATCTTTTGATGTCATTCCTTAATGGTTCTTACAATTCAAAAGTTACCAAAGTGGTAAGGGTTTGATGTTATGATCTCATAGCTCAACGAGATTGTTTATGATTATGATTTAAATGATGGATTATTATGATAAATATACCAATAAACTCATGACATTTATTCTCGTCTAGTTATTCCATGAGAATACATATTTTCCCTTCATTTTCATCTCTTTATGAACTCATGATTCGAAAATAATGTTTTTAAGGAAAACCAACTATATTACCTTATTTGGTAAAAAACCCTATTTCTTACAAATCCATGTTTTCTAAAAATGGTTTTAACAATGTTTAAATACTCCTCTGGGATTATTTAAGGTCAATTTTACCCTTTCTGAATTTTTTCAAAAAAAATTAAAAAGAATCTTCGTGTCACTTTTAAAACAAGTCATGTTTGGATATTATTAAACATGTAAAAGGAATATTTATTTTCATATGTATGAAATTTCCATTCATCATGACCACTCAATGTTCCAAAAATTCCTTTATAAGTTTTAGTGGTTATTTTCAAAGAAAATGATTTTGAAATTTTTTTATATTTTTAAAATGAGATTTTTTTTTCAAGTGGAAAGGATATTTTCCTCAAGAAATGTTTTAAATGAATTTTAAGTCTTCCATTATATGTTTTAAATGTTATTTGAAAAGAAAAGTATTTCCACAATATTTTATGCATTTCTAGTTTAAAAAATTTAATTTTCAAAGAAATGTTATTTAAATCAAGAAATGTTCCAATTGATTTTTCATTAAAAAAATTTCCATCTAAGATGACATCCTTTGATGTAACTTATGCTTTACTAGGGATATAATCCAAGGATATAATTTTCATTCGTTCTATGAATAGTTTATGATTATGATAACAAGTTGTTTATGAAACCCGTTATTTTTTCCATGGGTTATGTTATTATGATATGATGAAGTGTTCATGAAACCCATTTCATTTCATGGGTTATGATATGATGAATGTTTTATGATCTTGTGGCACACATATGTTTGATTTTCATTAATGATGAGTGGGACTGATATCTCCCTCTAATGAAAGGGATAATGATTCATATTCTATGATATTAGAGGGTACATGTGAGTCTATACCATGCCTAAATAGATGGTACATGGGATGTTATCCCCATCCTAAAGTAGGTTTATAGTTGGTTAACCCATGCCTAACCTGTTATGAATGCCTTGGTGGGTGACCTTCATATAAGATTTTCTATGATTATGTGTTTTCCACAAATCTATGTCTTCTGCTAATGTTATGATATTATAGACTATGTTATTTGATTACATTATTATAAATGTTTTATAAACTACAATTATTTTTTCCATTACATAGTTTTATGATCTATCATATACAAGGTATGGTTTCCAAATGTTTTCCTCATGTTCTCATACCCTTATACTAATGATATGTTGATATCTCCCTTGTTTACTCTTATCGAGAATCTGATCTCACCCTTTCATATATTTCCTTTCTTGATATTATGATGAAATGTATTGTGTATGATATTTCTCTGAAGGGTGTTAGTTATGAAGAAATTGGTGGTATATGTGGCTCACCTATGAACCAGTGGTTTATGTTTCCATGTTTTCAAAAGGTGCTAGACCAAAATTTTTCTGGCATGAATCATTATGTAATGTAATGAATATTATTCTTCTAAGATATAATATTTATGTATGATAATTTTGGGCCTCTATATTATTCATGTTAAGTTTTACTTGTCCCATATCATAAGGGCTGCTTCTAGGGTGTTCGAACCATCTTTGGATAGATTTTCCTGTATACACTACTTTGTTTATCTTGTGTTTGAACCTCTCTAAATCTTTTTTTATCCCCTAAAAAGGAAAATTAATCCCTATTTTTGTCCATGCATGTGATCTTATATTCGATCATGCATAAGGTCCCTTTACTTGTCAACCATAGGTGTCCTTTATTTGTAAATAAATACCTTTGATACCTATGATCCCTAGAAATATCTTAGAAGAACATAGAACCTCATTTTTTTGTAATCATCCAAAGCATGTCTTCCACATATCATCACCTTTGGTAAAAAATCCTTGTGATGTGATTTATAAAACCCATATTACAACTATTAAAGTTGATTTAACATCCCAGGAATTATGTCACTATTTACCATGGGCCATTGAAGTGAGGATGTAGGGTGACAAAACCCTTCATGAATACCCATACTTCATAACATAATCAAGGATGAAGGGTGAAAAAACCCTTTATGAATACCCATACTTTATAACCTAAGTAAGTATTAAAGGTTTAAAAAACCCTTTAAGAATACCCAAACCTCATAACCTAATCAAGGATATAGGGTTCTAGAACCCAACATGAATACCCATCCTTCATAACCTACTCCATGTCTTATGTATTTGAATTCACATAAGATCCTAGAGATATTACCTTAAAATGTAAGTATAAAAGTTATAAGATATAAAACCATAAATTAAAATTACATAGGTTCCAATTTTTCAGCCTAAAATAGTATAACCTCTTCGATACAACTTGAAATACCTCAAATTTACAATATAAATTTAAAGAGTACTATTCATACCGAAAACCCAAAAAAAGTAGGTTTGGGAAAAAGTCAGTTATCTGATTACTAGACACACACATTCTATGATCTAGGGAAAATTGAGTATCTAAAAAATATATATAATATATAAGTTATATAAAACTTTTTAGGATGAAAATCCATAAAGGGAAGCCTAATAAATAGTTAATTCCATGCCAATTATGCATTCCTCATATAAAATTTATGCAAAAGGAATGGAAATTAATATATATATATATATATAACTTCTCGAGCCCATAATATGGCCCCCATAGTAATAAATCTCTGTTCAATGATCCCTTTGACTAGGAAACAGTTAGAGCACCATATCTTTATGATGCATCCACCTAGGTTAGCCCTTTGATTGGGAAAATTTCGAAAGGATTGGTGCTGGTACATCAATAATTGTGTTTATTCTTATAATAATTCATGTTTAATTTTGAAGATAAATCGATTTTGAATCAATCATTTGACTTCAGATTTAGGTCCATTGAAAATTATGAGACAACTTTATGTGATAAACAATCTATGAGATATTGATTCATTAAGATATAAAAAAACATCTTGACAACAACACAATGAGATCAAGAAGTTCCTTTCATTAATAAATCTCAAAGGGAGTGAGGAATATACATAACTTGGATTATATCTTATAAAACCCCAAATAAAACAAGGATCCTAAAAGTATGGGCCTATTACAATATCTATTCATAATATTCCTTGATCACCATAGTTTTTTTATCCAGGGAAGCTATGGATTAGAGAATTTGTACTGTTAACTCTATCTCTACCTCTTCACCCTATCACAATGCCTATATCCTTGAAACAATTCCTTATATATCTATATATACCATTTCAATGATCCCCTATTTATCTAACAATATTTTCTCCATGTATCTCAATATTTATTGCGTAAGATGTAGTTTCTCCTAAAGTATTTCAATCTTGGTCTTCCCAACATTGACCAAATTTTTCTGATCAATTATTTCTATTGTGTAATGGAAATCTTTGTTCATATCCTCATTTCAATGTTTCCAATCTGAAGATGAATCCTCTATTGTTGATACCCAAAGCTTGAGGGCCATATTCTTCTCCCTCGTAATAACCACCTCCTTTACCCCAACAAGAATATCTCAATAATAAAACCCCCCAATAAGGGTGAGGACCATATACATGAGGTGTCCCAATCGATCATTCAACTCTTATGAGGGACCCTCCTTGATTAAAATTTAGATGCCCCCCCCCACACACACTTCTCTCTACAACAAGTAATGAAATATTTCATGTTTTGATCCTCAACATAGGAATGGTCCAAGAATGGGGATATATTTTGGTACCGAGTCACTATAAAAATAACTTATACAAGAATCCATTATAAGTCTTGGTGTAGAGTTGACTTATATTCTAGTAATTCCAATTAGATAGGATCCCAAATTAAAAGGGTTTGGGGCCTCTGATTTCCAAGGCGATGATACGGTGATAAAGAGTGAAAAGGATTATTAATCAAAAAACAAATAATTCAATGCTAGAAGACAATCAATAATTATGATAAGCACTAGAAACATAAATTTCCAACCCATGTCATTAGCTACCTTTTTCATATCATCTAAACCATTATGGGTGATCGAAATACCTTCTTACAGGAGATGCGCTTGAGGTTACACTAACATTTATTCCATTCACATGGTCCACTCACAACCTTGATGGGATATAAGCATAAATAAATGTTAAATTAAATGATATATATTGAATTATATATTTACTTTCAAGAGATAAAATTTAGTAGAATAATATTTTTAGGCATCAATATCTTATAGGAGTGAACTTTCTTGTATCGTGATGAAGGGAATGAGCACTAATGCATCAATAGTGGATGCTAGGTATGACCATTCTTAAACCCCATTTGCCTCTACTTATCAATATATAGTTCTAAATATCAAATGTTCCATTGGAGGGATAGAAATCATATATTTCTCCTCAAATGTGGATGTCTATAATTTAAAACATACTTAGTAAGGGTTTTAATAACTAGGAATATTATGATAAGCTACTAAAGCAGCCCAAAAGGAAAAAAGGAAAAGATTCTATAAATTTAAATACTTACTTGTTGATTATGGGTGAGAATGATTTAGTGAATTGGCCCACATACCCTTATTTTTATTCTTTGAGGAATGATATTTTGAAGTGGGAGACACCAAATTTCTTGAATATGACACTAGAATAAGTGTGGATAGTTTTTCTTCAGGATCAGTAACCAATGCCTTCATTAACTCAATCTGACAGGGGAACCGTCATCCTCAAACTCTCAGTCATCATCCATGTTTTCCTCAGATACTATACCCCTAGGAGAATATGGTGGGGATATGAGGGGTGACTAGATATCTCTATCTACATATAATAACCAAGGGGATAAATAAAGGTCAACATAGTCTTGATAGTGGTTCTATTAATAAACACACTATAAAGAAAGAGGCCCTGGGGACTCGACCCTGTGACCTGCACCCCCCCCCCCCCCACCCGACCACCCCAACTACCTGTGGGGGGTCATAATCATGATAGTGACTCAAGAATGTGAGGATAATAATAATGTTATTCTTACCACTTTACTAGAATTTTGTTTCTATCTCTTATCCTGATCAACCATCACCATTCATGTAATCATCATTTTTTTCAATATTAGTGAATAACAGATTTGACCCTTCACACATTGAATAAAAATATAGAGTTCCTAGGGGAAATCCCCAACCTCAGTGGGCTAATGTTTGAAAGAAATTCCCCTATGGATTGGTGACATTCTCAAATCCTTCAAACTATAAACCCACCTGGTGTATCACCTTCTAGGACTCAGTGGATGAGTTATTTTTCTCTAATTATCCCATTATTAACATGTAATAGGGAATTATTTTATGGTTAGGGATTCACCCATAGGTGTTATGATCATTATTTCTACATCGTTTTATTCCATTTCTTAAATACAGAGCTGAATCTAAACATCTCACCTACTTGTGGTGAATCTATGGTAACATCACACCCTTCATCATCAATGTATCTTGTTTCTTGTTATGGTAAAACAAAATAAAATAATTTTCATTGAATTTGGAGAGACTTATGTATGTTCTAGTAAGAGTAAAGGTTACATGGGTTTAAGTCTCCTCCCTAGAAAACATTAACTAGAATTGGTGGGATACTACTAGATGCCTTTCTGACTAGAAGTGGGGTAGGGTAGGATATCTCCCTTGAAAACACCAAAACGTTCATCCATATTGGTAGGATAAGTACCACTTATAATAAATATTTCCATTAATTGAAGTTAATATAACACCCTCAAGAATGGTGATCATATAGGCTTGATCCTAAAGGTTACCCTTTATAATTACAACGTTAGTTCCAGTGGTTACACCATATAGAATGATGAAAAAATAATCATGATGGTTTTGGCAGCTTCTTATTTCCTAGTTCTTCATTACGGTGGTCCTAACTCCATTGGTACTTGGTAGAAATGGTTTGAACTGGGAACCTATAATTTTATGGGTGATAAAATACTCATATCCACCTACGTGGGGCCCCATCCAACCCCATAACACTTGTATGGGGATTACAATACCACATGGGGGTTTTCCCCTATAAATTTGTCAAAATTTCAACATAGTTTGTACAATACAGTAATATGCATACCAATATTCCTTCCCCTTTCCATAGTCACCACCATCATGAAGGTGGAGACCCTAACTCCACCCTTCTCCTAGACAAAGAGAAGATATATTCTTAGGTGAATCACTAAAAAGATGAAAAACTAAACAGTATGTTTGAATCAAGAAGTTACATTCCACCCCTAGTTTTTTGAATAATCCTTATTTAAAAATTGTCTGGTAGGAACCCTCTGCACTATGAGATTCTCATGATGGGTATGCCATAGTCTTCTTGGTCGAAGGCTCTTGATAGGTCTTATTGATTAAAAAACCCAACCCATTTCTTGAATTGGATGTCTACTCCAAGATACGAGTCCTTCTTGAGGGCCTTCATGGATATTTTTATAAAATACCTTGTAATAGAGGGGTATGATAAGTACCATCTCAAGAAGACTATAGGGGTAGAAATTAATCATACAAGTCTCTTGGGATTGGTGTTCTATATATTTTCTCAATATCCTAGAGACTGATTTTGACTTCACCAAGTATCAGGTGTAATGTGTTTATGTATATACTTCATCAAAAAAATATTTCTATCATAAAACCCTTATTATAGTAGGATAGGGTTTGAGAAACCCAAATAGATTTGTGTAGTCCAATCCATTTTATCTCAACAAAAAATTCTATGATGGTATGTTGTACCTAGAAAAGAAATCTCTAATCCATCGCAAATATTTCCCTTGATTGGATATCCCAACCAAGAAACAATAAAAATTTATGAATAGAAATGGAAATTCACATTATTGAATGATAAATATGGATTTGGGGTTCAGACTCATGAAGAACCCCTTCAATATCCATTGGAGTGGGCTTTAGCATATACCCATTGGAGCATTTATCCTTTGAAATAAAATGCCTTTAATGAGATGAAATTGTTCTAAATGTATTATCAGTATTTAGAATCTATAAAGGAGGTATGATCCCTGATTTTGGTGATGTAATTAGGGAATAGTTTCAGAGTCCATACCTATATGAGGGAAAATAGTCCAGTATTGGATACTCAAACAAATTAGTTACCATAAAGATCGTTATCTACTTCTAAGAACACTAAACTGTAGATTGTTGGTCGATCTCATAATTATTAGGTGAATCTAATTAATAACATGATATATCCAAGATGTGAGATGTATGTTCTAAGTGAGTTACTGTTTATATGATGGAACACTATTGGAAAAATAGCTTGTACCCCTGATTTAGAATGGTTGGTATGGCCCCTAAAATCGTGGGTATAGCCTATACCTAGGGATTTAGGAACCATAGAATTGGGAGGTGTCAGTATAGCCTGAGATTATTTCGTCATTCCCACAGTTTAACCCAAATTATAGGTATTGATATATACCCATAGTTTTGAGAACCGTGGTTATAGTTTATCCCAGCACTATATCTATACCCATGGTTCTCCAACCCATGGGTATAGGTAGTTTTCCCCATTTGGTAGAATCAGCATATCTTCTAACCCCTAAACCTATAAATAAAATGAATAATATAGTATACATTCAATCCAATAAAAATATTTTATATATAGTATTCAACTAGCTACATTTTAAATCATTTAAAATACTATAAGATACATATAATCCACATAACCAAACAATTTGATTCATTAAACAACATTTATATGTCTCTTTACTACAAATTAAAAAATAAAGGGTATCAATATCTCCCACATCACCAACATAATAAGACTCATCACCATCAGCAACATCCTCATCACCAACATCATCATTTGGAGTAGCATCATCATCATTATCACCACCACCACCACCATCAGCTCTACTGCCATAACGACCCTCATTGGCATAACTAGTTCCATAATTTAATGTGTACACTGATTTCATATATCAATCAACAGTAGTAGTAGCCTCTGATAGAAGTTATTGAATAATAACTGACATAGCTTTCAAGAAGTTTCTAGTGATCAGTATACTTTTTCCAGGCACCTGTAAATCTTTTTTTTCCTTAATTGATTTATATGAGTTCTTTATATCTTGGTGGTCTAATAGGCTTGAGAAGATCCCAATGAAGACCAATACCTAGTGGGTACATTGTTTTTCTCGATTCAACATTGGACTCTCCTCTAGTTCTCATCACCTAATACCTGACTCAAATGATCATTTGGCATAAGTTACCAGATTCTTTACCATCAAGGGACTCCAGGGAAGATTGTTGAAAATATAAACAATATATTTAATTAAGAATTATATATAAATATATAAAATAAAAATAAGAAACATATGAAATTTTCTTGTTTTTTTCATTTACTACACTTCTAACTTTTTTCTATCTACTCAAACAATGTAATTTTACTCAAGGGATGTGACCTTCAATGACCAATACAGATTGCTCCAAATGATATTGATTAGTTTACACATATTCACAATATAAAAAATTTATAATCATGAATAATAATAAAAGGGGATAACTTTAAAATGAATGAAAAATTCATAAATATAAACATGTGATAAACATTGATGGAAAATTCATATATAAAAGCTAATCGTAAACACTTTATGATTTTAGTTACTCATTATGAACATTCAATAATCTTGAAACATGAATGCTTTATACTCATTTCATAATATGAACTCTATATTATTCATTATATGACCAATTGTCTTATATGCCTATTGGCCAACTGGCCTCTAAGCCATTAAGAAATTTTAAAGGGGTATTTTCATCCTTATATTAAATTTAGTAAAGAAAATAAAACATAAAATTCGATATTAAAGGCTAACTAAGTAACAATTTAAATCAAAATATTATTACAATTTATATTAAAGTAGTATGTGATTCTCATGCTCGGGAATTGAGTGCACCCCAATGTGTGTTGATATGTTATTGAATCATTGTTCTTTTTTATTTTTTACTGATTATTCTTAAAAAAATCAATACAAGTAATAAGACTTAAATTTTATATGAAAACCATTAAATAATTATAATACCTTATACTCATCATACTTCCAATATTCGATTATTTTTTTATATTATGTCATTGGATAGTTGGGGAATATAGGTACACCCTCTAAATCAAAATAAAATCTAATTCCCTAACTAATATATAACTCATTATTATATGATCCCCAGAACTCCACAAGATCCATCGTCTTTGCAACATTAGAATCTTCACCATCAGAAAAGGTAAACCAATTCTATAAACAACATTTTAATTCATATAAATACAATAAAAATATAGATATAAATTTATAAAAATTTATTACCCATATACTCACTCATGCTTGGTCCTTGATGACATTACTGATTTGTCTCTATGACATTGGTTCCACTGGAATGTTATCTTGATACTTGGAAAAATTAGACATGAAACTTCTACACTACCAAGCATTTTTTACTTATCATATGATTTTATTCATTTTATTTAATCATTATTTTTGTTTTGTGATTCCAGGCTTCCTGCATATGGGTGCACCCATGTTGGCTACTAGAATATCCCACTAAATAAGATAAAAAGGGGGAAAATAGTAATTAATTAATGGTAGAACAGAACAAAAATGATGTGATATAATTTTACACACTTATCATAAAATACATAATGAAAAATGATCAATAGGATTTCATGGATCCATGGGATTTCCTGGAATAGTATCTTATAAAGGATAAGACTATTCCAATGCAAGCTATGGGTGATCTACATGCACTAGAGTGGAAGCTGAAAGAACATATCCTAGATAGAGAGTTGGAAATGGATTCAGCATAGACATGGAAGGATATCTGTAGCAGGGTTAGAGATATATTAAAGGATATGAATATCATAAAGGTGGTAACAACCCCGGAGGCAGTGTATGCATGGTATGGGAAGAAAATGCTAAATGAGATGATGATGGAGGCATGGGTAAGAACAACACTGGAGAATCAAGCAGAGCATAAAAATGTGTGGTATATGGGTTATACATAATGGTATATGGGGTGTCTTCTGGTGGTTCAGGAAGGGAATGTGTTCATCAGGTGCTCTATCTAGGGCTAAGTGGATCCCTTGTCAGACCCATGCTAGTAGGATGAGGAGGAGTCAACTCTGGTGAAATATAATGTCCCTAATAAAATGAACATGATATTATATATAATGCAGAAAAAAAATATTATAACTATTATACTCATTAAGGTAACCATAAGAGGAAACTCATACTCACAAATCTATTGATCAACATCAAAAAATCATTTCCTTCGATGTTCTTTCATATTTTTCACAATCTTTGTAATAATGAAATGCATATTTTTTAGAAATAATTTTTAAAAATCATGCATACAACATAGAAGTCAAATAATTCATAAATAATATTGTAACATGTTTTAGTAACAATAATTTAAAACCATGTTATACATTTTTTAAAAACGCATTTTAAACATTGTTTCCTAAATTGGAATAAATATAATTAAATACAATGAAACCAGAAAATACTAAAACAAACATATCATTCCAAACAAAAACTAAATTAATGTAATTACGGTAATACCACCACTACTTCAGGTTCAACATCAACTCTCACAATAGAACAATTTGAGTCATCAAATGAAATATTTTGATCAACACTGATAGTGGAATCAATGGTGTCAATTTCATCCCTAGTATCATGAAAATATTTCTTGGGATTAATTTATTAATGATATCGTAATCAGGTATCATATTATCTTTCACATAAAACACTGATTTTGTCATTGATGCTAAAATGTATGGTTCGTCAGTAGACATGAATAAAATTATGTTAATAACTATGAATCCACAATCATCAATAAATTTACCAAATCAATTAATTGAATGAAACCATTTACATTTCATTATAGAGACTTGAATATGAGATTAGTAATCTAATGAAAATATTTTCTCAAAAATTCCATAATAAGACAGATTTTCATATCGGGGCCAACTATCTAATGCACAATCATAACATTTTGTTGTAGTAGTTAACATAACTCCATCATGTTTTATTCCCATTTTCACTTCTCAATTAGTTGTATCAAATTTATACCCATTTATTATTAACGATTTCCATTCAAAAATTAAATAATTGAGAAAAAAATCAAACACTCTTAATTCTTGAGAAACAGAGTCAACAGTTAAACTTAATAGCTAAAATATATATTAATAATACAATTAAATGAATATTTATAATTTATTTTAATTAAATTAATTGTAATTCCTTTGATTTCAACCAAATAAGAGACTCTGGGATATGCAATGAATCCCTCCTTCACAAATACAAATATCAATGAACTATACTTAAAATTTGTTTATGTTACCTACAAAAAATAATTATAATAGTCTAATGTATATGTCAAATTAAATAGTATGTGATATCATATAAATATCCAAATCTCATACTTGATATAGTCATTGAACAAACCATAGTTAAACAAAACTATGTGATGTTTTATAACCCAGTCTTCAAGGCTTAATGTCACCGTTGTATATGACCCAAATATTTCTCCTGATTGGGGAAGAGATAGAAATGAGAGCTCAATTTCCCCATACTTCACATCTTTATTTCTCATTGTACTGTTATGTCTTGTGCTCACATCAGATAAATACATTGAACAAAAATCCAAACATTCTTGATCCAGATAACCTCTCATAATGGAACCTTCAGGATGATTTATGTTTCGGACATAATATATAATTGTGTACATATTTCATTTCATAGGATACATCCACTAAAAATCAATGGGTCCCCCAATAAGTGTATTACTTTGAATACAAACTATAAAATGTAGTATGTAGGTGAAAAATGACAGAGGAATTTTTTTTCCAAATCATACAAAATTAATAGCGCCTCATACTACATTTTTATCAAGAAATACACAGATAACATTTTAGCATAAAGGTCTCTAAAAAAATTTCATAATAGATTAACTATCAGCCTTACATTATTGGATAAAAAATGCTGGAATGCTATTAGAATAAATTCTTGATGAAGGATGTGATAATCATGAGTTTTTAGGAATTTTAGTTTCAAATACCTTATGTTGACTCTTTTAGATATGTTGTTGAAATATTTATCAGGAACCTTGAAATTATCCAATAACTCCATAAATTGATTTTTTCTCTAAACTTTTCATCACATAAGAAGCTCAAATAATTTTCTATTTTCTTTCACTGATACACACATGATACAGTTCTGGTCGATTACCTCGATCCAATAAGTCCCGGGGAGATTAGAGGTAATTTTTGGTTTTTCCCTTGATATTTAGAAGAATTTAAATCAATATTTCATATATATTTTTTAAATTTTCATTACATTTAAATAATGACAAAAACAATTGGTATACCAATATAGAAACTCAAAAAATATACATCTCTTTTTCCAATTGTAAGTGGCTTTAGTGTCAAAAAAATTCCTCTTTGCATATTTCATCGGACCGTTCCCTAATGAAAAACTAAAATATTTTAATTAATTAAGCACAATAGTTCCTGACATACATTGGATTGGTTGCTTAGTTTAAATAGTATTATCAAACATTCAACAATTATTCCTATACTAATGATCCATTGGAATGAATGATTGATTCCCCATAAAACTGATACTGTGATGATATTTAAGCCTTCTCAGTTGTGTTTTCTTCATACAAATAGGAAATGATATTTTTACCTTCGTGCTCCAACAAAAAATCATTGTATTAATACAGAAATAAATTATAGTCTATATAAGTGAAGCATGCATATAAAATATATTTTTTTGAAGAAACATCGAATATGTGCACTCCCATATCCCAAAGCTGCTTCAAATATATTATTAAAGACCCAAAGTAGATGTCTATATCATTTTTAGGATCATAATGTCTAGATATTAGTATAATAAATAAAGTTAAATGTTTTTTCATACACATCGACAGATGAAGATTATAAAAGTAAATAAAAATTGGTCAGTTGTTGTGAGTCGTAAGCATGTGACCAAATAGATTAAACCCATCATAGGATAGACCCAACCTAACATTATGAACCTCAGCTAAAAAATAAAGATGTTTTGCGTCAAATTCCTTTCATGAAAATCCATTTTTATAATGAACTAACTCCTCATTACCTTTAATTCTCTCAGAATCATTCCATCGCAGATTGGATGATATTTCATCATACATTAATATATTTTGAAGCCTAGAAATCAATATAAAGTGCTATATGAATTTATGTGGCACACGAGATGGTGTTCCATCTGTATTTTCATTCCATAGATATGTACCATATTATTTATATTTATTATGTTAAGTTGTTTCCACCAAAAATAAACTATAATATTTTGGACAAGAATGAACTTTATTAGTATAAAAAACGAGTTGCTTAATTAACATTCATGCCTTGTAATGATTCGATAGAATATGTACACCATCAGGAATAAATCCCTTCAAAAGGAAAGAATATAATCAATGGAGGTATTTTAAAATACATACATAGTTTTTCCATGATATAAAAACATAAAAAATTTCAAATTTTTCATTTTAGTCCATTCCTGATATACAGGAGTTCTAGCATCATCCATTAAAATTTTCACTCTCTCAAAATTATTATCTTCAGTATTTTTCTCATGTGTACTGATATCATTATCTTCTTGCACCTAAATATACTATATCTATTATGATGATGAACAAATTGAAACCAATTAAGTATCAAATTCTTTATACCACTTATTCCATTCCATTCATGAATAATAGAAGACTATCTATTCTCTCTATAATGATAGAAAACATAATATTTTGTTTCAAATCCAGATTTGGTAATATGAAAACTGACTTCTTATTAACTTAAAAATGTTCTTGAAACAAAATTATAACATGGGCACTGTATACAACCTCTCTTTGAATCATTATTAAATAAAAAATCTAAAAAATTTCCAAATTCTCTTGAAACTCTATCGAAATATGATCGGTATGATACATCCATCTTCTATCCATTCTATTACAAGGAAAAAAAGTTATATTTCAATCAATAATGTAGACCATAATTAAAATTATATACAAATTAAAATAAAAAATAATAGTGTAGAGGAATTAAATAACACTAAGTAAGGGTAAACTAAATCTATGTAAGGGTGAAACAAAGTTATGTAAGAGTAAAAATAAGTTATATAAGTGTAAACTAATGCAAATTAAGGGTAAAATACTGTTAATTAAGAGTGGAATAAAGTTAATTAAGGGTTAACTAAATTTACGTAAGGGTAAACAAAGTTAAGTAGAGGTGAAACAAAGTTAGGAAAGGGAAAAACAAGGTGAATACAATGAAAAACAAAGTTAAGTAAGGGTTAAAAAAGCTAAGAAAGGGAAAAGTTAAGTTAAGTATGTGTAAACTAAAGGAAAGTAAGGGTAAAATAAATCTAAGTACAGGTAAACTAATTTTAATTAAGGGTAAACTAAATTTAATTATGTGTAAATTAAAGCTAAATAAGGTTAAAATAATGTTATGTAAGGATCAACTAAAGTTATGTATGGGTGAAATAATGTTAAATAAGAGTAAAACAAAGGTAGGTAAGGGTAAAATAAATCTATGTAAGGGTAAAATAAGGTTTGTAAGGGTAAAATAAAGGTAAGTAAGGGTTAAAAAAAAGTTAAGGTTAAAATATTGTTATGTAAGGGAAACCTAAAGTTAAGGGTAAACTAAAGTTAAGTAATGGTGAAACAATATGGATTAAGGGTAAACTAAAGTTAATTAAAGGTAAAAGTAAATCTAATTAAGGGAAAAAATTGATAAGTAAGGGAAAACTAAAGCTAAGTAGGGGTAAACTAATACTGAGTAATAGTAAAATAATGTTAATTAAGGGTGAAATAAATTCATGTAATGGTAAAACTAAATCTAAGTAAGGGTAAACTGATCATTATATTTAATTAATTTTTATATAAGATTATCCAATTATTAACATTTTTCAATAATATTATTAATTATATTTTTAATATATGTAAATTATTATTATTATTCATCTTTTTTTCTATTTTTAATTTAATAAACAAATTATATATTCATAATTATTCTATTTAATTGGTTATTTATGTATATACATAATCAAATTTATATAATAATAATCATATAAAAAGAGGGTGAATGGGAGAAAAAAAGGAATAAATGATATAATGTAAATTAATGATATTGAACAACCATTGAACACCTTAAATACATGGGATCAAAAGGGGGAGAAGATGGTCAAAAGAATAGATTACCTCACTTATGATAATGACCATGAAAAATGAGGGATGAAGGAAACCCAAAGCTGAGGGAAAATAAATGAAAAAAATGGATAAAGTGTCCAACTATAAAAGGAATTAGACATGAGGATAGTGGGTACCTAGTGGGAATCCATCATCTACCAATTGATAAACAAAGGTGTTCCACAAGCCTCAACATAGCTCCTCAGGTACTTATTACACATCTTCTAGGTATTCAGTTGCTTCATCTACATTTTTTACTTATTTTTCTTCTCTCACTAAGGTAATCAGAATCTAATATTAATTCAATCTCATAATGAATGAAATCATAGTGAAAATATATAACAGAACTAAATTTTAAAGTAATAAGGATTTTATTTCTACAATAAAAATTATTTTAAGAAAACAGTAAATTTATATAACTAAATTTAATTATGTAAGATCAATGAAATAAAGTATTTATGAACTAGAAATCACTAATTTTATTTTTCTGTTATTAAAGTTATCAATAATGTTTACCCACTTTTACTATAGATGTAAAAGGAGAATAAGAAGACTCTAAACACTCATCCAGTGATTCTCCCTCAAATGAAAATTAAAATACATAACCCATGGAAATTGATCTCAATAATTATTTATATATTTAATAAAGAATGTTCATTTTATTAAAATATATCCACATGTTCTTATCTTTTAGTAACATATATATCAAATGTATCTACTTCTGCTTAAGGAAATTATCTTATATAACACAGTGGGGAAAATATTATTCAATGTTGAAACCATTATTAATGAATTAATAATATCAATAATAATTAAATATATAAGAATAAATAAAGTAATATAATTAATAAAACATGTAGTTTTTTTTGAAAAAATTATTACTTAAATTAATTTAAATTTTTTATTTGTTTTTATTTTTCAATAAAAAATATATAACATAGATGGAATATAATAAATGAAAAGAAAAAGATAATTATTTATATAAATTGCACATAGTAACCTCTAATATATGAGTTCCATTTGATCTCTTAATTTAAAAATCTCCATCATGAGGTACATTCACAATCTAAAATAGTCTTGAATGTAATAAAGAAGTTTGGAGACCCAAATCTTGAGACATAAACTAGGTTATCATATAGGCCAAGGTACACTAACCTACAAAAACAAAAAATTAATTTTTACAGTATCCAAAAAAGTACAAAAAATCTAAAAAGAAACATGTTGACTCAAAGTGGAATTTTAAAATTGACTCATTCCCATGAAAATGGAGGAATACAAGTGAAGAAATAAGTGGAGGGAAGTAAATCTTACCTCTGAAATATTGTAACAAAAAATGATACAAATGGAGGAATAACAACTTTTAATGGTTGAAATGTCTCTTGGGGGATGCCAAATTCACTTAAGGAGGGAATGGGGAGGCTAAAATCACTTAAATGGGGGGGGGGGGTTCTAAATTTTATTGAGTAGGGGGGTTAAATAACCATAGTGGAGGGGCATGATGACATATAGGAGGAATTAGGGTTCGAATGAGGAAGATGGGAGGAGGAGGAACTGAAGGAAACATCCCAATCTAAAAAGATATAACCATGGTTTTTAAATAAAAATTGGTATAGATAAAACTATACCAATGGTTTTTTAAAAATGTAGGTATGGGATTGGGTAGAAAATATATACCCTGGGATTATCAAAACAGTGGGTATAGATCTGTTGGGATAGAGGAAATTTCTAGTAGTGGAAGTTCATTTACATGATCATCTTGTGTGACCAGTTCCCACAATCTGGTCACACAAGGGGCTTAGTCGATCCATTCACATGGGAGGGAAAATTGAGATCTCTATAAACATTCCAATAAAAAGTAAAAAAGGAAACACCTAGCTCTCCAATTTATAGGATATATCAAATAATACCAAGGGTATCTCAAAAGACTAAAAGTTTTTTGGAAGTCCAATGGGAAGAATACCAAGGGACTCAGGAAAATATATAATTATATAAAATCAAGTCAATACTCTTTATTCTACACTTCACTTCTAATGGGGGAATTTGTTGACTCCCTCAAGATGAGATTTGTAACAAATTAGAGTTGGAAAAAATATAAAAATATCAAGTATAATTTTGTTATAGATGGAAGGAATAAATGATGACCACATGGGGATCAAGATGTTAGGTTATGTGATCATATAACCCTTAATTGGGCATGTGATCTCATGACTATTACCCACTGATTCTCATAAATTCATCAAGGAAAAGTAGATCGTCTATCCATAATGAGGTTTTCACATTTTTCATGTGTCCAAGATTGGTCATGCAATATCCTAGATACACATAGTTTTTGACTTCAAAAGGACTCTGATGATCGAGGTTATCTATAATAGGAGCATCACATGATCGTTTTTCATTATGCAATGCTTGTACAGTCATGCGATCAACTCCATGATAGGCTAATGATGTGACTCATATAATAAATACTATCCTTGAAGAGATTATCATGTTAGAACCATGATGATGAGGAAGTTTATTGCATTAAAAATGTTGTATTTCATTGTTAAGGATGTTTATGAAAAGAATTAAAATCACATCACTTTGTATTTGGTGATATTTGGACTGACCATTATATTTAAAAGAATTGGACTCACAATGATTGAAAATGTATATCATATTCAAGAGATGGTAGTAGAAAATTCTCATCAGATTCACACTGAATATATAATATACGGATTGATTTTATTGGGAATGCATCTTTCTGGAATTAAGTGGTCATTAGATTCACTTTGAATCTAGTATGGAATAATTTATCATAATCTAAGTATACATGATCAGAGTTTGTATAACTATAATATATCAAATGAGATGATTATTTATTGATATTGGATTTATCAATAATCATAAGTTAATGGTAAAACCTACGATTCAATCTTGATGAATGTAAGGAGGAATAGAATCCCTGAAAATTAATATTTTGTTAGAAAGAAAGAAAAGAGATGATTTCAATCGCATTAAGGATGATTGATTGTGAATAGGAAAGAAAAAGGATGTTAGAAATCATATTATCCTAGATCATATTTAGGTTGAGTAGGAAAAAAGGATGTTACTAAAAGAAAGATAGGCATTGTATCATTTTATTGTCTTCATATTAAAAGTCATAAGGAATACATGAAACAAGATGATGTTTGTGAAAGAAGAGATTGTGTTCATCGAATTCATAAAAGTTGATAATATTTGTAGAAAATGTGAAAAACCGAAGGTGCTGGTCTTCAGTCATACCAAAATTCCGAATAAAAAAATATTTAGAGAATTAAGTTGATGGGAAAAGAGAAATAAGTGTTAAGTGTAATAATATTTAAAAAATAAGAAAGCTGATGATTAGAGTTAGATTTCTATCATATTAAGAAGAGGTATTGTTTGATACCGATTAATGAAAATAAGGGAAAATAATGTGATAAAAAATGTAGTCAATCATTTAAAAGAAGTTGAATTACATTTTTTATTGATCAATTGAGTCAAGAGAAATAAATTAAGACCAAGATGTGTATTAAATGTGGATCAATAAAATATCTAAAGAATATGAATGTTCTTTTGAGGGGAGATTGAATTTAAAATACTATTTATTTTAATTGGTATAGAGTATCGTATTCAGAAATTGGAATGGAGAAACAAAATTGGCTTAAGAAAATTTGATTCAAAAATTAGATTTGAACTAGAGATTGAAAAGAAAGTTAAAAGAATAGATGAAGATAACAGAATATTCAAGAATGATTGAGAATAGTTGATAAGGGTTAATGAGGTCAATATTCACCCTAATTTCTAAGAAACATGCAAATTAAAGAAATTTGGGTGAGTAGGAAAATTTTTTGGATTCCCAACAAAACAATCCTTGGGTCACCTATATAAGGGAGAATTACTTTATAAATTCTTTGATTGCTAACATCGGGTGTACATTTCATGGGAAGAGAGAGAATTTTAGACTTTCTAGGGAGAGAAATAGATTTCCATATTGAGTCTCTGTTGAAATTTTTTTGACGGATTGAAGTGAAGAATAAGAGACAAGGTATCAACTTTACTTAGAGGTTTATTGTATTTAGTATTCATATTATTAAATTGTCTATCATATTTGTCTTGTCATCATATTTAGTAGATCATCATATCAAGCTGGAATAATCGGATCTTGGATTCCCATATTGGGGTTTACAGACTGAGGAAGGAAGGTTTCTGAATTACCTTGATCGTTAACTGATATAGTTATATCCATCGGAATGGGAAATTGGATTTAAATATCAAATTTGAAGAATCGAAGTAGGAAGACCAGTTTGAGAAATAAGAAAAAAAATTTATTACAAAATCAAAGAGTTTTTTACCATATTCTTGGTAATAAAGTTATGAATTTTTTTCTATTGAATACACCTATGAAAATTTAAAATAATCACATGTAACATGTTTCGTTACAGAAACATTGAATTACCCTATTTATGCTAAGAGTGTGCACACACACTTTTTGGATTTTCTTTAATGTGATACGTGAGGGAAAAGGGATATCCTACTCATTGTATTCTAGAAAAAAGATTTATTTCCAGTGGATTTTATGGTATTGGATAATTTCTAAACCATACCAAAGACGTAGATATTTTTATTGAATAGTGAACCTTTTAAATACTTGTGTTTCTGTGGATTTCTGTTTGAATTTTTTTTAGTAGGGAATTAAATATTTAATAGGTGGAGAAGGTTGTTTCAAGGAAACAAAAAAGGATGTGTATCACTGATTCACCCCCCCCCCCCCCCCTCTTTTTGATACACTTATCCTGACTGGAAATTTTCATATCAAAGAGATATTGTTATTCACATGATCCCCCCTTAGAGTCATATAATGGCCCCATTACAATCAGGTCATGAAAATCAGAAAGGAAAGGTTTTCCATGATGGGAGTATCACAGGATCACTATTCGTCACACGATTCCCATGGAGTTATGTGATTTACTCAATGAAAATCCAATGATGATACATGGATAAAAAAAATTTCTATGAAGAGAGATCCATGCGGTCATTGTTCTTTAAATAATTATCATGGAGTCATGTAGTCAACTATATGATCAGCCAATGATGTGACTCAACTATGCAAGTATGTCCATGAAGGGAGCATCATGTGGTCACTATTTTTCACATTATTCCCCCTTGGATTCATGAAACTAACACATGACGAGGCTTGGAGAGTTTATCCACGACAGAGTATCATGGGGTCTCTTTTCTTCATGCGAGGATCAAGGATTCATACAATTGACTCCATGAAATTTTGACAACATGAATCTACTAATAAATTTTATCCATGATAGGAGAATCACACAGTCACTATTTTTCATGTGATTCTCCCTTGGATTCATGTGATGGCCCCATAACAATCTTATCATGTGACTATACTATGAAAGGTTTTACAAGATGGATCCTTCATGAAATTTCTATTACTCACATGATGCCCATGAATTCACGTGATCAACTCTCTAACAAGACAATGGCATGACTCGGCTAAGAAAGGTTGTCCATGATGGGATTATCATGTGGTCACTATCCTTCACATGATATCCATGGATTCATGTGATCAAATCTATGACAAGTTTGTGACATGACTAAGATATGATAGGTTGTACATGATGGGAGTGTCACACAATGGTTATTCTTTATGTGATTTCCATCAAGTCATGTGATCGACTCAATGAGAATTCGATGACATGAATCAACTAAGTAAGGTCTTCTATGATGGTATCATTACACGTTCACTGTTCTTATTGATATGCACCTCAAAATCATGTAAAGGCCCCATGAAAATCAATTCACACTAATCGGTTGGGAGATGATTTCAATGATGGGCCATTATCATAATTATTTTTTATCATGTGATGAATGGGAAGGTGTCACTGATGACGTGTGACTTGGTCATGTGATGTACACGATACATCACTAACTTATGCATACAGTCCTTCAACTGACTTAAGTCGGGTTATGTTTTTCATCATTTAAAGATGTATAGATATAGGGGTTCTATTTCTATAACCCCCCCCCAGAAAAAATAAAGTACAGATACATCAAATAGAGAAACATGAGAATGAGAGAAAACTTTCTGAAGTGCAGATATTATGTGATTGTACAAATCTTCTACATAATAAATCTTGTTGAGTAACATGGGAGAAATTGGGGAATAATGAGTTATGCAAGGTCCCATCACATGATAACACCTAGTCATGTGAACACAAAAAAACATGTTGTTTATAAGATAGGAATTCAATTACAGGACAACCTCTTAGACATGTGACCAGTCCATGTGATCATCTAACACCAAACAATGGCATGAATAGGGTGTGAGTAAGACTAAAAAGATCAATAACACCATTTATAAACAAAGACAATATGATAGAAATTTCATGAAATAAATAGATAATATGTTATTATTTAATCAATTAATACCGTAAATAAAATATACATATTGACCGTTGAGTTCTAAGTTGACACTCAAGGTTAGTCAAACCTACTTCGGCTCTATTCTAGATGTCTCTGTCACATAAATAATCCTATAACATTAGGATGGATATCATGTACCATGCCTCATGTAGAACAACTGGGCTCTATATGAATTCCCATGTTAGAGTCTATTATTTCTTCTAGGGGTGCAATACCATTCCATTGGGAAAGTACCCATCTCTTACTGGGATTCATGTGAATTCCCATGATGGAGTCGCTTACATCTTCCCAGGGTGAAATACCATACTAAAGGGAAAGTAGAAATCTCATATTGGGATCCATGTGAATTCCCATGTTAGAGACACTTATGTCTTCCCATGTGCACATCACAAGGGGTGAATCTTAGCTCATGTTGCGGGTTATCCTATTCCAAAAAGAACCATTGGTGCCACATCTCATAAGATAGTGGTCTATTACCTCAGTCATCAAATCATCAAACACATATATAATAAAACTTTGTATTTCTTTCATCTCTATTAATATCACATTCCTAGTTAGTTTATTTATCTTAGTCTATTAACCATGAATATATTGTAAATTGGTAGATTATCCTAAGACAAGAAAATACACCAAAATCAAACCATGCTAAGTTTACATTTATCTCAATTCATTTTCCAAGATTAAACATGCAGATTTCTCAATTCACATTATTAATATAGAACCCAAATTTCATAATTTTTCATTAAATGTAGCTTTATGGGATGTCTCACCATGTGGGTGGATGCAAGATAGGTATCAACGCAAAATGTACCATTGATGTCCAATGGGAGTTTTAATCACTTTATTTTCATTAAAAATAGATTTAATCAATTATTTGGGTTTCATTCATAGCATTCCAACATGATCTAAATTATAGAACATACCTAGATAATTAGAAAAGGACTTTAGGTAAAAGTTATATACCACCCACATTAAACTAGTGATCAAAGAAACACCCACAATGTAGAATATTCATTAATAAAAAAATAAAAAGGATATCAACAAGAAAACAAGATATCAAATGCTAGACTAAGACATCTGGAAAGGAATGAATCACCTGCAGTTTACCTAGGGCCTAACTATAACAACCCAAGCATGAAATACATGAATATTAAATCATGTTAGATGAATATTCATTACATTTTACAAATGCATGCCTAAGGACTGTAATAGTTTAGTGCCATTTGAAACATGGAATATATTCTTCTAACTTGTGAAAGATCTCCAACTTCTCCCATAAAGAGCTTCCCCTTTAGTAATCATACTTAAAATATTTATTTATAGGCCGAGGAATGGAAACATAATAAAGGGTGATCTTAGATACTCAGTAAGGGTAATAAATTAATATATAAACATATTAATGTAAAAAACATGAACATAACTTTTGAATATCAAAATCTTGAATCATGAAATAAATCTTAATAGTTTATAAGGCATAAATCATAAAGTAACATTAACCATGATAACATAGAATTATAAGAAAACATGAAACTTTGGAAAACATATAAGTATAGAAACTAATTTCTATATTACCAAAGGCTCATATCCAAGACCATCAAAGTGGACAAATTCCTTTACTGAACAAGATTTACTTGTCATTCTAGAACTGTATTATTGAACCTGATTTACTTTTCATTCCAATCATGTCTATATCATGATATATAAATCTTTACCCAATTCATTAGAGGTAGATATATTTCCCACCTATCTCATAATTAAATCATTCATACATGTTTTACAAAAACATAAATCATTCATCATATCATAACCAAAGGAAAAAAATGGGTTTCTTTAACATCATTCCATCATAATCCATATAAAATAAATGGATTTCATAAAAATAAAACCATCATAAACACAATAAAATCAATTTAATAAATTGGATATAAACATGAACCTATGTCATCTTATATGGAAAATAATTTTGATAAAAAAATTGAAATTATTTTTTGAGGAAATTATCTTTTCTTCATAAAAAATGTTTTCTTTTCTCAAAATGCCACACAATTTTAAAAGAAATGAATTTAGTTGAAAATACAAATGAAATATTGTAATAGAGACTTATTTTAAATAATGTGTTATGAAATAATAATTCATTCGTTATGTATATGTTAAAACAATATTATCCTCAAACTTTTACCAGAAAAGTCAAAATGTACCTCGTATCGAATAATGACAAAAGATTCATTTCATACCATTTAGTAAAAATAAAATAATGGATAAAATTTAATTTCAAAACTTTTAGAATAATAGAAATAGTATTAAATATTTAAGGAACATGTATGTGGTAATAAATATACCACAAGAAGTACTTTCAAATAAACAATCTGAGATAGTAATGAGATTGAAGAATTATCCCTTACCATATGTATGATATCCTTTGTATGTACCCAAAAATCCTATATAATAATTTAGATAATGTTATTTAATTATTACAGAATCATAATTATTTTATCATATCATATATGATTATATTATAATCTGTTTTTTGCTAATATTTCATTGTCACTTGTTATTCAGATATTAACTGCTTTATGTTCTTATGCATGTTTTGTTGGATAAGTTCATATTTCACATCTTAGGTTGTAGTTATATAATTTAAAGAATAATATTATCAAAATATATATCATATTTATTTATTCGATTCATGTATATAATAATGGTTTAATTAAGATCATGTAGAATGAATTACATCGTATCGTGGTGACGGTTGGTCGTACGTACGCACGGGCGACGACATCATTCACTTAATAGTTAAATGGTATGAAATTGGATGGTATATTAATTATACAGAATAAATAAGAAGTTATATTAATTATTTAAATCCATTATACTCATCATTATTCCCATCCATATTTTTTCTAGTTTAATAACAAATTACAGCACAATGTGGAGATGGTAAGTCGTATGTACACACGCATGGTGATATTGTCATTCATTTGATTGATTAAAGAAGGTATAAGGTTGTACCATAATTATAATGAAATATAACAATGTATAATATAATAGATTTATTAATTTATTATGTAAACAACAAAATAATAGGAAGTAGAAGAAGAAAATAATTTTGAATGATGTGATAAAATAATTACAACTTTTTCGAGTACCTTCTATTGATTTGCACAAAAGGTATCCCTACGATGGATTTCAGCCAAAAGTGTGGCATCTAAGAGGAAGGTGGGGATTTTAAAAGATTACTTTATCAGAATTTGTATGATGCAATGGGATTGAGAGGTGTGGGTAGGTGACTAGATGTGGTGGCCTTTTATTTGAGGGGGGGAGGGGCAGTTTAAAAAAGTATTGAAAAATTATTTTATTATAAATTGATTATTTTATTATAATAGATCAAAAGTGATATATTTCTAGGATAATATGAGGATAGTTCAAAATAATCTCATAAAATAATTTTTACATATGTATTTATTTTATTTTAGAACATATCTTTTCAATTTGCCCTTACTTACTCTCTTTTAATTTTAATTGAGGTAACAACATTTTAATTATTAAAAGGATATTAAGTTTACATATATGAAGTAAATTTACCATAATTTTAAAATTAATTAACATTTAAAACTTAATAAATCCAATTTGTAATTTTGAAATATTTTTATGATTTTTAAATAATTTAATAAAATATTATTTTAATAAAATATCAATTCTGTCAATTTTTAAATTATTCATTTCATTGAATTTTAATATAATTAAAAAAGAGATATAACATTAAACTAAAGAATTTAATAGTATTTTAAAATATCATATTCACCTAGAAAAATTGTGTATGAAATAAATTATTTCAAATAATATTTATTTTACTATTTATAATATCATTTATTTGATATTTCTCTTAATAAAATAATTATTGTATCATTGTTGTGTCAATATTTATGGTAAATATTTAATATCTAAAAAATTTAAATAATTTAATATGATGTATGTTATTTAATTATATTTATGGATATAATTTATGTTTTAAGTCTTATCATTTTTATTACTATGTTAAAATTATTATACTTATAAGAGATAAGAGAGTGACATGTTGTCACTTAATTTTGTTTTAATTATATGTACATCACTTTCATAGAAAGAAGTCCATTAAATGAATATATTCAGACCCTTATATGATATTTTTCAAACTTCACTCATAAAATAGGATTTTCAAGGTTTAGGGTAATTTTATTATCATTATTATATTGTTTGTTACCCTAATTTACCTGATTTACCTTTAATTGTGATAAATAAAAAATATCGTAGTTACTATTAATAATATCTAAAAAAATAAAAGTAACATATTAACCTAATTTGGACCCAATGATTCCAAATATGTAATCCGTTTTTTAAAATTCAAAACACAAAAATTTAAGTAATTAATTTAAAATTAATTCTCATTGTCAATGGGAGAAAACCTGTTTTTTTAAAAGTAAAAACCATCAAAAGAATGATGTGCATTTATATATAATTTCATTGTGAAATTACTTAAAATGAAAAACAAATGGATTAAATGAAAAAAAAAACATTAAAACCAATTATAAGGATAAACTTTCTATATATATAAATCTGATGAAAAAGTAGTTTTATATTAAAATGTAGTATTTTTCATTATTAATTAAAAAATAATATTATCAGAAAAATACCAAAAATTCAAAAAAAAAGTAACTTTTTATTTCCTTATTCTAAATAAAAAGTTTTTTTTTTCAAAAATAACTTATTAAGTTTAAAAAAATAGATTCAAAATGGGTTTTCCATCAAAATATGGTAAAACTACATTTTTAGAAAAATGCTCATTTTATCCATAAAATTGAATTTGTTCTTATATCATATCTATATAACCTATAAGATGAATTTTAAACATCACATTTATTAAATTACATGTATATTTCACTAATAAAATCTATAAAGAGTGAATTTATTATTTTATAGACTCTGATATTTTCCTTTAAATAGTTTTTTAGAAGGAAGTTAATATTATTCACACCTGTCATTATAACGATGAGGTTATAATATTTAGTTATAACTTATATTAAATCTTGAATGTAATTAATTCTATCAAAAGAACATGAAATGTTTTGTAACACAATCTAAGAATAGTATCAGGTATACTACAAGCTAATACAATGTTATGTATAGCGCAAGTTAATCTTGGGGTAGCGTACAACACAAGACATCAAAGAAATTAAAAATAATCTATCTCATAAAATAACTGGGAGTTATATTCTACCCTCTTAAAATTAATTTAACCTTCGAAATTCTTTGTGGTTATAAAAGGTTTACTACGTGAAAGTTTCTTTCATTAAAACCCACATCGTAAAAAGGAATACTAAAACGTTATTTTAAAAAAGAAAGTTAGAAAGATAACAGTCACCCAAAGTAAATAATCATTGGCTTTCAACATAAGAGAACATAGGTGGGAAGTGAAGATATGGAAATGGAAAAAAAATCTAACCATCATGTTTTGATGGATAGTGATAGAGAACAATATTTGGAGAAATTTAACAACCAGAAACCCATAAATCTGGGATGATTTAGGGGACCATATAATTCATCAGATAAGAATGTACTTAGATAAAAAATTTTGTTTTAAATTTCCTTTACCTAAATTTAAAGAACATGGGAAGAAATAATTACTTTATTTTAGTACAATCTCATTATTGGTCATGCCTTGAACAATTTCCACTTCATGTCTTACTCAAAGAAATAAAGTTGAATTTGGAATTCCTGAAGTGTTAATAGATCCTGAGATCCAGAAATAGAATGATAGGTCATTCCATATGTCTCAACAAAAAGTTTAACATATATTATAAAATATTTATAAGTCCACCTAGAGTGAGATAATACATTAATATAAAAACCATCAACCAGATTATAACTTATAGTTTCCATATTTGGATAACCTTACAACCCTTCCAAAAATGAAAAATCTACAATATTATAAATAGGTGAAATAAATAAGATTAACATTTATCTCTAATATATCATTAGTTAGTTCCTATTTTTAACATAATAAACATGTGAATACCTTAATCATGTATTATATTGAGTCACGGTAATAACCTGAACTATCAAATATCCTTATTGAAAACATGCATGTTTTTTATTCATAAGTCCAAAAAGCTGCAATCTTCATTTGAGATAGCATATAACCCACATGTCTATAAATCCTTAACTAGTTCCTAAGTAACTAATATTATCCAATTTAATTATTCCTAACCAACATACCTTTATCCAAATATAATTATCTCAACATCATGATCATATTATGGGTCATCATTCCCTAAATCATGTTTTTTTCCAAAAACATCACCTTATTACCTCAATCAATTTTCATAGTTACTAGTACCACTCATCATAAACTTTCATATATATGTGGAAAATCATAGTGGACCGCTACATGAATATTTAATTATTCCATAATACTATAAAAATGATTCTACAACATTATTCTAGAATCCCATTACATAAACACTCAATTATTCCACCACTTCATTTTCATACTCAACATCATTAATAGTGATCACATGTGATTTTCCATTGTATTGGGCATTAATAGTTTCTTGAAATCAATAATCATTGATCACCCTTTTATTATGGAATTTTTTAGTATAATTTCCCATTTATTTGTACTTGTAGCAGTGAAGTGTGGGTGGTTCGTACTCTATAACCATTTATCTATTCACATAATTAGATACCATTTTTTCATTAATTCAGCACTCAACTTCCTAATGACCTTCTTTTCTAGAATTAAAACATTTTCTAGTACCTTTAAGATAGTCTCCACCATGATTCATTCCACACTTTGAGAATAATGAAACACTCATCTTCTTTTCACCATTGTTTTGAGATTTTCCCTTGAAATTCATCTTTCATTTCATGTCAAAACCATGAGATTGATATGTAACAACAAATTCCATTTATACCTTGATAGAAAAAATCACAATATCTTCATAGAAACTAAAGTCTATTATAGCTAATGCTCATTTAATACTTGGTTTAAAGGCACTGATGAATCGATCCACAATACTTTTAGGTTCGATGATAATGCCAGATTTATACATTGCAAGTCCTATAAAATTTTCCTCAAATGTACTGACAGATTCATCATCCTTTTTCTTTATCCCAAGTAACTACTTTTCCATTTTCTTTTGAAGAATACGAGGAAAGTAATTATTGAAAAATAAGTTCTTGAACTCATTCCATTCCATGGATTCAATTTCATTTTTTCCCTCTTATTCTTGATCAAATTCCACCACAGTTCTGCTTTACCTTCTAAATGATAAACATCCAAAATGAGTTTTTCATGTTCCAAACAATAAAGTATAGAAAATATCTTTTCAATGGTACTAATACTTTTTTCATCAAAAAGTGTACCATAAGAACCACTGAAAGAATGTAGATGTTTCCTCGTGAAGGAATCAATAGAATGTTGTTCCCCTCTATGCTAATTTAGAATTATAGAATGATTTAAAACATGTGTAAGTATAGTGATAATATTTTTAATTCCATCTCCCATAACATTTGTTTGTTTAATAGGAAAATCATTTCATTTCCCATTGCATTGATCATTAACACGGTTCTTTTGGGTTTTATCCATTGTATAAAACCAAAAAAGAATAGTGAGAGGAAAAAACATACAAGGAAAACAACATATTCAAGGGGTGTATTTTCAATCTCTAAAATCATAGGTTTAATCCTAGGTTATTCATGATTTTTACCCTAATTCTTGTACCATAACCTATAATAATACATATCCTTAGGAAATCCCTTAGAAATATCTCCTAGGATCTCACTAATGTTTTTTCATCCTATCATCCAAAGGATGACTAATCCTTTCCTATGATACCAGATATAACGACCCAATCATGACGTATATGAATATTACATCTTTTTAGATGAATATTTATTATATTTTACAAATTCATAACTTAGGACCATCATAGTTTAGTGCCTTTTGAAGTTTGTAATCCATTCTTCTAACTTGTGAAAGATCTTCAACATCTCCCATAAAGATATTACCCTTTAGTTATCCCACATAAATTATTTATTTATAACCTATGGAATTGAAAAATAAGAAAAGGTGATCTTATATTCACATTAATGGTAAGAAAACAATATATGAACATATTAATGTAAAAAACACGAACATGAATTTTGAATATCAAAATCACGAGTCGTGAAATAAATCATAGGAGTTCAAAATGCCTAAATCATAAAGGAACATTAACCATGATAAAATAGAATTTAAATAAAACATAAACGTGTGGAAAACACATAATCATAGAAAATAATTTCGATATTATCCAAGGATCATAGCCAAGACAATCATAGTGGACAAAGTCCATTACTGAATTGGGTTTACTTATGGTTCCAACCCTGTATTACTAAACTGGATTTACATCTAATTCTATTCATGTCTGTCTCATGAGATATAAATATTTACCCAATTCATTGGATGGAGATATATGTCCCAGCAACATCATAATGAAATCATTATTACATGTGCAACAAAAACATAAATCATTAATCATAGCATAACTTAATGAATAAAAAATGGGTTTCTTAAATATCATTCCATTATAATCCATATAAAATAAATGGATTTCTTAAAAATAATTCCATCATAAACACAATAAAATAAATTTAATAATAGGTATATAAATATAACCATATTTCATCTTATATGGAAAATAATTTTGATAAAATACTTGAAATTAATTCTTGAGGAAGATATCCTTTCTTCTTCAAAAACTTTTTCTTTTCTCAAAATGTCATGAAATTTTAAATGAAAAGAATTAAATTAAAAATACACATGAAATATTGTAATGTAATATTATTTAAAATAATGTTTTATGAATTATTAAGAATCCATTCATACCATATAAGTTAAAAAACATTTTCCTCATACTGTTTTTAGAAAAGTGAAAAAGTACCTCATATCGAATAACCACAAAAGACTACATTCATACCCTTTAGTAAAAACTAACCAATGGTTAAAATTGAATTTAAAAATTATAAAAGAATATAAATAGTATTAAATATTTAAGTAAATTGTATATGGACGATAAATATACACCAGGAAATACTTATGAATAATCAATCTTGGATAATAATGAGATTGAAAAATTATCCCATACCTTAGGTTCAATATCCTTCATATATATTCGAACCTACTGTATTATGATTCAAATAATGTTACTGACTTATTATAGAATCATAATTGTTTTTATGATAACATATATGATTATATTATCATTCGTTTGTTAGTAACATTTCACTGTTACTCATTATTTTGTTATTAACTACTTATGTTCTTGTGCATGTTTTGTCAGATATGTTCATTTTCCACTTCTTAGGTTATAGTTATATCATTTATATAATGAAATTAGTATAATATATATCTTATTTATTCATTTAATTAATTTATATAATCATGGTTTAATGAATATCATCTAGAACAAATCACATCGCATCGTGGAGACAGTAGGTTGAACTTACATACGAGTGACGATATCATTAACTAAATGGTTAACTGCTATGGAAATGTATGGTATATTAATTATAATGAATAGTTATAATGATATATTTATTATGTACATGCATTATACTTATCATTACATCCATCCAAATTAAGTATTGTTGAATAAAAAATTACACCACGACATAGAGACGGTAAGTCGTACGTATATACGTATGGTGATATTTTTATTTGTAGGATGGATATAAGGAGTTATAAGGTTGTACCATAATTATAATAACATATACGAATATAGAAGATACTATATTTATTACATCAGTATGAAAACTAGATAATAATAATAAGTAGAAGAATAAAATAATGTTTAAAGATGTGATAAAACAATTACCTCTTTTTTGAGTATCTCCTTTTGATTTGAAAAAAACGACTCCTTATGATGGATTTATGCCCAAAATGTATCATTTAAGAGGTATTTAGGGATGTTTTAGCTTATTTGAGTAGAAATTAGATGATCCAAGGGGCTTTAGTTGTGTGAGGAAGTGGGTAGATGTGAAGGAATTTTATAAAAGGGAGGAGGGGCACTTTAGGAAAGTCATGAAATGTTATTTTATTATAAATTTATTTTCTAAGTATACTAACTACCAAGTAATATATTTAAAGTATAATATGAGTATAGTTCTAAATAATATCATCTGATAATTTTAAGACAAGTATTTATTTTATTTAAAAACCTATCTTTTCAGTTTAACCATAATTACTCTCTTTTAATTTTAATTGAGGTAACAACATTTTAATTATTAAGAGGCTATTAAGTTTACTTATATGGGGTCAATTTCCCATAATGGAAAAATTAATTAACTTTTAGACCTTATAAATTCCACTTTTAAATTTTAATTTTTTTTTATTTTTAAATAATTTAATAAAATATTATTTTAATAAAATATCAATAGTGTCAATTTCTACATTATTCATTTAATTTAATTTAAATAAAATCCAAAAAAGAGATATAAATTCAAAACAATGAATTTAATAGTATTATAATATTTCATTAAACTAGAATAATTTGGTATGACAAAAATTATTTCAAGAAATATTTATTTTACTATTTATAATATGATTTATTTGATATTTCGTTTAATAAAATAATTATTGTATAACTATTGTGTCAATATTTATTGTACTTATTTAGTATCTAATAATTATAAATAAATCCACATGTTCTAGATAATTTCATTATGTTTTTTGGAGACTATTTATGTTTGATATTATGTCTTTCTTATCACTACAATAAAATTATTATACTTATAAGAGATAAGAGAGTGAGATGTTGTGACTTTCTTTTGTTTTAATTATAATTACATCACTTTCATGGAAAAAATCCCATTAAATGAATCAATTCTCACCCTTAGGTTATATATGTTGACTTTAATTCATCTGGTGGGTTTTTTTCAAGTGTTAGGGTAATTTTATTATCGTTATCGTATTGTTTGTTACCCTAATTTACCTAATTTTCCTTTAACTATGGTAAATAAAAATTATTGTAGTTACTATTCATAATATCCAAAAAAAAGAAACCTATTAAAATAATTTAGACCCAATTATTCCAAATATAGAATTATAAAATATTCTAATTAAACTTTAAAAGCAATTTAAATGATAACCTTTCTGTATATATAAATCAGATGAAAAAGATGTCTTAAATTAAAATTCACAATTTTCCACTATTCATTAAAAATTAATATTATCATAAAAATACCAAAAAAACCCAAAATAAATTTTTATGTCTTTATTCCAAATACAAATATTAATATTTTTAAAAGAACTTATAACAGTGTAAAAAAATATATTTAAAATGGGTTCTCCATCAAAATGTGGTAAAAATTTATTTTTAGAAAAATGTTCATTTTATCTGTAAAATTGAATTTGTTCTTATATCATGTCTAGAAAACATATAAGTTGAATTTTCAAAATTAAACTGAGTATATTAAATATATAAATCACTAATAAAATCTATAAAGAGTGATTTTATTATTTTATTGACTAACTTATTTTTGTTTAAATATTTTTTTAGAATGAAGAGAATACTATTCATATCTGCCATTATAATGACTAGGTTATAATATTTAGTTAGAACTTATAATCAGTATTTCATGAAATTAATTCAATTAAAAGAACTTGAAATTTTGTATAACACAAGCCAAGAATAATGTTGTGTATACTGTATGTTAATACGGTGTTGCGTATAGTACAATCTAATCTTGGTGTAGCGTACAACACAAGACATCAAAGAAATTAAAAAAATATATCTCATAAAATCTCAGGGTGTTACACTAAAATAATAGGTTATATAGTTAGTGAAATGTTTTTTAGGTGTCACTATACAAAAACACACTAAACATGAGGAATTCATGATGTGAATCCTCGATTCCTGACGTTAATTTTTTTTTGTGCTGTGTACACTTAAAATTAAATCACTTTAGGTTAAAATAACCCCAATTGACTTGTTCATGACATGAACTAGTTTCATAGAGTGAAAACATTTCATGCTCTGAACTATTTCATGGAATATTCCCAGTAACGAGTTCATGTTGTGTAAGCCTTTCATGATATAAAAACACCTAGTAGAAATATCACAACCCAAATTATTCGAAAAAAACCTGGACCACCTTTTAATATTTCTAAACCCATGGGGTACCCTCAAACCTCTTTGAAACATTTATAAACTGACTCCATTAATTCAAAAAAACATACATTCCCAAACCTCAAGTCATTTTCCCCTATAAAAATCTATTCATCACAAAAAGGCTCAACCAATAAGGTTTAAGAGAAGAAAAACCTGACTAAAAGAGGCTTGACTTAGAATTCAAAGAAGGCTATACATGAAAAAAAATAGGATCTTACAACCTCCCCGCCATATAAAATTTTTTCCCCAAGATACTCCAAGATTCACTATGGGGTATCATAGAACAATTATAAACACTAAGAATGTATATCATATTCTCTCTGAAGTCTCCTCGTGAACACTCCCATGCTACCAATGCACTTTCACTAGAGGTACAGTCTTTCCTAGGAGATATTTCTCACTATGGTCTACAATATACATCAGATACTCCTCAAAGGAAAAATTTACACCAAAATCAGTGTCATCAATGTCTATCATGTCAGAAGGTTCAAGATGATATCTCCATAGTTGTGATACATGAAACACATCATGCATGGAATCGTAGTGTTGTAAATGGGCCAATCTATATGCTATTAGACCAAATCTTCCCACTATCTCAAATAACACAATAAACCTAGGTGTTATATTTACCTATTTATTTATATGATGTTTTCCAAACCAAGTAAATACCTAAAGGAAAACACTATTTCCCACCACCAACTCTAGATTTTTTCTCCATTGGTCGGTGTAAGATTCGTACCTACTCTCTGCGGTCACCAATCACTTCTTGATCAAATGTACCTACTAAAATTTCTCCTTCACAATACTAGGTTCAATGAGTTTTTTCTCACCTACCTTTATTTAGCAACGAGGAAATTGACACGGTCTTTATACAAGGCCTTGAAAGGTACCATCTGGATCGATTCATAGAATCTCTTATTATAGGAGAACTCTAAAAGTTCCAAATGATGTTCCCATGAACCAAAAGTACTATCTATGGAGATCACAACACATATTTTTCTTCCCTATATGTATTGTATATCTAGAAGTTTGAAACTCTCTCATAAACTCCTCATGCAACCTCATAGGAAACTGTACTCATCCTTGGATAAAAAGAACATCACCGCTACCAAGAGACCATCCTAGTGGAGAGTCGCCACCATATATTCAATCCCTCAGAGCTAATTCCTCCAAATCGGATAAATTCTCATTCATGATCTATTCTAAAAGAAACATTATAAAAAATGTCAAATACATAACTACTCATCCCTAGGAATCCTAAACATCTATATGCATGTCTTTAAATAGGGACATCATCTTCCACACATCACAATACTCCCGCACTACATCTATATGTGTATTTTGGATCATGTAACTGGAAATGATGTTTCTATTTCCTAATGTATAATCCAGATCGATGTTAAGAGACTACAGATACTCGACATACCTCCTCTACTGAAGTTTCAGGTCTCATTGAGAAAATGTGTACCTGATTCTCTTGTGGTCTATGTACACCACAATCCTCTTTCCCAAAATATAGTTTCTCCAATATCTCAATGTGGGTACTGCCACAACTAACACTATATAGTGAGTAGGATAATTCCTCAAATTTAGTCTTATCTATCTAGATCCATAAGCAACTACTTGGTCCTCTTTCTTTAGAACTACTCAAATTCCAACTCTAGATGAGTCACAGTACACAGTATATGCCTTACCCATCACAGGTAGGGTGAGGATCGATATTGAAGTCATCGTACTCTTTATCTCTTAAAAAACTCTCTCACAAACCTCTTGCCAAACAAAATTCACCCCTTTCTTGGTTTTCCTAGACATCGATACTGGTAGACAGGAGAAATCATGGATAGAACATCGATAATAACCTAATAAACCAAGAAAGCACTACATATATAAGAAATTATTGGGTCTCACCCAAGATACCATGACTATAGATTTCTTTGGGTCCATTGACACTCCATCCTCTGAGATGATATGACCCAAGAATTACACTTTATTAATCCAAAAACTACATTTAGATAGCTTGGTGTAACGATGATGCTCTCTCAATATACTCAAGACGATATCAAGATATTGGGCATGATCATATAATTTATAGAAGTAAACTAATATTTATTCGATTAAAACCACTAAAAAATGATCTATAAAAGGATGAAATATATGATTCATTAAGGCCATGAATACCTCTAGTGTGTTCGAAAAACTGATTGGTATCACCACGAACTCAATTAAATCATACCTTCTTCTAAAATCATCCCATGGTATTTATTATGCTATCACTCTCAACTAATGGTACCCTTATATCAATTAACTATTAAAAAATCACCTCTTAGATGATTTAAAATATCATTGATTCATGAAAATGGATACCGGTTTTTTACCATCATCTGGTTCAATCTATGATAGTCCACACACAAGAACAAATCCCATCAACAATCTAAGAGAACATAACAGGATAACCCCATAGATATATTCTAGTCCAAATTACACCCTTTTATTCTAGATCATCCAACAAAATTTTAAAATCAAAAATCTATATTGTTTACATCCTATAAGGTGGGATAGAAACTAGATCTACTCATGGCACTAAATTGATCATGAAATCAAACTCCCACTCAGGTGGTAAGCCATAAAACTCATTAGTAAAGACATTTGAAAATGTTATAACACTGGAGTAGGTGTAACATGTTTCATTAAAATATCATATAGATAAAGTCCAACTATATGTACTATGATTCAATGAAAACAACACTGAATTGGTCCTATATGACCAGCTTGTTTATCCAACTCACCCAGGTGAAAATTTCTTCCTCCTTATATAGATAGAAAGGTAAATATTCTATAGCAATATTCTATATGGTCCTGGAATAGAAATAACAAATACATAAAATGAATCAAATCAAAACCTTTCATTTATATCACTAAAGTTTCTAAAATAAATGATAACCACCAATTTCTAGGGAACACTCCATGCAATGCTTGATATTCCTTAACTACCCTCCCAACATTGTATTGATGGTCAATACGCTGTCCAATATTTCCACAACCAAGACCAAATAATTTTCAAAAAGATAATATATAAATAAATTCAATTATCTTATATAAAAAAAAACTCAAGCGAGGTTTGATGACACAATCATCATACCTATGATGGCAGAAGGTCCTATATACATGATAATAGGAGTGGAATACATAACATACAGCTGACATGCCAATATACCCTATGCTTCATTATAAATCCCCTAAATTATTCCCTGTGAGTAGTATTTATACTCTTGTACTGGAGTACTACATTCCCTACCTCAGCCTAAGCATATAGTATAACTCAAGCTACCGGTCTATTGAGGGGTTGATGAGTCCTTTACAGACTTAGGTGCTTGTCTGAATCCCCTACCACTGTTATTCTGTTATGATATCTTATAGAAAATCTAAATTATGACCATCCTACTGCAAAAATGTCACTCTATAGTGCGTTAAAGACACTAATGGTGCTTATGGATGAATTTTCCAGACTAAAAAACTCCAACAGGACGCACATTTGAGATGGATGTTCGCTCCCATTACTTTTTTCCCCGTATTGAATGGGAGGTAACTATCATAAAAGTTCATCTTTATACAAGAAGAAGATCTCCCATATCACCCTAATGAAACTTATTAAATGATTCTCATGGCCTCTATTATATTCCCATCGTGATGAGAGAATGATTCATCATGTACTCAAAGGTACTCAGTAAAAATAAATTCACCTTCGATCATATCCCATAAAAAATCCCATCTTAAAAACCTCTCACCCTGGATAGCTCATCAGCTGTTAATGATAGCCTAAAGAGTTGTCGGCCATTGAATCTTCTAGATTATTCCATCACTGAAAATCTCTCACGTGTCAGGGGAATGGACTCAAAATCCTTATCATGCCTCAATGTCACTAGATAATAGTGTCTTAGAAACTTCACCTCAAATTTCTTATAGGTTAGTTCTTCTTGCTGATCAGTTTTCTTTGCAAAATCCCACCAATGCATGGATAGTGTACGAATAATTTAAGTAGAAAGATTCACCCTCATATCAAAAATTTTCTTAACATGATTAAATATCATCTATACTAACTCAATATAGAACACAACTTCTTGGGGGCCTCCCTACCTAGTGAAGGTAGGAGTATGTTGTAGTTTAAATTATCTCGTCAACTCAAACATCGAATGTACGATGTTAACAATATCTCCCTTCATGGATTGCATGACCCTTAAGAATTTGTCCAAATATGAAAATCCATTCAATTATCAAGAGCTACAATAATCTTTGGTTCAACTGAGTTATGAGAGTTCCTATTTTCACTCTCCTGATGCTCAATTCTAAGACTATGAGGATGAATTTTCTCTACAAGACAAATGCACTCAGTAGAACACTGGATAAACATCAAGGTCAACCTAAATAGGTGAAAACAACAGAGAAACACTAACATAAGGTTCCCATATACTTTTCTTAATAATTTAAATTTCATAACACATCAGTTATTTCATTTCATTTAACATATATAACTAGAATATATTTTAAAAGTTCATATAAGAAATTATATCAAATGAAATAAATATGTCCTTACCATGAACAATGCATGTAAATATATATATATATATACCTAATTACCTATCATGATGAATTCATACATATATCATGTCATATAGATCCATGAGTTTAAATCTCTAGAAACAACAACATTACACAACATGTGAATCACCAAAGGTGAAATAACATCAATTATAACAAGTAAACAACACAAAAAATAATCTCATCCTTGGGTACTTGGATTTTCCCCGTACATAAGTTATCTACTTCCATGAACAAGATTATTTCCAACTCCTGACATTTTCTTTTTCTCCATTCTACCTTTTCCAAATAGTAAAAAAACTGGACCTAAAGCTTGCCTCCTCGCATGTCAAAGTATACTGACTCAAATCAAGGGTGTAGAGGACATAGTGGGGAGACTATACCCCCTCGTATAGAGTTTAAATATAATTTAAATAAACAAATTTCATATTATTTGAAATATAATAAATAGTAAAAAATAAAAAAGGAATATAATGCATGAATCAAACAAACCAAATAATAATAAATTATGTAATGTTAGGAAGAAATGTAACTAAATGAAATACTGTAATTCATGCAGATAAAAGACCAAGATAACACAAATAATCTCAAAATATCATAGTCTTGAACCCCACATCAATCCCTTCTCTAAGATCCAACCCATCTAGTAAGAAAAATCAATAATAAGGCCCATTTCCCTTGTCTAAACTAGTATCCATGAAATCTACTTGGGTACCCAAAAATGACCTTAATATGGTGTGATTAAAACTCAGTAGGTCGACACCACCGCATCTAATCAAAATTAGTTTGATATAAATTTCATGAAATAAATTTATAATAGGGTATTATTTAATAAACTAATACCACACATAAAATAGAATTACTTACCCTCAAGTTCCATGTTGACACTAAGGTCCTATAAAACCTACTTTGGCTCCTTATTGTTTGTCTCTATCACTCAACTAATCCTCTTGCATCAAGACAGATAGCATGTACCATGTCTTATGTTTCAAAACTAGTATCCATGGGAATTATTATGATTGAGTCACATACATATTCCTAGGTAACAATACCATTCCAAAGGAAAAGTAACCATATCACACTAGGCTTCGTGAAAATTACAATGTTGGAGTCTCTTACATCTTCTTAGGGAACAATGCCATGCCAAGGGGAAAGTAACAATATCATACTAAGCTCCATGGGAATTCTCATACTAGTTTCACTTACATCTTACCATGTGCATGTCATAAGCGGTGAATCTCAACTCAAGTGTTAGGTTCTCTAATGACTGGATGAACAACCAATGTAATGTCTCATAAGACAGTGGTCCAATCCCTCAGTCGTCTTTCTAGAAAACTTATATACAATAAATATGTGTATACCTTTCATATCTATTCGAATCAAATTCCAAGTGGGTAAATTTATCTCATTATATTATCCAAGAATATATTCTCAATTAGTATATTATCCTAATATAGGATGAATCTCCACAATAAAACCATGCCAAGTTGATATTTATCTCAATACATTTTTCAAGCTGCAACAGGCTGAAATCTAAATTCACATTGTTAAAACAAAACCCAGTTTTTATAATTGTTGATTTGGTGTAATTTTAAGGGAAGGATCACCATGCATGTGGTTTTAATACCAGTCTCAATACTAAAGGACCTAGCAGAGTCTAATTGGTGTTCTAACCACCTAATTTTTATAAAATGTAGATTTAATCAATTATTTGGGTCATGTGCACGACATGCCGATGTTATCACAATTATTTAACATACCTAGATAATTGGAAATATAATTTAGGGAAAATTTATAAATCACCCACCTTAACCCAATAATCAAAGCAACACCCACAATGGGGAACATCCATGGAAGAATGATGGCAAAGGGGATCAGCAAGAAAACCAGAGATCAAATGATAGAATGAGACATCTAGAAGGTAAGTAATCACCTATAATTTACCTAGAGTCACACAAGGGTTTGATAGAAGATGCTTTATGGAAAAGGAATATTTTTTCAAGAATCACCATACAAAAACCCACTACATCCAAAGAATTCATGACATAAATCTTTTATTAATGATGTGAATGTCCCCAATGAAGGATACACCAAAAAAGATGTCGCCTCTAGTTAAAATAACCATAATCATCATTTTTCAGCATGAACTAATTTCATAGTGTGTAAATGGTTCATGTTATGAACTAGTTCATGGAATCTTCCTATAAATAGGTTCATGTCGTGTAACTCATTCATGACATGAACGTTTCTAACAAATAGATCGCCACTAATAAAATTTAGAAAAAAACCCAAACTACCTTCAAAACATTAAAAACACATGGAGAGCCCTTGATATCAGTTGACACACTTATACCTAGATTACATTAATTCAAACAAACATACATCACTTTAATTTAGGTCATTTTCCCCTAGAAAAATCTCTTTATCCCTAAAAGGCCCATCCAACAAGGTTTAAGAGAAGAAAAACCCATATAAAATAGATTTAAAAAAAAGTAAAATAGAGACATACCTAAAAAAGTTAGGATCTTGCTCCCTATATCAGTTATGTTATTATGAGGCCCTCACATACTTGTGAGCTCAAGTTACTTCAAATATTTCATGTGTAATTCCTAACCACCCTATATTCATGTGAAGCGCATGGCCCTATAACACCCACATGACAACATGACTCCCAAGGGTGTCACTTATACTCTCATAATTCATTATCATCCCATAAATACTATAATACTTTAATATCCTCCATTATTACCTCACATATAGGGATATGACCCCCATAATCTCAACCTATCTCCCATTCTCATCATCGATAAAAGGAATATGTTAACTTTGAGAACTCTAATTCTTGTTTCAAATGTGATACTCTGGATTCCTTCCTAAGGCTCAAGAACCATATCAAACATATTTTCATTAGGTATTTACACACATCCACGGTTCCCATTAAGACCTTAATAACCTTTTATAGAGTTCACCTTATAATTTATTTAGTAAAAACTCATGGATACATATCATTCATGGTATTATGAATACATTCCCTTAAATATGAAATGCATATGATCTCCCATTGTCTCATGTTTCTCACATAGAGCATGACTCAAATGGGCTTGGAGGATTTAAATAATAATTCCATTAGCATAATAAAATACTCCAATATTTCAATCCTCCCTAAGTGTAAAAAACGACTATATATTACATTCCTTTGAGGGATATAATCTCAATGAAGAATCCTAGGGTGACCTCTGTATGTAAGCCCCGATCAAACACCAGGGTGACCTCATTGTGTAATACCCACTCAAATATCAGGGTGAACTCTTTTTGTAAGCCCCATACCAATAATACATCCATTATGGGAATCCTACCTTAGTATAAACCCAAAATACATCCCAATACTCTCCAAAGGTCCATATTCCCAATGAAGCATCCTAAGGAAGCCCTAGTGGGGAATCCCCATACAATTCAATCTTACACACACATGTAATGTTTCCAATATTATGTGATCTCTTATTTCTCACATCAAGGATGAGTCGTGTAGGATTAGGGACCAGCAATGAGTGTTCCATCAATATTATGCAAATTCCTCTATACGTGTAATGTCCATTAAAACCTTTATTTTTACACCTTTTATGACACAAAAACTACATATAAACTATGTGGACTCTATTTCCTATCCCTACGGGATATGTATCACGCCTCTATAATCCTTGAACCCTATGTATAATGTTTAAATTATCTTATATATGTCCTTGTCATGTAACAATAAACTTTATGGTATCGTCCCATGAAAACTATGTGGGTTTTGATTTCTATATTCATAGGATATGTAGGAAACCTTCTGGAGGTTCAATATCAATTCTTATACACTAATTTCCCCAATATATAGATATAAAATCTAGAGTTTCTAGTCATACAACTGTAAAAATTAAGAAATCCCTCAAACCATCATCGTTTCGAAATAATGGTTAGAAATATAGAGAACCTATAATACATATAGATGGTTTCAATTATAGGATTACCCTACATTTATAGGTATTCATATCAACAAAAGTCAATAACTAGTTATTTCTATTAGGATAACTAGCCTCATATTGACATCATTGAAAGGTTCATGAACATATCTTAAATCTATAAGTGTGTCCTGGAGTATGAAGAAACATACTTCAAATGGGTGTGGTGAGCCCAACCTCCCATACTCTCAGTTTGATTCATATTAAAGGATTTTTTAGTATTTAATAGTTACCACATGCCTTTGGAAAGCAAGACCATGTACTGATAATAAACATCATGGTCTAGAATGTGGTCATAAAAATTATTATTAAAATTTATATTTATCATTCAACATACGTTAAATAATGTCATTATATTAAAAACTTATTTTATTAAAATGTTCATCATAAACTTTTTTCTATATAAAATAATCTCAAATATGGTTAATGTTTATGTTTTGAAATGAAAACATATTATAAATTACTTCATAAATATATTTTTTACATATAGTTTTTAAATAAATATAAAAGAATAATTTGAATTAATTTACACCATATTTTATCCCTTGTTTTAAAAGTCCCTATCATGATTTTCTCCCCAATGGCTATATAATGGTCATAATACCCTATTAAATTTCTAATACTTCCTCTCATCTTATATTTCTTATAAATATACTTCATATAATTATACTTATCATTTTTCTTTCTATAATATTGATCAATTTAATGAATTTTTTTGTACATCCATGAGGATAAATATTATATGATTGTAGTATTTTTATATGTTTCTGCATTTATCCCACTTTTAATTTTTTTATTTTTCATCATTATGGTATCCTCCAAATGTATTGATTTTTATCCTATGATAAAATGATTCATTAAAATGTGTTTCATATTGTTTTAGATTAGAAGAAGTTATGAAAACTTTATTTTAAATATATATATATATATATATATATATATATACTAAAAGTTGAGATGTTACATTCTATCCTAATAAATAAATTACATCCCCAAAATTTTAATTTTTCCCACTATTGAAAATTTATAATGGTGATCTTAGTAATATAATTTAAAAAGAGTTATATACTTTCCTATCATCAATAATACATGTATTTTACCTCATAATATATCTAGATTTTTTTATTTTTCACTTCCATTTTTAAAAAATAAATATCATTAGTTATAAAACTAATGAGTTTCTAGAAACATACCCATCGTAGCTTTATTTTAATGATCATGTTCTCAACCAAATACTAAAAAAAATTATTATTATAATAATTTATAAACATATTAATATGAAAATAAACCATAATTTTCTTATACATTCACATTTTATTTTAACCAATAAAGATTTACATAGCTCTTAAATAACCTTAACTTATGATATACTAAATTCAAAATAATAAAAACTTATAAATTATTCAGATTTATTCTTTAGATCATTGGTTCTTTTTAAAATAACTTTTATCCAAAATACCTTCAATGACATAAAATTATTATCTTTAAAATCCTCAAGAACATTAAAAATATTGAATTGATAGCATCATAATATCAAAATTTATCTAATAATTTTACCTAATTCCATGTGTGATTCCCTATACCTACACTCTCGAAACTGGTGTTAAAACAATAAACTTTTTTATATAATCAATTTATACAAAAATAATAAAACAAATTTAAAAATTAATAATTTAAAAATACTTAACTTTGACTGAGTCAATACTTTCCCAATATAATTTTAGGTATAGATATTTAGTGAATAAAGAATTATATTACAAATCAAACACATAATATTTATCTTAAACAATTTCTTTTAGTTCCATTCCATCTTCACTCAGGTCAAACCTCAAATAGAGATCTGAATCCATTATATCTTTCTCTCTTCCATGAGCCGTTTGAATAACATCTGAAAACTTAAGGTGAGCACAAAATATATGTAATGTTTTTTTAAAAAAAATTGAAAACTCGTTTTCTCAAAGGATTAAAATTCCTTTAAAGTGTTTTCTTTAAAACCAAATACTATAATATTTATAAATTTTTTTTAAAAAAAACACTTTTAAAATCAAAATTATTTTGGAATTAAATTTCATAAAAAAGGGGCTCTTTCAAAACATTATTTTAAATATATAAAATATTGAAGGAATTTTTTCCTAAAAATACAAAACAATGAAAATACCTTCTAAAATCAATAATTATCTTTTTAAAATTAAACTTTTACATTTAAAAATAGAACAATTTTTTCTTATTAAATTTAATGAGTTCTAGAAATCATAGAAAAATCATTATGCCCACATGGAATATTGAAGGTCAAGATAGGTCTAACCCATAACTTTATAGAAAAATTCCCTTATTGTTTGGGTTTTCCCCCCATCCTTCATCATCATTTATAGTACCCAAATGAAAAAAATTTAATAAAAAAATTTAATATATTACTTATATCATCATAGTTACATTAGAACATTTCTTTCAAATGATCTACATTAATGTTAAAATAATTTTCAAGGGGAATAATTTTTTTTAACTAAATACATGTTTATTAAAATTAATAAGATATGTTTTATAATAAATTCATACCTTAAAATAAATAAAAAATAACGATCATAAGAAACATAAAATTCAGGGAAAAACACATTTAAATAAATTCTTATATAGAATCAAATGAAGAGAATGATTTTAAAAATGATCATGGTTCACTAATGGATATATAGAGAGAATGTTTTGTTTTCCATGTAATATTTTAAAAAATTATTGGTAATTATGAATGAATCTAATGAGGATAAGTTATTTTCTAGTTAAATATGATTTAAAAAAATATAAATAATATTAGTTTTAAAAAAACATTTTAAGAATAAAATGATAGTATTTGAAACTCATAAAATACCAAATTTGAAAATATTTTCTTAAGATAAATTTTATTTTTCAAAATACAGTATATGAGCTTTGTTTAAAAAATGAAAGAATTTTTTTAAAACATGAAAATGAATATTTTAAAACATACTCTCTCACATGATTTTATTTGGAATTTTCATTGTAGAACCTCTTTCTCTCGAAAGTAACTCATACACCCACTCCTGTCTTCCACTGCCTCTCTTTATCTCTTTGAAACTAGGGAAAACATATGTATTTTGATGACGGAGAATTAGTATTGAAATCCCAAGGGGGTAAAATCTCTTTTATACATCTAACCTCTTACTCTATCTGATATATATTATAACCCAATAATTATTTGATAATTTATTTGTTGATGTAGAAATGAGAATATGATAACCTTAAAACAAAAAATGTTTTGTTTAGTACTATTATAAACAACAATGTTTAAGGATCCTTTATATCATAACATGCTATTTTACTCTTCTCATACTACTTTCCTCTCAAAGAAAAACATGTGTATATATATAACCTACTATGTTTGTAAAAAAATAGCATGCTAGGAGGAAGAAGGAAATGACCTAATTTATCAACTATAGTTAAACATTTTATATCATGTGACACATAATATTCATTAGATATTTCACCACCTCTATGAGAGACATGTGTGTGTGTGTGTGTGGTTCTTTATATATATATATATATATAACCAACAAATAATTTACTATAATGTATGAGGAGGAAAAAAGATGATGTAGATTAGCCATTATCATGGTTTTGTGAGATTCATTCAACCCTACATATGTCCCATAATTTTATATGGCTCTAATTCCACATAAAAATACAAAGAGTGTAATAATATATTACCTATATATATCATTTTATATTCTACAGGTCGTGCACATAAGGAAAAAGAATTCAGCGAAGCTAGTTTATTTATAAGGGTGCACCTTGTTAATATAATAACACGACACATAATTAAAGTTAAATAGTATATTATATAGATGATACCACATTTAACTTTCATATGATCTCACACTTATATATATAGTCTCATTCCACATGATAATACCATTCAATCCTTGGGGAGTTGGTGGTATCCCTTGATTTCTCATTCCTAACCCCGATAGCGAGGATAACCACCAAGGACCTACTATGCATTGACCCACATGCTTTTACATGCTTGTTCTATGCATGTTCTGGAACTCTCTATGCATTGTCTATTCACTACAGGCCCTGTGATTTGAGGTGATGATCGGATTCCCACTTGGCCAGCCAAATCATCCTTAACTCCAAGGGTGGTTACCATTATTTTTTTCTTAAGTATCAATTTACTTGGCTAAAAATAAAAAATCATCTATAATCCTAAAAAAATATTATAACACTTATTATTTACTTATACCATTTATATAAACAATTATATTATCTATATTCTTAATATTCCTATATATATTCATATTAAAAAAATACTTTAGTTCCCATATGACATAAAATTTATTATAATTTTTCTTATATTCATTTAAAAAAATATATCATATACTATAATAAATATTATCTTCTTATAATTATATTAATTTTAAATAAATAATTTATTTACTTAAATATTTATACATCCCAATAAATACTATATTATTTTTATTTTTAATTTTTAAACTTTAATATAACCAACTTATAGCTATATCAAAATAAATATTTCATTTACCAAAATGTTTATATTTCTATGTAATGTTATATTATAATTAAAAATTATTTTTATCATTCAAAATATATTAAATAATTTTAGGTTATTAATAATTTATTTTAGTAACACATTACTTATAAATATTTAACTACATAAAATAACCTCAAATATTGTTTTAGTATAAGTTTTGAAATGAAAACATATTAAAAATAACTTCATAAACAACTTTTTACATATCATTCTAAAATAAATATATATAAATTACCTGAATTAATTTACTTTATATTTTACCCATCATTTGAAAAGACCCTTTCGTGATTTCCCCCCAACGACTAAACAATGATCATAATCTCCTCATTAAGTAGAAAAACTCTATATCCTCTTATTATACTCACAAATATGTTTCCTATAATTCTACTTATCAACCTTCATTATATAAATATGATTAATGTTATGCTTTTCATGTACATCCATGAGGATAAAGATTATAAGTTCATGGTATTTTTATTTTCTTTTTAATTTATCCCACTTGTAATTTTCTTATATTTGGTCATTTTGGAATCCTCCTAATATTTTTATTACTATCCTATGATTAAATTATTCATTAAAATGGATAAAAATATATTTTAGATGAGAAGAAAATATGAAAATAGAATATAAAATAAGTATATATACTAAAACTAGAGATATTACACCATAGTCCTAGAATAAGTAATAAATGTGTACAAAAATATTATTATGACAATAATTTACATAAAATCTTCAAAAAAATCTTACAATGAGATAGAAAATAGAAACTCAATATCATACATCATACATAATCCATTAATTGTGTAGTATGAAATATCATAAAATGATGAGAGGTGAGGAAGTTTATTTATAGGTATATCTATGAGATACGTTATAAAATAAATTTGACATGAGACTTTAATACACGAATCCTAGACAATGTGGCTCATATTTATCTTAGAATATAATAATTCCACAAAAATGAAAATAAAAAATTTGTACAGACACCTCATATGGGGGCATATATATTATAAATCCACAACTTTATGTAAATAAAATTAACTTGAGATCTAAGAACACATTTGGTAAAATTTTCATCATGCCAATTTACAGTGGGAATGTATCCAAAAGTAATATGTTTTTGTTTAAAGTGATATTGAATAAAGTAATATTATACCTTAATTTTTTGTTTCCTTCATTAAAAAAATATTTTTGGTTTTTATAGACACTTAATTATCATTCCAGAGATTAACACAATTCATTAGTGGAAATCCAACTTTTGATATGAGTTGGAAAAACCCAAAAAAATATAGATAATGATAGTAACCAAAGCATGGTATCGAGGCACAATAATGGATATTGAAACAACAAACTATTGATTATTTTTTTTATAAGTTCAAGTTTTCATTGGGAAAGAATACATACCTAGAAGTGAACTTCTAGGTAGATAAACAACATGAATATTCAGCATCAAAAAATACCTCAACATCTCTATAACCATTAATGGAATATAAAATACCATTCCTTCAGCCTTGCCAAATATATTTGATGATGTGAAGAATTTACTCCCACTATGACTTTATGGAATGCTCCATAAATTGACTATTGTTTTTGATAGATCTTGCAATATCAAGAAAAGTCATCATGAGGTAATTGAGTTTTCAAAAATATGATGATATCAATAAATAAGAGAGTAAGATTATTTGTCATTATTAATTTAATTTTCCTTTATTACAATATAATTGTTGGTGGAGATAGCCTATGATAACTCAAACTACTATTAGCAATCGAATACATATTTTTTTTAAGAAATAACAATCCTTTTATTATAGTGAGATACTTAGATGTCATAAAAATATTTTAAGGGACCCAAGTCTGAGGTTTGAAATTTTTGATGATAATAGGACTTGAGATAAGAAATCATTTATAACTCACTATATGTGATAATCATATCCTCAACATAGAATATTTTTCGATAAAATAAGGAGTGGTCTTTCATACTCAGAGAAAACTAAAATATAGTGACTATATATCAGAAGAAAAATATGATGAACGAAAAATGAGGGGACAATGAAAATAATTTTTGGCATCAAGATGATGAAAAGATCTATGTGAGGAAACAATCATAGGGATAAATAAATAAAGAGAGTTTATCTTCACAAATAGTAAAAGAATGTCAAAATAACCAACTTTATACATCTTAATCATAGTCTTTAATAGTTATAAATGATTTAAGATGGTGAAAAGTATAGTGAACCATAATTTTGATACAACTATATTAAATATTAATTGATGAATATTAATTATATAACATAATGATCCATGTCAAAATTGTATAGACCTAGTATATTTGGAAACACTGACATATAAACAACTACTTCATAAGAGTCTCTCATTAAGTTCTTCATAACTAGCACCCCTATTAGAAATATCATTCCTAAAACATTTTTTCATAACATGGGGAAAGGAAACATAATAAATGGTGATATTAGATGTTTGGTAATGGTAAATAAGGGATAGATCAATGATCACATAAGAATAAAATGTTCATAATGTTAACACTTGAAAACCATACAATGTATATCAAATATCATGATCTTGAGTTGTGTTATAAAACTTGACAGTTCATAAGACATGAATCATGATGGAATCAATGAACATGATCCACTAGGTCATAAAATTATCATAATGCATGTGTTTCCATAATACATATAAGCTACTAACATTGTAAAATTGTATAAATAAATATTGTTTCACTCATTATGTAAAGGGCATGAAATAAGGCCCTCACATCAAATTATGGGCACAAAAATAAGTCCAAAAAAATTTTATGGTTATAAAAAGTAGGTCCATGAATTATCTTATGGACATGAAAACTATGTCCTTGCATAAACCTATGGTCATCAAATCTAGTTCCATCCATAAATGTGTGAACATAAAATCAGATTCAGGCATAACATATTTACCTCTTGAATTATTAATCTTTACCCAATACATTGGAGGGATATATAGTCTTCTCCTGTTACATAATGAAAGTCCAACATATGTGTGCCACAAGATGATAAAAAATTCATCTACTCTAAATCCATTAAAAACATTGTTTCATAAACATTTAATCATATTATAACCCATGGAAAAGGAATAGGTCTCATAAATAAATTTTCATCATAAACCTAAACCATCCAAAGAAAGAATAAGGATGGAATCCTTATATCATATCCCTAGTAAAGCTTAAGTAACATCAAAGGATGTAATAAGAGAAAAAAAAATTATTTTTAAACATCATTTGGAATAATTAATAAGGAGAATAACCATTCCATTTTAAAATAAATTCTTTAACATATAGATTTTTTGAACTTATTATGGAAATTTTTTTAAATAATAATAGAAACTTATAAAGGAATCTTCAAATAATTGAGTTGTCATGATAGTGGGAAATTTTGGTCATGTAATATAATTTTAAAAAATACTGAAAGTTTTATAAAAAAATCAAAAAAAGCACATCATTTGTAAAATGAAAGGAATATTCCTTTCAAAACCATTTTTAAAAAAAATTACCCACATTCAAATTGACTTTAATTAATCATAAGAGAATAATAAAATGATGTTTTAAATCATTTTTAGAAATCATGGATATAAACTAAAATTGTTTTTAAAACAAAGACATAAATGATGTAAATTTTCCTTAAAAATGAATTTTTGAATCTTGAATAGGATTTTCTTGAATGGTAGATCATAATATTTCATTATTAGAAACATAATAATAAACAATCCTAATAAACAAAAAGTTTATAACATAAAACCCTTACCACTTGGTAACATTTAAAACATAATCCCCATTAAAGAATTAACCATGTATGGAAATGTATATACCATAAATTTCATGATAATAATCATAAAAGATATTCATGTTTAGTATATACACCCCACAATAGAAACTAGCGGTGTATAAGGCATGTGTCCCACAGAAATAAAAGTGAGAATAAAATCCCTTACCTTAGGTCTGAATTCTTCTATACATGTTGATAACTCATGTATAATAAATATATATTTAGTATATATATATTGAATAATCATAATAATATATAGCATACCATATATGATTTACTTAAATCCTTTTATCACTATTTTGTTAAGAATTCATTATTAAAATCACAATTCTAGGTGATATCTAATTAATTTTTCATGGGTGTTTTGGTTTAGTGGTTTTTCTCCATAAAAATTTATCATGGTCTAATAATCATTAAAATTTTAATCATGATATTCATGCTTAGATTCATTCATAAAAGGTCGATAAAAAATAGAATTACACCATTCATGGAGATGATAGATCAAACATACCCATGAACACTATTTTAACTTTTCAATTGATGGAACGAAAGAATGGTAAATAATATATCACATTTACTGAATAAATATTATATCATATATAAATATTAAATAAATCCTTAATAACATCCAAATAAAATAGAAATTAAAAGAAAATAACATCGCTTCGTGGAGGTGGTAGTCAATACGTACGTGTGAACGACACTATCTTTTTCTAGTGGTTTGGAAGGTCAGAAGGTATATATGAAATTATCATTTAATAGGTATAATAATTTCAAGTGTATTTTATATAAAAATTATAACCATAACAATTCCCATCTATAAAATACAGTGATGAGAAATTAATTGTGTCGCTGCGTGGAGACGGTAAACCGTACATACACACTAGTAATAGTTTTATTTCTTATTTGATGGAAAAGGGGTGAATAAAGATTATTTAATAATTATAATAATATTTAAAAATATTTATTACATTTAAGTTATTATTTTATAAATAATATAATATATTTATATGACGTAAAATAATAATTAAAAAGAAAGTGATATGTTATGGCACTTACCTCTTCATTGAAATGACTCTTTTGAATTTATTAAGGGCTCTATAGTTGGTCTTTTGAAATTTCCAATACCACTAGATTGTGTTTAGTAATGTTTATAAGTGAAATTGGTAGATTTTATTCCAGATATATGGATCAATGTGTCATGAAGAAGATAAATGAGGGGTTCCCTTTTATAATTGATTGGAGGGGTACACTTAAAATGTTTTATAAGATCAAATTAATATAAATTGATTTTGATGTCCAAATTGATACAAATTGATATAAATTGAATATAATATGATTATGAGTCCATATTATCTCATAAAAGAAAATTTTTTCAAGTTTGAATCAAATTTTTACCCATATATTTTTGTTCTAACTCTTCATTAACCATTCCAATAATTACTGTAATATTAATGTTTTCTACCATTAAAGGGTTAATAATGTTACTATAAAATGAAAAACAACACATAAATGGGACATGGATTATTTTTAAAACAATATATCATTAATTTTAAAAAATATAATTTTTTATGAATTTAATATCATTTATGAAATATTATTTATTATAAAATAACATTAATTTCATTTTTAACACTATTCATTTAATTTGAATTTAAATAAAACAATACAAAATGGAATTTAAGAATATAATTCATTAAAGTAATAATAATATGTCATATTAATCTAAAAAATATTATAAAAATTAAATCAATCAAATTATATTACTTTTAATATTTTTAAAATCATTTATTATATTTTTTTATTAATTGGAGAAATATTGCATCAGTGGTGCATGAAAATGTATGGTCATTATATAATTAATATAAATTATATATAAATTTCTATAATTAAAATAATTTAATTAATCACTAAATATACATTTCTATTCATTTGTATATTTATTTTTCCCTTTGTGACATATAAGAGATATTTAAAACTAATAGATTGAAATTTTGTTACTTTCTTTGATTTAAAAATTATATTGGTCATTTTCATGGAAAATGGTTCATTAAACAAATAAATTCCAAGAATAAGGTGATAATATTAGAATTATATTTATCCAATAAGATTTAGGATGAAAAATTATGGCCTTATCACTTTGTTTTAACCAATAATAACCTGGTTTACCTTTTACCTGGGTGATAAATTTCCCCATGGTTACTATTCATATTGATAAAAAATCAAAGTTAACAGTTTATAAATTTTAAAACTCCTAATTTAAAATATTTAATCCATTTTATAAAATTCAATTTCTAAATTTTATAAGAATTATTTTTAAAATAAGCGCTCAATACGCGACGAAACCGCTTTTAGAAAAATGTATTTTGAAGCATAAAACTTAGTTTATTAGTATCTTATTCCTATAAAAATGTTAAATAAATGTTAATTTTTTGATTAAATATATAATATGTACATTTAATTAAAATTATTCCTCAAAAGAGATTAATTTAAATTATTAAGATAAAAATTCATTGCATGCATAAAAAAAATCATAAAAATATTTCTTTTTCTTTCAAATGATTTTTATTCTCATTTATAATTAATTGATAACTAATGATTTAATTTTATACATATTTAACCATACATTATTAATAATTTAGTTAATACTATTCATACCATCCAATCTAACATCTATTTGATAACTGTAAAATAATAATATTTTAATAGTATAATGTGGTTCATTTAAACTCAATGTTGCATGTAATGAAAGACATAAAAGAAATTGAATTTATTTGAAAATATATATTTTATAAAATCTCGAGGTGTGACATTCTCCCCCCTAAATAAATTTTACCCTCAAAAGTTTTCTCTATCATTAATGTTTTAATATTATCAAATTTATTTATCAAAACCCGCAATATACAAAAGAATAAGAAAACTTCCCTTAATAAGGGAAAGTAGAAAACATAAAGGTTACCTAGAATAGCATAACATTAGAATCTCAGATAAGAAAAACATTGGTAGTAAGCTAATATATTTACATGTAAGATAAAACAAACTCCCATTGACTGATAGAGGGTGATATAGAATATAATCCAGAGATCATTAATGACCCCCAAACCATAAACCTGTGAAGAGTTAAAAGACCATAAATTATTCATAATTGAAGGTTATAGGACAACATCTTTTTCTGAAGATCCTTTTATATAGTTTATGAATTTTGTTACCATCTAGACTAATAATGTATAGAAATATACTTACTTGAAAAGTATAATTTCATACTTTAATCAATTTCTTCCATAGTGAAATATGTTTCTCCAAACGATGATTATTCGAGATGCATTTTTCATGCTAAAAGCACTAATATCAACTTCTAAAGGATCAAAAAAGTATATCAACACATTCTTGTTGTCTTTAGATATTAATCAAAAACAAAAATTCTTAACACAAGATAATTCTAAAAATGAATAAACCATTAAATGATGAAATACAACATTAATCTCCAAAGCCTTAATTTCCCCAATAACCTCAACATTAAATAATGTTTTAACCTCAAGTGATAGACCATTCTTCTTACATATTTAAAACATTTATTGCATTCTTCATAAATATTTTTTTATGTTAAATCACATCATGAAACTAAGGTTTATTTTTAACTCAATCCAATGAAACATCTCCAAAATATCACTAATTTCCATGATAAATCTCTATATAATATTGTAATGTAATGTAATGAACTTTGCAGAAATATCATAAATAAAATTTAGATACAAACATGGATGGTAATCTTTAAATTTATCATAAATATCTATGAAAATATCACCTTGTCAATGAATCTATTTTAACCATCAATATTATTTATATAACATTATCCATTAGTCTATAATTTACTTAACATAAAATCATATACTAACCCTAAAGGGTATTTAAACCTCAATAGAGTATTCTACCTAAAACCAAGTAAATGATTAACATCAAAATCCAATCACATAAAACATTAAAAAGGGTTGTTGATCCATTTGAACATATTATCAAACTTAAACTTATAAACCTATGATGCTATCCATAACATTTATATTAACCTTAAATGAAAACATATATGTCTTCAAAATATGATTCAATCATAATTACTTAAAAAAGATCATATATTAACCAAATGTATTTCCATTAGAAGTATGGGTTCTTCCTTGCTCTAATAGACAATGAAAATTTAATTCATAATATCAAATGTTATTTCCTTATTCCAGAATATATGTAGAGAGAGGTAATAAATTCTTATAATCACATAAAATTTCACTAATGTAAGAATACTAATATTTACATAGGGTGCACTAATACAAACTTAAATTAAAATCCCCAAACCTGGATTGTAGAATAAATATTCTCTAGTTATCACGATTCAATTCAACTATTGGGAAGCTTTACCTTTTTACTTTTACATAGAAGGTTGTTTTGGACTATTATACTCATTAAAAATTATATTAGCACAATGATTCACATAATCACCAAACTCCTTATATTTATAGCATTGGTGTGTAAGTGGTGCATTATTTTGATATCTCTCTCCATTCATTTCATTTATTTGACTCTTTACCTCACTTATAAATTTTTTTTCTCTATGTATAGTATTCCAATACTTTAAAAATATTCTTACTCCTTTAATTCATTCACCTAATTTCTCCTTTACACATTTTTATCAAGTAGGAGGATGAAACTTTTTATTCCCTCCATGTGACAAACAAAAGGATCTTCCATGAATCTCCATCTTTCTTTTATTGTCACAAGAACCTTGTGGGCTTCTATCTTCCATTTCCACTATTAGTTAACATCAAATGATTTCCTCATAGACTCCAATGTCTCTTATGGATAATTACTTTTTAATACTTGTTTTTAAACCAATAAAGAATCAATCAATTTTTCTTTTAGGAATGACAATTAAACCCAAATCATACCTTTAATGTATTTTAAAATTTTCTTCATAAGTAACAATGGATTCATCATATTTCTACTTAAGTTCAAGGAATTACATCTCTATTTTTGTTCATAGAATACAAGGTATGAACTTACTAAGAAATATTCCCTTAAACACATCCTATTCCATGGATTCAATTTACATCTCTTTCCTCAATTTTCTTAATTATATTTCACCATTTATCTAGGACAGCTTCAAAAAGATAAAAATTTAGGACAAATTTTTAATGGTCTATCCATAAGAGAATATAAAATATATTTTTCATTTTATTGATCCATTTCTCAAAAACCAGTGGATCAAATGACCCATATAAAGAGGGTGGATGTTGTCATATAAAATATTCAATAAAATGTCGCTCCCTCCATAGTGCATTTAGCAGTTTAACATGATTTATGCTGCCACCAATAGCTTGAGAAAGTTGAGTGAGAGTAGTCACAATATATTTCATACTATCTCTTAATTCATTTAACTATTCATGGGTATATTCATTGCACTAGAAATTACATTCATTGTTCACACGATTCCTTCAGGTTCCAGCTATTGGCTAAAACCAAAAATCATAGTGTGAGAAATGATGATCATTGTAGAAAACCACATTATCACGAAAGATCACTCATTAGATGGGAAAATAAAGACACATTATTTTAAATATATGTCACCTTAGGTTTATCCTAGGTCATCCAGGATAATTACCCAACATTTAGGATATTATCTTATACTTAGACCTACCCCTAGGGTTCTCACTAATTTTTCCTCATCCTAGTTTCCAAATTTTAACTAAACCATCCTTCGATATAAACTATATTGACCCATACTTTTAATATGTAGATATTAAATCTTAATTGATTAATATTCATTACATAACATAATGATCCATGCTAGAATCAAATAGGTCTGGTAGCTTTGGAAATTTAGACATTTAAACAACAGGTTCATAAGAGTCTCTTATTAAGTTCTTCATAAATAGCACCCTTCTTTGACATGTCATTCTTAAAACCTTTATTAATATCCTAGGAAAAATAAACATAATAAAAAGTCATCTTAGATGCTTATTAATGTAAAAAAATGGATATATCAAGGATCACATAAGCAAAACATAATCATAAGGGTATAATAATATGAGCTTAACACTTAAAAACCATACCCTGTATATCAAATATCATAATATTGAGTCGTGGTATAAAACATGATCGTTCATATGATATAAATCATAAAGGAATAAAATAACATCATCCATGATAGTGTAACATTATTAAAAGAGGTTTTTGGCATACACATAATATTAAAACATTGTACACATTTATAAATAGAAAGAGGTTCACTCATTAAGTAAAGGAAAATAAATAAGGCTCTCGCATAAACTTATAGATATGAATTCAGGTCTACACATAATCATATGGACATAAGATTCAGGATTATTCATAAACACGTTAAATTAAATCTAGGTCCTTGCATAATCTTATGGACATGAAATCTAACACCACACATAAAATTGTGAACATGAAATCATGTTCACGCATAACATATTTACCTTATGAGTTATCCATATTTACCCAATGCATTAGAGGGAGATATATATCATGCCCATAATATAATGAAAATCTTATATGTTTGCACCACAAGATCATAAACCATTTATCATATTATAACCCATGAAAAGAAATGGGTTTCATAAACATGTTATCATTGTATAACCCATGGAAAAGGAATGGGTCTCATAAACATCTTGTCATCATAAAACTAAACCATGAAAGAAATAATAAGTATGTAATCCTTGGATAATAGCATAATTAAATCTTAATTAATATAAATTGATGTAATATTATATGGAAAATTATTTTGAAAGATTACTTGGAACAATTCTGGAAGAAAATAACGTTTCTATTTTGAAATCACTTTTTTTTAATCTCAAAATTTTGAAAATATTATGTTAAATTTTTTATTTGAAAATAACTGTGAAAAAATATAAATTAATCTTTATTTAATTGATAAATCATGATGGTGTGAAATTCTTCTCATTCCATATAAGATAAAAAACCTTTCTTTAGCATTTTTATAAGAAATCAAAAAAGTAAATCCTTTATCAAACCACAAGAATATTAGTTTTTAAACTATTTTTTTAAGTCAAACATGGGTAAAAATAAATTTAAATAATTATAGGAGAATATTAAAATCCTTATTTAATTCATTTTTATAAAACATGGATATGTAATTAAAAGGGTTTTCGACTGAAGAGAGAAATGAAGTTGATTTTCCATAAAAACGCATTTTTGTTATCCTGAGTACTTTGGATAAGTAAAATGAAAGGAAAAAATTTATTATAAATAAATAAATAGAGTATAATAATGTTCATGAGTTTCCTGAGATATAGGTCATAATTTTCATCATCATAATCTTAATCATAAACAATCCTGATAAATAGTAAGATTGAAACATAAAACCCATACCTCTTTGTTAATTTTGAATCATAATCCACATGAATGAAAGAAACTTATATGGATATATATATCAAATAATTTTAATCATAAGAATAATAAAATAAATTCAGGTTCATTATATATACCCTATAAAGGAAACACGTTGTGTATAAGGCATGTCCCAACAGAAACAAAAGTAAGAAGAAAATCTCTTACCTTAGGTACGACTTCCTTCATACACATTAGAACATCATATATATAATAAATAAATATTTATTATACATATATTAAATAAAATTAATAAAATATATTATACCATATATTATTTACTTATAACCTTTTATCACTGGTTTGTTAATAATTCTTTACCAAAATCATTATTGTTGGTGATATCTGTTTCATTTTTCATGTATGTTTTGATTTGGTAGTTTTGGTCATTGTATATTGATCATGATTAAATCATATATAAAAATTAAATAATGATATAAATATCATATATATTCATTATATGCATGTTTATTGTCATTTATAAAAGGTAGATAAAGGAATATTAATTACACCGTTCATGAAGATGGTAGGTTATACGTGCACATGAACTTTGTTATCACTTTTCAAAGGATAAAAAGAAAGAAAGTTAAATAATAATTAAAATTTTAATAATTATTATTATATGATATATATATATATATCATATGTATTTACTAAATCTATCCTTATTAACATCCCAATAAAATGGAAATGAAAAAAGAATCACATCACTTCATGGAGGTGGTAGTCTGCTCATAAACAAGAACGTCATTATCATTTTACAACGGTTTGGAAGGTAAGAAGGTAGATATGATATTAACATTTAAAATCTATAACAATGTCATAATTATAATATATAATCATTATAACCATCATAATAACCATCCATAAATTATGGCGATGAGAATTGAATTGTATTTCTATATGGATATGGTAAGCCATATGTATGCACGAGTGATACATTCACTAACCATTTGATAGAAAGAGGGTGAATAAAGGTGATATAATTATAATAATAATATAATAGAATATTTAAGATAATGAATTTATTATTTTATGGATAATATAATATATTTATAAGTGGTTAAAGAAGAATTAAAAAGAAAGTGATCGGTTGAAGTGATTACCTATTCTTTGAAACGAGCCCTTTTAATATCCGCTTAAGGGATATAGGGTTGGTATTTTGGGAAGAAAATAGCCTCTATAATGTGTATAGGGGGTTTTAAAATATAATTTTTCAAATTTTGGTTTAGCTATAAGGATCAGTGTGGTGTGAATAATATAAAGGAGGGGTTCCCTTTTATAATTGAGGGGAGGGGCACTCTTTGAATTTCTGAAAATATTAAATTAATTTAAATTAATTTAAATTTTTAAATTTCTAAAAATTTATTATTTTCTAATATAAGATTATTATGGGTCTAAATCCTCTTATAAAATAAAATTTGGACAAGTTTTGATCACATTTTTACCCTTATCTTTTTGTTTTAACTCATCGTTAACCCTTCTAACAATTAACATAATATTAATGTTTTCTACCCTTTAAGGGATAATAGTGTCACTATAAAATGTAGAACAACCCATAAATGGTCAATTATTGATTTTTAAAACCATATTTCTTTGATTTTAATGAATACAATATTTTTATTAATTTTATATCAATTAATAAAATATTATTTATTAAAAAATATCATTAATGCCATTTTCAGTACTATTCATTTAATTTGACTTCAAATACATAAAAAAAAGGGGTATTTAAAATATAATTCATTAACATAAAAAAATATTTCATATTCATCTAAAAAATTATTGTAACACATTAAATCACCCAAATAAAAGTAGTTTAACATTTTTAAAATCATTTGTTATATTTTTTATTAATTATAAAAGTACAACATCAGTGTTGCCTAAGGATTTAAGGTCATTATAAAATCAATAAAAATTATAAGTAAATTTAAATAATTAAAATAATTTCAGTATTTTTAAAATAGATAATTGTTTTCATTCATAACTTTCTTTTGTCACTATGTGAACTTATATGATATATTTAAATCTAAGAGAGTGATATTTTGTAACTTTCTTTGATTTAATTATTATATAGGTAATTTTAATGGAAATATGTTCATTAAAGAAATAAAGTATGAGAATAAGGTGATAACGGTAAAATTACTAGTAAGTGTTGGTGTCCTATAGCCAACTGGTTTTACTTTGATTACATAGACATTTAATGTACTTAAATATTAAACAAATCATTACATTGTTCATTGTTCTGTATGACCTTGATGTAATAATTTCCTAGAGTATTTGTTGCTTTGATAAGTTCATGGAAGTTCCCTACTTTTATGTGAACCTTGAAATTATATAAACATATTCTTAAATATAGTTTTATGATCGGATGACATGCTATGATGGGACACATATCAAGCAGACCGTTAGGTTTGAGTACACATAAGAATATGAGACCTTCTATCATGAAGTTCGCAATTGGTAATCTCTAAGACAAGAGATTATAAGAATAGACCAGTGAGTAGAAATTATGCATGTTTTGGTGACATCAACTATTTCTATTTGTGATCATGTGTAATAATCCTTATACTTTAAAATTATCATTAATATGTGTCACAACTCATTCATTTTGATTTACTGATGAAAATCGTCACGCAGATAGTTGGTGGGAAGTAGGGTATGTTGGCTGCATCACGAGTGGCGTGTTATTAAGGGATAAGTTGAGGAAGGATTTGTCTCTTCCATTTATGGAAGTTTATAATTCAGACCTTTGATTGAAATAGAACCATCATGTGAAATTCCATGTCTATGGTGTAACGTTGTGTTTATTTCAGGTAGTCAAAGAATGACGTATCAAGCATAAAATTTTATGACACTATCATGAAACCTGCTTGATGAGATATTGTGAAAAGGGGATTATATTACAAAGTGAGTGTTTGTATGTGGATGTTGTTATTGTGACTTTAAGTTCCTTCTCTTGGATTCCTTGACTCATAGCTGGATATTACTCTTGGACTTTAGGCAAGCCTGCCTAATGCCAACAAGAAATAATCCTAGAGGGTCACACACTATGTGTTTTTTGTGGTCTCAGTTAAATTCTATTTCAAATTTTTTAATAAATATTATTCTCAAAACAGTGGAATAATTATATTCAAGTTAAAATGATTGTATAAATTAAATATATATTTATTCACTAAATTGTGTGTAAAATTTGTTTATTTATTTAATAGAACATTTAATAAATATTTATTTACTAGTTTGTGAATAAAATATTTATTTAAGAGAATAAATTATTTATTTATTTATTAAAGTGTTCCATAAATGGGAGTGGAGTTTGAGAGAACCATGTTCTATATGATAGAAAAATAATTATTTTTAAGACAATAAATAATTATTTAATTAGTTGGCATAAATTAAAATAACGCCTTTATTATTTTGTGATGCAGAATTGTATTTATAAATCCATTTTGTGCAATTTGGTGCCCCATAAATAATGGCGTGGTATTGTTATTAATATCATGGGTTTTCTCTATGGTTATAAATGTATTTAATTTAAGTTATGCAATTAAATATTTTAACTAAATCCCCATGTCAATAAATAGAAACATACGTCTATTGTTCCATGTACCGAACCGCACAACCGATGAATTGAGAATTGTTGAGCTGAAAAATTTCTCTCTCGAATCATCTTCTCTCCTCTCTCAAGAATGAGAGACATTCTTCAAGGACAATGAACAAGCGATCAAGAATGTCCGATACAAGACACTCTCTTCATCGTGTTAGCACTCGGAGAACGAGCAATGTTGATCAAAGGCCATTGGAGCACATGTGGATCATCGCTAGAGGGATTATAGTTTGGATCCTTACAAGCACAATAATATAATTTGGAAGGGTCATTCCAAATGATCAACATCATCAACAAAAAAATATCGAATATCCAGGTATTATTTTCTTTATGAAATTAATTAAATTAGTTTTTAACATGATATGAAAGATCCTCTCTAAAGGTTTCTAGACTCTTCCTTCTTTATCTAAATCTTTGATTCTATTCTTTAGAGACTAGCGTTCATCATTGTATTGATCTTGGAATAATCATTGATCATGGTAAAAATCAAAGTTGGGTTATGTCCCAACTACGCTTCCACTATTCCCAAAACCATCAAGTGGTATCAATGGGAGGTTACATCATAGTTTATAATTATATAAATATTTTCCTGATGATTTACACATTTTATTATTTAGTTGTTTCAATTCAAGTTAATCGTTCTGCAAATATAAATCTCGAGATTTGTTCCTCCTCTTTCGTTTATCATTCACCTTACAAAAATGATATATTCCTTTAATTTGGATTAAAATAAAATAGAGGATCTCATCCATAGGTGCCAAAGGTTCCTTGACGTATAACACAAGAACACATGATGTGTATTCAGTAGTACACATCGTGTATACAAGGTTCAATGTACCGCGTCTGGTATACCAAACCAAGTTGATTAATTGGAGTTTGTCTAAGTCTTAATGACTCTCTGCGTTGACCAGGAATATGTGGCATGCGGTTTCGAGATTACACGTCTTGCGGCCCACATGACATGACGTATAGTCCCTTTGGGTTAGGGTTGGACCATGTACCCCGTACACAGCTTTCCCTGCTGGAGACTGTGTAACGAGGATCCACACAGCATGTGTCCTATTGGACACACCGTGTAATCTGAATATTTCTGAACTACACTCACAAACTTTTTCCCATGGCACGTACTTCGGATGGACGATGAAAAATAATACACACCATGTAGTTGGAACTACATGCCATGTACTCATCCAAATTACATAGATTTACTAAAATTTATTAATATATTATAAAAAATCCTTGAAACATCTACCCTCGTGTAGGCATAAAGTTGAGGCACAATATGTGATAGGTGTTTTATATATTTCTGTTTAATTTAATATTTGCATAATATTCATTTCTACTCATTGGGTAGTTAGGAATTGGAATTCACCGGGTTTCATCCAAGGTACAAGTTACGTAAATAGTTAATTTTAAATGAATTTATTTTTTTAAAATTATGATGGATGAGAATATCAAAGAAAATCATAAAAGGGTTTATGATAAAAGGATTGATTAATTAAAGATGATAATTAGTTGATTCGAGCGTGATTGGTCTTAAACAAGAATGATTAAATAATTTAATACTAGTTTTATTTATGTGTAAATATCATTACATGTATGGATGATCATGAGCTAGACTAAGACTTTTGTATGCGTATGGTTTCTTTTAATTGTATTTGTTGTCCTGTGAGCCTTCTCATCATTAATAAGTAGGGAATGCGTGACCAAGATGTATTTTATGTAAAACCTATTTATACCCCTCGACTGCATGTGATTTTAAAAAAAATCATATGTAATGGATGGAAATCCCAAGCTAGTTGAGGCGGTTAAATCTGGAGCTAAGATGAAACCAATCCTAAGAGATACATATATGGACAGGTGGAAAGATATAAACACAAACCCAAAAGGTTCAAGATGTTTCTCCCTAATGTCAGGGTTTGTTAATCAACCGTTAGATAAACTAACCATTAGTGATTCTCACGATCATTCTCTTTATTTTATTTATGTCAGTTGCATGGTTTATCATTATGGATGTGTTATCACAATCACATAATTAATGAATTAAACAAGCATGAAAGATAAAACTAAAATAAACTAGACTTATGCATAAATATTATCAAGACATGGTTAGTCACTTATGTAAGTTCCACTTAATATTAACAAGTATGTGATAATGATAATAAGAAATTAATGCATGGGAGATAAAAATCCCTCAAATAAAATATTAATTCAGACCAAGCCTGCTGTCACTTGCAGTACTGAAAAATTTCCCAATACCCATGGTTTCAAACTGTGAGTATAGCCCATAAAACAGTGGGTATAGGCTATACCTACGGTTTCATGAAATGTGGGCTCTCGAGGCATCGGGATAGACCTATACCCACATTCCTATAGAAACTGGGGGTATATCCCACAGAAATCTCATATTACTAACGGTTCTGGTAAACCGTAGGTATACATATATACCCACGGTTTATAGAACCGTAGGTAGATAATTTTACATCCCAAATTATATACCCACGGTTAAGTAAACTGTGGGTATAGATAGTTTTTTCACAGCAAACATACCCAAGGTTCCACAAACCATGGGTATAGATAGTTTTGAAGCAGCATATATACCCATTATTTATTGAACCGTGGGTATAGATGGTTTTCCCATAAAAAGAATCTGCCCACATTAACCTATGTGAAACAATGAACTTGTAGCCCCCAGCAGCCCCCACTATACCTACAGCCCCTCCCTTCCCCATGGAAAGACCCCCTAGTACTAAATAATCTTCTGGACAGACCCCCCTACAACCCCCCACTGGACCTGCAGTCTCTCCCCCTGGATAGACCCCCCCTGCTACCCCCCACTGGACATGCAGCCCCTCCCTCCCCCCTGGACAGACCTCTTGGACCTGCAGCCCCTCCCCCCTACAACCCCCCCAGTGGACCTGCAGCCCCTCCCCCCTACAACCCCCACTGGACCTGCAGCCCCTCCCCCTTGACCTACACCCCTTCCCCCCTGGACAGACCCCCCTACAGCCCCCCATCGCCCCCGTAAAGACCCCCCCTACAGCCCCATGTACCTGCAGAACCCCCCCCCCCCCTAGAGAGACCCCCTTCTGCAACCCCCCACTGGACCTGCGGCCCCCTAGACAGAACCCCCCCCCCCCCCCACATGCTAAAACTGTAGCCCCAACCCCTCTCTTCCCCCTGGACAGAATCCACACCTCCCCAGACCTGCATCCCCCTCCCCTTGGACCACCCCTTGGACCCCCCCCCCCCCACTAGACCCCCTAGACCCTGGACACCCCCCAGTAGACCCCCCCCCCCCCCCCCCCGAACACCCCCTAGACCCTGGGCACCCCACTGGACCCCCCCCCCCCCCCCACCCACTAGACCCCCCTGGACCCTGGACACCCCACTAGACCCCCCCCCCCCCCACCATTGGATCCCCCCCTGGACACCCCCTCCTAGAAAGCCCCCTCCCCCTGGACCCCCCCCCCCCACCTCCTGGATAGCCACCCCACTCCTGGACAACCCCCTCCCCCTGAAACCCATGAGACTTCTTGTGAAAGTGTGGGAAGATGATAGAGAGTGTTCTACCTCAACAGTTGATCAGAGATTAGTGTATGTTATGGTTTTGTCTATTCAAGATTTTGGACAAGGAGTGGGTTTTAGTCCTATTATGGTTAGGGAAGTGGAACCAATTCTGGTAAAGGACAATGCTATGGAGTTTCTCCAGAAAATAACTCACACCATCTAAGGTAATGCGGAACCCTATGAAGAACATAAGTGTCTTGAGAAGATAGTTAGAATGTTTGAATTTAATGACAATTTGGAGGCTGTTAGAGTAAAATGTGTTTTGTTCGTATTAGAGGGTCATAATCGAAGATGTTGGGACTCAGTGGTTCAAACTAGGATGACCATAGAGATATGTTGAAGTATTTCAAGATCATTTTAAAAGAGCATAACTGTTCTGAGGTCCTAGCTTATTCTAGATACCGGGAGTATATTTATCTTTCCAAATGTGGATGATCAGTGATGGAGTATAACAATAATTTTTCTGAACTAGTGCAGTACAGACCCTAGATTGTTTCAAATTTTTAGATGAAATCTTAGGAGTTTGAGATGAGACTATGGATAGAAATTTATTCTCATGTATTTCTTTTCAAGGTTAAAGCTTACAGTGAGGTAATTGATCATTCATTCAAGGTTTATATCAGCTTGAAAATAATGTCTAGTTACATTGGACACCCCTTGGACACCCCCTGGACCGCCCCTGGACACCCCCCTGGACGCCCCTCCCCACTCCCCGTAGACAAACCCCCCTCCCCCCTTTTCATGAATAATGGAATGAAGAACTATTGCATGAAGATGTGTTGAATATGTGTTAAAGATTTGTTGAATATATATATATAAAGAGTGCATTCAATGTGTTAACATAAAGAATAATCCTTGGAAGAATACCAAGGGTGAAGGTATGCATGGAATAATTTCATAAGGAAATGACATTCATGATTTTGATATATTGATATGTGTTTGGAACGTGAATAAAAGTTTATACAAGTTGGAAATTGGATGTGGATCATGTTCATTGGTTTAATTAAAGAGGTGGCTGGTATATTAAAGGTGTAATTGATATTAATATATGAAATCTGTAACTGATTTAAAACACATGAATGATGTAGCAATTTTTAACTGGTTTTGTAGGATGAGGTTACACAACATTTCAGTGGACATCATAAATACTATTTTATAGGGAGTCAGAAGCTTCCATGAAGCTATTATAGAATGGGAACTACCGATGTAGGTTTGGACAAGTAGGATAACAGGCAGTGTTCATGAGTAAAACCATGCATCATGTGAATGCAACTCTTGCATGGTTCAGATGGTTGCATGAATCAAGTTTTCGGGTCTCATTCCAACGATGTTTTGAATTATTATTTTTGGTAATATGAATTCCATATTATTCAAAGTCTTAAATGAAGAATACAGTGTTTCGATATTCTTTATTTTATACTGGGACATAGTTCGTGATGAGCTCCTTAACGTTGTGAGGGAGTTCTTTAACCATGCCTCAATTCCCTATGGAATCAACTCTAGTTTTATTGCCCTAATCCCAAAGAAGGAAAATGTTGTTTATGTAACGGTTTTCAGACCTATTTTTATTGGGATTAAATTTCAAAAAATAATTAGAAAAATTATTTCTATGAGGTTAGGTCCCATTGCTCGTGGGTTTATCTCTTATAATCATTATGGATTTATCCCTAGTAGTAATATCCATAACTTCCTCTGAATGTGTTAACATCATGAAACGAAAGGTTAAACGTGGGAACTTTGCTTTAAAGCATGGTATCTCAGGGGAATTTGATACAATAAAGTGGAGTTTTATTTTTTAAATGCTCTGAAGGTATGGACACCACCTAAACCCCCATGCACCCCCTGGAGAGCACCCTTTAACACCCAAATTCCCCCCCAGGACAGCCCCTTTCACCCCCCTGGACAGCCCCCTTACACCCCCACTAGACACACCCTCCCCCCTAGATACTCCCCGGGACACCCCTCCTGGACAGCACCCCTGGACACCCCCCTGGGAGACCCTAGAAATCCCCTCCTAGACACCCAACTAGCAACCTCCCCCTTCCTTGACCCCCCCCCCCCCCCACCCTAGACAGCCCCCCTAGACACCCCACCTACACCCTGCCCCCTACCCTACAGACCCCCTGAACCCCTCTGGGAAGCCCTTGGACACACCCCTAGATAGCCCCTCCTAGACACCCCACCTTCACCCTCCACCCTACTCCTTATAGTTTCATTCCTAAGAATACAATGGTTATTGATCCACCAAACCAACATGTTATATTTAATTGGGATTTCTTTACACTAGTACATATTTTCACCACCAGTGATACCATTTGGAATCTGATGTATAGACCTATAAATTTGGGCTAGGAAAACCCCCATTGGATACTTCATGAAGAATAAAAATTCCATTTAAGAGATATATTAAGGTTATCAAAACATTCACTTTGATGGTGGTTAAGAACAACCTGTGTAAAATAGGGGTAACAAAATGCCTTGGAAAACAAAATATTCGGAGTCAGACAGCCTGGAAAGCCAAGAGGGGAACCTGCCCAGTTGTCGAACCATATGTTTTTGTTTCCTCATTCCACAATCCACTGAGACTGCCTCTTGAGAACTAGAATAGTCCCATGAAACTCCTTCCACATCCATGATACTTTTTCCCTAGATCCTCAAGGTCAGATCAATACTTTGACAGATATGAAATTGCCCCATAGAGAACGACCTTCAAGAACCTCCCAAGAAAACTTAGCTTGAAAAATGTACATTGATCCCTCAACACAACATAAGTTGATACTACCATCTACCACTAGTATGGCCATCCTCATCCACACATCCCAAGGAAAATCTTCCCTCCCTATGAGAATACAATATTAAAGAAGTCTTTATATTTTCAATATTCCCCCACACCACTATCAAATCCATTAGAACCGATAACACATAAATATTAATGGATCTAAGGATGAAATTCACCTGCGTAATTCTTCCACTGAAGGATAAAAAGCGGTTCTGGGGGCTGGTGTGGTGGCTGGTGCAGGCTCGAGTGGCTGGTGCGGGTGGTAAGGTAGGCGGTAGGGGGATGGAAGGGGGCTAGTGTGGGCTGGATATGGTGGTTGGGGCTGTTTTACAGGTGGTAGAGGGCTAGCATGAGTGTTTTGCAGGAGGCTGGGGATGGGGACTGGTGTGGTGGTTGGTGTTGTGGCTAGTGTGGGGTGGATTGAAGGTGGCCACAGCATGACCGTGGTGTGACTGCGGCGTGACCGCGGCGTGACCGCAGCGTGTTGGCCCGGTCCAGTGGCATCTGTGGGGCAGCATCTTTCGGCCATGAGTGAAGGGAGCGGGAGTAGGTGAGGCAACATTCCGTACATCACCCCACCAGTAGAAATTGTGATTAGTCTGTCTCAACATTGATCACAAGACTCTTGGAATACTATCACAGAGCTAATCATCCGTCAGATTTCTCATTGTTGTAGATAACTCCAACTACACTATATGAGGTTTGTGTTGTTTACAATTATCACACAGAAAAAAAAGATAATGTAGAAACATTTTCTCAACAAGGGTTAAAACACTCATCTAATCATCAGGATTATAAAAATTTCAAACTCTGAAGGACACTTTTCCAAATACAAATATCATTATAAAAGTATTATCAAATCTTCTTATTGTTCAACATTTACTATGATGTCCCTCTAGCATATAGATGATCCTTATAGAATACAAGTAGTAAACTTCATCCTCATCTCCAATGTTGTCTACAGGTGACTAAATATTTTCATGAGAGACTCAATCAAGATATTTTCTACCTAAGGGCATCCCCCCCATTAACTATGGGTGGGTAATGTATCTAAAACTCTATCTAGGTATCATAAATCGAATTCTTATAGGATTGAGAACCGTCACAGGGTGTCATCCTAGAGCAGGACCAAATCATGGCATTACCGCAGCGTGACCACGGTGGGACCGCGGTCAGTTGGCCTAGTCCAGCGACATCCGTAGGGCAGCATCTAACAGCCATGAGCGAAGGGAGTGGGAGGAGGTAGGGAAACATTCCATCAATCGCCCTGCTGGTAGAAATTGTGATTAGTCAGTCTCAATATTGATCACAATACTCATGGAATACTATCATAGAGCTAATCATCCATCAGATTCTCCATTATTATAGAAATCTCCAACTACACTATATAAGGTGTCTGTTGTTTACTATTCTCACACACAAAAAAAAGATAATTTGGAAGAATTTTCTCTACAAGGGTCAAAACACTCATCTGATCATCAAGATCATAAAAATATAAAACTCTGAAGGACACTTTTCCAAATATAAGTATCATTATAAAATTATTCTCAAGTCTTATTATTGTCCAAAATTTACAATGATGCCCCTCAAGCACTTAGATGGTCCTTGTAGAATACAAGTAGAAAGCTTCACCCTCATCGCCAATGTTGTCTACAGGTGACTAAATATTTTCATGAGAGACTCAATAAAGATATTTTCTATATAAGGTCCTCCCTCCCCTTTAACTATTGGTGGGTAATGTCTCTAAAACTCTATCTAGGTATCATACATCAAATTCTGACAGGACTGTGAACTTCCGTGGGGTGTCATCCTGTAGTAGGGCCAAATAAAAGATTTACCACGGATTGATCGTGGAGTGACCGCGACATGACCACAGTGTGTTGTCCTAGTCCATCAACATCTGTAGGGCAGTGTCTTTTGTCCAGGAGTGAAGGGGGCGGGAGGAGGCAGGGCGACATTCTGGTTGTCGCCTCACCGATAGAAATTGTGATTAGTTAGTCTCAACATTGATCACAAGAGTCATGGAATACTATCATAGAGCTAATAAAACATAAGATTCCCCATTATTGTATAAATATCCAACTATACTATATGAGGTGTGTTTTGTTTACTTTTCTCACAAAGAAAAAAAATGATAATGTGGAATCATTTTCTCTATAAGGGTGAAAACACTCATCTGGTTATAGGGATTAGAAAAATATCTAACACTAAAGGACACTTTTCCAAATACAAATATCATTATAAAAGTATTCTCAAGTCTTCTTATTGTCCAACATTTACTATGATTCCCCTCGAGCACATAGATGGTCCTAGAAGAATACATGTAGAAAGCATCACCCTCATCTCCAATGTTGTCTACAAGTGAGTAAATATTTTTATGAGAGACTCAATCAAGAGATTTGGTACTTGAGGGCCTCTATTCCCATTAAATATTGTTGTTTAATGTATCAAAAACTCTATCTAGGTATCATAAATCAAATTCTGGCTGGACTTAGAACCGTCGTGGGGTGCCGTCCTAGAGCAGGGCCAAATCACGACATTACCGCAGTTTGACCGCAGCGTGACCGCGAAGTGATTGCGGTGTGTTGGCCTGGTCTAGCGACATCTGTGGGGTAGCATCTTTCGACCAGGAGTTAAGGGAGTGGGAGGAGGTGGGGAAACAATATGGTCATCGCCCCGCCATCAAAAATAGTGATTAGTCACATCAATATTGATCACAAGTCTCATGGAATACTATCACAGGGCTGATCATCACAATTCTTTGGTTTAGAAGACTTCTCATCTCTTTTGGAGGGGTTTTATTATAAAATCTGGTATGTTGGATTAAAGAGGCATGGGCTTTGTCAAGAATATTAGCATGATGATCTATTTCATGAAGATATGTTGAATGTTTATATATGAAGAGTGCATTCGATGTGTTAACATAAAGAAGAAGTCTTGGAAAATTACCAAGGGTGAAGGTATGCATGGAAGAATTTCATAATTAAATTATATTCATGATTCAGAGTTATTGATATGTGTTTGGTGTCTTGAACAAGGGATTAATCACCCCCATAAACAATTAATTACAACAGTAGAAAAAAATAAATAATATATCAGCATAACCCATCCGTATGTCAGAAATCTATGCCAAAGGAATAGAAAATCAAAAGAATCAAGACAGTAAGAGAAGACTAAAATGAAACGGACTATCAATCCCTCAACTACCCCAATCTCCCTCCCCTGCAAAGAAAACCGTTTAGCCGCCTCCAGTTCCCTTCTATCCCCCTTCGCAGAATATAAGTACCCTCCATCCGTAGAGGGTAGTAAAAGGCCTAAGTGGTAGGAACAATAAATAAAATTAAATAAAAACAAAACTACAACATACCAGTCACCTCTTCCCCATCACCAATGAGTGGGCTGCTCATGTCATTACAGATAGAACATCAGTAGGATTCTTCCCATGTTTCCCAGATTTTTCACCGCTGTATTTCCTAGAAATATGCATTATGAAATGGTGTTTATATAGGTAATGTTTCTACGAACAGTTCCAAAGTAAGAATTGCTAGTCTAATAACTAATAATGTAAGCACTGCTACTATAATGATGTTATTATAAGAATATCTAGTGTGAATACAACTCTTGTAAGAAATGCTAGTGTAATGTTGCTACTAATGAAGAAAAATGTGTAAATATGTAAACTTTTCCAGTGTAAAAATTGTTGTTAGTATGGGATTCTAGTGTAAGCACTCCTAATATAAAGGTTACAGTAGAATCCATGCTAATATAAGAAATGCTACTTAACCACTACTAGTATTATTCTAGTGATGATAATGTAAATATGTATTTGAACCTGTTTTTGACGGTGTCAAATATTGGAATATTGGGATTCATCATCAATTTACTTGCATTTAATGTTGCTACTAAAAATAACAGAACCAGCATAATAGGATTGGAAAAATTATTAGATGTTTTATGTTATAGAAATTAAAATATAAAATAATATAGGGGTTATAACTGCCTAATTTTTATGCTTTCATAAAAAACGCACCTTAAACATCCATGTCATACAAGCACAACAATTATGAGAATGATTTCGTTAAATGAAATATTAATAGATATAAAGATAAAATCATCCATACTCACAGGCTTATAAGCATCATCATCAAAGCTTTCTATATTTTCTTTATCCCTGGACTCCTCTTTTGTTTCAGGAAGACTTGATGGTTTACTTTTTATCACAGTTCCAAGTGATTTCTTTGGTGATTTTTCTTACACAGAAACATCAAATACACATTTTTTTACCAGAATTGCAAAGAGTATATAAAATATATCAAACTAAAAACCACTGAAACTATTTATATAATGTGCAAGAATTAATAATAACCCTCAAAACTTCATCATAATCACTTTAGATGAACTGGAGGAATCACTCTCAGAAACCTTGGCAGCAGAAAAAATGACTTTTTTAGAGAGTAGACTGCCCATTAAAAGTAGGAGACGCATTAGCAGGAGGATCCTAAAATAGAACATAGTTTAATAATCATTAAAAAAGAATGAAACAAAAAAAAATGCATATTTTTATTGGATTTTTAGAAGCATACCAAGCAATGAGAACTACAGAACACTCCTATTCATAGTTGATAAAATCTCACTCTTTTGGAATCACTTTCAAAATAGCGTGACAAATCAGAGCTGTTGCTGGGCTTCACATTCATATCAGAAGAAATAGTGATGTTTTTAGCACCAGTGTGGGATGGCTTAGTTGAAATTTCATGTTTGACAATACTATCCTATAAAAATTAATTCAAGGCCAATTAATACACGAGAGCCTCATCCATCCTTCCTTCAATGTAGTAAGTAGAAATCAACAGAGTAAATTAAAGAAAATTTAGTTTTTGGACCCATAGATAGAAGCAGAAGAAGGAACTTTGACACCACTACTATTAGATTCAGTTTTTGGAGACATTTTAGAATATTATTACAAGTAATACTATATAGGTTAAATCCACTTCATTCATCATTCTGTGGAAATCTAAGTCGTGGTCTTCTTTTCTTTTTCTAAGAAAATCTTGAATGACATAGTCATATATGTTATTATCAGCACACCCCTGTCTTCTTGTTGCTCTGAACATGTACAGAATATAATTAATATGATTTGAATACAAATTGAATGGTATATAAAATGCATAAAGAATTCATTTCCATAATTTAAACTGGTTGTAGAGTTTATTATGAAAACATGTTCATTTGAATACAAATTGAAAGGTTTTTCTTTTATTATGCTATGAGCAGTTTGAATGTAATAATCATTGAATTTTAAACAATATACACACATAGTTTACTAAATACAATCATAGATAGAAAACAACCATGATAATTCTTTGAAAACGCATGTAAAAAACACACCTAAGTGAAACATACCATCAGGCAAGACAAGATCCATGGAATCCCATACCTGCAACCCAGATCCAAATAACATCATGAAACCAAACACTTTCATATCTCCAATAATACATGAGATTATAAAATTTCCATGAAAACTGAGTTCATAGCCAAGAAACACCAAGAGACCCCCTACACCCAGCACCCCTCCCCCCTCCCCCTACACCCAACCCCACCCCCCAGCACCTAGCCCCCCCTGCACCCAGCCCTACCCCTTACACCCAGCCCCCCTCCCCCCCACCCAACCCCCATCACTATATGGGATATCATTTAGATCTAAGTATATAATGGTAGTAAAGGGAATTGCATACCCATATGCATGACTAAGGATTTTAATGTTACCTTTATGTAAATGCATGCGAAAATTTATGTAGAAATTTTCAGAAGAAAACAAATTAACCATTATCATCCATACAAAAATTCAATTAAAGTTCTTAAAGAATATAAATAAGTCTCCCTAGTAAGTCAAAAATAGAGAGGATTAATATCCCCCCATCACCAATATCCCCATCCACATGTCCATGCCAATCATCATCAACATCATCAGTAACATCATCAGCAGCCTCATCACCAACAACAACATCAGTAGCATCAGCAACATCCTCACCACCAACAGCTCAATCACCACCACCTTCGTTGCCACTACGAACCTCATTGGAATCACCTAATACATCATTTAAAGAGCGCATTGATTCCATATATGATTCAAAAGTAGCAACATCCACTGATGGAAGCGAATGACTCAAAGCTGTCATAACTTTCATGAAATGTTCCGTCATCAGCTTACTTATTTCACGGTCTTCTAAAACAATTTACTTTGCCTCAACTGCTTCACCATGAGCGATTTCCATCTCAAAGGTCTAAGAGTCTTGTTAGGATCCCGATGATGACAAATACATAGAGGGGAAAATGTTTTCCCCTGGTCGACATCATACTCTTCCCAAGTGCTCCTCACCTAATACATGACTTAAATGATCATGTGGCCCGAAGTTGTCATCTTCCTTACCATCGAGGAAATCCAAGGGAGACTGTTGAAATTATAAACATATTAAATTATGAGTTTTGTATAAATATTTACAATATAAATAAAAAACTGTACAATTTTATCTTGTGTCTGTCCATTTACTGCACTTCCATCATTTTTCTTTTTACTGGAGAAAAATAATTTGGCATGAGGTACAGGACCTTAAATGCCCAATTTAGCTTACTGCAAATGAGAAATGCACAAATCTACATTACTACCATGTATTATAAATGAAAAAATCTTACCTATGTCTATTCAATAATATTTTCATTAGAACATCTTGTATGACATCACAATACCCAGTTAAAGTGCCTAGTGCTTTTCATGATTGGGCATTGTAGTGTTCCCCAATGTGTGCAAATATGTCATTGAATCTTCATTCTTTATGTTTTTCTCTGACACTTCATAAAAAAATTCCTATACATGTAATAAGAGTTAAATTTTATATGTCAACCATTAAAGATTGAGATTACCTTAAACTTAGCAGTCTTCTAATGTGCAATCATTTTTTCATAATGACTTTTTGGATAGTCGGGGAATATGATTACCCCCTCTAATTCAGTACCAACCCTGATCTTCCAACCAACATACAACTCTTTCTTGTATGAGCCCCAGTACTCCCCAATATCCATCAACCTTGTTGTCTTGGCAGCTTCTCCATCGAGAAAGTTAAACTGAATATTCAATGAACATGTTATTTCATTTAAATACAACAATAATATATATATGACTTTATATAATTTTCTTACCCGTATTTACTCCCATGATATTTCCTTAATCTGTTTACTGATACGTATCCATGACACCTGTTCCACCAGAATGATATTGTGATACTTGGGCAAATTGTCCATGAAACTTCTACACTACGTTGCAGTTGGACCTACCATCTGATTTTTTTGATTGTAATCCACCATTAGCTGTTTCTAGTGATTCCAAACTTCCTTCATCTGAGTGTTCCCACGTTTCCTAGCAGAATATCCCACTGAATAAGAAAGGGGGTGAAGAAGAATTACATCATGGTATAACACAACAAAACTAAAGTGATATAATTTTAAACAGTTATAATAAAAAAACCGTCTGCATATTTCTCAATAGACTGTGATGGATATGTGGGATGTCTTGACTCAATAGCCTTTGTAGGAAGTGTCTATTCTAGTGCATGATTTAGGTGACCTTCATGCACTAAAGTGGAAGCTAATGGAACAGACTCATCATATACTGGTAGGATAGTAGGAATTTGAGGTGGTGTAGACACAACAATATATGGAAAGTAGGATGGGGGATACATCATCGGATATGGATACAGTAATGGAGGAAACTTCTGTGGAGGCAATTTTGTCATGGCATGTGAATAAGAGGGTAGGTGAGATGATGATGGAAGAATGGATAAAAACATCCCCGAAGACTCAAGAGGATGGAAAGGTGTGGTGGAAGGGGTGTCCGATGGAATATTAGTGTGGAAATGGGAATGAAGGGTGCTATGTCTATGTCTATAAGAATCCCAAATCATACCCATGCTTACCAGATTATGAGTCAAATCTGGTGGAACTGAATGTCCCTAAAAAATTGATAAAGAATATTTACTTGAAATAATATGTAATGCTGAATAAAAACATTATAATTATAATAATCACTAATGGAAGAAAAGGCAATGCATGCTCACGCCCCGGTCGATCGGGATCAAATAGTCGCTTCCTTCGACCTTCTGTAGTATTTGGAATAATCTACATAAGAAAATATGATTTAATGAAATGACACCATAAAATACAAAAAACAAACATTTCTTTTCAAAATGAAACATAATTAAAGTAATTATAGTAATACTAACTTGAGAAACTCATGTTAATATAAACTGAATGAACAGTGAACATATATGGTTGATTCGTTATATTACTGACGACTACTTTAGGTTCAACATCAACTCTCACAATGGGACAATTTGATTCATCAAATGCAATATTTTGGCCAACACCAACGGGGACATCAATGATGGAAATTTCATCACCATCATCATGAAAAATATGTCTGGGGATTACGTCATTAATGACACCATAATCGAGTCTCAGATGATCTTTCACATAAAACACTTGTTTATCCATTGATGCCAAAAAGTATGGTTCATCGGTACGTAGGAACCGACTCATATCAATAACTCTGAATTCACAGTAGTCAATAAATGTACCATGACGTATCATTGAATCAAACCATTTACATTTCATCATAGTGACTCTACCTTGAGGGTAGTAATCTAATAGTAATATTTTACCAACTATCCCATAATAATAAACATCTTCATATTGAGGCCAAATATCTGATACACTGGCATAACAATTCGTTGTAGCGGTTAACGTAACGCCATCATGTTGTGTTCTCATTTTCACTACTCGATCCATTATAACAAATTTATACCCATTGATTATTAAGGATTTACATTCAAGAACCAAGGAATTATGACCAAAATCCAAATCTCTTAATTCTTGAGAAACGGAGTCAATAGGTACACTCAACACCTGAAATATATATGAATAATACAATTAAATGGATATCTATTTTCTAAACTAATTAAAGTAATGGTAATACCATTGATTTTAACCAAGTAGGAAACTCTAGCCTATTCCAAGACTCTATCCTTCTCAAAGACAAAGATTGATGAACTCTACTTATAATTTGATTATGTTCCCTACATAAAATGATAATAAAAGTTTAAGGTATGTGTAAAATTTTATAATATGAGATAACATATACATATCCAAATTACTTACTTGATATAGTCATCGAACAAACCATAGTTAAACAAGACTGTGCGATGTGCCATCTCCTTCTCTTCAAGGCTCAATGTATCTAATGTATAAGACCCAACAATTCCTCCTGTTTGGGGAAGATATAGAAATGAGGGCTCAATTTCCCCATACTGGTCATCTTCGTTACTCATTGGCCGATTATGTCTTGTAGTGGCATGAGAAAAATACATTGAACAAAAATCAATACATTCTTGAGCCAGATAACCCCTCAAAATCGAACCTTTAGGATAATTCTTGTTTCGAACATATGATTTCATTGTGCACATATTTCTTTCAGTAGGATACATCCACCGAAAAGCAACTGGTCCCTCAAGAAGTGTTTCAATTGGAAGATAAACCATTAAAAGCAATATGCAGGTGAAAAAGGATGGAGGGAAAAACTTTTCCATCTCACATAAAATTAATGGTGCCTCCTGCTGCATTTTTATCAAGAATTACTTGGATAACCTTTTAGCACAAAGGTCTCTAAAAATATGGAATAGGTGAATCACTGTCACCCTTACATTATTGGATAGAAAATGCCGAATTTCTATTTGAATTAATTTATGAAGAAGGATGTTATAATCATGAGTTTTCAAAGATTTTATTTTCATATATCTTCTTTTGAATCATTTAGATATATTGCTAGAATAGCCATAAGGAACCTTGATATTCTCTAATACTACAAGAAATTGATCTTTCTATGATGGTGTCATCACATAAGAAGCACAAGGAAATTTCCATTTGTTTTCACCGATACACATAGGATGTAGTTCTAGTCGAATACCCCAATCTAACAAGTCTCGATGAGATCAGATGTTGTCTTTAGTTTTCCCATTTATATTCAGAACAATTGCAAGGAACATTTCACATATAATTTTCTCAATGAGCATTATTTCTAAACAATGATGTAACAAATTGGTAGACCAATATGGAAATTCAAAAAAAATACTTCTCTTTTTTCAATTGTAAGGGGTTTTAGTGCCAACATTATTCCTCTTTTTAGATTTCAACTGACCTTTACCTAATGAAAAACTGAAATCTTTTAATTCATTAAGCACATCGCTTCCTAACATACGTTGAGGTGGTTGTTCAGTCTCAATGGTATTATCAAACCTCCGACGATTCGTCCAGTATTGATGATCCATTGTAGAGAATCATCGATGCCCCATGAAACTAAAACTATGATGATATTTAAGCCTTCTCAATCATGTATTCATCATACAAATAGGACATGATAGGTTTCCATTCGTGCTCTACCCAGGCATCATTGCATAAGTAGGGAAATCATTTATGGTCCATAAAAGGGAAGCACACATCTGAAACGTATTCTTTGAAGAAGCATCGAATGTCTGCCCACTGAAATACCAAAGTTATTTCAACTCTCTTATTAAAGGTTGCAAGTAGACATTTATATCATTACCGGGATTAGAAGGTCCAGATATCAGTTTACTCAAAAATTTGAATGGTTCTTTCAGACACATCCATAGAGAAGTATTATAAACATGAATAAAAACTGGCCACATGCTGTGAGAAGTAAGTATCTAACTAAACAGATTAAAACCATCACAGGATTGACCCAACCTGAAATTACGCACCTCAACTGCCTAATCAGGATGATGTGTATCAAATTTCCTCCATGCTAATACATATTCAGGATAAACCAACTCATAATTACCATTAATTCTCTCTGCATCATTCCATCGTATATTGGATGAGATTTCTGCTGACATGAATTTATTTTGATGTTTAGGAATAAATGGAACATGCCCCATGAATTTATGTGCCACAAGATATGGTGATCTCTTTGCATTTGTCTCCCATCAAGATGTACCACATTCGTTACAGTCATTACGGTCAGTTGTTTCCTCCCAAAATAAACTAAAATCTTTCAGACAACCAAGAACTTTATTAGTATCAAATCCAAGCTTCTTAATTAACTTCCATGTATTGAAATGATTTGAGGGAATATCTACACCATCATGAATAATGTCCTTCAAAAATCGGATAATTTTATAAATAGCGGTATTAGAAATTTCTTACATGGTTTTCCCATGATATAACCACATTAATATTCAAAATTGTTCATTTTAGTACATTCCTGATATACTGGATATCTGGAATCATCCAATAAAATTTTCAACCTCTCATCATCATCTTTAGTATTTTCCTCATGTGTATTGATATCATTCTCTTCTTGCACTAGCACACTATCACTCTCGGGATGATGGAAAAATGGAAACTGATCGAATATCAAATTCTCCATGCCACTTCTTTCATTTTTTTTCATGACTAGTAGAACATTGACTCTTCTCTCCGTGGTGATACCAAACATAATAGTTTATTTAAAATCCAAATATGGTTATATGGTACCTAACTTCTTTTCAGCTTAACCATGGTATTCCAACACATTTATAGCTTGTACACTGTATACAACCTCCATTTGAAGCATTGTCAAATGGAAAATCTAAAAAATTCACCAAGTTATTTTGAAATGTAGTTGAAATCCTATCAGTATGATACATCTAGCTTCTATCCATTATATATCAAGAAAAATAAAAATTATCTTCCAATTAACAATGTAAAACATAATTAAAAAATGGGTATGTACTATAGAAAATAAAACTATTAGAACATAAAAACTTAATATTTAATTCACATTTTTATTGCAAGTGCCTTTATTTTTATAACCAATTTCAACCCTTTAAGTATCAGAGATAAAATTCTTACCTCTATCCTATAAAGGGATGATCAACACGGTAAACCATAATGGGACAAGAAATGTTTCATGTCTATGATAGAGTGGCATGTGTCATTATAGTTGAACTAAGGGAGAGATAAAAAATTTCTCACTTAGGTGTAACATTAAAAAATAAACTTTTAACATTAAAACACACCCTTAATCATGGGTAATTTCATTTAAAAAGAAGGGGAGAGATAAAAACATTCAGTAATCATCATAAATATTTTAAACGAGCCCCATATCCATTTAATTCAATATTTTCCATGGGTAAATTATAATTCAATGAGGGAAAAAAATTAAAAAAAACCACTTCATCTCAATGAATTATTGAAAATTATTTAGATAATTTGTATAAAACAATCATGGGTATCAAATATTGTTATAAATATACTAGAAGACGAATATAATAAACTAAATCACTTCATGATTTTTTTTAAAAAGATAATTACCTAGAAACACCTACTACATACAGTGTGGAACAAGTCCCAACAAGACTCTTAAAAAGGAAAAGGTCATTTTGGTAAAATAAATGAATTTAAAATCAATTGAAAAATCAAATACACATTATTAGATTAATATAGAACACTAAATTTTACACACACCTTGATTATAATTCTAATAAGAAATGATATATTAATATATACATATATGCGACATTAAATAAAAAAGGGTTTTAATTAAGAGATCTGAAATTTCCTGTATACTACATAACTTATACAACCAAATGAAGAATATGTATAATTAATACATGAATAATTCATCATTTTTTTCAATAAATAAGAAATATAAGATAATAATATATCTCAAACATTCATACTAATCATATCCAAGATGATGAATTGAGAGAGTTGTCCCAATGAGTTTAACTACTGTAAAATTCTTCTTTACCAGTACAAATCAAATTCCAAGTCATTAATGTGATTGATGCATCCTAAAATAATATATAGTAGAATCTCTATGATTTTTGGGCATCACATTTTATTACTAAAACTATGAATGAATATCAACCATATTGTATAGGTGGGACATCAAAATTTCATTATCGATATAGTTTACAAGTAGAATGAAAAAATCCTATATTTTTTGGGGATTACTTATCAGAAATCCATTTCCTAATTTGTACTAGGTCAGTCCTTCGATAGTGAGTTTAAGGAGACACCATCTCTCAAGATTATTTTTATAATAATAAGGAATCATTTCATATGGTAAAATAACAACAGTGCACATGGGAGAAAATCTCCTTGAAATAGAGGTGAACTTTACCAAAAGAATCCTAATGTTCTCTTGTATTGATTTCCTATTCCGTATTTATATACTAATCAAAGGAGAGATAGAGAGAGGTTATTTGATCTTCTCACTACGTTAGTAAATATGTGAAAAGGTATAAAATTTATATTTGAGTAATAATATATAAAAAAGATTTACCCCCTCTAAGTGTTGAACACATCCAAATGTGATCCTAAAATTTATTATTATAGAAACAGTACACCTCTAATTCTATTCCCAATAATGTCATGTTGAATATTTGAATTTATTTTTGAAAATCCTAAAATAATTTAAGAGTAGAATAAGCCTATATACCACCCTTTGAAAGAAAAAATGAAATATATTTATTCTAGGGTGACTAAGAATATGATGAAAAGAGATGCCAAGATGTTGAGAAAACCATATTAACAAAAGGGGACTTGCCACTATTTTAAGGGAATTATAGTGAAAGTATTTATATTAAATTTTATTATTTAGTATCCTATTGATGATGTTAAAATGATATCCCACTTAATAAAATAGGAAAAAAAATTAGTTCTCTTATAGAATAATCTGGATGAACAATGATTAGGCATGAAAAAATAAGTTCTCTAAGTGGAGTTGACTTTAATCAAAATTGACAACAAGTCCACTTCATGTAGTACACAATCTCTACGTGAAGAAGATGTAATAATGGATCTCTATGTTTTTTCATATAAAATATCAAAGTTCAAGTAGACAATATCATATCTTTAAAGAATTATGCGATGATTTATATGATGAATCAAATGTTTATTAGGAAAATACCCAAAAAACCTAGAGATATATTAACTGTCATTTGCTGCTCTATGAAAATCATGCAAGTAAAGATCACCCAAATTGATGATAAATTAGAAATTATGGAGAATTTTTTTTTATAAAATGGTGTTTATGTTCAAAAATATCTCCAAATAGGTTGGATATATAAATAACCTGAATGAGGATCTCGTATAAAGATGATCAAATTTTGAGAATGAATGGATCACTATAATCCATGAGAGAGAATAAGACAATATGGGTCATTAACAAAAAAAACCATTCACTATAATAAGTAACTATTATCGAGATTTTTCTACATGTAGTTAAGGAAAATATGATTAAATAGATTGAACATCTTCTAGAATAAATGAAAAAAATGGACGAAGATCAAACTAATGTTATGATAATTGAATTCGATGATATAAAGAATAAAATAAAAAATGAGAAATAAATTATCAATATGTGATTCTTATAACATTAAGTTGAATTTAAAAATATATAAACATGCCAATTCATGTCTTTTAGATAATTTTAAAAAATATTCAACCCTAAAAACTACTATAGAGGATTATGATGCTAAAAGGAAAGGTATTATCTAACTCAAAGGTCAGTGTTTGAGCAAAATCAATTTTTAAAATGTGTGAAATTTTTAATTTTAAAAAATTTACAAATATTGAGGAAAAAGTAATTATAAATATACCATTTTCTCAGGTGTTTATATATGAGTTTATATTGTATATGGTTCCCCAAATAAAACCCAACAAATTGATGTAAATTCTAAAAAAACCATGTTGTCAGTTTTTAAAAAATTATAAAAAATGTATATTAAATAAGGAATCAAAGAATTGATGGCTAGTTTTTTTACCATATAATATTTGGGAATAAGGTTGTAGACTACTATAATAATGTGTTATCATATGGAAGAAATAGAGAGTCTACATCAATGGGGATGAAGCCTAAAAATAAGTAAAAACCATAGGTGAAATATAATAATATGTATACTTAAAACAAATTTGAAAACCTATATATCTATATAATATTTTTAGTAGATTTGGTCACAAGAATGATACATGAACATTTAACACAACTAATCATGTTTCAAAAAATTATAGAGTAATGGGAACACAAAATTTGATGTAGGAAGAAAATTAATTATTTTCATAATGTTAAAGGAACCAATAATAATAAAATGAAAAGTCAATCCAAACTAAAAATAAATGGAATATCCTAGTGAATAACACTCATGAGAATCCATGTGGAGGAACCAAATACGCTGAGCATATTTATAAATAATTCTTGGAAACCATTCCATTGATTTATAGATAGAAAGATAAATACATGAATAATAAATGAAAAGATCCCAAGGGAAATATAATACTTCCCATGAAGAATGATACTAATTTCGAGAATGGTTGAGTAAAAAAGATGACTAAATAGATTATGAATTGCTATGTGGGATGTGTAAGAAGGTTGAAAAAAATTAAAATCATTATCTTACATGTATACCAATTGAAGAATAAATCATAAAAATAAGAAATATATAAAATGTTATGAATTTTACATAATGAATCACTTTGAAAATAATATCCCCCACAAGTAGATAAGAAAATAACCCATGACTCTAAAATAAAATTAATATTCAAAAAATAGTTGTGTAAGAATAAAGTGTCTAAATGGACTTGGGTATAAATTGAAATGATGAAATTTTTAAGAATAAATTCTTAATACGATTGTAAAAATTTATAAGCTTGGAGTGATAACTTATTCTCAATAATATGTATTTCATTTTTTGTCTAACCATATGGGTAATTAATGGTGATGATGGTTCTCAATAAGAGAAAAAATAAAGGGAAATAAATTGTAAATACTATTCTAGTTCTGAATTATTCATCATCATATAACTTAAATTGACCCTTACTAGTTCACTCTCGACAAAAAACATCTTGAAATCAATTTATAAATTTGATCCACCTAGATGAATACCTTGTGAAGTGTCACCATGAGGTGGATACAAGTGAAGAAATATTTATAATATTCTAGAATGAATAATTGCATATTAATTTAGAATGTGCTTGAAATGTTATTTGGAAATGTAAGTTCATATATTATCTCATCCATTTTTATGAATGGATTAGGTCAATTATTCTGGTGGATAATTTAAGTTAAAAAATAAAAATAAGATTGAAGAATATTAAGGAGTTTCATATTGTTAATATTTTTCAACTCGTGTGTTGAGAAATGTGAAAAAAATAGGTTATTATTCTAGATATATATAAATTTATTAATTTTTGTCCCTTGGTTTAATATTGAGATGATTTTAGCATCCCATTAATGATTTTAGGTAATTTTTATGAGTTGGTATCATATTATGTTAAACAATGTAAAACCTTAATGTTTAAATAAAGCCCTATAATTTTTTACACTAAGTGAGACTCAAGTAGACTGATAATGAGTGAAATAGAAGTGAAATGACTAGGGGAATCTCTCTTGGGATTTAGGTAATGTCTTATGTATTAAATGTCATCGATTACTATTTTGGATTCTTATGGTGTACCCTCATTTAATTTTGAATGATGAGTTAACTAGATTAAACTAGATCTATTTGGTTGGAATACCTCCATCATAACCTATGGGTTATAATACTACCATTATTATAAATGTTCAGGATGCTTCCTAGAGTTTAGACTAGAATAATGGATTAGGAAGAATGGAAAGGATCACCTATGAGTTTTATTGAGAGAGAATTCTATATTTATCCATCACATAACTTTTTTTCAAGTAAATTTATTTTCGAAACATCACTCATGAAAATGTTTTCCCGTCAAAGAATTTACTTTTTGGGAGCCAAGTGATTTGGTCATAGGATGCTCCTGTATGTTTGAGTTTCACAAAATAGGGGAAGAAACCAATCTTAAATGAATGAATCATTGTCCCCATAGTAAAACCACAGCCTATTTATAAGTAACGTATGGACTCTATTTTCATGGGTCAAAGGAACCAAAGTATTCATTTTCATTATTTTATTCCTAGAATTCCATCATAGTTTTCCACATATGATCCAATTATGAGGGTTATTATATAACCAAAAATTCTAATCAAGGAAAGGAAACACATTTATTACAAAGTGGTTGCTGGATATCTAAGATAAATTTAATATATTAATATGTTTTGAACACTAATAGTCCTTCAAATAATTCAATTATCATAATACAGTTCCAAACTAGGAACTTATTATTTTAATGTAAATTGGCGACATCTACCTCAAGTATTGATTAAATATCCAATATCACTTATTGATAACAATTCCAAGCTGACTATTATTCATTAAACTATATAGTTTGAAAGAAATATACCCACAGTCTCAAATTCTGGTCAATCTCAATGATCAAACATGTATGATTCATAATCAAAATATTAGTAATCATGAAAATTAGAAATTTAATGTTTATAAAAGGAAAAAATAATAGTTTTCAATGATAGATCTCACAATTATAACTCATATAAAAAATAAACTGAAAGAAAAAATATATTTAGATTCACTCCAGGGAATATGATGATGAAAATGGTAAAAATATTCCAATCAACTGTTTAGTAATTTTAGGTTTTTTCTCTATTTTCAGTTCATTAAAGCCTCAACTGAATTTATATATAATAGAATGAAAAACAAGGAGAAGAAATTTAATACCTAGATGCCAGAGCTAGGGGCAGGGAGGCGGAGGCTAGGATAGGATGTTTCTGAAGCAGGAGGAAGTTGAGGCGGAGGCCGAGGCTGGGATGAGAGGGAGATGAGAGGGGGGGCATCACTGGAGCTGGGGGTAGGGAGGAAGAGGGTGGGATGGGATGTTGCCAATGCTAGAGAAATTTGAGGCAGAGGCCAAGGCTGGGAGGAGAGGGAGATGAGAGGGGGGACGTCATTGGTGATGGGGGTAGGGAGGCGGAGGGTGGGAGGATGAGGCTTAGGCGAAGGCCGGGAGGGAGGTTGGGACCGGAGGTGGAGGCTGGGGAGGGGAGGAGATGGGCAAGACGTAGTGGTCGGATGGCTGAGAGGCAAAGTCCTGTGAGGGGAGGAGAGGTCCATGGGGTGGAGGTCTTATGGCTGGGAGGTAGTGGTCAGGGAGGGGAGGAGAGGGCCGAGATGCAGTGAGGATGAGCATGATTGAAGAGGGCGATGGAAGCGACGGTAAGGAGGAGCCCAATGGAAGATTAGAAGAGCGTGATGGAAGAGGGAGGAGAAGCATGATGGTATGGGGGTGTTGGGTATTGTTTTTCCATAGTTTTATTAAAACCATGGATGTCGATAGTAAAAAAGAGATATCCCCACGTTTCTTCTAAACCGTGGGGATAGATGCGTGGGGAAAGATACCCTTTCCAGTAGTGTTGATTAAAGGAAAAACTCAATAAAACTATGTGTTTGACCAACCCTTGTTGGCACACTTACTTTTATATAGGAAGCCCTTATGAAATGTTTCAGGTTGAATTAACCATATTTCATAAAGAGTAGTAGACCTTGCTAGACATGATGCATTATTGGAGGCAAGAGTTGAGGAAATCCAAAGTCATGGTTTCAGGATTGGGGAGTCCACTCAACAGATCAAGGAGTTGGAAGCCCGCAGTAGGCAATAACCTGCATACCTAAATACCTTCTAATAGCTTGAACAACCCTTTTTGGGGTTATGAAAAGGTAAATATGGATCCTTTCCACTAGAATGTCATGGAAACTGGACATTGTGAGTTCAATGGTCAGGGCCATTAGAATATGATAAAATAGTGGGAGACTTAATGAAAATTTATTATTTCTCATAAAATTTAATCAATAAAGTACAAATGATCTGCTCTATTAATTGTAGAATAAAAATTACAATCTCTTCAAACACACTATCTCTGCAATCAATTCGGGATAAAGACAACTTCTTCACCGATAGTAACATTGGGGAATGGTTTAGATGCCTTCGGGTTATCCTACTCCATGAACAGAAGTCTTACATACTGGAGTCAGCATTACCTAATCCGCCCACCAAAGAGGTAAGTGATGAGGATCTCCTAGTCTATGAGAAACATATGAATGACGTGGTCGACGATAAATTTTTGATGCAATAATCAATGTCTAGGGATCTCATGAAGTCTCATGAAATCATGGATGATTATAGAATGCTCGATCACATTCGTGGTCTTTACCAAGAGAGAGAAAAACAAAAATGGTTTCAGAACTCTAAGGAACTCTTTCAGAGTAAGCTTAGAGATGGTTCCCCAGCTAGGCATTGTGTAGTCAAGCTCATTGGCAACATTAAAAACCTAAAGTTTTTGGGGTTTAAAATCTTCAAAGAACTGGGTACTGATCTCATTCTCGCATCACTCCCTCAGAGATTCTCTAACTTTGTTGTCAATTTCAATATGAACAACATTGAGAAGCCTCTATCTGATCTTCATATCCTCATTTTCAAAGTGGAAAAATATATAAAGCGAAAAAACCCTTCTGTCCTTATGGTGAATGAGAGGAAAGGGAAGGGGAAATGCTTTAAACACAAAGCTTTTTCACGACCTTCCATGAAAAGGAATATAAAAGGGGAGGCAAAGGAACAAGAGGCTATTTTTTTACAGGTGGCAAGAAGGGCCGCTAGAAGAAGAACTGCACCCAACCTAAGAAGCAAGGGGAAGATTTAGGTGCATTTGTTATTGAATGCAATCAATCTATTTCTACAAATTGGGTATTAGATATAGCTTTTGGTGCTCACATATGTATCCAAAAATAGAAAACAAGTAGATTCATGAATATTGATTTAGGGGAGGTATAAATATAAGTATCCAATGGAGCCAGACTTGTTGTTGTGGATGTTTGGGACTACCACCTCATGTTTCCAACTAGTATGATCTTGGTGTTAAAGGGTTGTTATTATGTGTCATCTATTACTAGAAACATTGTTGCTATATCCATATTAGATACATCTAGATTTTATTCATGTTTGTAAATGAATTTTTCTTCTTTTACAATGATAGCATTTGTTTTGGTATGGAAAATTTATACAATGGTCTTTACGTGTTGGATTACGCAAACCAAGTAATGGACATCGATAAAAGAGACACTTCACCTTACTCATACCACACACAAATTTTTCATCGCTGGATAGGTCATGTAAATGAGAAATTCTTGACAAAGTTATATCAATATGGATATTTAGATTATTTCAAACAAAAAACACTTGGTGTATGTCATGCATGTTTACAATGAAATATAACTAAAGCCCCATTTAGTGGGAAAGGTGAAAGTTCTAAAGAACTTCTTGAATTGGTTCATACTGATGTGTATGGACCTTTTCTAATTGAATCAAGGGTAGGGTTATCATAATTCATAACATTTATTAATGATTTTAGTAGATATGGATATATTTACCTAACGAGGTATAAGTGAGATTCTTTTGATAAGTTCAAAGAATACAAGAATGAAGTTGAGAACCACCTTGGTAAAAAGATTAAGAAACTCCGGTCAGACTGAGGAGGAGAATATCGTAATCAATACATCATTGATTACTTACTATATTTTGGGATCATATCCTAACTCACTCCTCCATACACGCCCTAGTGGAATGGTGTGAGAGGAAGGAGGAACCACACCATGTTGGACATGGTGTGATCAATTATGTGTAATGCGAGTATTCTATTATCCTTTTGGGGATATGCGTTACAAGCAACAGTGCACATGCTAAACCAATACCAACTAAATCGATATATGGTATTCAATATGAGTTCTAGAGTGTAAATAAATCCATAATATCAAATTTACATGTGTGGGGAAGTGATGTGTTTCTCAAGGACTCTTCAGGAAATAAACGTACACATCAAGGCACAAAGTGTTCCTTTATAGGATCCCCTAAGGAAACAAGTGGATATTACCTATAAAACACCTCAAACAAAAAGGTTATAGTGGAAAGAAATGCCATATTACTGTAGTGGGAGAACATATCCCAAAGAGAGAGTGTGAGAGAGATAGACTTCAATGAAGTTAAAGCTCAAGGTATACAAGAGTTGGTATAGAAACAGATTCCACAAATCCCTATGGAAGAAAGAACTGTTCCAGAGACACATGAGCTACATAGGAGTACAAGAGATGTTAGAGAACCAAAATGATATGGATTTCTATTTACTAAGTATGTCGACTCAGTATTAGTTGATAATAATAATACAATAACCTACAAGGAAGTAGTAAGTTACATAAATGTTTCCATGTGGAAAGAACCCATGAATTCTAAAATGGATTCCATGCACCAAAATCGAGTTTGGATTTTGGTAGATCTTCTAGTTGATGTAAAGCATGTTGGTTTCAAATGGGTATTCAATTGTACATGGAAGGACAAGTGAGAACCTATAAGGAATTATTGGTTGTAAAATGGTTCAAAAATCGTCAGATCATTGATTACGATGAAACCTTTTCACCAGTTGCAATGATGAAATCCATCAGAATTCTATTGTCCATTTCCGCTTACCATGACTATGAGATTTGGAAAATGGATTTCAAAAAATCCTTCCTTAATGGTAACCTTCAAGAAGATGTCTAGATGACACAACCAAAAGGGTTTATGACTCCAATGGATTCCAATAAGGCATGCAAGTTACAGAAATACATTTATCGATTAAAGAAAGCATCCGGGTAATGGAATATTCATTTTGATGAAGCCGTAAGGAAATTTAGTTTTATCAATAATGAATGAGATCCTTGTGTCTACAACCGGTTTAGTGGGAGTGTGTTTGTTTTACTAATAGAATATGTTTATGACATATTACTTATTGGAAATGAGATAACAGTCTTACATTCAGTTAGTACAGGGTTGAATCAATGATTCTCCATGAAGGACTTGGGAGAAGCAGCATATATTCTTGGGATAAATATCCATCATGATATATCAAAAATATTTTTGGGCCTATGTTAAAGTATATACATTGATAAGATACTAGATAGATTAGGTACGGAAAAATCCAAGAGGGGATTGTTTCCAACATCACATGTCATTCATCATTCTAGGAAAATGTGTCATCAGACACATGGGGAAAGAAAAATAATGTCAAGGAATCCATATGCATCAGAGACTGGGTCAGTCATATATTCCATGTTGTTTACTAGGATGGATGTCACCTATGCATTGAGTGAGGTAGGAAGATATCAATCTGACCCAGGTGACCACCATTGGATGGTAGTAAAGACTATCATAAAGTATATGAGGCATACTAAGGATATATTCCTAGTTTATATGGAATATGACGAACTAGTCATCAGAGGATATGAATATGATAGTTTCCAGACTAATCAAGATGACATGAAGTTGCAAACATGATACATCTTCACTTCAAATAGAAGTGAAGTGAGCTTGAAGTGCTCAAAGCAGACTGTGGTTGTAGATTCTAGAGCAGAATCCGAGTATATCGCAGCTTCTAAGGATGTTAAAGAATCAGTATTGATGTGAAGCATCATCTAGGATCTGGATGTGATACCTAGCAGTAAAGATACCATTACATAGTATTTGGATAATACTACAGCGGTGGATCTTGCCGAATATCCAAGGCCACATCTGCAGACAAAACACATACTTGGGAAATATCATCTCTTGATGGATTTTTCTAAGAGAGGTGATATTATAGTGTTTATTATTTCCAAGGAAGACAATTTGACAGACCCCTAGACTAAAGCCATGACACAACAGAAACATGATCACCATGAGAGGTAAAGTGGACTAAAAGTCATAGGCAGTTGTCTCTAGTCTAAGTTAGAGTTTGTAAGAGTTGGTGTAATATAACCAACTGGTTGTAATTTTATTACATTTACATTTAATGTATTTAAATATTAAACATCTTATTACATATTGTTTATTGTTCTACATTACTATGATGTAATAATGTCCTAGAGTATTTGTTGCATTGATAAAGTCATGGAAGTTCCCCGCTATGATGAGAACATTGAAATTCTATACCAATATTCTTAAATATAGTTCTACAGTTTGATGACATGCTATGATGGGATAAATAGCATTTAGATTGTTAGTTTTAAGTACACATAAGCAGATGAGACTTCCTCTCATGAAGTTCACACTTGGTAATCTCTAAGACATGAGATTATGAGAATAGACCCGCCAATAGTAATTCTGCATGTTTTGGTGTCATCAGATATTTCTATCTACGAGCATATGCAATGATACTTAGACTTTAATATTTTCATTAATACATGTCACGACTTTTTCACTTCGATTTACTAATGCAAATCTTCATGCAAACAGTTGGCGGGAAGTAGGGTATGTTGGGTGCGTCATGGGTGGCATGTTATTAATGGATAAGTCGAGGAAGGATTTGTCCCTTCCATTTATAGAAGTTGATATCTCAACCCTTTGATTGAAATGGAATCATCACGTGAAATTCCATACCCATGGTACAATGATGAGTTTATTTCAGGTAGTCAAAGAACGATATATCAAGCATAAAAGTTGATGACACTATCATGAAACCAGCTAGATGAGATATTGCGATAAAGGGATTATATTACACAGTGAGCATTCGTATGTGTATTTCATTATTGCAACTTTATGTTTGTTCTCTTGGGTGCCTTGACCTGTTACTAGAAAGTACTCTTAAACTTTAGGAAAACCTTCATAAATCCAATGAGAAAGAATCCCAGAGGGTCACACATTTTGTGTTTCTTGTGACCTTGGTTATTTTCTATTTGAATTTAATTAATAAATATTATTCTCAAGAAAATGAAATAATTTTATTCAATTTAAAAGGATTTCATGAATTAAACTAATATTTATTCACCAGATTGTGGGTAATATATATTAATTTATTTTATTAAACATTTAATAAATATTTATTTACTAGTTTGTAAATAAAATATTTTTTAAGATAATAAATTATTTATTTATTTATGTTGGTGTTCAATAAATGGAAGTGGAGTTCAAGAGGGCCAAGGTCGGTCCGATAGTAAAATAATTATTTTAAAAACGGTAAAAATTATTTACCTAGTTGGCATAAATTAAAATAATGCTCCTATTATTTTGTGATGTGGAATTTTATTTATAATTCTGTTTTGTGCAAGTTGGAAAACCATAATTAATGGAACGATATTATTATTAGTAGAATGGGTTTTCCCTATGTTTATGAATTTATTTAATTGCAGTTATGCAATTAAATATTGTAACTGAAGCCCCATGTTAATAAATAGACACATACATCTATTGTGCCATGTACCGAACTGCACACCCAGTAAATTGAGAATTGTTGAGATAAACAATTTCTTTCTCAAATCCTGTTCCTGCCTCTCTCTAGAACGAGAGACGTTCTTCATGGCTGAAGAACAAGTGATCAAGAATGACTGACATAAGACACTGGCTTCTCCGCACTAGTACCTGGAGTGTGATTGGTGTCGATCAGATGCCATCAGAGCACATGTGGATCACCGCTAAAGGGATTCTAGTTTGGATCCTTTCAAGCACAATAAGATAATCCGGAAGGGTTATTCCGGATGATCAACATCATCATTGAAAAAAATAATGAAGTTCCATGTATTATTTTCTTTATGAAATTAATTAAATTAATTAAAAACATTATGTGAAAGATCCTCTCTAATGGTTTCAGGCCTCTTCCTTTTTTATCAAAATCTTTGATTCTATTCCATGGAGACTGGAATTCATCGTTGTATTGAACCTGGCATAATCATTTATCATGGTAAAAATAAAAGTTGGGTTCTGTCCCAACCATGCTATTGTTACACCTAGAACCTTCATTTCCTTCATCCAATAAGATTTAGGATGAAAACTTATGGTCTTATCACTAAGTTTTAACCTAAATTAACCTGATTTACCCTTTATCGAGGTGATAAATTTTACCATGATTACCATTCATGTTGAAAAAAAATAAAAAGGAAATATTTACAAATTTTCAACATATTAACTAAAAATATAGAATATATTTTATAAAATTCAATTTATAAAATTAGTAGAAATAAATTTTAAAAGAAGCACTTAACACGTGATAAAAACTTCTTTTAAAAAATACATTTTGAATCATAAAACTTGGTTTATTATAATATCATGCCTAGAAAAATTATAAATAAATGTAAAAACATTTTATTAACTATATAATATATAATTTTAATTAAAATCATTCACCAATATTGATTAATTTAATTTATTAAGATAAAAATTAATTATACATATAAAAAAATTATTTCCAAAAAATTATTTCCGAAAAATATTTCTTTTTCTTTAAAATGATTTTTATTTTTATTTATAAGAAATTTATTACCGATAAATTGAATTTATACATATCTAACTATATATTTTTCATGAATTGTTGTTCATACTCATTCCCATCAATCCAATGGCTATGAAATAACTGTAAAATAATCATATTTTAAAGGTATATCATGAATTGTTTAAACTTAATGTTACATGTAATAATTGATATTAGAGAAATTTAATATATTTGAAAAAAATATTTTATAAACTATTAGGGTGTAATAAAAAGTACAATTTTCACCCAAAAACCATTTTTTCTATTGTAACAGATATAATGTCTCATGTTTAATTATTTTCTAGAGCTTGTAATTTTTCTTATATTACATGGAGTCTATCAAGATGAAACCTAGTCTCAGAAACCATATGAGGAAAACATATAGTATCCAAATTTCAAATTAGAGCATTTATTTTTATCAAAAATCCTTTGTAATTCATACTACATAGTTTTCCTATGGGAAATGGATAATTTATTTGTGGTTGTATCATGTGAACCATCCAAAGTTGAGGTAGTGGAATCCTAAATTGATGTGAAGGGAATGGCTAATGAATAAAAATAATTTAAATTCCCAAAGAGAAAAAAAATGGATATGAGAAGAGAATTATGAGTGGTTGGATGGTAAGAAGAAAATAGTAATCAATAAAATAATTTTAAAAGTGTTCATAGATTTAGAGAATTGAGAGGCTTCAATGAAGAAAACATAACCTAATATGATATGTCATTCCAATTCATGAGATAACCAATGATATCCTCATCATTAGTGAGGGTATCCTAGAAAAATATAGGGAAGAACTCATTAAAAAATATACTGGTTTGGTTATGATTCACAAATATAAAAAAATGATCAAAAAATCGATGGGGTGAGTATAAGATGGGAGGGCTATAAATAAAACTAAAAAGGGACTTTTCTCTTGAATAATAGAGAAATGAAAACTATTGATGAGATATGTGGTTGTAAAAATAATAACACCCGAAAAAAGGGGGTTCTATATATAAAATCATATATCCTAAATAATCTCTTATATATGGAAATTATTATACTTGATTTCACCATTCTACTAATAGGTGCTAAGGAATTACATTTGATGAATAACATGATGTTTTATAGGGAAATACATAAAGGAATAAAAAATACTATAAACCATTATTTAACCATACACATTTAATATTGGGGGAGACTTGAGTTTGAATTTTAGGATAAAATAATTTAAAAAATATTAAATACTCTAGAACGGTCATAAAGAAGGTAAACTTATACCCTTAAAGAAAATAATTGGTAAATGATACATAATAACAACACCCCAAATGAATTAGAACCACACAGGGGCCCTATGGATCAGAGTTAACTAGATCAAAAGGTGATTCTACATGGAATATTAATTAAGGAATATAAATTCTTTGATGGTTCCCGGTGAACAAATATGATTCATAAAGGAAAGAAATATGTGGATGTAGATTTCGGAAATGCTCTTATACAACTTGTATGAGTGTATGGTTATGGTGAAAATGAGGTTTTAGAGCATGAGTATATGTGGATGGATGGGAAATATATATTTTTCATCAAACACATAAACACCTTCATACAGATAACCACATACAGGGTCCTAATTCATTAAAGGATCCTGAAACTACATCAAAGGATGATAAAATTACAATACAATTCTGCTCATGTGTTAGTTTATTGATAAATGGTAGCTTTAATGGGCTATGAGGAACATGATTTACTGATATCAAGGTAATTTTAGGGTTTAAGGAGCAAGTTTAAAACCCCTCACTTGGAATATTAAATCCAACAGTGACTATAGTATCAGCGATTCCATAGTAAGGATGACAAGTGCTGAGTGAACTTGAATCACCTATGATGTGAACAAGAGCACCAAATTCCAACATACAAGTGGTATAATGAGAGGAAAAATATTTTGTAAGACTACTAATATAGTCTATTAAAATTGATGAAGGGGAAATTATCGAGGTGGTCTAATTCGAGTATAGAATCTCTAACTCCTTCATTAAAACCTCAAAAGTGTTGGGAAGGTTTGTCAAATAATATTTAATGATGAATATAAATGTAAGGAATGGGTGAATAAGTATCATTTAATTAATAAAAATATTGGGAAAAGAGAATATATAGATGTGAATATCAAAATATAGATCATATTCTGAGCCTTAGTGAAAATAGTAAGGCAACATTAAGGAATTTGAGAATAGCATGAAATGTTATATTGAAATCAGTGTTCAGATGCCAGATCTAGTGAGTTTGTATAGTTGTGGTGATAACAGTTATTGGTGGACAAAGATTAATAATTTGGGTGTTTTTATAGAGATAAATATATATTAAAGAGGGCATTGGGAGACTGTGGTAGGGTCATGAAGAATTAGTGCATGAAGGGGAGATTGTTATTGGGATGTCATGAAATATGAGGGAAGGTTGTGTGACTACAAGGGGTGTGAAACTGGGGAGGCATGACACCTAGATGACACATGAATTGGTTAAACCTAGATAAAGGGGTGGGGTGATAAAATCTATAAGGGTAAGGGAGAAAGGGAGTGATGTGAGAATATTTATTTATACCCTATAGGATAAAATAGCATTCCATGATGAAGGGAGGAAGTTCATTTATAGATTGAAAATTAATATATATCATAAAAGAAATAAAACATGTAATACATGACAATGGTAGAAGTCCTTACATAATTGAGTTCAGTAAAAAAAATAGAGGCTTATATTAAGTTAAATGATTTGTAATCATCGATTTAGTGTTGATGCATTGAATGAACACTTTCTTGTGTTTAACATGTTAATGTTGATATGTATAACTTTATTTATAATTTTTATATTCTATGTTATAAGGATGGTTGGACTCAAAATAATATTCAAATATTTATGCCTTTAAATAAAACCTATTATTCATATATCCTAAGAATTTACCTTGAAACGTGATATAAAATCAACTTGTATAGTGGATGTTGGCATTAATAATTGTCTGAGACTCCTCCATGACCACCTCATTAGAGACCATAATGATTCACCTTAACATGGATTTAAATTAATAAACATAACCAATAAAATATACATTTGATTTTTTGTAAACCTCCAATCTTATGGTTCATCTATACACAAACATGTAGTTCATATGGTCTATAATTAAATTACTATGACATCATATAGACATTACTACAAGGTTCCTTTATAAATCCAACCCCGGGGAAAGCCTCACATGCCCCTAGGCTAGGGAAACCTGATGTAAGGGGTAAAAAATTGGAAACAATATTATATAACCATCTTTCAACCTCAATTTAGGGGGGACATTCAATGTGGGTCTTAGGAACCAATAATTTGATGGATTCTCAAGTCTAGTTCTGGTCCTTACTTCTCCTTTCATTCCACTCATGTGTAATAAGATTATGAATGAATTATATTATAATTTTATTAATATTAGTAAAATATTTTTTATTTCCACCCATCCCTTTCCACATGATTGAGATGTTTTCCAAGCTTCAATTAGTCATGGAAGAACGGATGGATCATCTGTAGTGATTAATTTGAATTTTTAATAAATCCCCCAATGATACCTAAAGATATTTTAGGTTTCAATATATATTTATTCATTTTCATTTACACATTATGGGCCACATTAAAACTTATAACTTTGTTTTTGTATTGTGAACAAAAAATCATTCCCTCATTTCAGACATAATACCATCCAAAAAAAGGCCAACATAATTTTGTTCTAATTTCCTTAAAAGAAGAATAGATTGATTTTAAAACTCTCTAATGAGTCTATAGAAATTCCCTTCTACACAATTCCTACCATTTATTTATATGTTTTCTTCATATCTAAACATTATATTTATGCCAGTGGAGATCATATCCCTCAATATTAATTTTTAACATGAGAAATCATAATTTCATAGGTATTTTTTTGTAGTGAGAATAGCTTTCAACTCAAAAAAACCATCCTCTCGGGTCTTCTTCATGGAATAAATGGGGATATAATCATTTTTCCATAAATTCAACATCTATAGTGATCCCCCAAAATTTTATTTCAAATCCTTCTACCTTACTTTTCAGAGTAGAGTAAAATGATCATCACTGTTAAAAATCAAACCTCCTATTACACCAGAATCTAGGTGTGTTTCCTCATATATGAGTCACTTTTCCTAATAAAAAAAATAAAGAGGCACTATCCTAGTAATATTAGTCTAAAATTTTATATAGTAAATTCTTCTAACAAACATTCCATTTTTTCTATTTTAGCATCATGTGGTTCTATCTAGGGTTTCCATCTACACCATATCTCTATAATTCCTCCAAAATTTTCCAAGAAACCAAACCAGTTGATAGATCCAAACCCAATATCCCTCAACCACATAGTATATAATTCCTATAAATATTCATAGATTCATAATATTAAGAGTAAATAAAAATAGATAAAGTATAGGATTGGAAAAACTTTTGAATTTTAAAAAGTCTCGGTCTATGACAATTTCTCACCCGTTGTTCACTCCTCAATTCCATTTTCACATGTTTCCTTTTATACTACATTTCATCTACTTTTTTGATGATGTTTCATATTAAATATTAATTCCTTCAATTTCCATTGTGGATATTTGAAAATATAGAATTTCTTGTTGTTAATAAAGTTATAATTTAATATGCATGTGATATTATGTTTTAACTGTTGGTACATTACCATGACCTTCTACATTTATCCCTGAGGATCAATTTAATCCATTTATGGGTTTTATATAGTTGTTCTCTAGTTACCTAGTTTGTTTTATTATTGGAATTTCTCAACTTCTTGAATGTTATTTTTTATACACATGTCTTGCATGATGCCTGATCCGCTAGTGTGGCCACGATAAAAGCGATATGAGATTCCCCCATATCTACTTCACCAGAGACAGAGGAGTAGTGTCGGTGGCTTCTTGATGATTCATTCTAAGGGATCACTACTTCAATGGGATAAATAGTGAGGAGAGGGATCTCATAGATTTTAACCTTTTTCTCTAAAGGAAGAGTCATTATGGAGGTAGTTCACATAATCCTCTGTTTTTGGGAAGGAGGTACCGTGATCTCTTAGCACCTTCATGTTACTACACAAAGAGACCAACCATAGATGAAGGCAGTGATGCTCGATCTTGTTCCTAAAGTGAGATAATTCATGTTTTTGTGGACTCATATAAAGGAAATGAATCATCTACGGTAGAGCCTTGGATAGAGTCACCATGCATGGATAATGGTTCTTGTTATTGGACCAATAGGGATACATGGTTGAGGAAAGAGGAACTAGTTCATAGTGATAAACCTAGATAGTAGCATTGATCATGGAGGATTGGACCTGTTGAATGTGGCGGCGATGAATTCAGTGCCCTGAGACAAGATTTTTCATCGATAAAGTGACACTGAGACCCAGTAAGGGGGTCTTGATCCTGTTATAGTTTTTTGTTTTTTGATTTTTTTGAAATATTTATGTGTATTTATTTTTTATTCATCAAGTGAAACTTATTTATGTATCATATTATTTTTTTCTTATGTGCTTATATTGTCTTTTATTTCATTTTTTACTCCTTTTTTACCTTTTATAGTGGAAAACCATAGTAATCTTTCCCTTTGCACATAGGCCAATGGTCATAGAACATTAATCCTATGTGTCTCTTTTTCTTATTTCCTTTTTAAATTTTATTCTACCTGAAAATCACTAAAAATTGTTCACTTCTTGATTTTTAAAAAAATTATACTTTTTAATTGGTTTATTAAAATAAAATAAATTTATAAACATCTGTTATGGTTAGTTTTCATTTCATGCTTCTACTTAAATTATTGCATGTTTTTAAACCGTGGTTTCTATTTTTTTTAATTATACAATTGTATTTCTCGTATATAAGAATATTTTTTTTAGGTTATAGAAATAATATCTATAAATATATAATTTTTTTCTAATTTTTTGGATTCTATTTTTTTATTCTTCAAGTACAGATCATGTTTATATTTAATGATAATTAAGTACAAGTGTTGAATTTTTGAAATTTTCACTAAAATTATGTGTCTTGTTCACTACTGAATCCATTTTATTATTTTATTTTTTAGAATGTTGTAACTTGAACTTATATTATTTTTTTAAAAGTTTGTATGTTATAAACTGTAAATAAACATCATTATAGTATTTTTAATTTTGATAAACCAAAATACTTAATAGATCTAAGGATATTTCATTGGGACTTCCTCTTGTATAAGGGAATATACCTCAATAAAGTGGTATCAAATCCTAATTAGGTTTAAATTTTACTTTGTTAAGATTTTGAAAACATTTGTTTGTTCCTTTAAATGATTTTCAAATGGAATTGTTTTCATGTTTTGGCATGCTTTGTTATTTCATTCTGCTTGGTCATGTGCTCTCTTGCACTATAATTTAATTTTGTTTTAGATAGTTCCTTTCCTTTCCTTTACCTATTTTCTCTTATAGAATAATCCTTACAGAAAATTTTGGTAGGTAGTTTTTGTGTGAGTTTTTAGTTTCGTGGTAAAAAGAGCTCTATGTGAGCTTGGTCTATTTCTGAGAGTTGGTTACAAGTGTGGTGAGTTGGTGGGATCTTTTTTCTCTAATGTATTCTTTTTTCCTAGGATATGAGATTATGTTAGATCTAGTGAGTTCCTATAAATATTATAGGACTATTTACTATGGGTATGGACTTGAATAAAGTTTGGTGTTTGGTATGGGGTAGTTTACGAGTGCAGTGCTCTTGTTTATTGTTCAGCCGACCACTAATATTCTGGTATTTACTATTGCAACCTTTTAGATGCTTTTTATTATTGGAATCTTAGTGTTTGGTACCAAGTTCCATTAGTAATACTATTCTTTTATGTGTGGCCCTTTTGTAGATTGTTTTCCCTAGGTCTCTAGCTAGTGTTCTTACCTTTGTTCTCACATTTTAGAGTTATCCAATGATTATGGGACTTATTTCATGTGTTATTATAGTTTACATTCATTTGAGGATCTGTCCTTGTGAATTTTGTTCAGGAAGTCATATATTTGGGTGTATATTTTGAATCCTTCTTTTCAGGATCTTCTTGATCCTTGCATCGAGAGTCTTACCATTGAATTTCCCGGCGATGTATCTCATCTTAAAGTCGAAAGTGCTAGATGATTCGATCCTCTTGTTTTTATGAGTTCATGTGGAGACTCATTCTATGTTTTCCTTTTACTATGAATTCTCTCTCTATTAATCCCCATAAATATTATTTTAATTATTTCACTATTTTGTAATTTTTTATAATTATTAATGAATTTTTGAGATGTTTTTCTCATTTTTTTTGTTTGAGATTGGGAAATACTCTATTTATTGATGGTTTTTAGGATCTGGTAAACTATTTTGGGGACCTATTAGCATATGATCTGTTGTTCTTTTCTTCCTCTCTTGAATCATCTCATAGAGTTACTCAGATAAGTGCAGGTATGACCCTTATCATGTTGTTGTTCAAAACTGTTTAATTCTGAGCATGTATAGCAACTTTATAATATAATTCATCTTTTGGAACTATTTTTCATTGTCGGTGTGTGTTCAAAAAATTTTTAGGGATATTATGACTAAGGACACATAAATTTTATACCCCTTTTAATTTTCTATTTATAATTTTCCAAAATTGATGATAGATTCAGTGGTGAAAATCATCAAGTGGTTTAGGATTTTTTTTTTCAAGGTGGAGAGTGTGATGATGTTTCATATTAAATCTTTTCTGCATTTAATTTCCAAGGTGAGGATTTTTTAATATAGTATTTCTTTTTATTAATAAAATGATAATTTAATAAGCTTGTGATATTATGTTTTAAATTATCATCCATTAACTTTACCTTTTTTGTTTCTCCCTAAGGATCAATTTAAGCCATCAATGGGTTTATATCCAGCAGTTCTCTGGTTCCCTAGTTTGTTTTGCAACTTGAATTTCCCTACCACCTATATATTCTCTAACCTACACATGTTTTTTATGAAAACTGGTCCACTAGTGCAGCCCTGATAAAGGCTATATGAGAGTCCCTCACATATACTCCCGCCAAGAGATGAGGATTGATGTTAGAGGCTTCGTGATGATTAATTATAAGGGAGCACTACTTCAGTGATATAGATAGTTAGAAGAGGGATCTCGGTGACTTTATCCTTATTTGTTAAAAGAAGAGTCCCAATGGAGGAATTTCTCATCATCGTCCATTGTTGGGAATGAGGTTTGATGATTCATTGGAACCTTCATGTTTCTACCCATCAAGATCGGCCATGGCTAGAGGTAGTGGTGCTCGATATTGTGACTAAAGGGAGATGATTAATTTTTTAGAAAACTTTGACAGTGGAAGTGACTCTTCAATAGAAAAAACATAGAAAGAAATTCCATGCAGGGATAGCGATTATTATTCTTGGACCTAGATGGTGATAGGATTGAGGACAGAGGAACTGTTTCATGGTGAAGAATATGGATAGTGGCATAAATCCTAGATGATCAGACCTACTAGAATAAACGATGATGATTTCAACACTCTAAGATAAGCTTCTTCATCGATAAGGTGACACTGAGACCTGATAATGGGGTCTCTATACTATTATAGTTTTTTATTTGAGGATTTTTTAAAATCATTTTTTTTGATTCTTGTTTATTTGTCACATACATCTTATTTTTATTTCAGATCTATTTACAAATTCAAATTAAGAACTATAGATTATCCCTCTCCTCACTACATGCACGGGGTATGATCATCATGCATTTACAAACTATGTGGGAATTATGCCAATGAAATCAACTTTTAGAGTCTATAATTTCTTTAAAAAAGAGTATAAATTAAATGAGATGATTTAGGGATTAAAAATTATGAAATTTATCAAATAGTTTGAACTCTATAAGAATAATGAAACTGGAATGGTGAAAAATTAAAAGGTTACTTAAATTTCAAGAAACTTAAAGCTACATGGATTTGAATTTCCTAAATCCATATTAGTTTAAAAAAATATTGTAATTAATTTTGAAATATTTTATGTAATAATGTTCTCTTTGGGGAATCCAAATATCACTCAAAGATCAAATTTTAAGGGTTTATAAATGCGTTTTAGGCTCAAGAAAAAGATGATTCATTAGGGTTGAAGGTTCTATTGAAGGTACATTGGAAACCATGTTACAAAAAAAAAATATATGTAAAGGGGAAAAGAATAGGAACTAATGTGTTTTAGATTAAAAATCTACCACAAAAAATGGATGAAATTAAATCTACCATCCCCCTTGAAAGCACTAAAAAAGAATCACCTACCCTTTAAGTGTTAGAGATTATGTGATACTAAATGTGAAAGTTCTTAAAAATGGGGAATCATGAGAAATAATTTAATCCATAATTTTAGTAAAAGAATGTTTCATGATTTCCAAACAAGGAAGATTATAAAAAACTATTTATAGCTTGTTTCGTTGAAATCATCCATTCAAGAGATAAATGTCTCATAAACAGTGGTTTTTGAAATATGTACACTAAAATATACATGTGAATGAATTAAATTCATGTGCATGCATCATTCCATGTGATTTCATTAATTATAATCCATTATGAAGGCATTAAATATCTTGCATTCATTTTAGGAATTAAATGAATAAATCATACATGAATAAACATATGTTGAGACATTTAATATGGATTATTCATTTTATTAAATGAAACATGTAAAGGATGGATATATAAAGGGATGATATCCCTCTTATTGGGTACGACCAATTTTATGCCAGCCTCTTGATTCTCTCTTCATCCTAAAATGTAGTTCATCACTAGTTGAAGCTACTAACACCCCTTATTCATTTATGGATCCTCAAGAAATGTTTTTGGATAATTTTTTGTGTAATATCCATTGGGGGAAAGATTCTTTTTTTCTTCTTCTCTCTTGATTTTCATTAAGCATATTCAATCAAAGACTGGAGATATAGGTTATTTTCATCTAGGTACACAAATTTATGTTCATCATTTATATTGCATGTTGATTATGTCAACGGTATATCACAAAAAAAGGATTTCGTCCATTGTTATGGATCTTATTATGATCCATGAAAACCCATCAATGGTATCAAAGCACCGGATTTTTCATCAAATCAATGGATTTCTTACACTATTAAATGATAAAAAAATTAATGAAATCATAACTGGTTTTACCCATCTCAACATTATTTTATATGAGAACATAATTTTAAGAGCACCACTCGATGTTATGGTAAATAGATAACATAATGTGGAGAAAAAGGCATGAATTACATTAAGAAATTAATATAGTTTGTGTCACTATTGCGGGGAAACAAAACATCAGAGTTTAGAGATATTTATAAAGTGTTTATTAATGGAACAAAATATTTTATAATTTTTATAGAAATTATAAAAGTATTTTATAAATTAGCTATAAAATTTTTATTGTTAATTTATTAGTTTTGTAAAATATTTATTATAAATGATCCATTAATATTAAGGACGTAATATTAAGAATATTTTTATTTAAAATTATATGGTTTGTCGAATATTTATAAATCATATTAAAATGTATTCTAGAAACATTTTAATTTATAAAGAGATTATAAATTTATTAATTATAAATATTTTATAATTAATTATATATATGTTTTAAAACATTTATTAATAAAACATTCCAGATATCAAATGCTAATATTTACAAAACCTTTTACCAAATTATATAGCATGCCTTATGATCTTGAAATAATGTGTTTGTCTAGAAATCATTACGATTATTTATAAAGAGATTATAAATTATATAAATAATGTAAAAATAAAAAGTATATTATATTTAAAATTACAAATTTTTCAAAACTAATTAATTTGAATTGTTTGAATTAAAAGGGACCTTATTTAGGATCTAATTTTGACCACATCAAAAGTGTTTTTATGATATATTTTTTTAGGGTTTAAATAATATTTACATATGTGGTATTTATATTATGAAAATAGTTTATATAATTGAAATTTCACTATAAAATTTTTATAATAATATCATATATTTAATGTGAAATTATATATAATGAATGATATTAAATATTTCATAATTAAAGTTCTTATAAATTGTTTTTATATAATATAGTGAAATATATATACATATATAAAGTTTTTGTTAATATAAAATATATATATTTTGGGCCTAGAAGTTTTTATTCTAATTATAAAACTATAGGTGATGGGATTTTTAAAAAAATCAAGTCGATATTAAATATGAAATTGTTTGTACTTGTTTCTCATAATAAATGAAAATTTTATTTATTAATAAATAAAAAACAATTAATAATTGAGTTATATTTGTTATAATTTTTTTATAAATAATGAGAAAGTAATTTTATAATTAATTAAATATAAAATGTTTATGGTTAATTGATTAAATATTTCTAAAAAAATATTAAAATTATTCCGTAAATATTAAAGAGTTGGTCTTTTTCAAATAATTATGGTTTATAAAATGTTTATAAATCATTATAAAAAGGTAATAAACCTTTCAAAAAAGTTATATGGTATATTTATAATCTTAAAATAAAATGTTTATTTAAAATTAGAATAATAATTTATAAAGAGTTTATAAATTACCAAAATTAGGCTTAAATATAAAGGAATTTATATTAAAATTATGAGTTTTTCATAATTAGAAAATTTTAAATGTTCAAATTAAAAGGAATGACTTATTAAAATATATTATTTATACCATAGTACAAATATTTTGATGATTAATTTGATCAACATTTTTATTATTATAAAATATATAATATTTCAATTAGTTAAAATTTTTATATAATCAAAATTGAATTATAAAATTTATAATTCATAAAATATCGTATCTTTAAATTGAAATTTCATAAGATATTAAATATTAAATAGTTCATATTAAAATTAGATATTAAAGTTCATGTCTATGATTATGGAATATCTATAATATTAAGGTTAATTATAAAAAGCTTTATAGAATGTTTTAATTTACTAAAAAGCTCATAAATTGTTCTTAAATTTAAATTTATGAAATATTCAATTATTTAATAATTATTCTTTAAATTATTCATATATATATATAATTTTATATATCTTGAATATTGTGTTTGAAATATTAATGTGATAAATTGCTTCTAGGAGATAGAAGTGTGCATTATATGCTAGATAAAACTCTAAGATTTAGTTATCGTATACCATAACCTCACATTGTAATTGATGTTATTAGCATAAATTTAGTTGTTGGGAGTAATTTTCATATATTAGGTTTTATAGATATCATGAATAGAATTATATCTTGAGTGAAGTATTATCGGGTAGATGGACTTTGGGTCAGACTGCCAACTATCCTAGAGGCTTATGCCTTGTCTAGAAAGGTAGGGGTAGAATATATATGGCTCCAGGCTTACTCATGTAGAATTTTTTTTAATTTTATATAAATATAATATTTTACATGAATATTTCATGTACCTTATGAATATGATTGATATTAATATGTATGAATATGTTTTTCTTTTATATTTGGGTGATTAACAAAAATGATGGGTTGTGTAAAGAGTTTCACATTATTGTGGAATGAACAAATTATTTTGGTGGATGGAATAAGGATTGCAAAACTATATCATTAGAATTATGCATACACTAAGGAATAAATAAATGTGATGATAATTATTACATGAGAGTCAATAATTATGAATTTAATATGCATGTTATGTATATTAAATAGGTGATCCAATGAAAATATTTTAAAAAAGCACAAATACTAAGTATTAGATTCCAACCAAAGAATCAATTATCAAGACCATGATAAAAAATGTAGGTAGTCCATAAAATATTTTAGTTCCCATTTATTATCTTATGTAAAGTAAGAAAGTAATGAGTAACTATAGATTATCCTATTGGGTAGGTCATACCATAGTTGGGTTCCCCTTTATTGTCTTTATTTGTCTTATTTTGGAAATTTTCATTGATTTACACTATCCAGGAGACCCTAATTGGATTATATTACCTATTAAATAGAGTTTATCATTATCAATATGATGGATATTGAAAGAATGTTGTCTACTCAATTATGCAAGAGTCCCAACTTGTCACGACCTGTCCCCCAGGGCCCGCGTCTTGACTACCACAAGCCCACCTCTCGTAGGCCAGGGGATGTAAACTAGCACCAATGGTGTCAACCTACAAGTGGGAGGCATTTTACTTAGTACCTTTTTGCACACACATTCCCAACCATATCCCAACATACTAAAAGGGGGGAAAGAAAATCACTAAAATAAAGCTGAGTGCAAGTACAACTGAAATTAAGTGGTCCAGAATACAAACCCAACAAAGAACTGAAAAAAATACAAAAAGGAGACTCTGATGGACATCCATAGAAATATACACCTGATTGTGAGAGTAGTGAAGCTACTAGAATCCAAATTAGTATGTCTTTCCTGCCTAGTCCTATTGGACCCCGCCTGGTCCTAGGCCACCAAGTCCACTGTCCTAGCATCCTTCAGTCCCGTATCCCTGAGTACCCTTATTGAAATGTTGGTCATTTTCACCCGACACAACACGTGTGGGCAAAGACCCTATAGGGGTGAGTAACACAGTACTCAGTAGGGACCCCAAAATAAAAAGGAAAGACCACACAACAATTCCTCAAATCAAAGAACGAAACACAAGACAGCTCACACCAAGTATATTCTAGGGTAGTAACAGTAGCATCATTAGTAACATCATTGAACACCACTTATTCTATTAAACTCCACCTCTAGAGGGTAACGTTGAATTTCCAAGTCATGAAGCGGTTCTTCCCACTAACCGTGGACTGCTTAGGTACTCCTCTCCATTGCATACCATGGTCCTGTAAAGTCACAGAGAGGTGCCTCCTACTAGTCATGGCCGACTGAGGTACTCATCCTCGTTGTGTACCATGGGCCTGCAAAGTAACATAGATTTTCTTCCCACCATGGTCAAGCAATGTCACAGAGAGGTGCTTTCCACTAGGCCAAAAGTTAGCAGTCTTCTGGTCTCAGCCAGTCGCAGGGTTCTATACATAGTGTGCTTGGGAGAAGGGCTCCTCAAACACTTAGCCACATATCAAATTCCTCGTAAGTAACTATAGAGCATGCCAAAAGATCTTCCACATCGAGAGCATTCCAAATCCACAAATGAATCATCAATTAGATGTGTGGTTTGCATGATACGGGTGTTTTAGTAATCAAGGGGTTGGTTGAGACGGGGACCGGTCCGACCTGGTCAGACCAACCCAGCCCAGGGGTCCCACATACCCCGGTTTATTTAGACAGACTGAACCTGACCTGGGGTGGGTTGAGGTCGGTCTGGATTAGCCTAGCCAGTGGGCCAGGACCAATAGGCCTCGCTAGACCCGGTCCGGTTGGCTAGGGTCCAGCCCGCCGGGTCGCCCGGCGACCCGGTCTAGTCCGGTCTAGACCGAAGGGGACACAGGTCTGACCTTCCAGTGCATGTCTGGCCTACCGGCGTGGGTCTAATCCATCAGTGTTGGTATGGACTTCTGTGTGAGGGTCCATCCCAATAGTGTGTGTCTGGCCCGGTGAACCACAGATCAAGCCCACTGGGCAGTTTGCGCCCCGCCCATTCTACAAGGGGTGAAGCACTCTGTCTCATTGAACGTGACAGGATGCCATTTCATGTCCACCCCCATCACCCCGCGGGTCACCACAAGGTGCCTCCTCTACCAAAGTCGAGTAACTACGGCCCGTCATATGGGACGTGGAACGGTGCTGCATCCACAACCCTCCAACTCAATCGACTGACCGTGCCCGCCGCCTCCAGTCGGAGGCTTCTTCCGCTACGTCATGGCCCTGGATGGTAATGCCCCTTCTTCCAGCATGTCATCATGGCATGCCACCACCCACCCATAGCCTCCACCGCCAATGATGGCAGGCCGAAAGACTCTTCTACAGACCACCCAGTTCGCACTAGTGGTTCATTCTTTACGCCATTTGCACATGTGTTATTCTGGGACCATTCTCTCAATCGCAAAGGTCTCAAATATGTATTGTCATTGATTAATGATTTTGGCAACAAAGAACACCCAAAGTGGAGGGGCTTGAGCCTTTTGTATGTTGGCTCACACCCTCTGCGTTAGAAGTTTACAACACAAGGGAGGTCTAGGGATTTTAATTCGAACAACAATGATAATTCAATTCCGAATAAAGAATGTCCAAAAAATTCACCCTCCTGTAATAATGCACGGTCCGCGGATTAACCTGTTCGTGGGTTAATACACATTTTTTTATTTTGAAATAAGAATGGGGAAACTTTAAAATCAATTAACCCTTACCTCTTATGACATCTGATGTTGCAAAATTCATCCTTGAGGTATTAATACATTGACATTGCTTCCCAACTCTAATCTTCGAAAGGGATTCATAAATATGAAGTTCTGCCAGGATTCGTTGTTCTTCACTGGAGAGTTGGCATATTGCTTTTCTCTTCCCCCACAGATGCACCAGGTGCATGATGTTTTCCATGTGTCACGACTGAGGAGGAATGTGCATGATCCATCACATGTCAGCAACTGGGGTGAGCTGGACATTGACAATGGGGAGATGTTTGTGGAGTTCCCGGTGGAGATAGTGGATCAATAGGAGTGGATCCCACGTGGGTGGTTTATTCCTCTAGTGTGCATCTAATGGTAGCATGATAATCTCCCAGAGAGCACATGGCAGCGGAAGATTATCATGCTACCATTAGATGCACACTAGAGGAATGAACCACCCACATATGATCCACTCCTATCGATCCTCTATCTCCACCGGGAACTCCACAAACATCTCCCCATTGTCAATGTCCAGATCACCCCAGTTGCTGCCATGTGATGGATCATGCACATTCCTCCTCAGCCGTGACACATGGAAAACATCATGCACTTGGTGCATCTGTGGGGGAAGAGAAAAGCAATATGCCAACTCTCCAACTCTTCTCAAGATCTGAAAAGGTCTGATGAACCTCGAAGATAGTTTTTCGCCCCAGCCAAATCTCTACAATCCTCATCGAGGTGAGACCCGAAGGAACACATGATCTCCCTCATCGAACTCAAAGGGTCTCTATCGATTGTCAGAAAAAGAATTATTCCCACTCTATGTATTCTTCATCTACTCATGGATGATATAAACCTTCTCGGTGGTATCCTGTACCAACTCTAAACCCATGTGTGCCGACTCTCATAGGTTTGTCTAGCATATGGGTGATCTATATGGTCACCCATACAAGGCCTCAAGCGGTTCGATGCCAATGGCAGAGTGATAGCTGTTTTTGTATGAAAACTACACCAATGGTAGGTGATCCTCACAACTACATCCAAATTCAAGGACGCAATCATGAAGCATGTACACCGGAGTTTTTATGGTTCTCTCCTTCTAACCATCCATCTAGGGATGAAAAGTTGTGCTCAAACGTAGTTGCATCCCGAACGCCTCGTACAATCCCTTTCAAAATGGGGAAGTAAAGCGAGTGTAATGATATGATATTATCATCTAAGGAACCCTGTGGAACTACACTATCTCCTAGATGTAAGGGTGTCCCAATCCCTCTACTGATCCCTACTCTCGATTGGGTAGGAAGTGAGCCTACTTGGTGAGTCGTTCAACGATCACCCAAATATAATTGTGACCTCTCGAAGTACGTGGTAACCCTATCACAAAGACCATCGAGATACCATTCCATTTCCACTCAGGTACCTCGAGTGGTTGAGTCAAGCCTGATGGAACCTTGTACTCGTCCTTCACTTGCTGATGAGTAATGCATCATGAAATTAAATCGACCACTATTTTCTTCATCCCAAGCCACCAGTACTGATTTCAGAGGTCCTTGTACATCTTCACCATTACAGGATGTACCGTCAAAGGGGGTGTATGGAAATCCCTCAACACCTCCTCTCGTAATGTCACTGGTACTACGGTGCGCCCTCTGAAAAGGATGATGTGCTAACCACCTATCTAAAATCCATCAAGATCCCATCCCGAGGATAACTAAGCACGTCAGGCCTCACAATCAAAATCCACTAGTTGTGGCTCCCTCACTCATTTTAAGAGTGGGGGAGTAACAGTCATCAATTGAAGGTAAGAAGCTTCACAATCATCCATGGAGGATATCTGTATCGCGACTAATTGCTATGTCTCCTTACTCAGCAGCTGCAACTTGGTCCTCCTGCAGAGCACATCCGCCACCACGTTCCCCTTTCTAAGAGTATAGAATATCTCAAAATCATATTCCTAGAGGAAATCTATCCATCACCACTATCGTATGTTCAGATTCTTTTGGGAGAAGATATACCTAAGACTCTTGGGGTAAGAGTAAACGGTGAGCTGCACACCCATCAAGTAGTGCCTCCAAATCTTCAGGACAAAGACCACTAATGCTAACTCCAAGTCATGGGTCATGTAGTTCTATTCATCCTACCTTAACTGTCGTGAGCCATAGGTGGTCACTACTCACTCCTACGTCATGACACAACCTATCTGGGTCCCTGATGCTTCATAGTAAACATCATACCCCACGCCCTCCTCTAGTAGTCTCAAGAGAGGGGCAATAGTCAGTCTCTGCCTCCACTCCTGAAAACTCTGATATCATTTCTTTGTCCAAAAGAAGGGTTTTCCCTTCCATGTCAATACTGATAAGGGTGATTCTACCCTAGAAAAGTCAGGTACAAACCTTCTATAGTAACCAGTCAACCCCAACAATCTCCGCAACTTAGTCACTCTTCTGGGTGGCTCCCAAGCAAGAATCACTTATATCTTCATTGTATCTACAAAAAATTTAGCCTTTGAGATGATTTTTACTATGAAATAGATCCTTAAAATCCAAAACTATCACTTCGAGAGCTTACCATAAAGTTGGTGCTCTCGGAGTGTATCAAAAACAATCCGTAGGTTTATAGTGTGTTCCTTATTCGAAGTTGAGCACACCAAGATGTCATTAATGAAGACCATAATGAACAAGTCGAGGTAGGTCTAGAAGATCCTATTCATGAGGCCCATGAACACTACTGTGGAATTGGTCATTCCAAAAGGCATCCCTAGGAACTCTTAGTGGCTATACTGGCACTTGATAGTTATCTTCGGTACATCCTCATCTCGTACCCGGAGCTGATGATGACATGATTTGAGGTATATCTTTGAAAACCACCTCACTCCCTTCAAATGGCCTATGAGGTCATCAATTCTTGGTAGTTTCTACCTGTTCTTCATGGTTTCCTAGTTTAGGCGCCAGAAGTCCATGCAAAACCTCAAGCTCCCATTTTCCTTCTTGTTAAAAAGAATTGGGGTTGCCCATGGTGAGATGTTGGGCCTTACGAACCCATTCTCCAGCAAGTCCTCCAGTTGTACAATCAGCTCACAAAGCACTGCGGGGATATCAGTGTCGTACTAGGGTACATGTTGATATAGAAGTCTACCTCTCTACGAGGAGTTATCCTTGGAACCTCATCAGGAAAAACATCCTCGTACACTTCCACCACTACAGTGAATCTTGGACTCCTCCCCTCCACTGCACTAAGGGTAAGGCTAGCCAACTAGCGAGTGATCGGTTACACCCTCCTCTGAGTGAGTTTTTCCTACGCTTCAAGGGTTTCCTTCTCTCCAGTGAAGAAAACCCTTGTTCCTTCTCCATGGAAACACCACACTGTACGCCTAATTTAGTCAATCTGACCATGGACTATAGATAACAAGTCTATGCCTAAGATGGCATTGTAAGGCCTTGGCGCTACTACTAGGAGATCCCTGATAAATCTCTCACCATGTAAAATAATATCACACTACCGGTACTAATGTGTAATCAACAAATCCCCTCCCATAAGGGTATCTAGGCATAATGATCAAGCCAAAGGCTCCACTGGAATCTCCTAGCTACAAATGAGAGCCTTGGAAAGGATGTTTTTACTAGCACCTATGTCTATAAGTACTACAGCTAGGGTGGATAATGCACAAATCGTACCTTGGATAATTTTTGGAGTGTTGTGTCCATAAGATTATGTTTCATGGAGCTGATCTCACCCCAATATGCTTGCTCCCTAAGGTCAGGGTGGACCAGTTGGGGGTGGTGCCGGTAACACCTTGAACCGCCACCCACCACGAGTTGTTCGACCTTCTCCCCTACCATATCCTCCGCCCTGTAAAACCATTCGCTCAAACCTATGTTGTTGTCTCAGCGGCCCTTAGACCGTCTACTGGTCATCTCTACAGTGGGTTAGGCAGTCACATGTCATGCGTCCTTACTCACCACACAATTAGAAAATCTTGGGGGCCATTTGACTCCCACTGGCCTAGGAGGCTAGCACTTCCAACCCTAAGTCCTCGGGTTGACCTTTGAAAGACCTAGCCTTCTTGAGCCCACGCATCTGTTGTCTTCCGCCTGCCGAAGACTCTGCCTCCCGTGGTCTATTGGAAGCCCTAGATCTTGGTGCCTTCTCCATCAAGAATCTCTCCATTTTAAGGGATTTCTCCAACACCCTAAGCTGGGTAGGGATGCTGAGAGACACCAAAGAAGACCTAATCCCTGGCCTGAGTCCTTGCTCAAAGGCTCGAGCCCTAAATAAATACTCTCGCACCATATCTGTGGGGTAGTGGGAAAGCTCTGTAAAACCTGATGAGTACTCGGCCACCGTCATGTTGTCCTTCTGTAGGTGAAGAAACTCTTGGATGCACACAGAAGGCATGTTCGGGAGGAAAAAAACTCCTCCCAAAAAATCCTCTCAAAGTCAAGACAATTGAGGGTAGCCTCATCGTGAGTCTGGATGGTCAAACTCCACCATCTCCATATTTATCCCTATAGAAAGATCACTTCTATGATCTCTACATAGTCAGGTGGTGTCCTCACTATGTGGAAGACCTGTGTCACAACCTCCAGCTAGTTCTCAGCGACCTAAGGATCTGTCTCTCCCCTGAACCTTGGAGTCCTCTGTTTCTGAAACTCATGTAGAGAAATGAGCCTACAAATGTACTCTTCCAAAACCACTGGTAGTAAATGTTGATCATCAGGTGGTGGTAGCACTAGTGCACGACCCGGTGGGGCCATCTCTATAACTGGTCCATGAACGAACTCTTTATCACTAGAAGGTATACCCTCAAGACCTCATAATGGGATCCTAGATGATCGTCCTCATGGAGGTATCCTGAGATAAATCAAGACGTACCATGGTTAGAAGGTTATACCTGGTGAGATGACTCTTATTAATAATAAGGATACACTTATGCATCTAATATTTTCATGTATTGAGTTGAAAATAGAATTCAAGGTCATGGTGTATGGATACATCAGTCACCACACCAACACTGGACTCCGCAAATCTGAAAGTCGGACTCGCAACACTGAACACTGTTACCCCAAAACAAAACACAAACTCCCAATCATTGAGGGGGGTTTGACCATCCTTTGATACCACTTTTTCATAACCCATCCCCCAGGGCCCATGCCATGACTACCCCAATCCCGCCTCTCACAGGCCAAGGACTAGCGACTAGTTCTAAAGGTGTCAACATGCTAGTGGGAGGCATTTGCCTTAGTAGCTGTACACACAAACGCCCAACCATATCCCAACACATTGAAAGGGGGAAATGAAAACCACTAAAACAATGTTGAGTGCAAGTAAAACTGAAATTATGTGGTCCAGAATACGAACCCAAAAAATAAATAAAAACAATAAAATATAAAAAGGAGTCTCTGATGGCCATCCACAGAAATCCCCACCTGATCTTGAGTGTAGTGAAGATACTGGAAGCCTAAGTAGTATGTCATGTCTTCCCGGTCCTACTGGGCCCCGCCTGGTCCTAGGCCACCAATTCCACCATCGTAGCGCCCTTCTGTCTCGTCTCCCTGAGCACCCTAGTCAAAGCGTCATATTTATGCACCAGACATAAAACATGCGGGTGAAGCCCGTGCATGGTTGAGTAAAATAGTACTTAGTAGGGATCCCAAAATAAAAAGGAAAGACCACAAAACAATTCCTCAAAGCGAAGCACGAAACACAAGACAACTCACAGTAGATATATTCTAGGGTAGTAACAATAGAAACATAAATCACATAGTCGAACACCATGGATGCTAGATAACTCCTCGTCTACCGAGTACAGTGTGCCTACCAAGTCACGAAGAATTGATTCCCACAAACCTTGGGTTGCTTAGGTGATCCTCCCCATCATGTACCATTGGACTACTTAGGTACTCCTCCTCATTGCGTACCATGGGCCTTCAATGTCATAGAGAGGTACTTCCCACTGTGGGCCTGAAAAATCATAGGGAGGTGCTTCCCACTGGGCCAAATGTCAGCAGTCTTCAGGTCTCAGCCAGTCACAGGGTTCTGTACATAGTACGTTTGGGAGAACCGCTCCTCAATCCTTTCTTCACATCTCAAATTCCAAAAACAGTCCCCATAGAGCATGCCAAAAGATCTTACTCATCGAAAATTTCCAAATGCTGCAAACGGCTCGTCAATCAGATGTGTGGTTTGCAAGATACGAGTGTTTTAGTAACCAAGGGACCAGTTGCGATGGGGAATAGCCCGACCCAGTCAGAATGACCTAACCAGCCTGGACTGGGGTTCCTGCATACACCGGTTCATTTAGGCGGACTTGACCCGACCTGGTGCGGGTCGTGGTCGGTCTGGCTTGACCTGGCCAGTGGGCCAGGCCCAATAGGCCTCGCTGGACCCGGCCCGGTTGGTCGAGGGTCCATCATGCCGGGTCGCTCGTCATCCCAGTCTAGTCCAGCCCAGATTAAAGGTGGTGCTAGTCTAGCCTACTGGTGTGGGTCTGGCCCATTGGGTGCGGGTCCAGCCCGCCGGTGTGGGTCCGGCCCGTCGGCGGTGCTGCTTCTGCCCGATGAGCTACAGGTTCAGCCCGCGGTGTGGGTCTGGCCAGGTAGACAGTTTGTGCCATGTATGTTCAGTAAGAGGTGGACCTGTCCATCTCATTAGATGCAGTCGAATTCCACATCCCATCCACCACCATCACCCTGCGGGTCACTGTGGGGCGCCTCCTCTACAGTGGTTGAACGACTACAACCCATCGCATGGGACATGACACGGTGTCACATCTGCAGCCTCCAGCCGACGGCTTCTTCCACTACATCATGAACCTTCTTTGGGAACACCATCATGGTGCGCCGCCACCTGCCCGTGGCCCCCAACACCGGCACACCGATATACTCTTCTGTGGACCATCTAGTCTCCACCAGTGGTCTATTCTTCGTGCCGCTTGCACCTGCATTCTATGGGGAACGTTCTCTGCGCAGTGAAGGTCTCAAATATATCTTGTCATCAATTCAAGAGTTTGGACATGAAGAACACCCAAGGTGGAGTGGCTCAAGCCTTGTTCATGTCGGCATGCACCCTCCACATTAGAAGTTTACAACACAAGGGAGGTCTTGGGATTTTAATTCGAACAAAAATGATAATTCAATCCTAGATAAAGAAACCCCAAAGAAGTCACCCTCCCGCAAGAACACATGGTCTATGGATTAACATATTCATGGGTTAATCTGTGTTTGTTGTTTTAAAATAAGACTGGGGAAACATTAATAATCAAATAACCACTACCTCTTATGACCTCTGATGCTTCAGTGTTCATCCTCGAGGGATTAAGATGTCGACATTACTTCCTAGCTCCAATCATCAAAATGTTTTGAAGACAATGATGTTCTGCCAGCATTTGTCATTCTATGCTAGGGTGGAAGTCCATAAGAGGTTCACAAGAGAATCCTCTAGATTTTTTATCCTTATTTCCCCAGTGTGTCGAACTATAAATAAGAGAAAATCATAGCATTTCAATGATGATGTGTTGTCATGTCATTACACTATTTCATTTAACAAATAGTGTTGCTATTACGTGTCATTAAACTATCATTACGCTATGAGTTAATGAGCCATTAATGAGCATCATTAATGCGCATCATCGCCCCCTCATTAGTTCCCCACAACTTCGTCGTCCGCCATTCAACTATGAGAAAAACAATTCTTTAAAATTCTTTAATTATTTTTATTGAAAATTCTGAAAAAGAACTTCTCTTCTCATCCCTTACCGGCCAAAGTTAAGTCATTTCTAGGTGAATCACAGTTTTCTCTATTCAACGGTGTCCTCATAATTTTGATCTGAGCAATGGTTCAAAAGATATAAAATCTCACTCGCATGTTTACTGAATCTACCTTTAAAAAAGTTCAAAATTCCGTTCTAGGTTCTCCAGACCTCGGAATCACATGTCGTTGAATTTCGCAGTCTTGAAATAATTCCATAGAAATAAAGAATACATGAAAATTCTGGGACATTACACAACTATTGTGATTGGGATGATTCCCTACGTAAATAGAAAAGTGGTGAGATAAAGACCATAACAGAATCATTAATTAGTGAAATATGGATCTTAGAACACTAAATGGGTATAATGTATGGGGTCTTCAATTTCATTGAATCACTTTCACTAAAATTCCTTCACAAAAAAATATAAGACATTATATTCATCTGATAAAAAAAACTTTTGTTATATATAATAGAATCATAATCACCAAACTTTTTTAATCAATCCTTGGAAATGAGAATCATAGAGTATTCAACTCCTAAGACTGGTAACTTAAGAAATGTTCTAAACTAAAAGAAATTCAATGTATTAGGGAAACACATTTAGGAGTAAGAAAATGTAAAAACTCTTCAACAAATGAATCTATATGCTTAAATTATTTAGTTCTTCATCTATGAAAATGTTTCAAAAATATTAATGAATTCAAGAATATATTACCTAATATTCAAAAAGTATTGAGAATAAATGAACTAGGCATATGATTTTTAGATTATTATATTCCATTTATAGTAAAAATGGGTAAAACTTCAAACTACAAGTACAAAGCTAGTTGGAAATCACAATAATGTTTCTTCAAGTAGTTATCTATGGTTATTGGAACCTAGATTTTTCAGTAAGAGTGCGTAACAATACCATATGATGGTGTTATTAAGGATACTTAAAAGAGTTTGTTACACTCTATGAAATGTCCATGTTAAGCTTGTAATTTACATTCATGTGATAAAGAAAACCATATATACATAAGAGATTTTAATGTGTGACAAGATCAGATGTATCTAATTAAAGGATGTGTATATTAATCTAGTTAAGGATGTTTTCTCTTAACAAAAGTTGTTAGGAAAAACAAGATATGATTAATTGAATTCACATGGATTATAATTCATGGGATTTTATAGAATGTTTGAGAAAGTATACAAGAATAAATGTGTTTGTCTCGTTATTTGTTAAAATAAGTGTAAAGTTATTACCATCACTCATCTATGAAATGTTTTAAGGAATAATATTATCAAGCAAAAATATATAAAAACATTGAATATAATATAATATATAGAATCAATAGTTTATTTGTTAAATATTCCTACTAAAAAGAAATAATGGTTATTTTTTAATATAGAGAAATTAGTGTTGAATCTTAGAAAAAATATTTTGAGTAGTTATATAATGTATAAGAGACCAGTGGGAGTATATTTTAACTTAGAGAAGTTAAAATTTAACAAATTAAATATTGTAATAATATAATATTAATTGATTCTTAACTTAATATCCTAAAGAGTTAAGATATGTGATAATAATGAAAAATGTAAATAGTTACATTTACTTACTATAATAAAATGAATATCCCTATTATGTTAGCCTATTTACAAAGGAAATTCACTTGATATATTAAAAGAGTTTAGAGTATAATGGTAAAGTGAAGTGTAAATGGTTATATGTTTTTTCTACAATGAAGTGTATGTCACCTTATTCTAAAAGTTATTCGGATATTTCAGTTAATAAAAATGTAAATGGTTAAATCAACCTTAAGAATAAATTTTCAAGGTATAGGTTCCATATAGGATGATGATGTTAAGATTAGAAATAATTATCGGTAGACAACAATTGATACCATCATAACATTTGATGTTGTGAAGTTATAGAGTGTGAATATGTTCAAAGAGTTTAACATTGGAAATATGATTCCTAAGCCTCACCATTATTTAATATAGCTAGCTTAATATGTGTTACACACTAAGGGTTTAGTGGGATAGTTTTATCAGATTCTCACATATAGATGTAATGGGTGAACAAGACCCATAAATTGAAATAAAGATAAGGTTAGAACTGGTATTTTATCATATGTGATATGATAAATAGGTTCTTATGTATGGTTTTATTAAATATTTTTAAGAGTATAAAATTATATAATTTATCATGATTTTATAATAAAGGAATTATTCATTTATCATTCATTCATGTGAGGTGCAATTTTATTTTACATGAACAGTCCTTGAAGTACTATTTTGATTTATTCCCAATTGATGATCATAATGGATTATTATGGGTTGTGGTGATTTTATAATATTATAATGAATAAAATCTTATATTCATTACAAAGGATTATATGTGAGATATGAAGAATAGATTCATGTGGTTATAATTAGAGACTTGTTACTTCTATTGACCTAATAAAGTATATATCAGGGATTGTTATATAGTCATTAATATACTTAGGGTGTATGATTGTTATTAATCCCTATTTATTGATGTTGGTGAGATACCTAACATGATAAACTTCATACATTAAAACCATTCTTATGAAATTAAAAATTGAGTTTTCATATTAGGGGGTGGTTGGGTATATTGTTGATTATGTCATTGATTGAAGTACAACTTAGATGAGATTTTTCCACTTGTATTATGAGTAAATACATCTACACCTAGATTTAATTTAATTAATAAAATGCATTTACATGTTTAGTTGGGTCTTATATGATGTTCTTAGCTACTTAGATGGGAAACATGTGATGTTTTAATCTATTAGATGAATGACATGTGCTGTATTCATTGACCTAATCTGACAATTTTAGATAATCAAAAAAAATTGAACTGAACTATACAAAATTGAAATGTTATATGTATTTTTATGACTTGGTGTAATGGAAAAAAGGATTATATTGGAAAACTTATGATGTATAGGTAGCGTCATGTGGTGGACATGGATCTATAGAGATATTAGTATGTTTGATGGAAATCACACCGAACCCATAAGTAGATTAAGAAATAATGATTAATTTATAGAGGCCACTCTTTGGATTCATATATGATACAAATATTTCATAATTATTTTCAATTCTAATCAGGATTTTAGGGTCTCACATTTATTTAACAGCTTGAGATTTAATAATATATTTCTCTTTAAATAAATTTGGTTTATAGCTTACTTTGCATGCAACATAAAATTTAATAAAACCATGAAAACCTATTAAAATATTATTATGTGACAGTTATATAATTTTTTAATTCATCATGTCAATATTATCTTAGTTATAAATTTTGGGATTTTTCTGAAAAGATTGATTTTTTAGTGAACAGTGAAAATACCAATTTTTGTAAAACTATCATTTATTTTAATAAAAATAGCATAATGCTTTAAATTAAATCATAAAATAACATATCATTCCTTTATTTATAAATAATATAATTAATTACATTTTAATCATTATTATATTTCAATTTATTATAAGATCATTTTTTGGACTTAAAAGGGCTTTTTTTAAACCGTTTTTCATCACATTTTGTTGGTTTATTTTTAATTTCATTTCTAAAAATTAAATGAATTTTATTTTAATAAATTTATTCCATATATTTAATTAGTATATTCCAATTTTTTTATAGTTCAATTTTATTTTGTGTCATTATGAATAGTAAGTGGTAAAATTTATCACCGTAGTAAAGGGTAAATCAGGTAATTATGGTTAAAAACTAATGTGATAAGGCTTTAAAATTTATATAACAAATTAATTTATCCTATTGGGTGAATTCATTTCGTCCATTTACATAAATCCCTTGAAAATAATTCCACTTTATTCTATTTTCCTTTTATACTGACCTTTATATTACTTTATGAAAGGACTAAAAACACAATGTCGCACTCTTGACTTTAATATCACTAATATTTTTTCATGAGGATAAAAAATATGTTATGTTGAATTTTAAATTTTAATTTGAAATATAAATTAATTTCTTTTATCATGGAAATTTATTTTTAGTTTTTATTGATTTAATAATTACCTTAAATTCTTATGAAACACTTATACATTATTTAATCAATTAATAGAAAAATAAAATAAAAGATTTTAAAAAATATGAAATGAAATATAAATTGGATGAATTATAGTGTTACACGAATTTTATAGATACATATTACATATTATTGATGTTTTATAGGATTATATTTGAATTATATTTTTTATGATGTATTTAAATTTAAATTAAATGAATAGTGTAAAAATGACATTAATGATATTTTATGAAAATACTAATTTATTAAATGATTTAAATTAATTAAAATATTATATTCATCTAAGTTAAGAGGGAATTGTTTAAAAAATATAACATGGTCCATTTATGGATATTTTTTTCTCTTATAGTAACATTATTAGCCCTTAAAGTGTAGAAAACATTAATATTACAGTAATTATCAAATGGGTTAACAAGGGTTAAAACTATGAATTAGGGTGAAAAATAACCAAAACATGTAAATATTTTATTTTATGATATTATTTTGACTCATAATCATCTTATATTCATGTAGTATAAATTTTGAGCCATTTTTATATTTAAAAAATAATTTATATTAATTTAATGCTTTAAGAAATTCCAAGAATGAACATCCCCTCACTTATAAAAGGACACCCCTTCTCCCTTTTATTTACACCACCTTGAGAATCCTATATAAACAAAACATTACCAATTTCTATTATCTACATAACTATCCATGTTCTATAGGTTTTCTTCTTCCCAAAATACCAACCCTAAATCCCTTAAGGTGTCTAAAGGAAGTCTATAAAAGAAGAGGTAATCATCTTTACCGAATCTTTAAAGTTTATTTCTTATTATTATTACTTGAAATATTTTTTACTCATACAAAAATAACAACTACAATATCATAAATATACTAATATTATATTATTATTATGATATAAACATATTCCATCTCTTTTTCATCTTATGAAAAGAAAAAATAGCACTCATGCGTACATACGGTCTACCATCATCATGAATGGTGTAATTCATTTTTTTATCTCTATATTTTATAGAAAACTATAAATATATATATATTAAATATATATTATATTTATATCTTTAATAAAATTCTATATATTATGTAACCATGATAAATATTCCAAGACAGAGACTACCGAATCAAAACATACAAGAAAAAACAAAGCAATTAACCCCTGAAATAATGATAATAATAAAATATTGTTAATAAATAGGTGATAAAATATTATAAATGGATCATATATGATATTATAGATATTAATATGGATTTCTATTTAATTATAATAATTTAAAATGTATTATATATGAGGTTAGAGCGCCTACGAGGTAATATGAACATGATGCAATGGAATTCATATCAATTTCCACTCCATTAAGATATATTTGGTATTATGCACCTATTTAATTTTATGTGGTATATAAACAACCCATTTAGGGTATTTAACATGAATATATATTTATTCATTATTATTTATGGTTCAATTCAAATTTAATCTTTTAATGATTTTATATATTTTCTTCCAACTTTTCCTCTCTTTGGAACTTGAATCAAGAAAAGAAATGCTTGAAAGAAAACCTAGTGGTATTTATATTTTTTATTGGGTATATTTTTATTCAGTTTACAATTTTAGCAAAATTGATTTAAAATAGACATTATTATTTACTCAAATTTTCTTATTAATTAAATTTTAATTTATCCTTTACTTTTTACAAGGTTTCAAAGGAATAATTCTAATATCTTTTTAAAAGGGTCATTTTTTAATTTCTTTAAAAAAATCCCAAATTAATGTTTTTTTAACATATATGGTGTTAATATATTTTATTTACACCATGAATATTCAATACTATTTTTCATATTCTAAAAGTGTTCATAAAATTTACAAATAAATTTTTTTTATGGAATCTTATTTTAATTTTTGTCATCCATTTTATTTTATTTTCCAAATGACATGAATTTATTTCAAATCTAGTATTTGTAATGAATAGAAAGTCATATTTTATCCCTTATTAATTTTTTTTCATTAACTTTCTCTTAAAAAATTCTTTTTTTTGTGATTATTTTTCATTGGGAATTTCATTTCTCTTAAATATCCATCATGGATATTCTTATACTTATGTTGTATTTCATTCCTACACATGGTGTTTTATAATGAATGTAATTTGATTGAATGGGGAAAATATCAAAAAATCTATATTATTTACTGAATAATGATATTTATTGATAAGGAATATTTTTATTGATTTAATTGGTCATTAAATATATGAGGAATGCATTGGACATGCAGTGAAGAGTGGGGACTAGTTATAGATATCCCCTTGATGTGTCAATAGGTATCATGAGACAAATCGGTCAGATAAATTAAATAGGTTTCTAGAGTATACCTACCCATCAATTAAACTATCTTGGAACAAGGTTTTAGTGGTATAGATATCATGATGTTTGAGTTCAAAAAATCCAATATTAATAATTTCCTTCATTGAGAATTTATTTATTATTATCCATGACATTACTATATTTCTATTATCTATGGTTGAATTTCATTATTAGGTTATTGATTAAATGGAATTTGTTTCAGTTATTTAACCTTCCATATTTATTATGCCTTATTTACTCATGATAACTTCTATTGTATATAACCCTTACTGATTATCTAAGCATATCCTTTATTTGTTTTCCCTTCCCCATTATATAAATAAAAATATTTTGAATAATGTTAAGGATGCATGAAAGTTTTCATGATATATATTTTATATTTCCAATGTAATATGGGAATCATGTATGTATCTGGTTCTTCAAGACTACTAAACTAATCGTCCCGTGGGGATTAAATCCTTTGTATCATATACCATTGTGATAAAGTAGACACTGGTTCTGGGTTACTAGATTTTTGGTTTTTTCAATTTTGTCCTCTAGATATGAATTAGGTTTTGGTAAAAGTGTTTGTTCCAAAATGAAGAGAGTATGGTAAAACTGTATCAAAAAAGGAGCTTTAGATGGAATCATGAAGAGTTGTGAAGTTTTTCATAAATCCCTTGTGGGGTTTTAGTAGAAGTGGGATGTTATAATATTTTCACTAAAACATGCATGTGAATGAATTAAATTCAAGTGCATGTATCTTTCTACATGGTTTCAACAATTATAATCCCTTATAAATGGGTGAAATGGCATCCATATGAATGAATTAAATAGATTTAATTCATTTAAGTAATTCAATAAATAATTCTAATGTGGATAACCATATGTCAATACACTAAATATAGTTGATACATTTCATTAAATGAAACATATCAATTATGGATTTATAAATTGATTAGATCCATACTATTAGGTATAATCAATTGTATGAAAGAATCTTTGTTGTCTCTTCCTCATGTAACATAGTTCATCATTAGGTAAAGGTTTGAGAACCCATTTTGTATTTATAGATCCTCAAGAAACGTTATATGATCCTTTTTCGGGGGTAATCCCCTCAAATGTAGGAGGCTTTAGTCTGCTACTCTCATGATCTTCACTAAACATACTCCATTAATGAATGAAGGTGGATGTTATTTCTATCGAGGTATGAACATTTATATTATTTTTTATATTTCATGTGTCAGAGTTGGTTCCTTAGATCTAAGTACTTTGAATATTAAATTAAAATTACATTAAATGAAGTTAATATTAATATAAATACCTTATCACATATTTATTTTTCTTTCACATAACACTAATGTGATAATTTCCTGGAGTATTTGTTGTATTAAAAAGGGTATAAGTGATCCCTGTTATGATGAGGACCTTGAAATTATATGAAAATATTCATAAATCTAGTACTATGGTAAAATAAAATTCTACGATTCGGCACATTGTATATAAAATATCTCATGTGAGTACTCATAATAAGATACGACTTCATCTCATGAAGTTTTCACATGGTAATCTCTAAGATGGGAGATCATGAGAACAGATCTACCAATATAAATTTTGTATGTTTGTGTCATCATATATTTATATCTATGAACATCCATAAAAGTTGTTATACTTTAATATTATCATTAATTTAGGTTAGGACTCATTCACTTAGATTTACTAACCAAAACCAGGATAACATATGTTCACATAAAGTAGGGTATGTTGGGTACATCATGAATTACATGTTATTAATAGATAATTTGAGGAAGTATTTTTCCGTTCCATCATAATGGAAGTTAGTATCTCATCCCTTTTATTGGAAGAGAACCATCACCTCAAATTTCATTTCCATGCTGTAACGACATGTTTATTTTTGATAGTCAAAGAAATAAGTATCAAGCATATATTTTTATGACATGGAAGTGCATGTCATGACCCATCCCAGTGGGGCTCATGCTGTGACTACCCCAATCACGCCTCTGATAGGCTAGGGGAAAGAAACTAGAATCTAGTTGGTATATCCAACAAATGGAAGGCATTTTCCCAAGTACCTATACACACGCACACATCTTCAAGCCCAAAATGATGAAATGAAAAAACACTACGTAAAAAAATAATGTAAACAATATACCAGCCATAGAGTATGATAATAGAAAAATGGAAAGTTAACAGGTCTAGAATACAAGACCACCAAAATAAAGAGTCTATAAAATTGAATGCCCATGTTCTTGAAAAACATCCGCAGAAATCCCCACATGAAGGGTAAGTGTAGGATAGATGCTTAAAGCTATAAGAGCACACCTCATCTTTCTAATCTCTCTAAGCACCACCTAGTCCTGGTCCTCCTAGTACTCTATCAATGTGTCGATCGTCTACATAAGCAACGATATATACGGGAAAATCCCGTGTAGGGGTGAGTAAAACAACACTTAGTTGGATACCCTAAAACCAAAAAGGAATACCTAAATGAAATGAAAAATGTATACCATAAATTAATTACATGAAGTATAGTCAGGTCACACAAATATATGTCTACATCATATATTCTAAGAAAGTCTTGATATACTCAATCCAAAGAGGAACATTGTCTCCATGAGACACACAGACACCATAAGACACACAATCTCAATAAGACACATAGTCTCATTAATATACATAATATTGGTAAAATTCATAGTCTACATGCAATGCACACAACTTCTAGGTCACGCAACTACTAGTTCACATGGATTTTAGGTCACAACCAGCCACAAGATTCTGCTTGTAGTGTGCTCATTCCGAGAGAACCAACCCCTCCAGCCACTAGGTCATATTCCAACATCCATAAAAACTCACTTATAGTGACTCAAAAGGACCATATTGTCTCAAGGGTCCCAACTCTATAGACGACTCACCAAACAATCACACGGTTTAAAATTTATGGCCATTTTTATAAAAAGGTCTAACCTAGGTCCGGTTTGGGTCCGAACTGACCTGCTGAACCCAATCATGCCAACCTAACATAGCCCGGTTCAGTATATCCCAACTCCCCCTAGTCATACCCATTCTATGGGATATCTTTCTATGCAATATTTTGTCCACCTTGACCACATGCCTCCATTCAACACGACGATGTGTCGAGTTTTATGTGATCGACCCTCCGGTTCTGCATGCCCCGCAACCTCACCACCGTCGCGGGATCCATGCTATCTGTCTTTCACATTTTCGGTTTTCATGCTACATTCGCATCCCACCCTCATTGTTTCCCTCATTCAATTCTGTGGCTCGTGCCCTCTAGCCACAGTAACTCTGATGCGGCCTCCTACCGTGTTCTGCCTCCGCTGGCTACCTCGTCGGTAGCCTCGCCCTTCTGCTTGTCGTCCGCCAAAACCAGCCAAAGCTTCAACCTCCAGCTGTCATCATGAACTTGCTACATGAACTATTGTCCGAGCCAAATTTTTTCACACCTATCGTCTCTCTTATACTATTCCATCATAGGGTTTAAACCTTCAATCTTGGACATTTCACCATAAATCGAGGGTGCAATGATCAATCATTCACTAAGGGTTTCAAAGTGTGGAGAGAAGATAAAAAATTGCATGAAGAACGCAAGATATTTAGAGGAGATAATAAATTCACATGAACACCAAAATAATGGAACTTGGCCTTTTTCCAAGTCGTCCACGATTCAGTCTTGTTTGAAGGGAGGAAAAAAAGGATAATCCCAAATATCTATCACCTGTAAACCCCACAATTTAACCATCCTGAAATAATGACTGAACCACGGATCAACTTCTTCTTTGGTTGGTCCACGTTTATTGTTGAATCTGATATGGTCAAAGGAAATCACAATGAGATCAAATTCCCTATTGGAATTTGGATCAGTTGATGACGAAGGGCGAAGCTACATCGTCATCATTCGTCAATCCGTCGAATCTGAGTTTCATCATTCTTGATTATCCAATCCGTAGGTGTTTATTGGGAGGAGTTCCATCTCCATTCCTTAGATAATTTTTAAGGTTATTTCATAACCCTAGATTCTTGAAAAAAGTAAATATTTAAAAAGGAAACCGACACAATATCAAAATAAAATATTTTTATTAAATATTTTATTGTTGATGCATCTAAAAAATAACATTCGCTGAAGACCTAATCTGGTCAAGTTTTAGCCCCACCTAAGGTAAAGTCACTTCTCTGAACACAATTGTGCCCTTGGATTTTTGATCTAGACACCCATTTAAGAGTTATTCTAGTTTTAAATAAAAATCGATCGTATGCTTTATTAAAACTGAACAATTTTCAAGGAATTGTTTCGGTCACTCTAGGCCTCAGAATCACACAATGTATCATAAGTTGGTCTCATAATTTACCAATTTATTTATAATAATAAAACCAAAAAAATCCAAGTCATTACATTATCCACACCTTAGTTATTTATGTCCTTCAAAGCCAAAACAAGGGAAACTCAAACAAAAAGATGAGAGAACTGAGCATGATTCTGACTCTCCCACTCTCATGTTCTCTGCTACAGATTTTCGTGCTGCCACCGAATGTGAACGAGAGGAATCGACCACCCATGAAGGATGCTCTCCTATTGATCCTTGATCTTTATTAGGTACTCTGCAAAAGTCTCCCCATCATCAATGTCCAACTCGCCCCAATCGATGACGTATGATGGATCATGCATGTACCTCCTTAGCTATGACATGTGTAAGACATCATGAACCTGATGTAACTTTGGGGGTAGAGCTAGGTGGTATTCCACCTCACCAACTATATGCATAATCTAAAATGTTCTGATGTTTCTTGGAGATAACATTCCACCCCGACCAAATCTCTTCAATCTGTATTGAGGTGAGACCCTAAATAACACATGGTCTCCTTCCTCAAACTCTAGAGGACTCTGTATCATATAAGTATATGACTTCTACCAGATATGTGCAATCCTCGCCCACTCCTTGATGATATGGACCTTCTCTATAGTAGTTCACGCCTACTCTGGGCCCGTGAGTGGTGAATCTTCTGTGTTCGTCCTGAAAAGTGGTGACCCTAATGGTCACCCATAAAAGGCCTCAAAAGGTGTCATAAAAATATTGGAGTGGTATACATTTTTGTGTGAAAACTCCACTAGTGGTAGGTGATCCTCCCATCTAAGACTGATGTCCATGATATAATCCCACAGTATATCCTATATAACCTGAATGGTCCTCTCTGTCTGGTCATCCGTTTGGGCATGAAATACCAGGATCTAGTAGAGATGAGTCCCAAAAACCTCATAAAATACCTTCAACAACTAATATGTGAAATGAGCATCATGATCTGAAACAATCATCAACAGAACCCCATGAATCCGAACTATCTCCTACACTTAAAGGTATCCCAGACTCTCTACTAAACTTTACTCTCTAATCAATAAGAATTAGGCTAACGTGGTGAGTCTGTTAACAATCACCTATATGGTATCATGTCCCCTGGATATGCATGGTAAACCCATCTCTAAGTCCATTTATATCCCATCCCACTTCAACTCTATCACCTCAAGGGGTTGGGGCAAGCCCGCTAGAAACTAATGCCCAGACTTCACTTGCTAACAAGTGAGACATCTAGAAATAAACGCTTCTACTTCCTTCTTCATCCTCAACCACCAGAACTAACATCGTAGATCCTGGTAGATCTTTACAAAACCTAGATGTACCGGCAAAGGGATGTATGGAACTCCCTCATAAACCCTCCCACAACTCCACCGGTAAAATTGTTTGCCCTATGAAAAAAATTATGTGCTCCCCACCTATCTAATATCCATTAGGGTCATTCCCTATGGACAACTGAGCATGTAGGGTCTCGCATTCAGTATCCCCAAGTTAGGCCTCCCTGACCCGTTGTAAGAGTGGAGGGGTGAAAACCATCTACTTGAGTCACATTTATCCATCTCCATCCATAAAGGATATCTACAATGTGGCCAACTAATCTAATTCCTTGCTTAGAAAATATAAGTTAGATATCTCATTGAGGGCATATGCCACCACGTTCCCCTTCAAAGGAGTATATACAATCTCAACGTCACAGTCATGGAGGAACTATATCTATCACCTCTATCTCAAGTTTAGATCATTCTGAGAGAAGATATACGTGAGGATATTTTGGTAGGAGTAGATGGTAAACCGCTCGCCCATCATGTATTGTCACCACATCATCAATATGAATACTACCACTGCTAGCTCAAGATCATGGGTCATGTATTTTTTTCTCATGTTGTCTCAACTAGAATTAACTATAGGAAATCACCTATTTCCCATGTATCAAGACACAACCAAGCCTGACCCATGACGCATTGGAACACTACATACCTGACTCCCTCATTTGGTAATCTCAATATGGGAGTGCTCTTCAACCTCTACTTCAACTCCTAAAAGAACTACTATCACTTTTCGGTCCACACTAAAGGATAGCCATTCCATGTCAATGATGTAAAGGGTGTTTTTAATCTAGAAAATCCATGTAAAAACCCTTGATACTACCCATATAAGTCTAGGAAACTCAGCACCTTGGTAACACTCTTGGGTGGATCCTAAGTAAGCACTGCCTTAATCTTTGTTGGATCCACTACAACTCCAACCTCTGAAATGATGTATCCCGGAAAGTGGAACTCCCAAATTCAAAACTGACACTTCCATAGATTCACATAAATATGGTTTCCTCGAAGTGTGTCCATAACCATCCTCAAGTGCATCGTGTTCTCCTCCTTATATGTCAAGTACACTAGGATGTTATCAATGAATACCACCACAAACCAGTCCAAGTGAGGTTGTAAGATCAAATTCATGAGTCCCATGAATACTATTGGGTTGTTTGTCACACCGAACAGTGTCACCAAGTATTGGTAGTGGCCATACCGACATCTAATGGTTGTCTTCTGTACATCCTCATCCCATACGTGATGATGGTGATAGCTAGATCTGAGGCCAATCTTAAAGAACCACCTCACTCTCTTTAGCTGGTCGAAGAGTTCATCGATACTCGGTAGTGGATACTTGTTCTTCAGAGTAACCTAATTTAGGTACCAAAATTCCACACATATCCTCAAGATCTCATCTTCCTTCTTGGAAAACAAAACCGGGGCAGCCCGGGGTGAATCATTGGGTCACATGAAGCCCTTCCTCTGTAGGTCCTCCAACTATACCCTCACCTCATGAAGCTTCTATGGGAGCCATCTGATATGCGGGTGTATGTATCGATGTCATCCCAGGGCAAAGATCAATATATAATTCTACCTCCCTATGGGGAGGTAGTCTGGGAACATACTAGGGAAATAAATCCTTATACACCACCACCACTGCATGAAACTGAGGACTCATATCATCCACTACACCATGGGTGAGACTAGCCAACTGATGAGTAATTGGATGCACCCTCTTATGAGAAAGTCCATCCGGCACTGCAAGAGTTTCATTTTCACCAAAAAAGGAAAAATTGGTCCCATAACTTTAGACACACCACACTCTATACCTAAAACAACAAATTTGATCATGGACTATAGATAACTAGTTCATAATGAGAATGACATCATAAGACCCTGATTCCACTACCAAGAGATCCCAACCAAAACTCTCACCTCCAATAGTATGGTCACAATGTCGACACCAATGTGTAATCATCGAATCCCCTCTCTCATGAGTATCTAAGTATAATGGTCGAGTCAATGGTTCTACCAAAATCTCTAAGCCCCTAATAGGGTATGTGAAAGGAAATGAATGATTGGAACCTATGTCTATCAAAACTAAAGCAAGAATAGAAAAGACACAGATAATACCTCTAATTATCCCTGGAGAATCAGGGTCATAATCTTCACCACCTCCAGTTGTCCTCATCCCTATCTACCATCTCCCTGAGCCTGGTGTGAACTTCTTGGGGTGGTGGTGGTAATACATTGAACCTCCGCCCACCTCCTACTTCCCTACCTACTCCTCAACCATGTCCACCTTCTTATGGGCCACCCAACTCATGCCTCCTCCTCTACCTCATCAATCCCTTGACCATATCTTGATTTTCCATATGTCAAGTTGAGAAATCTCAATCCATATGTCCCCAACCAGTGCATGAGTAACACAGCATGTCCTTTGGATGATTTTATCTACCTTGGGAGCACTATAACCCTAATCTTGTGTCATAGGGTTATCCCATGGTGCTCCAAACCCACTTGGGTCCTTGAGATTTTTGTTGGATACCCACTGTCGAAGACTCAACTACCTGGTGCTTGCTGGTATCTCCCCCTGATGGTTTCTACTCTACCAGAAATCACTCCACTGGTAGAACTCACTCTAGTACCTTAGCTTATATAAGAATGCTAAGGGATATCATTGATTCCATGATCTCCTAGAGTAACTCTTACTCAAAGGTCTGAGACTCTAAGAACGAGTCTCGTACCATTTCACTGGAGAAGTGAGAAAGACCATTAAACCTCGCTGAGTACTCCACCATAGTATTAATGCCCTACTACAGATGTAGAAGATCCTGTATATGTAATGATCACAATGTAGCTGGGAGGAACTCCTATCTAAAGAGACACTTGATGTATTCCCAAGAGAGAGTCACCTCATTGTGTTTTTGGGTCACTAAGATCCACCACCACCCACAGATCCCTAAATAAGACACACAAAAATGACTGTTATCTGGTTGGAATGTGTCCTCACAAGGTGGAAGACATGAGTAACTACCTCTATCCAATCCTCGTCTATCTGGGGGTCTTTATCACCCTAAAACCAAGGATTTAGATGCCTCTAGAACCCATGTATTGCGCTCGATCTATGTGCATCCTTATCTGGTAGCGCTGGTAATAACTATTGCTCAACGGGTGGCACTACAATAGGAAAACCACCTAGAGGTGTCATCTCTGGTACATGCCCCTTACTAATGCCCCATCACTATGTAGATAATCCTCATGATCACACAATGGAATCCCACCTAGCTATATGTGTAGATGTATCCTGAAATGAAACAATATTTACTGTAGTAAATAGAGTATACCTGGTGAGATGAATCATGAAAGACATGAAAACACCCCCAAATCCTATATCATGTGTGTGCCATTAATTTCCCTACAACTAGTTTTTTCATATACTTAGTCAAAAATATGGTTTCCAGAGTCTCAGTGTATGGATACATTTGTTGTTGCACCAACACTGGATTCCCTTTCCTGAAATCCAAACTCGATACACTCTACAATGTTTCCCCAATATAACCTTATAGAATCCTTGTACTTAAGTGGAACAGAACCCTCTGATACCGCTATACCACAACGCATCTGAGAGGGTCCTATGTCGTGACTACCCCAAGCCCGCCTTTGATAGTCTGGGGGATGGAAACTAGCACTAAGTAGTCATATCCCATAAATAGGAGGCATTTTTCCAAGTACCTATACACACGCACACATCTCCAATCCCAAAGTTCTCAAATGTAAAAACATTGAGTAGACACAGCATGCATATACTAGGATACCAACCAAAAAGTACGATAATAGTAAATTGGAAAGTAAACATGGAAATAATATAATCCCACCAAAAGAACAATTTTGTAAAAGTAAATACCCAAGTTCTTAAAACTCATCCGCAGAAAACCCCACTTGAAGGGTTGGTGTTGGAAATATTTGTAAATCCATAAGAGAACACCTCGTTTGTTTGATATCCCTAAGAACCATCTGGCCTGGGTCCTCAGAGGACTCCATCAAAGAGTCGATCATCTAAATAAGACACAACATATGTGGGTGTAGCCTGTTCAGGGGTGAGTAAAACAATATGCAGTAGGACACCCCAAAACTAGAGAGGAATACCGCTAAGAAATACATGAAGTATACCACAATGAAATTACATGAAGTACATTTAGCTCACATAGGCATATGTCTAAAACATATATTCTAAGAAAGTCATAATATACTCTATCCAAAGAGGCACACAGTCTCCATCATACACACAATCTCCATGAGACAAATAGTGTTTATAAGACACACAATCTCAGTAAGACATGCAATCTCAGTAAGAAACACATTCTTGGTAAGAGACACAGGTCTCCATAAAATGCACATAGCTTCTACGTCACATAGCTTTTAGATCCCACAGCTTCTAAGTCATAATCATCCACATGATTTCTCTTTTAGGATGCTCGTTCTAGGAGAACCAACTCCTGAAACCACTAGTTCCTATTCTAACAACCATAAAAACTCACTTAGAGTACCTAAAAAAGACCATCTCATCTCAAGGTTCCCAACATTGCAAATGGATCATCAAACGGACACATGATTTGAATGTTATGACCATTTTCATAAAAATTTATGACCTATGTCTAGTCTGGGTCCGACCCAACCAACTGAACCCAGCCTGAATCTCCATCTTACCCGACCCGGTCTAGCTGACCAACCCAGCCCATTCTGGTCCATCTCGCTGGCCTGATGGGTCACTGGAGGAGCCTAAATCCCCTAGCCAAACCCACTCTATGGGACATATTTCTATACCACATGTGGTTCGCCCTAACCGCGTGCCTCCAGTCAACTCGGTCGGCCCGCCGGTTCCGCCTAACCAGTGGCCTCACTACTACCACGTGCTCCACATGGCCCACCTACTATGTATGAGGACCACCTCACCATGTTCCCCAGTCAATTTCATGGCCCCCTACCATGTACTATGCCTACCGTCCATGCCAACTCCGATGTGGCCCCCTGCCATATTCCTCCTCCGCAGGCTGCCCCGCCAGCGACCTCACCCAACAGCTCGATGCCCTCCTAGACCAGACAGAGCTATAGCCATTCACAGCCAACTAGAATTTTTGTGCACTGTTGTCCCATACTAATCATCTCATACCTATAATTGCACCTCTGTTGTGCTATCATAGGTTCAAATCCTTCGATCTTGGATCGTTGTGCCGTAAATCGAGGGCGCAACGATCGATCATTCCCTTAGGGTTTCAAAACATGGGGTGAAGATGAAGAATCACATGAAGAACGTGAGAGATTAAGGGGATATAATAAATATACATGTACCCCAGAAGAATGTATCTTAGACTTTGTTCATGTCAACCTTATTTAGTTCTTTTTATAAGGGAGAATGAAAAACGATAATCACAAAGATCTATCACCCGTAAACCCTACAATTTAACCATCCCTCAAGAATGACCGAACGTCGGATCAAAATGATCATTAGAAGGTCTATATTTATCATTAAATCTATGAATGGGAAAGGAAATCGCAAAGAGATCATATTACCTACATAGAATTTGGATCGGTCGATGACCAAGGGCGAATCTACGTCGTCTTTGTTTGTCGATCCATCAAATCTGAGGTTCATCATTCTTGATTCGCGAATCGGTTGGAATTCATTGGGGGAAGCTCCATATCCTTGCCTCATAGAATTTCTAGGGCTATTTTGTAACCCTATATTTTAAAAAAAAGAGGAAATATTTAAAATGGAAATGAATTCAGCGTCAAAATAAAATATTTTTATTAAATATTTTATTATCGATGCGTCCAAAAACTAACTTTCACGGAAAACCCACAAAGGTCAAGGTTAGGCCCCACCTAAGGTCAAATCACTACTCTTAATGTAATCATGCCCTAAAATTTTCTTATCCAGACACCCATTTAAGAGTTATTATGGTTTTAAATAAAAATTACCCATGTGTTTCATTAAAACTCAACATTTTTCAACAAATTGTTTTGGGAACACTAGGACTAAGAATCACACAATGTCTTAGCGCCTGGTCTTAGAATTTTTTCAATTAATTTATAATAATAAAATTGGAAATCTGAGTCATTAATGTGTAGCATTATTGATGAGATATTTAGATAAAGGTATTATATAACAAAGTAATTGTTCTTATATGATTTTCAATGTTGTGACATTAAGTTATTTTTCTTGAATTACTTTACCCATATCTAGATAGCAATCTTATACTATGGGAAATCCCATCTAATGACAATTTTAAAGAATACTAGGGGATCAAACGCTATGTGTCTCCATTGATCTCGATTAATTTATATTTAAATTTAATTAATGGAATATATATTATTCTCAAGATTTATGAATAATTTTATCCATGTTTTATCGATCAAAAATATTAAATAATAATTTATTCTCTTGATTTTGAATAGAATATTTATTTTATTTATTGAATTTTTAAGAAATATTTTTTTACCATATTTTGAATAAAATATTTATTTATGAATAAAATATTTAATTAAATATTTATTCATATATTCAATAAATTAATTAGAAAACCAGTAGACCATGATTGTGTAGGATGATAAATATTAATTTGAAAGATGGAAAAATAATATTTATCATTGTGCCAGTTAGTGCATGCCATAAAATATTATTATTATTATTATTATTATTATTATTATTATTATTTATTTATTTATTTCATGTGGTAATATTAGGTTTATTATTTTATTTAAGTAATGTTGTGTAATTAAATAATATTTTAAACTATCCCTAACTCTATAAATAGATGGTTATGCCTATTGTATAGGGTTAATCAATAATTGAGAATTATTATGAAAAACGTACTTCTCTCTCTCAAAATCTACATTCTCCCATCCTCTAAAGAATGAGAAGAACAAAAGAGAATCCTTAAAGAAAGAATAAACTATACTTGATCAAGATGAAAAATACAGGACAGTAGAACTAGAATGCTGGCACCTGGTGTTTTATCAGTGTTTCTTAGAGTTCAAAGGAGTATGTGTGTATCACTGCTAGAGGGATCCTACACTTGTATCCTATCATCACAAGGATAGTATTCCAAAAAAAAAAATTTGGATGATCAACAACACCTTCGAAGAAATATTCTAATATGGTTAAATATTTCATTATATCTAAATTAAATAAATCATAAATTTAACATGAAAGGGATCCTCTCTCTGTGTTATAGACATTTCTATGTCAATAATTGAGGGAAAAATTTTGATGTTTATGATTCTTACATACTTCATAATTGGTGAATGATCCTAAAAATATGAAGAAAAAAATCTTTATGGTTATTCACCCACCACGAGCTTCCTCTACGTTTGAATCCTTCAATTGGTATTATAGGGGTCAGATTTTAAATTTATAGTAATTTATTTGATAATTGATCTCTATACACAATAGTAGTTAGATATTTCATTTCCATATTATTTGTTCTTTTATTTGAAGTTTAATTAAAATTATTTCAACATTCTAATTACTTTATTAAAGATTGATATTTTCTTAAAGGACTAGTAATAGATAAATAATGACTAGAGATTTCATTAGGTAGTGTCAAGGATTCTGGCTGATGAGACTAGGTTACATTACGTGTAGTCAAAGTGCATGTCATATACTCAAGTGCACAACACATAGACATTTTATGGGATATACAACACACCTAGAAATAAATACATGTGGTGCATTTATTTCACACTGTGTTAAGGCTGATCCAACCTAGTACATAGCATGTTGGATTACATGGCATGTAGATTGCATACACATCATGTAGTCTATTTGGTTTAGTAGTGAAATTCACTCTAATAGTGAGGTCAAATACAATATTTTTTACCACATCAGACTAACATCATATGTAATTATTGAAACACATGGTGCGTAACTAGCATACAAAACATGAAATTAAATTCTGGCATCCAAAATACACATTTATTTACTCGGCGGGTTGTTAGAACACACAAAATGTGTGACAAAAGTCGTGTATATAGAGTACACATCGTGTGGTCCCACACCCAAAGATCATATTGAGTCCTTCAGTAGGTTGTGTGGATACACATAAAGCACAATACACATCATGTATTTGGCTAGTACACACAGTGCAGTCTTGCCAAGGTATACGGTGAATCCCGAGGATTTTATCTCGAGTACATGATAATCGAGGAATATAGCGTGTAACTTGTATGTACATGTTGTGTAGTCTCCCAATAAAGGATATAATTAAATTACATTATATAATTAATTTAAGCATTAAAACCCAATTAAATTGGTTGGAACTAGATGTGTTTGACATTGTAATAAGTTTTTTAAAGTATTAAAAATGATTAATTAATTTATTGTAATTATCTATAATTATTTTTTATACTATTTATTTTCTATGAATTCTTTTATGATGGGTATATCTCGAAGAATTTGGATCATCGTTATGATAAAATGGAATTTATTTATTTATTTATTTATTTATTTAATAATGTTTATTATAATAATAAAGAACAACTATAAATGAGTGTTAACCAGTATAATTTTGCATATTCGTTGCACGTATATTACCATTCATAATCTTGACCAATACCTATTTATGTGTTGGTTTTATTTAATTTAATTTATTTCATGGTTATGAAATTATTAATTATCAAATTAAATATGATGGCCTACAAGTCATTTATATCTCTTTTATTATATAGTAAATGTGTGTCCATGGTTATTTATGAAATTCCATTTAAACAATATTTTGGTTCCCCTCACCTACTTATAAGTTATAAATATATGTGATAAATGGTGTATCCCAAGATGTGTGGATGTTTCTCAAGATAAAACTGTGATGATTCTAACCGAGGTGATACACAGGTGGATAGGTGGATTGCTATAACTTGTGTCAATACCAGCGTAATTAGTTTTTTCCAAAGTCATAGGTTGATTTATTTTCTGATTAATAAATCAACTTTTATATAAGCTTGTGATCAGACCATTTATTTATTTATTTCTGTATTAAATTTTTTTCTGGATTTAAGGCTGTGGTCGCATAAATAAAAGGATTAATATGAAAATATAGGATTTAAATAAATGGATTGTGTGTAAATGATTTATTAAAACATAGTTAATTACTTAAGTAAAATCCAATTAATTTTAACAATGTGTGTAAAAGATAAAACAAGAATTTTTTATGTATACTAAAATAAAATCCCTCAATAATATATTAAGTTAGACTAAGACACCCATTAATTGATTAGGAAACTAAGTTTTTGACCATCCATTGTTTAGAAACTTACTTTTATAATGAGAGTTCTAATGAAGGTTTTGGGTTAAATTAACCATTTTATGTGAATAGGAGTATCCCTTTCTTAACTTGGTGTAAATTAGTGGTAAGTTTTTAGAAAATTCTAGTTAGGATTTGTAAGTCTGAAGTTCAAAAAGGCATTCTTACCTAAATACTTTCAAGTAATTGATTGATCCCTTTCTTGGGTTATGAGAAGGGGCATTTTGATCCTTATCACAAGAATTTCTGAGAAACTAGTCATTCTAAATCCAATGATGAGCGATATTTGGACTTGATAAAATAGTAGGAGATAAAATATAATTAAAATTATTATGTCTCATGTAATTTTTAATCAATTAAAGTACTAATATTTTTTTAAATTATTAAAGAAAAATGGAATGAAAAACCATGAAAATAGTGTGATCATTCCATAACTAAGAGTATATCTTTACAAATACAAATTTATATATATTTTATAATTATTTATGTGATGAATTATTATTAGAAATTTTTTATTATGTGTTTGAACCCCCATGTTGAGGGTTTCCTATGTCCATTTTATTATATTATCAACATTTCCCAGAGAGTCGATGATTCAATATAAAGACATGGATGCTTACACCATAATATATTATTTTATTTTTATTGATAAATAGATATAAATAATTTAAATAAATAATATTTTCAATACACTATATCATTGTAAACTAGAATAAGGAAATCTAGCTATTGATTATGCTTTCAAAATGCTGGGGTATATTGATCAGTTAGCAAAATTTATCTTCCACTTGGATAAAAAAATTATCCATTAATCTTATCTTATTAGCCTTACCACAAATATTATCCTTATTTTTTCAAGAATATAAATATTAAATGGATAAATTACTCAAAAAACTTATGTACATACTTTACCAAGTGAATAAGGATTGGTTGAAACATATTTTGACACCCATCATGGTGAAAATTTTAGAAGACAAGACTGAATATCCCATGGATAGTATAAATCCAAAATTTCATTTACATTATCCTTCAAAGAGATAAAATATTCAAAGGAAAAAAGAATGAGTTGGAGGATATCTTCTTCTTATGTGGAATGAATGGTCACCAGAAAAAAATTGTGATGAATTGAAGAAGTGATCATATGTATCCACTTCAAGTATATTCATCAATATTCAATTCACCACTTGTGTATTAAATGAAATATACTTACACTATACATATATTTAAATATTTTAAATGAGAAAGAATATAAATTTTGTACATTAAACTCAAAATTGGCTGAGAAAGGGAGCTTCCAATGTTAACCAAGGGGAGCTCACTACTTATCATTGATAAATTGATTGTTTTAAGTTTGTAATAAGTGTTACCAAAACATTTATCTTAATGTAAAAACATATGCAAGGAGATATTATTTCACATTTAGAATAAATGTTTTTATGGTATTTTAATAGTAAACTAATGGTTCAGTAACTCTTAATTCACAAATATCCTTTATAGTGTATGATGAATATAAAATATAATATTTGTACCTGATTGTGTAAAGAAAAATCTTTTTTATATAAAACTGAAAAGTAACTGACATTATTATACCATAATGGTGTTTTAGTTTCAATAGATCTTAGATAATGGATGTTCAAACAAACTAAATATCATGTTTTAGATAAAGAAACCTTTATAAATAAATGCACATCACAATGCTTTTAGAGTTTTCTCAACATGGCCACATGAACTTTTCAGGATATAATGGTAACTTTATATACTTCATGAGATTCTTTTAATAAATTTTAGAATTTCTCGGTAAGTATACGAGTTCACATTTAAATATTGAGAAATATCTGAGCTTTATGGTCATGGAAAATCTTATTCAAGTAATTATTAATCACACATGTGGAATAATGATAATTACAAACTTGTATATCTTTATATGCATCAATGTGAAAGGAATATTAATGGTGAGTATTATATATATTAAAAATCATCCATTATATTTACAAGACATTTTTTGAAAATATAATTGAAACAACTAACCATATGCCAACTATATTTTATAGTTTATATCATATCAATTAATATATCATACAATTCTATTAGTAAAACACCTCTACTATTTATTGAAAATTGTTTATTAAAATCCGGATTTATCTACAAATAAACATCAAACACTAAAGTGAAATTGAGTTAATAATCCTATAGACACTAAGAATATTAACATCTAGTCATGGTCGATTATATTTCCATAATGGAATCCAATATCTTTAAAGATAGTGGGATAAAACTTAACTTTTATGGGTTAAGGCTCTAAATGCACATAAGTTGGCATAGGAATATTGAACTCCACTAAACTCAGTCAGAGGAGTAGCTCCTGGGGAACATAATACATAGTAATTATACCAAAGTGGTGTCATATTTTCACCTTGGTGGGTGATACATATGTTATTATTTCAAAATATAGATTCCTATAAAGAATCATTAAACTGAAATATATTAAGGTTGATACGTGTGTATAAATTAAGGTGATGGAATCCATATATCAGGACACAATATCTCTATATTTTGATCTTTTATAAGGCTTGATACTACTGGTGAGTATTCAAGAGAAAATAAAAACTGATGGTACAATATGGTCCTAGTAAATAAAGATGTATTATTAAAAGCTCTAGTATATGAAAAAACCTATATACCCATCATAATGACTAAAATCCTTTTGAATTATACTTGTAAAATCATACTTATATGATAATCATATTAAGATATTGATAGTTAAGGACACCTCATTGGAGTAATCATTATAGAATATGTTTCTAGGACATAACTAATAGGATAACCTATGGTATATGTTTATAAAGAATAAATATAAAGGGTTGGTGACATTAATAAATTCCAATGAGATATGAAGACTACATAAATTTATTTATGACTAAATCATGCATAGTGATAATATAATATTTATTTTTAAATTAAGGATTAATATGTATCTCTAATAGTTTAGTGGGAGCACTATAATATTCAAGTGAAATATATTGATAACATATAAAAAAACATTTTCCTATAAGTTTGATAAGACTAAGTAATGAAATTTTCTCAATGTATGAATTAAAGTATAAAATATGTTCTAAGGAACAATATATATAAAATATATCCATGTGTTTTCTAAATATATTCAAATTACATGTATTAATAGAGAATTGAAGATTAAAAGTTGACAAAATTCAAGACTGAATTATTTTTGGCATATAATCCTTCTAGTAGAATATGAATGGTAATAGGAAGAGGTTAATGAGGTTAAATGAATTTCACAAGCTCAAGTTGTAGGAATTTATCTTGTATGCCATGATATTAACTAAAATTAGATATTAATGATTTATATTTCATTGTAGGTTAATATCAAACAAATCCAATATAACTACATTCACTTGAAGTTAGAACCATTATATAGTACTAGGAAACATAGAACTGGATGAGTTTCAGAAGTCTGGTGAAGTGGAAATACTAGTTATATATAGAATTTAACACTTGTATTCATTGATTAAAATTTTATCTAGTATATTATAAAAGGATATGTTTATATTAAAAAAAATTATTACATCCAGTGGTCACCATATATATAATATTCGAGTACGTTGTGGCTTCTGATGCAGCTTAAAGAGTGGTTTGGAAATGTCCTATTCCATTTTTGGGTATTACTAAAAGAAAGATATTTATCATTATTATGCTAAGATTTGACTATGGATTTAATCAGGATGTTAGGACTCTAACTTGGGAACAAAAATATAGATACTCATTTATATCACTATTTGAGGGATTTTCTCAGTGTAGTAATTTTGCACTAAGAAAGTTTTCCACATAAACATGAAGCTTACCAACCCTAGATATAGAAACATGATAGGATCAATATTTTTATCCATTCTTTTTAGAATCATGTTTAACATGTGAGAACTAACCAATTATTATCAGTTTCCTCCGGTGCATGTGGGATTATGTTAAGGTTGATTCCCTAGAACCAACAAATTTGTACTCTAGATTAAATGTATATTAAAAGAAGTGAATATTAATATAAATACCTTATCACATATTGATTTTTATTTTACATAAGAGTAATGGGATAATGTACTAGAGTATTTTTCACATTGAAAGGGGCATGAATGTTCCCTATTATGATGAGAACCTTGCAATTCCATGATAATATTCCTAAACCTAGTTTTATGGTTAGATAACATTATATTATTGAGTAAATGTTATGTAGACTACAATGTGAGAGTACTCATAAGAGTATGAGGATTCATATCATGAAGTTCACACATGGTAATCTCTATGATGGGATATTATGAGAACAGACCCGCTCATAGGAATTATGAATGTTTTTGGTGTCATTGGATATTCTAATCTATGAGCATGTGTAATGGTCCTTAAAATTTATAATTATCATTAATTCATGTCATGACTTGTGAACTTAGATTTACTGACAAAACCATGATACCATAAATTCATAGGAAATAGAGTATGTTGGGTGAATCACAAATGACATATTACCAATGGATAAGTTTATAAAGGATTTGTCCGTTATATATTTATAGAAGTTGATATCTCAACCCTTTAACTCGAATGGAACAATCACCTTAAATTTTATGACCATGGTGTAATGACATGTTTATTTCAGATATTTAGGGAAATATGTATCAAGAATATAAGTTTATGAGATGGATGTGCAACCTTCTTGATGAGATATTGAGACAAAGGGATTATATTACATAGTGAGTGTTCAAATTCGGTTTTCAACATTTTGATATTAAATTTTTTTATGGGTTTCTTAACCCATTTATAGATAGTAATCTTGGAATTTAGGAAATACTACCTAATTCCAATGAGAAATAATACTATAGTATCACATGCTATGTGTTTCAATTTATATTTATTAAATTATATTTGAATTTAATTAATAGAATATATATTATTCTCAAAACCATGGAATAATTTTTATCATGTTTTTATCAATCACATATATTAAATAAATATTTATTTTCTAGAATTTGAATAGAATTTTTATTTTATTTTTTTAATATTTAATAAATATTTGATCACCATATTGTGAATAAAATATTAATTTATAAATAAAATATTCGTTCAAGTATTCAACAAATGTGGAGGAATAAGAGTAGACCAAGATTTTGTCTGGTAATAAATATTAACTTTCAAGCTGATAAAATAATATTTATCATTATGCCAGTTAGCACACACCATAAATCAAATAATAATATTTTTTATGGAATGTTTTAAGATTAGGTTTATTATATTTTTTAATCGGCATTGTGAAACTAAATAATATTATAACCTAAACCATAACTCTATAAAGAGATTGTTATTTCTATTATGTAGGATTAATCATGAATTAAGAATCATTGTGTACAACATACTTCTCTCTAGAATTCCTCCTTCTATCCTCCTCACAATAATTATAAGAATAAGTGAGAATCCTTCAAGCCCAAAGGAACTAGATGTTATTAATGAAAACAACACATGATAATAGATTTGTCGTTCTAGCACCCATCATTTTATCAGTATTTCTCAGAGATCAAAGAAGAATGTGTGGATCATCTATGGATGGGTTCTATACATAGATCCTACTAGTGTAATGACAGTAATACAAAATGGGGTTTTTAGACGAACAACAACACCTTCAAAGAAATATCCTAAGACAAGGTAACCTTTATTCATATATAAATTAAATTAATTATAAATTTAACTTGAAAAATGCCCTCTCTTAGGGTTTCAAGCTTTTTATTGTTAATATTCAATGGAAAAAATTTATTGGTCATTAAATTTATATCTTTCACAATTGGAAAATGATCCTCCAAATCTGTAAATACCTTTATGTTTATTCACGCACCAGACACTTCTGTTATTCCTAGAACCTTAATTATGTTTATTATATCAAGGATACATCACACTAAATGGGTTTTATTCCAATGATAAGGATCATGTGATAATACAAAAAACCCATCATTTGGTCCAATCATATAACCTTTCACATTTATTTATTCAAGGAGTTAGACACTTTAATAGATTATAGAAGTAAATATTGTCAATGGAAAGTTCATTATAGTCAATGGAAAAGGAATAGTGGAAATTGAATCTAATTTAGGTATAGATATGAAGTTACCTTGGATTTATGATTGTATTTTTTGTCACAACAAAAATATCAATGTCATTATGAAAAGGTAATTATCTTGGTGATGTATTAGAGAATATTCACCCAATACATCGAAAAGAAGTTGTCCATGCATTATGGGTAAAGAAGATTGAAACTAATTTCCCTTGAATATCTAGATGAAAAACATTTAGTGGTAATACCATAAATAAAACAATTTAAATATATGATCTCAATGTCTATGAGAAGTATTAAAGGTAAAGAACCCTTATCTTTAACAAGTATAATGGGAGAACTGAAGTCACATAATATAATTATCGAACCAATGGTTGTAAAGCCTGTATGGCTGTGGATAACTCATATAAATCATATTCAAAGCATGAAGGAGGGATATCTGAAACTAGAGAACCCATATTGGGAGTAAAAATCATGTTTTTTTGTGCAGACAGATTTTATACACTCCATGTTGAGGGTTGAAGTGATCAAAGATGGAACAAGATTTATTGATGAAGATTTGCGCCTGATATGGCCGATATAATCACTAAAATAATCTTATTTAATAATTATATATGCCAAAACATCATGGAATTTCATTAAAAAGAGTTTTTAATTATTTTAATAATTTGAATAATTATTTGAATGAGTTCTAAGATGATTTGAAGATGTTTATATAAGCCTTAGAGCAAGACCAATTTCACGAAAAGATAATTGCAAAAGTTTTCATCTTGGATTCCATGGAAAATGGCTAAGTCCTGTGCATAAGGCTTTACCGACTATGATCATAAGACGTTTCTTCTAAATATAGGGCTTTGGGTTCTTACCATAAAACATTGAGGTGATCATAATAATTTTTTTCCATCACATGAATATATTGATCATAATTATTTTTTCACTATGCGAATCCATTGTAAAACATTGAAGTCTACTATGTATTGAAAAAGGAAGGATCATATGATTTTATCCATAAGAAAAATGTAAAATGAAAGATTGTAAGAATTATGGATAAGAATTTAAGCATTTTTTACTGATTGTAAGACTCTAAAAATTATGATTTTCCAAGTGTAACACTTTGACGACCCTAATGTAAGAATTCAACACTTTGAAGAAATTTGAATTTTTACTAGATGAAAATTTGAGATTTCCAATATTAAATATGATGAAGATGAATTGATTTTTGATGATTCAAAAGTTGTTTATTCATGGTATAAGAATCATAAAAACATACATAGGTTTGTGATCCAAGCATGAGAAGAAATAAGAGTTGATTTTTATCCATGGATTGGGAAGATCAGATAAAAATGAAAAATATAGTTCTATAATTGTTTAATTGTAAGGAAATAAATATATAAAGATTCTTGTGTTGTGATTTCATGTTTCAGAAATCATTATGATTATTAAATCCATGATTCAAACATATTTTTATAATATTAGAGATATATTTCCATTGTATGTATTATTTAATGTTAAAAATTCTATTATAAAGTTTTCAAGAATAATGAATAGAAAGAACCATCGAACCACGAGATACTATTTATCATAGCCTACACTATTTGGATCAATGACTTTTAGAGTGTTTATGAGTAACTTTTATTGATGTTAGGGTATTTTAACAAGACTTGAAAATAATAATACTTCCAGATTTCATGAATCTAGAAAAGAAAAATGATTTCCATGACACAAATATATTTGTTGTAGATTAGTGTATTCTTGATCAGATTGAAAAGAATATTTTAGTATAGGTATTTTGAGAAAAATAATTTTCATTCCTGGAGGAGAATAAAAAGATATTTTATTTGGTCTTGTTTCGAAATTAGATGTTTTTAATGAGGGGTATTTGTGTAATTCTCATTGAGAAAAAAATGTGGTATTCATGAATCCATAGAAACTAAAAGGGGTATTACATTATGTTTTCTTTTCTAGGTGTCTGATTTTTTCAATTGGTGTTCTATTTATGGAACATTATAAATTAAAGGTGAAATTAATATGGTCTCCTATGTATGTGAGTTTTTGGGTTACTAAATGAGGAAGAAATAAAAGAAGATATAGTAGTAGTTGCATGTAGTGGTTTGGAACATGAGTGAAGCTGAGGATCTGAGAGAACTCGAGCACTTAAAAAATAATATGTTGAAGAATAAGTCGCTAAATCTGATAGTGAGGAATAATTGATAAGTAAATAGTAGACCCATGTAATCATCAAAATATTTCCATGGAAGAGTATGAACCTATGTTCATGTTTTTAAATCCAAGAAAAATATAATTAGAAATATGTTCTTATAAAGTGAGTAAGAAATCCAGGTGAGAGAATATATTGAAGAGTTTTGAAGATAAGTTTTTAATAAAGACTGATTCACATACTGTGTATCATAAAGACAAGTGATCATTCAAATAATAAACTATGAGTTAAAGGATATCTGATTTATTGATTTAGTTCTATCAAGTGTTGTCTAGGTGATCAACTTTCAAGAAGGGAACTAAAAAGGAAAAACTTTCAGATATATGGTGGGCTGTTATAGAACTTATGTGACTCAGGGTATGTTAGGATATCACAATTAAACTCTTTGAATATAGTATTATGTTAAAAAGAAATCCACTGAAAAAGTAGCAAGAGAATTCATATAAGAGGTAAGCAATGTGGTTGATGTGACTCTAACCATGATAATGTCATCTATATAGAGACTTTATCCTTTTACACATATCATTGAATGATTTTAAGCATAATAAAACCTCATATTACAAGCCAAAAATCATAAATTCTAGTGTCTTTGAAGACTAGAATAAGTTAATTATGTGATCATAGTTAACTTTTGAACTTTAATATTGATAAATGTATTTTTCATAGTTCAAAAGATTAGTTTATTCCTGCCAATTGGCATGGGAATTTCTACACACTAAACTTAGAAGATGTTAGGAGCCAATATCTACCTTGACTTAGTGAAATGGAGGAACAATCTTGGTTATGGCATAAAATATTGTGAAATTGTAATCTTAGGACTCCAGATAATCTATCTAAGAAAGTAATAGAAAAGGAACTACGAGAACATAGGTTAGATACCTTTAAATTTTATGGTACTTGTCAATTCATAAAGAAACATAAGTCCATTTTTAAATATATTATGGAAGTATCAAATTTTAATACATTATAATTAGTGAATTTGGACTTGTTTAGTTTTAAAAAAATTGGAAGTATCGGTGTAAAATATTATTTATGTGTTTTAGTTTATAATTAAACTATATATACTTGGGTCTATTTTCTAACAAAAAAATCCGAAGCCTTTTATTGTTTTAAAACTTTTGTAGCTGGAGTCAAAAATGAGAAAAAAACTCTCCTTGATAACTATTCGTAGTGATCATGGTTGAGAATTTGTAAATTCTAATTTTGAAACTTTTTATAGTAAAAAAGGTATGATACAAAACTTTTCAGCACCTATAACACCATATAAAAATGGAGTAGTTGATAGAATAATAAAATTATTCAATAGATTACTAGAATGATGTTGAGTGAATACTCAGCTGCTAAATTTTTTTGTGTTGAAGTAGTTAGTTCTACCTAGTATAATATAATTTTTTTTTAATAAAACCATTTAATAATAAAATATTTTAATAATTATGGACCAGAAGGAAGAAAAAACTATCTTAATTCAAGGTCTTTAGATAAAAAGTATTCATTATGAATACTAAATACAACTTACAAAAATTTTCTCCAAAATTTGATGAGGTAATATTTTTTGGTTATTCTAGAACAGTTAAGGAATATAGGGTTTTTCGTAAAAATACATGTACATTTTAGGAAATCGTACATCTTAAATTTATTTAAAATGATCCTTATATTTTCAAAAAACCTCAACCTACATCATCAGATGTTATTTCTAAGATTAATTTTCAACCTATATTAGAAAGTTCTTATCATGAGAGAACTACTGAATAATATATTTTGGAATTTATTCCTCAAGATTATTTTCAACATGTTGTTGATTAATATAGTTTTTTAAATCCGCAAAATTATTTGTTTCTTAGGAATAATTCTATTAATAATATCATTGGGGATGTAGATCAACCATTTAGATCAAGAAGTTCTTTGAGAAATGAAATTGAACATTTAGAATTTTTATCTTAATTCAAACCTAAGAATTGAGATTAGGCATTAGGTGTAACATCCCAAATAAATAAAGAATATAATATTTTCATAATTATTAATATTTTAGAATTAAATATTAATTTTTTACTTTAAAGGGGTTGCTATATTCGATGACGTACCCGATAAGGAACAATGAGTTTCTTTGAAATCTTGCGTTGCACACTTATAATATAATATTATTAGTTCAAATGGTAGTTAACGCATAGACATTGTGTTGGCGGGAATGAAAAGAACTAACTACAATATGATTATTCATGTTTCTTAAATGTTTTTACATTTATCCAATAAATTTTAGAGGCTTAAAATTTGAATGAATCTAATTTTAGGAATGATTTACTTTAAAAGTTGATTTACTTCCTTTTAATGGAAAACCCTATTTAAATCAAGTTTGGTCACTTTTATATGTTATATTTGACAAAATAAAATTATTATTTAGAATCGGGATATCAAAATTTACTTGAAGTAAATTTTTGGTATTTTTCTGATAAAATTCATTTTTTTAATGAAGAGTGAAAAATACTGTATTTTAATTCAAATATGATTTTTAATATAATTTGTTTATATGGTTATATTATCTTTTTATTTGGTTTTAAAGTATAATTAGATTAAATTTTTACCATTTAATCCAATGGTGGTCATTGTTATTAATTTCACTTTGAAATTGGACATAAACAAGTGTCAATCTTTTGATAGATATTGTTTCATAAAAACACACTTTGTATTGACAGCAGAAATTAATTTTAAATTAATTAATGAAACTCATATGTTTTTAATTTTTTAAAATAGACATAATTTTTTAATTATTAAAATCAAATATATCTTAGGCTGAATTTTTTGTATTTTTTTGAAAAACAACAATTTTTTATTAATAGTGAAATCACTTAGTAGTAGTTAAAAACCTGTATTTTTCATTTAAATGAAATTTTATCACTTCTATGAATTGAATTTCAGAAATATGACATACATGGTTGTTATTAGTAATTAAAATATGGTTCAATAAGATAAAAATATTTGTTGGTGAATTGTAACATTTGACTTTTATTTTCCGCGATTAAAGGTAAATAGGGTAATTCAAGGTACAAGGAATATTATAAAAATACAAAATTACCTTAACACTTGTCTTAACCTTATTGGATGATTCCTTTCTGACCATGGGCATCCTTGGGTCGATTTTGGTACCACATGGAGCCACTTGGGAGTGATAATGACACTTTACATTAATTAATTTAAAGTAAAGACAAAAATGACACAAACAAATATCTTTTAGTAAAGTAATTATTACATGAGGTTATATAAGTTATCATTTCAACTACAAATATTAATTTAAAAGATAAAAATATTTCCTACATCATAGTATTTTTTTTATAATTTTTAGACATCAAATAAATAAAATTAATTATGTCACAAAAATTATGCAGTATTTACCTCATTAATAAATGATTTAAATAAATAAGATTATAAATATTACAATAACATCCAAAACCTATCCAATTATTATTATAAGGGATTTATTTCGACCATTAGTCATATTATCTTTGACTTTAATTAGTTTTGGACCTTTAGAAACCTAAAATAATTATATAATAAAATAACATTTTCACACTTTCCTAAAGAACCCATCCTCCCCCATATAAAAAGACCTCACCTCTAACTCATTCCTCACACTTATAAAGCCCCTTGTATCGTCTAAACCCTGTACAAATAAGATCTCAATATTACACTATTTCTCCTAGAAGATTAACCTTAGGCATAAGGCACTTCAATCAGTCCTTTTGGTTCAAACCAAAGGGAGTTACCTGAATTAAAGGTAACAGTTTATCTTAAATACTTTTCTTTTATTTTACTTATCCAACCCCATAAACGATTTTTATTCATTTATTTTATAACAACACTAGTATCCTCAATATAATAGGTTGTTTTTATGAAAATTATTCGAACTATACTTACACACACCTCCGTCTAATGGGTAAAGAACATATTATTTCTGTGCGCGGCGAACTACTGCCTCACAAAATGATGATTGTTCAAATATCTCCAACCGCCACTAATGGTGGTCATTATGATGGAACTATATTTATGTAAAATATATATTATATTTATATTGTTTCTATGATTCCGTATTTTTCATTTATATAATACCTTTATGGTTTCCATAGTGGGTAAATACGATAATCTCATTTGAGGAGTGCGGACTACCGCCCCCTCAAAGTGATATGACTCGTTCATGACTTAGTGAAACATATAAAGGATAATGAAATTATATATTATATTATACAGGAATTATTATATAATTAGGTATCATTAAGTTTCCATTCCATTATAATACAAAATATAAATGGAAGTAGCGTTCATGCGTACGTACGGCTTACCAGCTCCATGAATGGTGCATTTCATTTCTTATCTTCAAATGTTATATAATATTATAAATACAAGTATATACTGGATATATAAGATATATATTATATTTAAGTCATGAATATCATTCTGAATATAATGAACTTTTTGCCACATGAATAACTTGTAATTATAAGAAGTCCATTTTTGGCTCAAGTACCAAATATCGACAAAATGACCATTATTAACTTAAATGATTACATAATGTTTGGAACATGGTAATCAGTGATTTAAAAGGAATTATAAACATGAAAAATGTTCTTAATAAAGTATAAATTAACTTTAGTATATTATTTATGATATTAAAGAATGAACCGTTCATGTCGGACACGAGGTAAGGGGTTTCTTATCTCACTTTTAATTCCGTGATATTTCCATTGTTCGCAACTTATTTATTGAATGAGGTGTATTGTGTACTTAAATTTGATATATATTATCATTATTCTATTTATATTCATGGTATTATGTGATTCAATAGGTGTTTATTAAATTTTTTTTCATATGACTTGTTTGATAACAATGTGGTAAGGGTTTTTCATCTCACTTCTTATTCCCATGAGATTCGTGCTATATTGCCACTATTTCCTTTTGTGGGTGTATGTACTACCCATGATTGTATTCATTGTGTAATATAAATTAATTTATGAGTAATTAAAATTTCATTTAATGATCCTTCATTCATATAGTGATTGTTTCATAAGTTACCAAATCGTTAAGGTAACCTTTCACCCTCCTCTTTTTTAATGACTTCTTTTTGTTATGTCTTTTAATTTACATCTTATAATGTTGGGATATGTTCTTTTATATCTTTAATGATGTAAATTATATTTCTAAGTGATGAGATACCGTTTTATCTCTCATAAAATTATTTTTCTTAATTTTAATAAGACGTCGTTAGTCTGTCAAATTTCTGTAAGGGAACTTCTTAACCTAATTTTAATTCTTTGGGTTAAACTTATACTTCTTGATAATGCTGTGTTATAAATATGTGTGAATGACCTCTGATTTTTTTACACTTAATATCCTCTTATATTGAGATTATTATAATTTTTCACACATAATTATGAAATTGATTTATCCTTAATCTCAGGATACCATCTTTATTTTGGATTTCATCACAATTTATATTCCCTTGAGAATTCATTGTTGTTATGAACCAATTCACTTTTATATGGTGTATATACAGCCCTTTGGAATATTATATCATGAATATCCTTATTCACATGATATTATATGTTTTTTTTGTACTATTATTCAATTATGTGTAGTCAAGTGTTTCTCAAGTGTTATGAGACTCTTAAACTAAAACTTTGTTTTTAAAGATTTAAAGAATTATTATTCTAAATATTTATCATTAATGTCCATATTTTCAAAATGGTTTTTAGTATTTATTTATATGGACATTAATGTTTTAAAACATTAATTCCTTTAAAATATTCAAAGTGGTATGGGACACTTTTATTCAAAAATCCCTTTATTAAATGTTTTAAATGGTTTTGAAAATAGTTTGATTCAGCATTGATTATGTCAATATCTTGAAATGATATATTGTAATTGAAATGTGGAAATTTTATTAGTGAAATGTTTATATTTACAATATTTTATGTGTTATGATTTTATAATGGTACTTGAACATTTCAAGGGTGGTTATGTGGTAAACCAAATGATGGGTGGTGCCATGATAAACCAGGATGGGTGGTTACATTATAACCTCCAATGACTTGGGTATGGAAGTCAGTCGTATAGTTATTCCAATTAGTGATATGTGTGGAAGGTGACTGAATGGTTATTCCATTTAAGTATGTTTATGTACCAAGTTACCTTTATATTTTATGTGTTCATTATATGGGTTTTATGGTAATCCTTTGGTTACAAAAGGTTAAGAAATGATATTTTTTTCAGTGAAGAGTATTTACTACTTGATAAAGGTGAAAAGTTTTACTTATGATAAAGTATTCATCGTTTACTTGTTGTTTTGAAAAAACTAACATTTTCCTTTTTTGTGTATCTATTACTGAGTTTTTTATGCTCATCCAAAGTTTTTGAAATTTTTTTCACAGGACATAAAGTGGAATAGAGTCATGGATGGGATCAGGGAAAAGTCATGCTGTCTAAAACATTGAACTAGACATGACTCTTTTTTTTCAAGAATTTTTAATTTGTGAACAAAATGGAAACTGTGTAGATGTGTCTACATGTAATATTCAAGTTGTTATGTAGATTGTATGACCTAATTATATGTAGAACTAAACCTGAAAAGACCCTCAATGTGAATTATTAACATAAATCATGAATATAAATTGTTTAAGGTGGGGTCCTTACAGTTGGTATTAGAGGTCAGTTTAGATAACTTTAGAGGTTAAGGTGTAATTTAAGCATATGTTACATAACAATAATGGTGAGAATTTTATAAAGCGTCATGGTTATTTTAGAGGTGAAAAATGGTTATAACATTTTGGCGTGAAAAAAGAAATGTATTAGATAACCTTTGAGGATAAATTATGTTATGGTTATTTTTGAGAAATTGGTCTATTTTTTGGATTGTTATAAAATTTTAAAGTTTTTGAAAAATGAAAACAAGCTAACCGTGTATCAACCCATTACGTCGGACAAATATGCGAGAATCAAACCCACAACCAATGTGTGATTTAGAGTTATCACCTACCACTAGCCTACGTAAAGTCCCGGGTTAGTATGACTAATTATTTTTTTAGTTAAATGATTTTATGGATGAAGAATAATTTTACATTATGTTTTATCAAATGGATATCCTTTGTATAAGAAAATTATTTGGTGATTAAGTGATACAAGATATTTTGTAAGACATTCTCTCTTTTAGGAACACTATATCCTTAAGGAAAATAGAATACTATGGGATCTCATTTGTGGAGTAATGGCTGGAATTTTATTTTGTAAGAATCGATGATTTAATTATGGAAATATGTTGATTTGGGTTGTTTATTGAAATTATTAACCTATCATAGAGAATATTTGATTAGGATAATTACACTTCAGTATAAGACTTTAAGAGAAATCGATGTTTTTGGAGATAAATGTTAAGATTTACTTTGGAAGACTATGTGATTTAAATCCTTCTGAGTTTTGTGTTTCAATATTTGTTTTGATTATTTTAAAGAATTTTAATGACAATTTTTTATTGAATGTTATTTCATAAACTTTGGGTACTGTTGTTGGATTTTGGAGAATAAGAGTCGTATTTCTTTTATAAAGGATTACCCTTTTAGGGATTATCTGATCTCGTACTATCAAATTTTGTTTTTGGTTAATATATAAAGATAGGGAAAATATATGGTTCATATTTTTTCAATCATGTTATTATATATAACTTGATTTTTTCACTTTTTATGTGTCCATGTCAATTTGAATACTAATCGTTTTGAGAAAATAAGAGTTTGTTATAGAAATTTAGTAAAGGGTGAAAGTCTACATGAAAAGTAAGTATGTGTCCTTATGTTCTTATTCAAGCTCATATATAAATTCCTAAACTTTATAAAAATGCACTTAAAACAAAAACAGTGTCCATTTACTTTTCCTACTGGGAAACCAATGACCGTTTAACCCATAACAAATTAGTGGTTTTCTTGTTGTTAACTTTCTCCTAATCATGTTTTCTATCACTCTATATCAGAACTTGACACTTATTTTTTCACCCATATCCTAGTTTTCATGGAATCTTAGTATGGGTTATCTCAAGTGACTTTTGTACATATCTTTCTTTCTTTTAATGTGATAGTTTTATTTACACTTTTTCCAATGTGGGACTTTCAAGGTTTCCAAGCCCAATTTTAAAATTGTGAGGACATAATTCACAAAAGGGGGGAAGGATGTAATATCCCAGATAAAGAAAGAATATTATATTTTCATATTTATTAATATTTTTTAAATAAATATAAATTTTTACTTTAATGGGGTTTCTATGTTTGATGACTTACCTGATACACAACAACGGGTTTCTTTGAAATATTACGTTGCACACTAATAATATAATATTATTATTTTAAATGGTATTTAACACATAGTCGTTGTATTAGCGGGAATGAACAGAAATAACTACAATATGATTATTCATGTTTTTTAAATGTGTTTACATTTATCCAATAAAAGTTAGAAGCCTAAAATGTGAATGAATCTAATTTTAAGCAGAATTTACTTTAAAAGGTTGATTTACCACCTGTTAATTGCGAACCCTCTTTAAATCAAGATTTTTTTACTTTAATATGTTCTATTTAGCAAAATAAATTTTTTATTTAGAATCGGGACATCAAAATTTACTTTGGTTAATTTTTTGGTATTTTTTTGATAAAATTCATTTTTTTAATGGAGTGAAAAATACTGTATTTTAATTAAAATAATATTTTTAATATAATTTATTTATATGGTTAGATTTTTTTAAGTGTTTATAAATTAAAATTAGATTATATTTTTACTACTTAATCCAATGGTGGTCATTTGAATTAATTTCACTTTGAAATTGGATATAAATAAGTGTCAATCTTTTGATAGATATTATTGCTTGAAAACAAGCGATTTGTTTTGACAACAAGAATTAATTTTAAATTAATTAATGCAACATAGATGTTTTGAATTTTTCAAAATAGACCTCTTTTTTTTATTCATAATATCAAATATATATTAGGCTGAATTTTTGGAATTTTTCTGAAAAAAACATCAATTTTTGATGAATAGTGAAACCACTAAGTAGTAGTTAAAAAATCGGTTTTTTCATTTAAATGAAATTTTATCACTTCTGTGAATTTAATTTTGAAAATATGACATACATGGTTGTTATTAGTATGTAATATTTGGTTCAATAAGATGAAAATAATTTTTTGTGAATAGTAATTTTTGAATTTTATTTACCGTGGTTAAAGGTAAATAGGGTAATTCAAGGTAAAAAGAATATTATAATAATACAAAATTACCATAAAACTTATCATAACCTTATTGGATGAGTCTTGGCCTACCATGGGCATCCTTGGGTCCATTTTGGGACCAAATGTAGTCACTTGGTAGTGATAATGACACTTTAGATTAATTAATTTAATGTAAAGACAAAAATGACACAAAAAAATATCTTTTAGTAATGTAATTTTTACATGGTTTAAAATAAGTTTTATTTTAGACTATAAATATTCATTGGAAATATAAAACTATTTTCTACATCATGGTATTTTTTATAATTTTTAGACATCAAATAAATAAAAAAAATTATGACACAAAAATGATGCATTGTTTACCTCATTAATAAATGATATAAATAAATAAGATTGTAAATATTAAAATAACATCCAAAACCTATCCAATTCTTAATGTATTAATTTATTTAGACCATAGGTAATCGTATCTTCAACATTAATTAGTTCTTGACCTTTAGAAACCGAAAATCATTATATATTAAAATAATATTTTCACACATTCCTAAAGAACCTCTCCCCCCTAATAAAAAGCCCTCAAATTTAACCCATTACTCACACTTCTCAAGACCCATGGCTCATCCAAACCCTACCCAAATTATATCTAAAGATCCATATTTTACTTCTATAATCCTTACCTTAGGCAGAAGGAACTTTAAGAAGTCCTTTTGGTTCAAACCAAGGGAGTTAACCGAATTAAAGGTTGGAGTTTCTCTTAAATTTTTTTCTTTTATTTTAGTTCTCCAATCCCCTAAACTCTTTTTATTCCTTTATTTTATAAAAACAAAATTATACTTAATATACTAGTTTTTTTTATTATAAGTATTTTTACTACACTTACACACACCTCCGTCTAATGGGTTACGAACATACTGTTTCTGTGGATGGCGAACTACTGCCTCACGAAATGAGGATTGTTCAAATATCTCCAACTGCCTCTCATGGTGGATATTATGATGTAATTGTATTTATATATAATATATATTATATTTATATTGTTTCTATTCTTATGTATTTTTAATTTATTGAATAACTTTATGGTTTCCATAGTGGGTAAATACAATAATCTCATTTGAGGAAGTGCGGACTACCGCCCCCTCAAAGTGATGTGACTCATTCATGCCATATATGTAACATATAAGGGGTAGAGTTAATAAAATTATAAATGATATTGTTGTATAATTATAATAAACATATGTATCATTAAGTTTTTATTCCATTACAATATGAAATATAGATGGAAGTAGCGTTCATGCGTACGTACGGCTTACTATCTCCATGAATGGTGGATTTCATTTCTTATCTCCAAATGTTATGTACTATTATGAATACATGTATATAATGGATATATATGATATATATGATATATAAATCATGAATATAATTATTTATATAATGAAATTTTGACCACATGAACAACTTGTAATTATAAGAAGTCTATTTTTGACTCAAGTAACAAATATCGACAAAATGACCATTGTTAACTTAACTGATTAAATAATGTTTATAACATAGTAATAAGTGATTTAAAAGGAATTATAAACATAAAAAATGTTCTTAATAATGTAGAAATTAGCATTAGTTTATTATTCAAGAGATTAAAAAACAAACGGGTGAAGTCGGACACGTGTTAAGGGATTTCTTATCTAACTTTTAATTCCGTGAGATTTCCATTATTCACCACTTATTTATTGAATGTGGCATATTCTGTACTGAAATTTGATATATATTATCATGATTATATTTATATTCATGGTATTCTATGATTCAATTTGTGTTTATTAACTTTTGTTCATACGACTCGCCTGATTACAATGTGGTAATGGGTTTTCATCTCCCTTCTTATTCCCATGAGATTCGTGCTATATTGCCACTATTTCCTTTTTATTGTGTATGAACTGCCCATGATTGTATTAATTGTGTAATATACATTAATTTATTGGAAATTAAATCTTCATTTTATGGTCCTTCTTTCATATGGTGAATATTTTATAGGTTACCAAATCGTTAAGGGAACCTTTCACCATCCTCTTTTTTGAAGACTTTTTTTGTTATGTATTTTAATTTACAAATTCTAATTGTGGTATATGATCTTATATATCCTTAATGATGTAAATTTTATGTCCAAGTGATGATATTCCATTTTCTATCTCATCAAATTATTTTTCTGAATTTTAAATTGATGTCGTTAGGCTGTCAAATTTCTGTAAGGGAACTTCTTAACCCAATTTTAATTCTTTGGGATAAACTTATACTTCTTGATTATTTCATGTTATAAATATCCTTGAATGACCTATGATGGTTTCAAACTTAATATCCACTTATATTTAGTCTATTCGTATTTTTCTCATATAATTATGTAATTGATTTATCCTTAATCTAAGGATACCGTCTTTATAAGGGATTTCGTCTAAATTTACATTCCCTTGAGACTTCATTGATGTTATGCACAAATTCACTTTTATATGGTTTATATACTTCTCTTTGGAATTTTATATCAGGAATATCATTATTGTCATGATATTATATGTTTTGTTTTATATTATTCTTCAATTATGTTTAGTCATGTGTTTCATAGGTGTTACGATACACTTTAACTAAAACATCATTTTAAAAGATTTAAAATATTATTATTTTAATATTTATCATTTATTTCCATGTTTTCAAAAAAAAAATTAGTATTTATTTATATGTACATTAATGTTTTAAAACATTAATTCCTTTAAAATCTTCAAAGTGGTATGAGACACTTTGATTCAAAAATCTCTTTATTAAATGTTTTAAATGGTTTTGAAAATGGTTTGATTAAGCATTGATTATTTCAACATCGTGAAATGATATATTGTAATTGTAATGTAGAAATTTCATTAGTGAAATTTTTATATTTACAATATTTTATGTGTTATGATTTTATAATGGTACTTGGACATTTGACGGGTGGTAACGTGATAAACCAAATAATGGGTGGTGCTGGGATAAACCAGGACGAGTGGTTACGTTATAACCTCCAATGCATTGGGTATGGAAGTTGGCCATATGGCTATTCCATTTAGTGATATGTGTGGAATTCAACCATATGGTTATTCCATTTAAGTATGTTTATTTCCCAAGATACCTTTATATGTTATGTGTTCTTTATATGGGTTTTATGGTAATATTTTGGTTACAAAAGGGTAAGAAATGATATTTTATTCAGAAAAGAGTATTTGCTACTTCATAAAGGTAAAAATTATTACTTAAGACAAAGTATTAATGGTTTAATTGTAGTTTTGAAAAAAACAGATAGTTTTCCTTTATTGTGCATCCCTTACTAAGCTTTTTATGCTCATAGAAAATTTTTGAAATTTTTTCATAAGACATAAAGTGGAATAGGGTCAAGGATGGGATCAAGGAAAAGTCATGTTATCTAAAACATGGAACTAGACATGACACATTTTTTAAGAATATTTATTTTTGTGAAAAAATGGAAACTGGGTAGATGTGTCTACATGTAATATTCATGTTGTTATGTATATATTATGACCTAATTCTCTAAAGCTCTCAACCTGAAAAGATCCTCAATGTGAATTATTAACATAATTAAAGAATATGCAATGTTAAATGTTGGGTCCTTACATTAGGTGATGAGTATTGGATAAAATCATTGCAATACATACTCAATGAATTTGAAAGAAACCAAGTTTGGACTTTGGTGGATTAACCTAAAGATAATTCTATAATTAGATTAAAATGGTTTTTCAGAACAAATGTGATGAAAATGGAATAATAGTTAGAAATAAATCTAGAATGCTTTCTGAAGGATATAATCCACAAGAGGGAATAAATTATGAAGAAACTAATTTTCTAGTAACTAGACTTGATGCTATTTGAATACTTCTATATTACATAACATTCTTTAATTTCAAACTATTTAAAATGGATGTGAAGTGTGAATTCCTTAATTGATATGTACAGGAGGAATTTTATGTTGAAAAACCCCCTGGTATTGAAAATAAAAATGTCAAGAACATGTTTTTAAACATACTAAGTCACTTTATATACTCAAATAATACCTTAGAGCCTGGTATAATAGATTAACTGGATTTTTTCATACAAAAACATTTTTATGGGATCCAAAGATCCAAATGTTTTATAAAATAAGTTTCTAAAAAAATTAATATTGTACAAATATTTTCTAATGTCATTATATTATGCATAACTCAAAAATATTTAACTGGTTCCTTTTTCTATAGTATGAATTATGAGTTTAAAATGAGTATGATGGGTGAGTTAACATATTTTAGGTTTTCAAATTTCACAAAAACCATAAGGAAATTTTATATCTCAATATAAGTATATAAAAGATATTTTTAAAAAATTTGGATATAAAATTACAAAAAGTATCAGTACTCCTATTAGAACCACAAATACATTACATATTGATGAAGTTGTGAAACCAGTTGATCAGAATATCTTTAGAGAAATGATTAGAAGCTTACTTTACTTAAAATCTGATCATCTAAATTTAATGTTTTTAGTATTCTTATGTGCTAGATATAAATAAAATAAAAGATTCTAATCATTTGTATGTTAAATGAATTTTTCATTATCTTAAGGGAACAATGGATTTAGGTTTATTTTCTCTTCTGAAAATAATTTTTAGTTAAGAATGTTTTCAGATGCTGACTTTGGTGGATGTTGAATGGATTTAAAAATTACTTCCATAACATTTCATTTACTAGGAGATGATTTAGTTTCTTAGTCTTATAAGAACCAACAATCAATATCTCATTCCACTACTGAAACCAGATATGTGGCAATTGGAAGTTGTTGTGCTTATGTTTGTGAATGCAACACACACTCAAAGACGATGGCATGAGTTTTATTAAAACTAATATATTGTGTGATAACACAAGTGACATTACATTAAGTAAAATCTCATAGAATCACTCATGATCTAAACATGTAGATATAAGAAACCATTTAACTTAGGATGACACACTTAAATGAGATCTTATTTTACAACTCATTAGAACATAAGAACAACTTGTTGATATTTTTACTAAACATCTTAGTTCTGATATATTTGAATATATTAAACAAAAGCTATGAATGATCAATATAAAATGATAATTAATATCTACATCGTTTTTACTAATCTCCTTACATTAATGAACTCCTTATTAAAGGGCAAGTAAAAATGTTTTTGTCTTCTAAAACTTTTTTCTAAAAATTATTTATTTTCTAAAAAGTATTGTTTTTCAAAACATTTTAGTTTTTAGAATCAAAAATTTTAATAAACGTTTTCTAGATTCAAAATTATTTACTAATGTTTTTATGGATTAAAATATCTTTCAAAAAAATTCAAAAAAGCATTATTATTATAATGTTCATCAGATTAAATTTATTTTATGAAAAACAAGAACAAGTTATTCATAACAAATATATATTATTTATTCTAAAAGGTAATCATATAATATTTTAGACTTTGTGTTTATCAATTACTTTAGTTTATTCATGTTGTTGTATAGATTTTTAATTTTCATAAACTTTAAAAGTCGTAAATTTTAAAGTATATATTGTTAGAAAATACACTAGTCTAGAAAGTATTTTTATTAAAAAACCTTAATCATCTGAAATAATTTATTAAATAATTCATGAATAAATCTCAATCATCAGATCAAATTTTAGATTTCAATATGAACCATTGGATTTATGGAATATAAAGCATCGACTTTATGCCTATATATTAGGGGTGGGTATCTTATGTCCCAAATTGATCTACAATAATTTCTCTTAACCTTCAATATCCATTATATTTCTCTATCCAATGTTTTTAAATTCTTATGATCAATGTATTAAATTAATTTTCGGCATTAGTTTAAGTCAGATGGAGATAATAGATGATTTCATGAAAATAGAATTTTTTGATGAAAGACCATTCAAGAATACCTAGAATGAAAAAAATGCTCCCTTATTGAAAAGAGTTGTTGATTTTTAATTTTTTTAGAAATTTTGTGTAGGAAAAGAAAATTTTTATTAACACAAAATTGAAATGGTTAAATAATTTTATTCCTCAGTAGAATTTAATACATAAAAGAATCAAAATGTTAATTTTTTACACTTTTTAGTTAATGTTACTAGTTAATGTATCAAAAAGTTGTTTATTTATTAGAATTCCCCTTAGAGGGTGAAACATATCTACCATATCAAAAGAATTCGGGTAATCTTGGTAGTTTTAATAAATAAAATGAAAAATATTTGTTGTGTACTTCTTCTGAGAAGATCCTAATAGTTTTTCACCTAACTCCAATTGTTATAATAGTAACACTTTGGATTCAATGATACTAAATAATGACGAATAGGGGTAAAGATAATATTAATTTCCTTGATATCTTTATTTTGGAATTTCTAGCTAACATGAGATAGATCAACTTTGTCATGTTTGTTTTTCTATCGATTGAATCTATTAATAAAGCGTCTATGAAGTCCATAATACTCATGTTACCTTATTTTATAAAAAAGATATTAGTAAATTTTACAGTATTTTTTCAAATTAAGAATATGTACTATGATCTTAGATAAAAGGTTTCTCTTATTGGAGAATAAATAATGGCATGGATGAAAATTGTTTTTAATTCAAAGTTGAATAAGTTTATGGAGAAATTCGACAAGGATGTATCTAGTGTAGAAGATTTCAATTGGAATGAATCGTATAAATGGAAAAAAGAAGGCTTAATATAACCTCCAAATGTTAAAAAAAAGTATTATGAGGATTTTAATAAGTTTATGTTTCATAAGGATTAAAAAAATCTAGGGGATACTAGATTTAGACAAGAGAAATTGTAGCATTTATCCTTAAATATCACAAAATATGATGAAGTGAATGAAGCTGAGAAGAAAAATAAACAAAAGAAAAGGATTGTTGGGGCAATAATGATGGATTTTTTTTAAATGAGTAGAAATAACATCAACTGATGAACCTATATCAGTATATCCTTTATTGGTATTCTAACTAGTTCCAGAGTCTAGAACTATTTCTCTTACCAATCAAACTAGTCCTGATCAATTAGAACCAAAATATTTAGAATTTATTGAAACATCTATTATTACTGTAGCTTTAGATACTGAAAAAATTAAATAAGTGGTTGAAGAATTTCAAGTCGTAATTTTAACCAAGAATTGGTCTCCAAAACAATTAATAATTAAGTGATGAAAAAATTTCAAAATTAAATTCAGAAAATTGTAAAATGAGTCTTAAAAATTACAAGGCATTTTAAGAAATAATTAGAAGAAGAAGAAGATGAAAAAGTGATAAAAGAACAATTAAAGGAATCTCATTAGAGTCATCCTTGTCTTATAATTCAATTTCAACATAGAACGATAAGGACCTTGTTCTTAACATATTAGTAGATGTTCAATTGTCATCATAAAAAGAAAACGTTGAAGCTTATCACTCAAATAAAAAAGTATTTGAAAAGGCTAAAACTGATAAAAAATTTATATTGAAAAAGTTTATAGAGATTAAAGAGTTGAAAAAAATAAAAGTATGATATCATACCATCTTATCCACACACTTTAGAGTCATAATCAGAGTCTTTAGACTCATCAGCCAAAAAATCATAAAAGATTATTGATTATATCTATCAGAATCAAAAACAAATAACAGAATCAATTTCATACCAATCAAATATTGAAGTTGGATGCAAAAAAAATCAGAGCATTACGTATGGGAAGTCATAATCATTAAAGTTGTTAACAGAACTAGTCATTCACAATGTGGCCGATACCAAAGCAACCAAAGACAACTATATGTATCACAAATGACTATTAAATAAAGTTATAAAGTGTATAAGATAATTTTATGGGTATTTAAAGGATCATGATAATCAAATAGTGGAATTCAAGAATGTTTCTTTTGACATAGCAGAATTATTTGAGAAATTATCATTTGATGTTTCTGATAGGTTGAAGTTTGTTGAAATTTTTAAAGATATGATAGGATCTTTGATTGAATAAATATTATAATTAAAAATAGAAATTATGAAGTTGAAAGAAGAAAATATCAAGTTCCATTATTTCGAAGAAGAGTAAATGGAATTAAAAGATGAAAATAAGAAAATTAGTTCGCTTTAAGTGAAAGTTGAAATATTAAATATGGAAAATTAGAGGCTCTCTATAATAGAATACATGAATATAAATCATTATTCTTCATCAACCTAATTTAAAAAGTTTCAAAAATGATTTAAAGGCGTTGAAGGCGATTTTCAAGAAAATGTATAACAAAGAATGATTTTTTTACATCTAGACTCTTGATGTATTTAAAATTTTAAATGAAATATTAGTTTGAATATATTATTATCCAAATATTTTTTTTGAATTTTTTCCAATTCCATTTGGATGAATTTTCTTTCTTATTATCATAAATGAATGGTTATTCAAACAAAATTGTTTCGTATATTGTTATTCTATCATTTCAAGAGTATACATTACTTTCCCTATTACTTTTTGAAAATCACAAAAGAGGATAATTTTGGGAGAATTTTTTTAAGGGGGGAGATTTTATCAAAAGGGGGAGAAATTTATCTAAGTGGGATAATTTTTTGAGGGGGAGAATATGAAGTTATAATGTTTCCTTTCGAATCAAGTATGATGAAAAAAATAAATCATAAACTTAGGGGGAGTTAAAATATGATAAGGAAAGCTATTTATTATGAAGTATATATTCAATGTTTCTAATACAAAAAAGGGTTCTCAATATTTTAAAGTTAAAAATTTTTCATTTTAAATATTATGTTTTGTTGTTTCCAAATAGGGGGAGATTGTTGAGTCAAAATTTATACTTTCTACTTTTCCTTTCCTCAGTTTTGAAAATAAAAACACTTTTTAAAAACTATATTTTACAAATTTTATATTTCCCAAGTGTTTTAGAATGTTTTAGTATAAAACAATATTTTTTCTACCAAATAAATAAATAGTTTCAAATTAAATAAATATAAAATTTTTATTCTTCAATCTGATCAATCAATCTAACATAGAGTATGGTCCATCAGACTAACTAAAATTCAATCCAGAGGATTGACTAGTGTTCTGTCTATTAGATTGAACAAATTCATATCCATTGAACTGAAAATAGTTCAAATCCATAAGACTAACTATAGTTCAATTTTTTGTATTGATATAAAAATATTAGAGTCTATCAAACTATCCAAATTTTATAATCAAAGTAATTAAAATTATTTCTATTGGCAAAATTTTATAACATCATAGTAATGGTTCTAATCTAAACAACATCATATAATTTTTTTTGAGTTTTCAAGTGAAGAAAATCTAAGGTTGTTACAACCAACTTCTAGAATCCTAGAAAATATGACCACTGGAGTATGCCTACAAATAGGAGTTAATTTGAGGAAATGGGAGATGATGCTTTTTAAAATCAATACATCTGATATTTTTCTCCACTTGAACATATTGTTATTACACTTTTTAATTTTTTAGAGAGTTATTATTCTAAAGAATCCAAGTGAGGATTTTAAATTCCTTAAATTGTTTTTTTTTTCACATTGTCTGATCAATTTGTAGATCAAGGGATTTTAAGGATAGAAATACAAGTGAATCTGATCCATCATATCGAGGGCTTACAGGGATACCAATCTATTAGATCAAGGTATTCCAGTGTTTTAGAAGATAAAGATATTACAATCATTTTATTGAGGTATTTCCTGGTATAGAAATACAAACCTTTATAGTTAGGTTTAAAATTTTGGATATATTAAGTTGGTATTTCTGATTTCCTTAACTCTTAAGGTTAAAGAGTAGAATTACATATATAAATCTTATAAGTTATTCTTACTTTATTATAGGATTTCATATTACTTAATTTATCAAGTTTTATATTTTTATTCATTTATAATTATAAATTTTTTTTACTAATCTTCCAAATAATTGTTTTATTGGAATATTTGATAGCCCGAATAACAAAACTGAATTCTAAGAATACTTTTGAATCTGATACAAACACTTTAATTATCAGACCACTATTTAGTATGATCTTTTTGGAAAAAGAGTTTTTCGGTTTTGTGTTAGTTTAAAATTTTAAAATATAATTCCCCCCCCCCCTCTTGTAGTCATCATAAACTCTTATGATCTAAAAAATCCATGTGAAGATATCAATTGAAGAGACCGAGTTTCCTAAAGTGTATCCTAAAGACCTATTAGCATTAAAAGTCTCTATTGTGAGTTAAAGGAGATCTAATCTATTAATGTAGTTGCATCCAATTTTTTCCAGGTGATTGAATTCCATGTATGGAACTTGTGTGACTTACGATATATAAGGAGATCATAGTATGACTTTGTGAATAGAGAGAGAAGTTATAGAAGAAGTCTTGTGAGAAGCTAGAAAAAGAAGTCTTATAAGAGATAGGAAAAGTTGTTGGTGTGACTCTAGAAAAGATAATATCAGTGATAATCTGATCTAGTATTGGTTTGGGAACCAAACACCACTTTTAATTGGTGACTTTTGATTTTACAAGATAATCCTTGATTGGGGTGCATAACAAATAAGGTAAAGGATTCAATATAAGTATTTTACCCTATAAATCCTTTTTTTCTTATCCCTTTATTTATTATATTAACTGGGTAAGGCTATGAGAAATAATCTTTAGGGGATTAAGACTAAATAATTCTATAAAGTTTATTTAAAAAGGGGGATGATTCATAAAAGTTTCAAGTGAACCCTGATTCACCCCCTCTTAGTGGTTAATAGATCCTATATAACTATAATAGATTATCATAGATGTATTCTATATATCAAACAATAGTCAAAATATGATAAATCATAGCTAATTAATATAAAAAAATCAATGTTATCTTCCAAATAAGCTTTTAATCAAATATGTTAATGGAAACAATGTATTCAAAAAAATTGAAAGTTAAGATCATTGAACTTGGTCCATTGCAAGAGAAGGAATCATTATCTATAGAAAATCTCAATCAGAAGTTTTGTACAAGAAGCTTGGAAAATCTAATCATGTAGACGCAGTTAATTTTCAAAGAAAGGAATTGGCTCAAATTATCCCTTTCCCAGAATCTCATATTTCATATTGTTGAGTTAAAAAATAAGTAACATAGTTGAAACATCCATTCAATATATTAAATTATAGTTTTAGCTTAAATTATATAAAATTAACTAGTAAATCCATCATATATAAATTTTCTGCAAACACCACCCCAAAACTCATTGAGAGACAACCCAGTTCTATTACTTTGATGTAATCTTAGTTCATAAATTAATTATTTTGACTAAAATAAAACTTTTGTAACCAAAATTTTGCTTCTTAACATGATCAATCTTACACCTATATTTTTTTCTTCTTATGAGTGTTAAATATAAAATTTTAATTAGAATGTTTATAATATTTTGTATTAAAAAGTGTAAATTTTGATACTGATGTTTTCAATCCTCACAAAATTCTATATCGCATTAGAAGTATGTATTTTATAATATTCATGAATGAATATTCAAGAATGTTTAAGATCTATTTTCTAATATCCATCTTAAAAATTATTAGTTTATTTTAATAATTCAATAAATGTATTGAAACAGAAATTGGTCACAAAATTCAAGAATTTAAATATGATAATAGCAGAGTATGCCTCTTATAAATTTATTTTTTTTGGGAATAGGCTGAGATTAAAAATATAATCACTACCCCATACACTCTGCAATAAAATAGAGCAAGTGAGATAATAAATCATACTATAATTAAAATGTATAGATCTTTAATGTTCAAAAATTATTTTTCAAGGAAATATTTGGTAGAATTGACACACACAAAATATTTTTTTCTCAGCAGAATTCCAATAAATGTTTTTACAAAGAAAATTATATGAATCCTAGTGTGGTTTGAAACCTTATTTAAAAATTCCCAAAGTATTTCGATGCATGTTCTTTTTTTATTTTTCTTATATCAAAAGGGATGAACTAGATAAAAATTCAATATAAGTGATATTTTTTTTCTACAACACAATCTCTAAAGATTATAGAATTTTTCAATGAAAATTTAATTTTTTTTATGAGTATAGATATAAATTTAAAGGGTAATAATTTGTGGGATTATAAAATAAAACAATCACATTTAGTTCTTGGTCATGTTCCAAATGTACGTCTGAAATAAGATGAATTGGTTCATGATATTACCATTAAAGTTATAAGATAAACTCATAATATTTATAAGAGATGAAATCTGACTATACATGAATATATAGATTTTTGGAAAGATAAGAATAATCCAAAAAATATTACTATAATAAAGGAAGTGATCAATATGATTGATGAAAATTATATCTTCAAATTTTAGAGGAGTATGAAAATAAATGTGATTTAAGTAAATAGGATATTTAGAACCAAGTTGAATCTAATGGATCAATAAAAAGAAATAAATTTGGTCTTTTTATTAAATTATATTATTATATTTTTTGAGTTTGTATTATATAAATTGTTTCTTAACTATCAAACTAGATACAATCAGTTTGTTACTTGAAATATTTATACCAAAGGTTTTGATAATATACCAACTTGATGTTAAATCAATAAAAATAGTACATATCATGTAAAATATTTACATTGAGAAACCATATAGATATATTGTAAAAGGGAAAAATATTATATATAATTGATTAATAAAACATTACATGGCCTGAAACAAGCTCTTAGAGTATATTATAGCAGAATTAATGAGCACTAGATGTAATTTTGTTTTATAAGAAGTCTCAATGTAGTTACTCACTATGGAAAAGGTAATGAAATAAATATTATTATTTTACCATTATATGTGGATGATTTTATGGTTATATAAATCAATGAATAATTTAGGATAAATTTCATATTAGATATGAATCAAACCATTGAGATGATAGTTATAGAAGAGATGTATTTTTTCATATATTGGAGTTAAATGATAGGAATGGGAATGTGTTTGTTTTTCAAAATAAGTATCTTAAAGAAACTATAAAAAATTGAATTAAGAAGTTTAGATACATAAATATGTTAAAATTATATGTTTATTAATGAATATTAAGTTGATAAAGTTTATGAAACCTTTTATAAAAGTATTTCTGGTTTCTTGATGTATCTAACAATTAAAATACATGATATCTTACACTTTGTAGTCTATTTTCAAGATTTAATAATTTTACAGCTATAACATGTCACATCTGTGACCTCAAAAGTAATTTTAATAATAAATAACTTTCATTTAATAGTAATATTCATGATTATTTTTTATGGATTCATAGTCACTATATCAATTTTAAGCAATTTTTCAGCTGAAAAAGAAATAGATTTTTCTAACCAAATTCTTTTCGTGAATCGTATAATATTATTTAAGAGATAAATTTATAAATTTTAGGAAATGAATTTGATAAATGTGACATAATTTTATATATAATCATATCAAATTTATCTTCAGTTTAATTTTTTGTATATTTCAGAAAAGATTGATTGTTGGGTGAATTGTGAAAAGATATTGTATTTTATAAAAATGGAATTTCTTTTCAAGTATTTAAAATGTAAAATTATATTTTGGATTAATTTTAAATTAAAATTCTAAATATTTTAATTAATAAAATAGAATTAATTTCATATTAATCGTTATTATAATTTATTTTGGAATAAATTTATTTTTAGGCTTAAAACGCATTTTTCTAAAAAATTGTTTTTCATTGAATTTTGAATTCTTATATTAAACTACATTATTGAGAAATATAAAAAATGATTATTGAAATATATATTTCATATTTTGAACTATTAGGTTTAAATTTATTAATTATTTCAATTAAATTTTTCATTATAATGAATAGTAACTACGGCAAATTGGTATCACCATGGTAAAGGGTAAAATAAGTTAATTAGGGTTGAAATGTTATGATAAGGTAAAAAATATAATATTAAATATTATTGTATGATAATATTTTAACCCTTATCACCTTATGTTATAAATTTTATTTATTTAGTATCACTTTCCCAAGAATAAGAATTTATATTATTTTAAATCTTTGAATAATTACAAGAGTGGCACTCCCCTCATTTATAATAAGGAACCTCTTATCCTCTCTTATTAACATAATTTGTGCTATTTATATTGACCAAGAACTATCCAAATACCTTAAAAAATCCATATACACATCCAACATGTCTCAGTCTCACCAAAGAACTAATCCTCGAAGGCTTAATGTGTAATCCGAAAGATGTTTCCCAAAGAAGAGGTAAACCTCCCAATCGAGTGATTTCTTGTTTATTTCTTCTTCCACCTAATTTAAATATTCTTTAACCATGATGATATAATAACATAAATATATTAAATATAATTATATATTATTATGTTGATTGAACATCCCTTTTTTTCTCCTTTTCCATCATATGGGAAATGAAAACTCCGATCGTGCATACGTGTGGGCTACCACCTCCACGAAGCGATGTGTTTCAGCTTTAATCACAAGCTCATATGGATGGTTAAAATGATTAATAAAAATAATATATATTTTATTTATGAAATAATTATTATTTTTAAAAATAATATATTATGTACCTTATTAACCATCTATCTGTTGTAAAGCGATAATGTTGTTAGTGTGTATATGTGGACGACCACCACTACGAAGTGATGCGATTCATTTTTAATTACCACCTCACATGGATGGTTAAAAGGATGGAACTAATGAAAAAATATGTAATTTATAAAATATTTATTATTCTATAAATTTAAAATATTATCTACTTTATTTATTTTCCAACCATTATAAAAATTGAAATGTCGCTCATAAGTACATATAAACTATATTCTGCATGAAATGATTTGTTTCATTTTTCCTGACCACTTTACATGGATGGTTATTAAAGTATATTTAATGTATAAAAATTATAATTATAAAATTTTTATGATTATGTATATGATGTAATAATGATCCCTTTGACCATTGTCAATGCACTGAAGGTATTTTCATTTTATAAACCAAACGACTTAAAGACATATGACGTAAACTTAACTGGTTTAGTAACTAATTAAAACATTAAAATAAATGAAATAAAAGGAATAATGATAATTAAATGAACATGGAAAAGGTTATTAATCATGTAAATAACTAAAAAATTTAGTATTCAGGAGTTAGAGAACATACAATTTTTGGTGAGACATAATGTAAGGGATTTTTATTTAAAACCACATTTAAAGTATTCTATTTAAATATTTCTCCTCCATATCTAGGTTCTTAAAAATGTTTTAAAAATGTTATTAGTTATAGATAAAAATAATAATTTTCATTTTCAAATAAATTTTACTTTCTTTAAAACATATTAAAATAGAATCTTTTAAACATTTACCATACAAGTCATTTTGACTTTTTTTACCAAATTACAATAGAATGTTTTTTAAAATATATAGTTTGAATACCTTTTCCCACTATCATAATCATTATTCATTATAAATATTAATCTATATGTTTTCATGGGTTTTAAAATAAGATATTATTCCCATTCTTTTGGGAATATTTCTCTTAAAGATTTTTCAAAGGAAAGCGATTTTCTCTGTATATTTATGTAGAAATGGTAAGTGATTTTGTTTATGAGTTAAAATGAGTTTTTCAAGGGTTTTATGATTAAAAATTATGAAATTAAAATTTTTTGTTCATGATATGGTATTTTATCATTATATATGATGATAGGTGAGCCTAATATATCTCATGATGGTAGGTGAACTCGATAGAACTCTCTAATGTTTTGGGTATTGATTAGTCTTCAAAGGTGAATAATGTGAGAGATAAAGTAGTAGGTTAATTTTATGGAATTAACTAGGAAAAAATTATTCTATAACATGTTAAAAATGAATAAACACTAGTTACAAATATAATTCTATAAGGTACTCATTTCATGCATGCTAAAGGTTTTTATGGAAATATTTTGAATTCATGGGGAAAGAAAAGTTTATAAACTTTTAATGGTGAATGATGTATTTTTCAAGGAATGTTTTCATGATTTCTCATATATATAATGTTTCTTTCATTATTTTATATGATTTTAAGGGTATTAAAAGGTTTTCTTTGTGAAAAGGTTGATTTTATAATGTGGATATGTTTTATCTATTTGCTCAAGGTTTATTGTGAAAAAGGTAAAAAAACTTCATGGGTTTTCATGTTTTTCAATGGACTAATGGGATTCATTTATTTTTATATAACTTAATGATATTTTTTCACATCCCACATTTTAATATGTTTTTCATGTGATCTAAGGATGAGTGGGAACAATAAAAAGGTCAATATTTCCACTATAATGGATAATCTTAAAAGAATAAGAAGTGTCTTCAATAAAACATGGGTGTAAATTTAAGAATATGTTTCTAGGGGAAAACTGTACACTGTATGGAAGTGTCCACTTGGTTTTTTAATGTTCTTCATAATTTTCTAAAACTCTAAATAAAAAATATCTTGTAAATATAAGAAAGTGCAACCCTTAATATAAATCATATAACTATGTGTTGATTATGTTACATGGCATTATATTTGTTGTTAGAGTAAAGTTTTAGATAACATTAGAGGGTGGGGTGGTGTTAAAAACACTTTTAGGAGATTATAATATATGGTTATATTATTATGTGACATACTTTCAATATTTTTATGTTTCTCCATCTAATCAATGTCAGTTCAGAATGGTGTTTCACAAAGAAAACATGACAACTAAAGTAAGAAGGAAGCAAGAGGATAATAAATATTCTAATTAGAAACCTATAATGGTTGGAATAGAGTATTTTTTGATAGTGTTAACATAGTTGGCGTTGGATAATAATTCTAGAACCCATGAAAATAAGCTACCAAATTATCCACTTATGAACTAGTATATAGTGTAACATTTTATAAAACAACACCCTTCAACTTTTGGTGGTTATTCAAACCTGATGAAAGATGATGGATGGATAAATACATTAGATAAGATATTTGAGGTTTTGGGATGTATGTAACATCAAAAGGTAACTCTTGTTATTTATCATTTTTATGTTGACATAGATCGATGGTAGTATATGACTAAGAATACTAAATAAAAAGATGATATTGATGTTATGGGGTGAATGGTATTTAATGATATTTTTATTTATAATTATTTTATTAAATTTATTAAATTATAATGAAAATTAAATTTCTAGAGTGGAAGAAAAATAAGATGTCTAAGTGGTCACTTAAGAAGAAGATTTTACTAGATTTTCCAAGTATACACAAAAAACTTTTGGGCCATGAAAGTAAAATTAATAGATTTTATACAGGCCTAAACCCATGTTTACAAAGATCTTTATACTATCATGAATGTAAATTTTTTTAATGAATTTATTAGATGTGCTGAGGAAGTGTAGATTTAGTTTTCTGAAACATATTTACATCATGAAAACAAGAATAAGAAGTAGTTAATTTGGTAAGATGAAATCTCCTTAAATATTCGAAATGTGGAAAAATAAATTCTAAAAAATGTTTGATAAGATTAGAAAAGTGTTACTGATGTGGTAGGCTCAATCATTTGGTTTGGGACTATAAGGAAAAGGGTTTTGATTAGATAAGTAATGGAAAAACATATAATAATCCTGCAACAATATATTTTAATTATAATGTGTTGGGTTATTATTCAAGCTCATGTATGAAGTTATTTACTCAAGGTGGGAATCATCAAGACCAATAGAAAACGTTGTGGTAAATTCTTTTGTTGATATTACCTAAGATGTTGGACCGTCAAATGAAATGGTGACGAGTACATTACATATTTATTCTAATTATAAAAATGTATTGTTTTATTTAGGATCCATTCATTCTTTTATTTCTAGGAAATTTTATAGTATAATAGAAATACCATCTCAAGAAATCAAGTCAAAAAATTTGGTAAAAACTCTTGGAGGTAGTATTAATGAAACATAAATTTATAAGAATATTTCTATTATCATATATGGAATGGGTTTTATTGAAAACCTTGTTGTCATTCCTATTATAGACTTTGATATTATTCTTGGTATGGATTGGATTTTAGTTTGTTATGATAAGATAGATTTAAAATATAAAGAAATCATATTTAATTTTATGAACGCATTTCATATTTTATATAAGAATGAATTCATACCACTGATAACATATCAAGAAGATGAGAAGCTAATTAAATATAAGAATGAAATTTATCTTGTACATATCATTAAAAATAAGGTAACTATTCAAAATAATTATGTGTAAATAGTAAATGAATATATGGATTTATTAATTGATGATTTTCCTAATTTTATTTCTAATTGGGAGATTTAACTAACTATTGACTTAGTGCCTAATGATAATAAAATTTTAAAACGCCCTTATGAATTGAATCCAGAAGAAATTTTGGAATTGAAAATTTAGTAATAATAATTTCTTGATAAGGGTTTCATCTACCCTATCACTTCACATTGAGGTGCTCTAATTTTATTTGTTAAAAAGAACTATGGTTTTAGGATGATTTTTATTTATTATAGATCAATCAATAACATCACTATTAATAATAAGTATATGTTTCCTCATATTGATGACTTGTTTGATCAGATTCAGGGTGCTCAATATTTTTTTGAATATTTATCTCAGTTCCAGGTATCACCAGCCAAAAGTAATGGAGGAATACATTCCAAGGAAGGTGGTCCATACTAGGTATATCCATTAAGAGGTTGTTGTTATTTCAATCAGGTTGGAAAATTCACCCACTATATTTATGGATCTTATGAATAGAATTTTATATGAGTATTTGAATAAATTTGTGGTATTTTTCATTGATGACATTCCAGTTTATTCTAAAAGTTGGGCGGAACATGAGAATCATCTATGTGTTGTTTTTCATGCATTATAAGAAAATAATTTTTATGGAAAATTTAGAAAATTTGAATTTTGTTTATAGTATATTTCATTCATGGTGCATATCGTTTCTAAATATTGTACAACTATTGATGGTACAAAAAAAGTGGCAGAAGAGTGATTAAGACCTATAAATGTCCATAAGAATCAATGATTTCTTATATTAATAGGTTATTACTGATAGTTGGTTTTTATCGATTATTTACCCGTCTAACCAAGATAACTAGAAAATGATGAAAATTTTCCTAGATAAAGGAACATGATCAATGCTTTCAGTAATTGAAAAGATAATTTTTTGATAATATAGTGTTAGCATTTCTAACAAGGAATAATGAATTTCTTATTTATAGTTTTGTCTTTTTTAAGGGACTAATATGATTAGGTAATTTAATATACTTTACATCAATTAAAACTCAATGAAAGGAATTACCCAACACATGATCTTGATCATGAAATGGTGGTTTTTGATTTAAAAATTTCAAGGCATATTTTATATGGTGTAAAATGTGAAATATATATTGTCCCTAAAAGATTAAAGTATACATTTAATCAAAAATATTTTAACATGAGGCATAAAATATTGATGAAACTTATAAAGGATGGTGATTTCATGATTCAATATCATCCAGGTAAAGATAGAATGGTATATTATGCCTTGAGTGAAAAATATATTATATTATTAACTATGTTAAATTTATAACATGATCCTTTTGTTAATGATTCAATGAATTTTGGCCTAGAAATTATGCGTGCCGGAACACCCTTTATTTTGGTTTAGGTGTTAGTGGAATCTTCATTGTTAGATATAATTAACAAAGCTCAAAAATAATATTGTGATTTTCAAGAAATTTTATAGTTGTTCAATAAGGGTAAGCTTCCTGAATATAACATTGATAAAGAATGTGTCATGATATTTTTAAAGAGGTTGCGTGTGCCATGTGATTCCTAGTTAAAGAAGGAATTTTTATATTGAGATCACATCTCTTTATTTTCTATACATCCTGGAAATACTTAAATTTATATAAACCATCAAGGGTATTATTGGTCGGGATTAATAAAGAATGATATTACTGAATTTACCCTTAAAAGTTTAATTTTTCAATTGGTTAAATCTAAAAAACTACCAAAGGGGATGATACAACATTTTCTAGTGTCAGGATGGAAATGAGAGAATATATAAATGGATTTTCATGGTGGGGTTACCAAATCCATCTCAATATAATAATTTTATTTAGGTTATTATTAACCGTTTGACTAAATCTATGAATTTTGTTCCTATTAAAATATTATATATTTGGATCATCTTGTTATAATTTATCTTAAGATATTGTGATAATACATGGAGTCCATATCTCCATTATATCTAAGCATGATCCCATATTTACATCAAAGATTGAGAAAGGACTTTAGAAGTTGTTGGTTACTAAATTAAATTTATGTATAGATTTTCATCCTCAATCTAACAAAAAAATTGGATCAAAAAATTTGGAATCTGGAAGATATAATTTAGGCTTTCTCATTAGAATATCATGGAAGTTGGGAACAACATCTATTAATTAGTGTAATTTTATTATAAATTTTTTTTTTCATTCCAGCATATAGTTGTCGCCTATTAAGGCATTATATGGAGAGTAGTTTCAGACATCATCATGTTGTGATGAATTCAATGAAAGGAATTTTTTAAGACCATAATTGGTAAAAGATGTGGTTAAGAAGTTAAATATTATTCAGTACTATTTAAGTGTAACTTATAGTATGAATAATATTTATACATATAATCATATGAAATATCTCTCTTTTTATGTAGGAGGTTAAGTTTTTATTAAAGTTTATCCTTTGAAAGTGTAATACATTTTACCAGGAAAGGAATATTAAGTTCATAATATATTGGGCTATATGAATTTTTCAAAAAATGGGATCAATGCCATACTGATTGGACTAAGCTCTATTTTTATCTATGGTTCATGATGTGTTTCATGTTTTTCTCTTAGGAAAATATGTAGCTGGTGAATCTCATATCTTGATCCCAAAAGTATTTCAGTTGAAAGAGAATAATTCTTATTAGGAAAATCTAGTTCAGATTCCAAATTTAAGAGAGTGGTTTTTTTAAAATAATGTGACTCATCTTGTTAAATTTTTATATAAAATTCATATGATTGAAGAAGCAACATGAGATTTAGAAAATCTATGGGGGAAAAATACCCCCACTAGTTTAAGAAATGAATAAAATTATCATGAAAAAAAATTAAAGGGGGAGAGAATGTGACAACTCAGGTAATTTTAATAATAAATATATTCCATGTCTTAGTAATATTTAGGATTAGATTTTATGGATCATATTCACTATACTGATTTTAAGTAATTTTTTAATAAAAAAGAAATATTTTTTTCTAACCAAATTGTTATTCATAAATTATATGGTTTTATTTAAAAGTTAAATTTCTATATTTTCGGAAATTAATTTAATAAAATATACATAATTTTTTATATCAAAATATAAAATTTATCTTAGGGTGATTTTTAGGGATTTTTTTGAAAAGATTTATTTTTAGGTGAATAGTGTAAAAATACAAATTTTTATAAAAACAGAAATTTCTTTTCAATTATTTTAAAATTTCCATTTTATTTTTGATTTGTTTTAAAGAAAAAATAGTGCCATTTTACTAAAAATATTCCAGTTAATTTCATAGGAATCAACATTATACATTATTTTGGTATAAATTTATTTTTAGACTTAAAAACACATTTTTCTAAATAAAATAATTTTTATTGCATTTTTCATTATTATCGTAAAATTAATGTATGACACTTATAAAGATTGAATATTAAAAAAATTATTTCACATTTTTAATCAAGAATTTAAAATTTAGTAATGTGTTCAATTTCATTTTTGTTCATACTGAATAATAACCATGGTAAATTATTATCACCGTTATAAAGGGTAAAACGAGTTAATTAAGGTTAAAACATTGTGATAAGGACACCAAATCTCATCTTAAATTTAATTTTATGATATATTTATAACCTTATTACATTATATTCAATATTTTATTAATTTAGTGCCACTTTTCCATGAAAAAGTCTTTATATTGTTTTATAACATTGAATAGTTATAAGAGTGTCACTCCCCTCGCTTATAAAAGGGAACCTCCTATACTCCCTTATTCACATACATAAATCCATTTAAATCAACCAATGACTACCGAAATACCTTTCCAAAATCCCTCCCCATTCTCTAGAGGACTTGTTTTCACTAAATTACCCATCCTAGAAGGCTTAAGGTGTAATCCAAAGAAGGTTTCCCAAAGAAGAGGTGTACATATTGACCGAGTGCTTCATGTTTATGTCTTCATATAAATCATTAAAATATTATTTAACCATGATAATATAATAAAATTAATAATAAATATAGTTAAATTTTATTATTTTTTTTAATAACCATTTTTCATCTCCTTTTCCATTCTACGGAAAATGAAAACTTCACTCGTGCGTATGAGTGAACTACCACCTCCACAAAGTGATGTGTTTCGTCTTTCATCATTAGTTCATATGGATAGTTAAAATAATTGATAAAATGAATATATATTATATTTATGAAATAATTATGATTATTTAAATATAATATATTACTTACCATCTTACCCTTCCATCTATTGCAAAATGATAAAGTCGCTCATGTGTGCATGTGGATGACCACCTCCATAAAGCGATGTGATTCATTTTTCATTACTACCTTACATATATGGTTATAATAATGAAAATAATTAATAAGTTGTTCATTTATAACATATTTGTGACTCTTTAAAATTAAAATGTTTTTTTAATTTATTACTTTTCCACCTAGTAAAAATATGAAAACGGCGTTCATGCATACGTATGGATTATCATCTCCAAAAAATGATGTGATTTTTTTTCATAACCACATCACATGGATGTTTATAAAATTATAGTGAATGTATAAACATGATAATTATAATGTTTTTAAGATTATATATATGATTTAATAATGAATCATTTGACTATGATCAACACACCAAAGTTATTTGGAGTTTATGAACCAAACAACCTAAAAATATTTGGGGTAAACTTAACTAATTTAGTAATTAAATAAAACATAGTAACAAATGAAATAAAAGGAATAATTATAATGGAATTAATTTGAATATTTTTCTTAATAAATTAAATAACTAATATAATTTTATTATTTAGGGGTTAGAGAATGTATGAAGCTAAACAGGGCTTAAGGTGAAGGATTTCTCATTAAAACCTTATTTTAAAGTATTCCTTTCAAATATTTCTCCTGCATATCCATGTTATTTAAAATATTCCAATAATTTTATTATTTATACATAAAATTATGTTAAAATTAATTTTAAACTATATTTTAATTTCTTTAAAAAAATTAAATTGAATCTTTTAAACATTTACAGTATGGGTAACTTTGACTTTTTTTACCAAAGTGAAAAAAAAATTATTTCCTTAATGTATATGTATTGAATACCTTTTTACTCTACCAGAGAAATTATTAATTATAATTATTCATCTATGATTTTTCATGGGTTTTCAAATAAGATCATATTCTCATTATTTTGGGAATATTTGGCTTTAATTGTTTTAAGAAAAGTGATTTTTTCTTATTTTTTTGTAAAATGGAATGTGATTTTGTTTATGTATTAAAATGAAATTCTCAAGGGTTTTAGGATGAAAAATTGGAATCTTAAAAACGTGATACATTACTTGAGCATTCTATATTGTATCACCCTAACCTTTACCACTCGGTTTGAGTTGGGGGTGCCACACGACCTCATGTGCACCTCCCCGTTTGCAAGTGGTTGTCGACTAGTAATGGCGGAATATGGAACATCATTGGGATATTATTCCCTTAGTGACAGGTAGACATCATAGTAAAATAATGTATGTGACTAAAATAATCAATAAATAATAAATCAATCAATAACAAAAAATAATCAATAAATAGTGTATAAATCAATAAGAATCAAAATAGAAACAAATATAAAAGAAATCCAGCCCGTGTAGTATCAATATGGATTGTCAGGTAAATAAACCAAACTAAGAAAGGTTCCAATGTACGATTATTCCAATAGGGAAAAATAGAAACATTCATCCTGAGGCCGATCCACATTCATTTGTATCCTCATACTAACCTACTCAATTGTCCATCATAGGTCCCTTACCCTTCATTGGATCCCTAGTCATGAAATATATAAGCGCATTGAAATTACTGAGGAGGGTGGGAGTATAATACTCAGTCGGACACCACCAATGTCCCTTAATATTAGTGCATAAGATATATAAGTTTATTCCATGAAATTAAACATGGTAAATATATAATCAAGAATATATCACACAAGTTTAAAATAAATGTCTGGTCCTCAGAGACCAAATCTACCTACTTCAGCACTATGTCGAAAGAAACGTTGATTTCCTACCTAACACATCCCCATGAAGATATATCCCAGAAACATGTGTGACACATCCCACCAGTTAAGATAGATTGTGTGCATGTTGAAAAATGTATGACTCATCCCTCTTGCGGGATAGTCTAAATAGTCTTGACCTACATTTTCAACTGTATATGACAGAGAACAGTGCATACGATACAAGATACCAATTACAGTTCCAAATCACATTATATCAAGGAAGATTCATAAGCTATAACAATCCACATGTGATCAAACCTCAAGAATAGGTATCAAAAAGGCTACACATGCACACCTAATGTGGTCAAGAATCAAACATAAGTCTCACTAGGATATACATGCACACTAATAAACATTCCAAGAACCCAAGGAAAATATGTGCTAAAGTCAAGGGCTTTCTACCTCAGGTTTAATGATGATTCCGAAGAAAGGGTCATTGTCTGAGTCCAAAATCACTACCAGATCCTAAAACCAATACCAAAATGAAAAAATTATAATCCTAGTTTCATGTTTTATAAGAAACCAAACCTTGAATGTGGTTTAAGGTATAACATACTCGATATGATATATTGTCGACAACGATCTTGGTCCAAGGGTTACGTAGATGCCAATTCCTTCAATTCGAGATCTAGTTTTATCATGATCATTTAACCCATCATTATATTCCATCAAAACCATTATATGTGATAAATAAATCATGAATATAATTGGTTTTGATTAATTATAAGAGATGGAGATCGATATAAAATGAAGAAGAACTCATTGAATTAAGAACAAAAGACTGATTCATCATTTGTGCATTGAATGGAGGTGTTGGAATAGAGGGAGAGAACCCAAAAATAACTGAAGAGGATATCTATGGTGCTAGAAGTCATATAGAGCTTGATAGAATAGATAAAATTGATTGGGTTCACATTTTAAAAAAATGCATGTAAACATGGTGTACCTGATGGGCTCTGTCAAATGAAACTAGCTAGCCAATGGCTCCACATTAGCTATTCAATGGGATCTAAAAAAATTATCCCTTAAAATCCACCGACTAACTGGTAGAGGTGGTGTTGCTTTTCATGATATATAAATACCACCATCTTATCCCAAGTTTGAAAATCAGCCTCTTTAACACCTATAACAAGTCTTGGATCATTTTAAAACATGTTCAAAAACTATGAAAAAGTTATAAATAGGGATAACCTAAAATATAAGTTTCTCATAGATGACGACAAGTGAGGATAATATATACCATTATGATGGTTGATCCCAATATGTCTCTCAAATGCATTGGATAATGATTAGTGTTTGAAGGTGAAAAATGAGGGAGATAACATGATAGGTTACTCCCATGGAATTAACTATGCATCAGTTATTAAGAAATGGGTTAAACATGTGTAAACATGGGTTATGAATATGATTCTCCAATATATTCATTTAACACTTATTATTTGTTTTATGGAAATAGTTTATTTCACGAGGAAATAAAAGTTTATAAACTTTTAAAGGTGAATGGTTTGTTTTTCAAAGAATGTTTTCATGATTTCTCATATACCTCATGTTTCCATTATTATTTTCAATGTTACTGACAAAATTCTAAGGTTTTCGTCAAGTAAAGATTGATTTTTTTCATGTGTATATGTTTTATTTATGTACTCAAAGTTTTATAGTGAAACAGGTTAACATCTTAATGGGTTTCCATATTTTTCACCAAACTAATGGTATTCATTTTTTTTTATTTCCCTTAATGACTTTTGTTTTTCTTATCCCATATTTTCAAATATTTTTCTTAAGATATAAGGATGAGTAGGAACTATAACAAGGTAAATCATTCCACTATGGTGACTAATATTGAAATAAGAATAAGTGTCTTGAATAAAATAGGGGTATAAATTTAAGAACCTATTTTTATGGAAAAAATGTATGATGTGTATAAGTTTCCACTTTGTTATGTAATGTTTTCTTAATTCTCTAAAACTCTAAACATAAAAGACCCTAGAAATTTAATAAAGTGAAATCCTTTTTATAAATCATATAATTATGGGTTGAATATTTATATTTCATTATAACACAACTATTAAAAGAGTTCTTAGATATGTGAGAGAGACATTGTATTGTGGAATAAGTTTTTTGGAAAAAATTAATATTGCATTTCGTGAGGCTGTTTTTTCATTGATTGAGGATATTCACTTGATGGTATGAAAAGTAATTAACGTTATTTTTTATGTTTGGATAAAGTTTATTCTTAGGGTTTCATAAGAAACAATACACAATGGAATAACATAAAGTAGAAGATGAATTTATTACATCTAGTACAATTGTAATATTTCACCCGAGGATATATAAAGTGATGGGGATGGAGGGAAGGACTGGTGTCCTCAGAAATAAGTATGGATTTATTTGGATTTGGAAGAGGTTTATTGTCACGACCCGTCCTCGAGGCCCATTCCGTGACTACCACAAGCCTGTCTTCCATAGGCCAAGGGCTGGCGACTAGCACCAAGGCGTAGATCCCGAAAAAAGGGAAGGCATTGCATTTAAAAAAATTAACAAGCACCACAGAGTAAGCAAGAGGAAAAGTATACACTAAGTAAAAACTGTAACAAGGTGTGATGAAAGTAAAAGGGGCCGGAAATACAAGCCCTACTGTAAAGTACAACTGAAAGGGGAAAACAACAACTAAAAAGAAAAGCTACTGCATCGAGCCGTCCTCTGGAAGTCCCACCTGATGGGTGAGTACAAATAACCTCCACAGCTCCTCGGTTCAGCCGTTCACTCCGAGTACACCCCGCCCAGTGGTCCACCTCCAGGTACTGTCCTGCTCCGCAAGCCTCCACCACGATCAGCACTGTCCGTCTTCTGCAACCAACACAACGTAGTGCGGGCATAGCCCATGCAGGGGTGAGTATAAGATACTCAGTAGGGACCCTGAGACCCTCTAAGGTCTCCTGAAATCCACATAGGATAAACCACAAGGGATAAGATACAATCACGAAGTAACATCCGACACTGCTTAGGTATATGCCCATACATATACCCAAGTCATCAATTCCTGTTCGGTTCCAACATCCAAGCCCAAGCACAACTCAGTCCACACAGGAAAGCAAAACTTAAATCCACACAGGATAACACAACACACTCCACAAAGGAGAGTAAATAGTAAATCCACACAGGATAGTTCAACACAATACACAAATGAGAGTAACACAAGATTAAGCTCACACAGCTACTTCTTCATATGACGTTAGAGATGATCACATGTAGCCACTGATTCATCTATGCCGTCGGACTCACAAAGGATCTGTAGGTACTAACCCTCACAAAGACCCACACAGGATCGATCATGATGTTGAACTCAAAGCTACTGGGAAACTCCTTCTCCATCAAGTACAGTGGTTATGCCGCTACAACCAAGCGCTTCCCTCTTACCTTGGACTGCTGTAGTTCTCCACCTATCGGGTACTGTGGGTCTGCTGCTACAACCAAGCGCTCCCCCGTGCCGCTACAACCAAGCGCTCCTCTATCGTGGGTCTGCCGCTACAACCAAGCGCTCCCATGTTCCGCTACAACCAAGCGCACCTCTGTAATGGGTCTGCCGCTACAACCAAGCACACCTCTGTCGTGGGCCTGCCGCTACAACCAACCGCTCCCATGTGCTGCTACAACAAAGTGCACCTCTGTTGTGGGTCTTCCGCTACAACCAAGCGCTCCCCTGTGCCGCTACAACCAAGCGCACCTCTGTCGTGGTCCTGCCGCTACAACCAAGCGCTCCCCTGTGCTTCTACAACCAAACGCACCTCTGTCGTGGGCCTGCAGCTACAATCAAGCGCTCCCCTGTGCCGCTACTACCAAGCGCACCTCTGTCGTGGGTCTGCCGCTACAACCAAGCACTCCCTTGTGCCGCTACAGCCAAGCGCACCTCTGTCGTGTTATCCGTAACACACCAAGTCCTTCGATCAGCAGTCGTCAAGTCTCAACCGTCTCTAGGGTTTCCGCCCATGGCATGCCCGTTCCGGGAGGGTCCACTCCACGAGCTAAGAGGTCGATATATCAACTGACATGTAGTCCGGAGTTGACATATCCCAAGATGTACCGTAGAAGTCACTGCTGAAAACATGGAGGATTCCCGTACGGTTTTCATCATCGTTGCAGTCGAATCCACTGAGGATCTCTGTACAGTCATCGTCATCACAGTAGCAGTAGCATCCAGCTCTAGGGTTCCCGCACACAGCAAGCTCGTTCGGGAGGGTCCGCTCCACGAGCCGAGAGACTGATACATCAACTGACGCATAGTCCAGAGTTGATGTATCCAAAAGTTCCGTATCGCCAACAGGAACTCAACGGCGTAGACGGCGCGTCATTCGGACGCCCGGTCAGAGAGTTATTGGTTTTTTGTCCCAGGGGTCCAGTTGGTTTTTAAGGAAAAAACAACCTGACCGTACTCCACATGCATCCAAACCACGGGCGGAGTGAGGCAAAAGATCCGTCTCACATAGAGGAATCCACCAAAGTCGACGGCACGTCAATCGGACGTCCGATGCTCAAGATATGAGTGTTTCCACTCCAAGGGCCCGGTTGGTTTCGTGTACGAACCAACTTGGCCAAACCCAAAGATTTCTGAAACCCTGAGTGCAATATAGCTAAACTACAGTCACGATCCAAGGATCGCGTCGCCGCTGACGGCGCGTCGTTTGGAGGCTCGTAGCTCAAGTTATGAGAGAAAGACCGAAACGGTCCGAAGACGGGGGGTCTGGGCCCGAGCCGACCCGGCCCGACCCCCCTGGGTCGGCCGAACCGGGTCGACTCGGCCTGGTCCAACCCAGCCGGAACCGGTCCGGCCAGGCCAGGGTGCGGCCCGGCTCAGCTGGCCGGTCCGGCTCGGCTCGGCCGAGCGGCCGAGTAGCGCGGATGCCGCGGGGCGCTGCCCCCGCGGGTTGGAGGTGTCGCGGCCTTGCATGGGGCCGCGTTGGATCAGCGGATGTGGCATGTCGCCGCATCCTATGCATGCGAGCCGGACCCGCGTGGCCGTGGGTCCGCTGGCCGCCACCGCCGCGGGTCCGCTGGCCACCACCGCCGCGGCTTCAGTTGCGGCGGCCCTGTCCGGCGGCGCGCCGGGCCGCCGCCGCGCCGGCGACCCGCGCCGCCGGTAGCTTCTGCGGGCCACCAGAGTTGCTCCGGTGGTCCGTTTTCCTTCTCGCCTGCGCCACTGTTCCTCCCGGGTTCCGTTCTTCCCTGCGGGATCATCAAATCGCCATATCGTCACATTTTTTCGTTGCCCGCCAAATCCGCACAACAAAGAAGAACAGCGCAGGGTTGTCGGGCCGTGTTCGTTTGGCCCACACCCTCCGCATTAGATAATAACAACGGGAGAATTATTCAACACATGAATACATACCCAAAAACAATTTTTAATGATTCAAAGTTGTTTTTATGAACCGGGTTCTTCATTTTGAACGGAAACAACACGGGAATGTAAAACATCCAAATAAAATCCCTACCTCGTCAAGTGTCGCACGCGCATTCTACGCGGAATTGATCGCCGCGGAAAGAGGCGATCATCGCGTCGCGGAAGGCGTCGCGTCGTTGCGGAAGGGAGTCGTGTTGTCGCGGAAGGGAGTCACGTCGTCATGGAATACGATGCGCGTCAACGAACTCCGAGGTTCAAGATCATATAGATTAAATTAATAATAATTAATTCCATATTGTTGTTTTAACCACAAAGAAATTCAAAGAACCTCAATCTCTCACCTCAACGGATGATCGAAGATTTTTGTTGCGGATTAAGGAACGTCGCCAAAGTACGTCGCAGGAGAGGAAATGTCAGTGTCTAATCACACGACATCGCGTCATTGATTTCTGCGGGTTCGGCGTTCTTCGTCTGAGACCGGCGTTCTTCGCGTTCTTCGCGTTCTTCGCGTTCTTCGCAAAGGAGGATGAATAAATCTTGGTTTCTGTAAAATCCTCTCAACGATTATTTTTCTATAAGTCGTGCGTTGGTCTTATTTTATTATTACGCCAATGTATTTCAAACAGGTTAAGAAATGATTAAATTAATTCATTGAATTAATTCAACGAATGAAACCGCCCAATTAATTGGTGCATTAAGAAAATAAGAAAACGCGTCAGTTGACTTTCATAATGACGGGTTTTCATGGGTGCGTTACTTAGCGGAAAAGAAACGGTGGAGGCTCGTGAGGGCCCGACCTCACAAATATCCTACCAAGAGGGTAGGATATTTTTGGATATCACCCTATCTGCATCAACTCAGCTTAAAAAGCTTGAAGTAGTCTTTAAGTGGCATAAAAAAAATAAAAAAAAAATGTCGCACAACTTTTATTTTATTTCTTAACTTAAAACCCAAAAATTAAAAACCACAACCGAGCAAACGCAACTCTAGAAGAGGAATTTCTAAGAAAATACCGGCGCTGCGATTTCATCGGTGCCCTCGGAATTCTATTCCGAGCACCGGTTCAAAAGTTAGAAAAACCTGCTCGTTCGTTCACTGAACGTACCCGAGCCAAACTTCGGAAAATGATTCCGGGCACACCGTGCCTCGGAATCAGGTTCCGTCAGAAGTTGCGCCCTTGTAAAATTCCAAGGAAAATTAAGAAAAAAAAATTTCTTGAAATTTACGGGTCTTTACATTACTCTTACCATAGGGCTTTGCGTCCCCATAAAGCTTCACCACAAACTTAGGGATACAATGGCCGTAATGAGCACACATCTGAGCCTCCCGCTTCCAAGTTCTCTCCTGGAGGTTCCTAAGCTGCCATCTGAAGCACACTAGAGGAATCGATCGTCCACATAGGACCCGCTCCTGTCGATCTTCGATCTCTATTGGGACCTCCTCCAAAGTCACCCTATCATCAAAGATTTGCGTCGGGTCGTGCACGTTTCTCCTCTGCTGAGATACGTGGAAGACGTCGTGCACCTGGTGCAACTGTGGTGGTAGAGCCAAGCAACAAGCCACCTCGCCAGTCCTGCTGAGGACCTGGAATGGTCCGATGAAGCATGGAGACATCTTGTCGCCTCGGCCAAATCTCTGCAATCCACGTCGAGGTGAGACCCGCAAGAAGACGTGGTCGCCATCCTCGAACTCTAGTGGCCTCCGCCTCCTGACAGCAAAAGACTTCTGTCGGCTCTGAGCTGTCCTCATCCACTCCTGGATGACCTGGACCTTCTCAGATCCCACAAGAGCTGCTAAGATTTCTTCTTTGCCGATAAGAGAAATCTGGTCTCATCCCCTGGATGAACCACTTCCTTTGCCTAATACAGTCAATCCCGACGTGGATGGTACTAATCCATACCAAGGATAACGTCGTAAGGCCTCGACGCTAATGCCAAGAGATAAAACCGTTACTCTTGCCTCCAAGGGTTGAGTCACACTATCGGCATCAGTGTTTGGTAACTGGGTCTCCTCCAGTAGATGTCTCACAAGTGAGGGTCAAGTCAACAATCTAAACTAGAACCTCTTAGTACAACACAAAATAGGACAGGAATAAAAACATCTCCAAGGTATGCTTTTTTTATTATTGCAACTCATAATACAAAGACACTACACCATAACAACAGGGAACTAGAAGTACAAAAGACATATCCACTAGTTCCACTCCTGTCCATCTGCTCTTGGAGCTCCATGATCGAAGGCCTCCGCTGCCTGAAGCTGAGCTCTCGCATGTCCACCAACTCCCTACGGTCGGGGTGGACCTCCTGGTGGTGGTGGTGGCAACACCTCGAAGCGTCGTCCACCTCCAGCTGCACGGCCAACTCCCCTGCCATAGCCACCTGCTCCTTGCGGCCCGCCCTGATCGAACCTCTGCCTCTGCCTGGGGGGTCCTTCGTTCATCTGCTGGTCATCTATATGGCGGGTCGGACAGTCACGAGCCATGTGACCAATCCCGCTGCAGGAGTAACACTGCCCTCTCATGGCAAGTCATTGTCCCCCCGAGTTCCTCTCACAAATGATCTAGAGTCATGCTGTCGACCACCTGTAGGTCTAGTCCTCTTGGACCCCTGCATCATCTGTCTACTGCCCGCTGCAGAAGACTCTGCCGCATGTCGGCCAGTGGTGGGTCCTACTACTGGAGACTGCTCAGCAATGAAACTCTCTACTAAGATGGCTCGCTCCAACACCCCTTCCTGTGTCAGAATGTTGAGGGAGATCATCGAAGCCCTGATCTCGTGCCTCAGTCCCTCCTAGAAGGTCCGAGCCCAGAAGAACGGGTCCCGTACCATATATTTGGAGTAACACGAGAGATCAGTAAACCTCGCCGCATACTGGGCTACTGTCATGCTGCCCTGTCGCAGCTGTAGTAGCTCCTGAATGCGCACCGCACGGAGGGTGGTTGGGACGAACTCGGAGCGGAAGATTCTCTCCACGTCCGTCTAGAGGAGAGATGTCTCGCCGTGCACCTAGAGCATCTTGCTCTACTATCTTCCTGCTGTCGCGTGCTGGAGGCTCGCTGCGAGGATCACCATGAGGTCTGCTGCTGTCCTCACTAATCTGAAAACCCATACAACTACCTCCAGCCAGTCATCGGTGGCCTGAGGGTCCATCTCCTCGCGGAACCTGGGCGGTCACTGGCGCTGAAACTCATGTAGTGCACTAAGGCGACGTGCATCGTCAGTATCTGGGGCTAGTAGCATCGGTGGCTCGGCGAGTAAAGGTACCTCTGGTGCCTCTGCTGTCAAAGGGCCCTGTACCGATGCCTCGTCCCTCGGCGGGCTGTCGCCACACACAACGCTCGGAACCCTAGCTGGCTGCCGTCGTGGGCCATCCTGAAAAGAAACAGGTGTGCCACGGTCATAACAGTGTACCTGGTGAGCTGACACAAAGTAATCACACAGAAAACTTGAAACACACATGCAATCAATGTTTTCGTGCATTAAGTCGGAAATCAGAAGTCAGGGTCCTGGTGTACGGATATGTTGGCCGCCGCACCAACACTGGACTCCCTGGACTGATAACCACACCCAATACGCTAAACACTATTGCTTCACATAGAAGAAAGATCAGGGTCTGCGGTAGAACCGACCACCTTTGATACCAATTTGTCACGACCCGTCCTCGAGGCCCGTGTCGTGACTACCCCAAGCCCGCCTTCCATAGGCCAAGGGATGAAGACTAGCACCAAGGCGTAGATACCGGAAAAAGGGAAGGCATTGCCTTAAAAAAAAATAAACAAGAACCACAGAGTAAGCAAGCGGAAAAGTAAACACTAAGTAAAAACTTTAACAAGCTGTGATGAAAGTAAAAGGGGCCGGAAATACAAGCCCAACTGTAAAGTAAAACTAAAAGGGGAAAACAACAACATAAAAGAAAAGCCGCTACGTCGAGCCGTCCTCTGGAGGTCCCACCTGAAGGGTGAGTACAAATAGCCTCCACAGCTCCTCGGTTCATCCGTCCACTCCGAGTACACCCCGCCCAATTGTCCACCTCCAGGTACCGTCCTGCTCCGCAAGCCTCCACCACGATCAGCACTGTCCGTCGTCTGCAACCAACACAACGTAGTGCGGGCATAGCCCGTGCAGGGGTGAGTATAAGCTACTCAGTAGGGACCCCGAGACCCCCGAAGGTCTCCCGAAATCCACATAGGATAAACCACAAGGGATAAGATACAATCACGAAGTAACATCCGACACTGCTTAGGTATATGCCCATACATATACCCAAGTCATCAATTCCCATTCGGCTCCAACATCCGAGCCCAAGCACAACTCAGTCCACACAGGAAATAAAAACATAAATCCACACAGGATAACACAACACACTCCACAAAGGAGAGTAAATAGTAAATCCACACAGGATAGTTCAACACAATCCACAAAGGGGAGTAACACAAGATTCATCTCACATAGGTACTTCTTCGTATGACGTTAGAGATGATCAGATGTAGCCACTGATTCATCTAAGCCGTCGGACCCACAAAGGATCTGTAGGTACTAACCCTCGCAAATACCCACACAGGATCGATCATGAAGTTGAACCCAAAGCTATTGGGAAACTCCTTCTCCATCAAGTACAGTGGTTATGCCGCTACAACCAAGCGCTTCCCTCTTACCTTGGACTGCTGTAGTTCTCCACCTATCGGGTACTGTGGGTCTGCTGCTACAACCAAGCGCTCCCCCGTGCCGCTACAACCAAGCCCTCCTCCGTCCTGGGTCTTCCGCTACAACCAAGCGCTCCCCTATACCGCTACAACCAATCGCACCTCTGTCATGGGTCTGCCGCTAAAACCAAGCGCACCTCTGTCGTGGGTTTGCCGCTACAACTAAGAGCTCCCCTGTGCTGATACAACCAAGCGCACCTCTGTCGTGGGTCTGCCGCTACAACCAAGCGCTCCCCTGTGCCGCTACAACCAAGCGCACCTCTGTCGTGGGCCTGCTGCTACAACCAAGCTCTCCCCTATGCCTCTACAACCAAACGCACCTCTGTCGTGGGCCTGCCGCTACAACCAAGCGCTCCCCTGCGCCGCTACAACCAAGCGCACCTCTGTCGTGGGTCTGCCGCAACAAACAAGCGCTCCCCTGTGCTGCTACAGCCATGTACACCTCTGTCGTGTTATCTGTAACACACCGAGTCATTCGATCAGTAGTCGTCAAGTCTCAACCGTCTCTAGGGTTTCCGCCCATGGCATGCTCGTTCCGAGAGGGTCCACTCCACGAGCTAAGAGGTCGATGCATCAACTGACATGTAGTCCGGAGTTGACGTATCCCAAGATGTACCGTAGAAGTCACTGCTGAAAACACGGAGGATTCCCATACGATTTTCATTATCATTGCAGTCGAATCCACTGAGGATCTCTGTACAGTCATCGTCATCACAGCAGCAGTAGCATCCAACTCTAGGGTTCCCGCACACAGCAAGCTCGTTCGGGAGGGTCCGCTCCACGAGCCGAGAGGCTGATACATCAACTGACGCATAGTCCAGAGTTGATGTATCCAATAGTTATGTATCACCAACAGGAACTCAACGTCGCAGACGGCGCTTCATTCGGACGCCCGGTCTGAGAGTTATTAGCTTTTTCGTCCCAAGGGCCCGGTTGGTTTTTAAGGCAAAACCAACCTGACCGTACTCCACCTGCATCCAAACCTCGGGGGAGTGAGCCAAAATATCCGTCTCACTTAGAGGAAACCACCAAAGTCGACGGCACGTCAATCGGACGTCCAAAGCTCAAGATTTGAGCGTTTCCGCTCCGAGTGCCCGGTTGGTTTCGTGTACGAACCAACTCGGCCGAACCCAAAGTTTTCCGAAACCTTGAGTACAATATACCGAACCGACCATCTCGATCCAAGGATCATTTCGCAGCTGACGGCGCGTCGTTTGGAGGCCTGTAGCTCATGTTATGAGAGAATGACCGAAAACGGTCCGAAGACGGGGGTCTGGGCCAGGGCCGACCCGGCCTGACCCCCCTGGGTCGGCCGAACCGGGTCGACCCGACCCGGTCCAACCCGGCTGGACCCGGTCCGGCCGGGCCAGGGCGCGGCCCGGCTTGGCCGGCCGGTCCAGCTCGGCTCGGCCGAGCGGCCGTGCAGCGCGGATGTCGCGGGGCACTGCCCCCGCGGGTTGGAGGTGTCGCGGCCCTGCATGGGGCCGCGTTGGATCAGCGGACGCGGCATGTCACCGCGTCCCGTGCGTGGGAGGCGGACCCGCGCAGCCACGGGTTTGCTGGCCGCCGCCGCCGCGGCTTTAGTTGCGGCGGCCCTATCCGGCGGCGCGCTGGTCCGCCGCCGCCACCGGCCGCCGGTAGCTTCCACGGGCCACCCGAGTTGCTCTGGTGGTCCGTTGTCTTTCCCGTCTGCGCCGCTGTTCCTCCCGGGTTCCGTTCTTCCCTGCGGGATCATCAAATCTCCATTGTGTCACGTTTTGTCGTCGCCCGCCAAATCCGCACAACAACGAAGAACGGCGTAGGGTTGTCGGGCCGGGTTCGTTTGGCCCGCACGCTCTGCGTTAGATAATAACAACGAGAGAATTATTCAACACATGAATAAATAACCAAAAACAATTTTTAATGAATCAAAGTTGTTTTTATGAACCGGGTTCTTCATTTTGATTGGAAACAACACGGGAATGTAAAACATACAAATAAAATCCCTACCTCGTCAAGTGTCGCATGCGCATTCTTCGCGGAATTGATCGCCGCGGAAAGAGGCGATCGTCGCGTCGCGGAAGGTGTCGCGTCGTCGCGGAAGGGCGTCGCATCGTCACGGAAGGGCGTCGCATCGTCACGGAATACGGTGCGTGTCGACGAACTCCGAGGTTCAAGAAAATATAAATTTAATTAATAATAATTAAATCCATATTGTTGTTTTTACCACAAAGAAATTTAAAGAACCGCAATCTCTCACCTCAACGGATGATCGAAGATTTTTGTTGCAGATTAAGGAACGTCGTCGAAGTACGTCGCGGGAGAGGAAACGTCGGTGTCGCGGCACACGGCGTCGCGTCATGGATTTCTGCCGGTTCGACGTTCTTCGTCTGAGACCGATGTTTTTCGCGTTCTTCACGTTCTTCGCGAAGGAGGAAGAATAAATCTTGGTTTCTGTCAAATCCTCTCAACGAGTATTTTTCCAGAAGTCGTGCGTTGGTCTTATTTTATTATTACACCAACGGATTTCAAACAGGTTAAGAAATGATTAAATTAATTCATAGAATTAATTCAATGAATAAAACTTCCCAATTAATTGGTGCGTTAAGAATTTAAGAAAACGCGTCAGTTGAATTTCATAATGACGGTTTTTCGCGGGTGCGTTACTTAGCAGAAAAGAAATGGTGGGGGCTCGTGCGGGCCCCACCTCACAAATATCCTACCAAGAGGGTAGGATATTTTTGGATATCACCCTATCTGCATCAACTCAGCTTAATCATCTTGAAGTGGTCTTTAAGCGGCTTAAAAAAATAAAAAAAAATTGTCGAACAACTTTTATTTTATTTCTTAACTTAAAACCCAAAAATTAAAAACCACAACCGAGAAAACGCAACTCCGGAAGAGGCGTTTATAAGAAAATACCGGTGCTGCGATTTCATCGGTGCCCTCGGAATTCTATTCCGAGCACCGGTTCAACAGTTAGAAAAACCTGCTCATTCGTTCACTGAACGTACCCGAGCCACACTTCAGAAAATGATTCCGGGCACACCGGGCCTCGGAATCAGGTGCCGTCAGAAGCTGCGCCCTTGTAAAATTCCAAGGAAAATTAAGAAAAAAAATTTCTTGAAATTTACGGGTCTTTACATTTATAGTAAAATAGAGATATTGGAAGGATATATAGATTACATGGAGAGCATAAATTTATATTATGTCCTTATAAACATAGATAATTTGAAAATATTTCATCCAAGGTCATATCAATTTTTTAGTTTTTTTTTAAATATAAAACAAAATTTTTTTAAAAAAATAACTATAAATGATATAAAATAATTTCCGTAATTTTTTTAATTTATTTATGAGATAAAAAAATCAATAAAGAAATAAAAAAGTTTCATGGAATATATATTTCAACAAGGAAATTTATTGATAGGTATTGACTATGATGCTTTAGAGTTTTTTAAAAAATTACTAAAATGGATTATAATGTGATGCACTACTTTTTTGACAAAAAAACTACACCCAAGTATATTGTTTATCGCTTTAATCTATTACAAATTACATTTATATGATTTTTTTAAAATGATGGTTTTAAAGTGATATAAATAAGAAAAATTTTTAACAAGGAAATAAACATATCAAGAATATCCATTTTTGGATACTTTCATTCCTTGGTACATGTCATGTTTACTAATTTTGTACTTTTAGAAGAAATTTATGGATGAGTTTCATGTCATGTTAATGATTTTTCACAACCTAGGCCCAATTATATGCTATATTTTCATATTATATCAAATAAATAACTTTTCACTTTGTGATATCCTACCTATATTTTTTTAATCACTATTTTCAGATGAAGAAATATATTTTAATGTAATGAAAACCATATAACGTGTTTCAAATAAGATGATGTAATGAGTGTTCTAGAATTTTTTTCATGCATCCTCTACCGATGGACACCATGAAAAATATTTCATTTTCATAAATTTATCAAATATTGTCCTCCAAGAACATTTATGGTTATTCGATAATCATGGGTCTTGAATATCATAATAACTACTCCAATAGTCAATGTGTTAGAGGGACCTAGCTTCTAATCCTTGAGGTGAAAATATTTTATGTGTGATTCATTGACTTTGTGGGTTTATTACCCTCATCATGAGGTAAATTCTATATCATTTCTATTTTGGATAAATTTTAAAAATGGGTAGAATTTATGAAAAATATTTAACATATAGTGAAGGTGGTTTTCAAATTACTCAATTAGGAATATAATTCACTAGTTTTATGTCCCATGAGGGCACATCTCAGTACAATAAACCCACTTTGAAAATCATATAACAAGGTGGTTATTAAAAAACAAGGTTATGATATATCCAAGTTATATCTTACCAAAAAACCTAGTGTGGATTTTGGATTACTAATACATATTGGAACACACAACAAATTCACTTAAGTATATTTTTCTATCATGGTGGTTTAGAAATTGTAGGCATATGCCACATACAAAATCCCTATATGAATGTCTCTTAATCAAATTATTTATGGTATGAAATTTCATTTTCTCATAAATATAGTTCACAATGAATATTGGGCGATATCAGTTTAAAATTTCAATGTCATATATGCAAGAGAGTGATGTCTATTCTATATCACATGGTTAGAAGAAATTAGAAATGAAAAATACAAGGGTACAAGGTTATACTAGGATAATACTCATGAATATAATGATAATATGATATTTTGATATTTCTTTCATCTTAGGGTAATAGTAATATCATTAAATTATTGTTTCAAGTAGTTTTCAGGTAAAAAAATTCATGTGGTCAAGATCATTCATCATGGTGCGGGACTTCCTCCATGGAATAGTTGAAATACAAAAGGGATAATATTAGTCATTTAATTTTAATAGATAATGAATCTCACTCAAAATTGAATCCACCATTTTAAGGACCCAACATAGGATCCCTTAGCCCCATACAAAATCTTTGTTGACCTCAAGAAAGCTTTCCCAAGTGTCATAGACTTACAAGTAACATCGAAGAATTGTACCCTAAAATAAGGAAACATTGCCCTCAATTTAACCCTTCAAACTTAATGTTTAATTTATACCAAAAAATATCTGTGACCCAACCATATATTAACATCACACAAAATTATATAAAAAATATATAAAGACCCACCAAATTTGGATTCACAATCATAATTTCATAAAATAATTAAAATAATGAAGAAAAATTATATAAAATACACATTAATAATGCAATATAAATTTCAATAACATTAAATAATTGGACCCTTGATCCAAATTTATACAAAAGGTAGATGTTGTCTAAATTCCCAAGGTAAAGACCCATTAACATCATCCAAAAAGACCACCATAACTTCATAGAACAATACAAAAATATTTTTTCGTGACCCAATAAACCTACTCCTAAAACATTATAAATGTTAAAAATAAACTATATTTATATGCAATAATATCACATAATGTGTACAATAGGTTTTACCTAATGACCCCAACTCTCATGAGTGACAGTGATCACATTGTTTTTATTTTAGAGTGTTTTTGGGTGATGATAAGAAACCTAAAAACCAATATTCTTTAAGATGGAAAGAAAAAAAACTAATCATACCACATATGTAATGACCTAACCAAAAATACCCTGATTTCGGAGGATAATCCTCACATAAACAGAAACATGCTTTCTAGTATAAGGTGGGATTATGGTTATAAATCATTTACTTATTCTATATCTATTTTATTAAATTTATAGTTTATTTATTTATTATAAATATATTATTTAGTGAATTTTATATATACCATGCCGATTATTATTTCAATGAGTTAGTTTTATTTTGGAGCCACTCAATTTATAACAAATCACCTTTATTATTTAATTCCCCCTATGAAGGACCCATGGAGGTTTACATACTATATTATTCACTTTTAGAGGAGAATAGGGTCTAGGGATATGGATTAATGATTTGTCTGTGATGTTATTTCACACTTAGTTTGACTATAGAGGTACTAAATATTGTTTATCATCCCCTAGATAATGATTTATACAAGGGATGATCTCTATTTAGTAACTTTTGATTCAAATGAATTATGTTTCTCTTATTTTATTAATTAGTGAACTCATGGGTAAGTATTTATGACTAATACTTGTATTAATTTTTAAGAGGAATTTTCTCTATTTATTATCAAGTTTTTATCATGTTATAATATTTAATCATGAAATGAATAGGCTATACTGAATATTTTTTAGATTTTTTTCACAAACTACCTTACTCACTCATGGGATATGAAAATATTATAGTAGCTAGATAATTTTTTATTAGAAATATTGGATTTGTTTACTTATGATTATTTATCTTCTTATTATTTACACATCACCATGTGGTTCTCTTTTTTTATATTGATATATTTATTGAATTTATCATGAAAACTAGAATTTTCATATAATATTATCCTTTCATGATGGTTTATTGGGTTTATTTAGGAAAATATCACTGAGTATTACACTCAACCCCTATATGTACCCTCATTGTGTATATATAGATGTTTTTCCTTGAGATGTAGGTAGAGAGAAGAATCCATTTCTAGATGATAGTGGATGTTAGGTAGGTTACCATATCTGGTGTCGAAAAAATATAGTTGTGGATTTGATCAACTGATATATTTGGAATCTTTAGAGTTTCTTGAAAGAATGTGGTCTAAGAGACTGTATTATTGGATATTTTATACTACTAACTACTTCAAAATTACTATGTTATTATTATTATCTACCATGATACATAATTTTATTTGATGTCTAATTTATGAATTTCACTTATGCATTTAGATATATCACATGTAATTTGTCATGAAATATACCCACTAGAAACCCTCCTGGCTCGGTAGTGAAGATATGTGAGATCCTCAAAGCATGTCTCTAGTAGTCCATGGGTTGGTTCCTATAGATGAAGGTATAAATCACACATTATGGGAATCATTACACTCTAAAATTATATGAATGAAAAAAAATAATAAAATTCATCTCACATAAATAATAAAATAACCTAATCTCAATAATATATATGTTGTAACATCCCGCCCCTTCCACATTTGATTGAGAAGGACGTGAGATGCTACTTGGACTTAGGAGACATTCTCAAGGTGCCAAAGGCTGACAATAAATGCTGAGGGATTCAAGAACCATTTAGGGAATGATTTTCCCTTTAATGAAAAACAGCCAACCAAACTAGCTATGTCCATCCACATATAAATGATGCATGTCAACAATGTAAACCGATGCAACACATTCCCAAGGAACAACCATGCAACCCAACCAATTCCATAACAATTCACATAAACCAATACAACTCAAACACAATGTTCCATATTCAGAGTACCAAGTGGGAGACTATAAAAAAACATAAGAAGCTATGAAACAACTCCCAAGCTCCAAGCCAAGCTCCATTCTCCAAGAACTATAAAACCATCCAAGAATCACGATCAACCATTAGAAAAATGAGATTATTTACCCTTACATATGTCTTAGAAAACAACATCTGCAAAAGAACCAAAGTGCAAAAGCAGGGGGTGAGTACCAATAATCAGTAGTTTTTCCCCAAATGACTTCCCTACACACACAAATAAGATAAAACCATTATCAAATTTATGTAAATCAGTTTATATGAATCATCAAATAGTGAAACCATTCCCAATTTACCAAACACACCCTTAATAAGCCATTTTCCACACAAATCCCACAATACAAGGGAAGATCAAAAACCCTACCATAATCTATTTAACATCACATATGAGAACAAAAATTCACTTATTTCATAGAAACACACAAAAAAATAATAACCATACGGTTTCACATATCTAAACTGGCATTTAATCATAGTGGAACTTCCCATTCAAGCTAGTTTACTACTTTCCAAACCTAGTGGTACTTCACGCCCACTTATCTTTGATGGCAGCCCCTCTGTCCACTATCCATACCCTTCTTATAGTGGTACTCCATGCTATCATCTCAACACAATAAATAAAAGCAATATTACTTAACCAACCAACAACCATATAGCACACCAAGGCCACAACATAATGAAAACAACCATTTCTAACCAAAAAGTCCCTTAGAACATCATCCCTATCACAATGTGTTTCAATAAAGAAACCCCATTTTATTAAAGACTATTTCCAAAACCATTTTCATAAATCAACCCAAAAAAACCATTTTAAAATCATCATTTTAAAATTTATCAACAAAGAACCTATCACTCCAATGACCCATTTTCCCCAAAATCCACAATTTAGAACACATTGAATTTCTAAAAATATTTTCACATCATAATAACAATTAATTGTAAAAAACCAATTAATTTAAAACAAGTCTTCTAGTTCTAGAAAAGTGGAGTCAATAGAGAAGACACCAACCTTAGGGTTTTGGTGAAATCGACCCACCGCACAACCGCACACAAATCCGAGTGAAAAAACTCTAAAAAAGCACCATAGATCACCTTCCCTATCATCAAAAAGACCAAATAATATCATTTTAGGAAACAACAACACTAAATCTACATGAAATGGGTGTAGATCTAGAAAAATGAGATATAGGGATAACTAGATCGAAGGAATACCAAGAAAGATCCCAGAGAGGTGGCTTACTAGAGAAGAATCACCTTTATCACATCTTCAAAACCCTTTGAATCACTTCCAAAATGAGTGGGAGAGCCCCTATAACCCTTGAGAACCAAGAATCCTAAGTGAGGCTTGAGTGGGAGGTAGAATAAAGGGTTTAGGGAAAATCTTGAGTGGTGTAGTTTTTAAAACCTTTATTTATATTTCCATGAACGGTTAGACAAAACATACACTAATTGTGCACATGCTACTACATCAAAGGGAACCCTTAACTGCCTCCTCACATTATCAGACAAACCTTTCTCAAATTGTGTGAAGATCCACTATCTCTTGTTGAATGGTTACCTGGGTTTGTTGCACGGTTTCCCCTTACCGTGCTCAAATAGTGCTATTTGGAAAAGCCTCCAAAGCGTTCTCAAAACCCTTCCAAACTCTCCCAAACTCTACCAAACACAACCCAACCACTTTATATACATAAAAATACATAATAAGGGTTACATAACTCAAACCAGTGGTGCTAAATTCTCCCCACCATTGGAATTTTAATCCTCATAAAATAGGGAACTATAACCTTTTCAAAAGAGGTCGAGTCATTGCTCAACCATCTCTTTCTACCACTCTCAAGTCTCCTCCTGAATCTAACCATGCTGCCAAAAAACCTGAACCAGACTAATGCTTTTACCACACAAGAATTTCCCCGGCATATACTTAATATGAACTAGCATGTGCACCAAGGAAGCATCTAGATCTAGATAAACATTATCCCAACGAATCACATGGTCATGATCTGGGTAATAGTTTTTCAACTATAACACATGAAACACATTGTGAACCACACCAAACTATAGTTTTAAGTCCCACCAATAAACCACCTATCCAAATTTTTCATGTATCTCAAAAGACACAATATACCTTGTAGATAACATTCCATTATTTTCCAAACTGATGATGTTACAATCTCAGAGAGATTATAAATAACACATGATCTCCCACCTCAAACAACAATGATCATCAATGATGGTCTGCATAAGATTTCTGAAAACTCTGAGTTGTCTCTATTCTCTTCCTGATTAATTTAATTTTCTCTATAGTCTATTGGACAAGGCCTGACCCAACTAAAAAGGACTCACCCATTTCAACCCAACAATATGGAGAATTACACAGATGCCTATAAAGTGATTCAAACATAGCCATTTGTATCAAGGTCTGTTAACTATTATTATATAAGAAATCCACTAACGATAAGTACTCCTCCCATGAGCCACCAAAATCCATCACACAATCCCATAACAAATCTTCCAAACTTTGTATCATCCTCTTGGATTTCCAATCCATCTATGGATGGTACGCTGTACTCATTATCAACTGAGTCCCAAGGGCTTGCTGCAACTATTTTCAAAAATGAGATGTTAACCTCATATCCCTATCTGATACAATCAAAAATATCATGAAATTATTCTTTACCACCTCACATATGTATATTTTGGAAAGATCCTCCATCATATGAGGTTCACGAAAGGGGATGAAATGAAGCGACTTTGTGAGTCGATCCACTATCACCCATATGGCATTGTGTTTTCTAACCATTCATGGGAGACTTATAAAAAAATCCATCACCATATTCTCCCATTTCCAAAAAAGGCTAGGTAAATATTTCAAATTACATGCTAACCATTGATGTTCTATCTTGACTTCCCGACAAATCAAGAATCTCGAAACAAACTCCACTACTTTCCTTTTCATATCGGCCCACCAAAACTGGGCTTTCAACACCTTATTCATTTTATGAATTCTAGGATGGAAAACCCATCTAGAATGATGATAAGTCTTGAGAATTTCCTCTTCAAAATCCACTGGTACAACCAGTCAGTTCCAAAAACACAAAAATGAATTCCCATTGAATTCCCAGCCCTTAATGGTCTCCCCACCATTGAGTTTTGACCTCATTTACATACACTCAGAATCAGATATATGTGCCTATTTAACCAATCTAAACAAGTCAGGAATCAAGTAGAATGAAGATAAAAATATTCTTTCACCTTGGTCCTCACATTCCAACCACATTTTGGCTATGACCGACATCAAGTTCTACTGATTTGATGTATATTTCATTACCGAAACATATGGCTTCCTACTTAATGCATTTTCCACTATATTTCCCTTACATAGTGTATAAATCAAGTCAAAATCAAAAATCTAGAGATACTTTATCCATATCATTTTCTTCAAGTTAAAATATCTTTGTAAGATAATATGATTCAAGCTCTAATGATAGGTAAATACCATGAATTTCTCACTAAAGAGATAATAACACAACATTTTTAAAGTATGAACCAGCATTCCCAACTCCAAATCAGGTGTTAGGTAATTATTATCATGAAACCTCAACTTTTGTGAGCCATACGCAACCACATGATCCCTTTTCATGAAAACACACCCCAACCCTAACCCTGATGCATCACAATACACCACACACCCTTATCATTGTTATTGAAAAACCTAGAATGGTGCTGATGTAAGGTGACCCTTATGAACTTTAAAAAAATTATGACACTGCTCATTCCATTGAAATGGAACATTATTCCTCATCAAATGTATCATTGGTGAGGCCAATCATGAGATATCATGAACAAAATGCCGATAATACCCAGCTAGACCAAGGAAACTTTGTATCTCAAAGATGTATTTTGGAAATTGTTAGGAAATAACAGCCTTTATCTTTTCCAGATCAACTAAAACATCATTCTTAAAAATAACATGTCCATGTAAATGAACCTACTGTATCCAAAAGTCACACTTAGACAATTTGGCATACAAACAATGATCTCTCAATACCCACAACACTACTTCTAAGTGTTTCTCATGCTCTAACCTTATCCTAGAATACACCAATATATCATTGATGAATACAACTATGAATGAATCTATATATCTCTGAAATATCCAATTCATAAATTCCACGAACACTGCTGGTTCATTCGTCAGACCAATGGGCATAACCACATACTCATAATGGCCATATCTACTCCTGAAAGTTGTTTTCCTAATATCTTCCTTTTTCACCCACAATTGATGATATCCTAATCACAATTTAATCTTAGAGATCCACTGAGATCCCCTTAACTGATCGAACAAAACATCAATGCAATGAAGTGGGTATTAGTTCTTTATCATAACCTGGTTAAGCCTATAATAATAAACACACTACTACAAGGTTCCATCCTCCTTTTTAATAAAAAAACATGTTCTTCCCATGGAGACATACTGGGTCGAATGAACCCTTTATTTTCTAACTCCTCCAACTACACTTTAAATAACCTAAATTCTATTGGTGCCATGTGGTATGATGGAAGAAGGATAGGATTGGTCCTTAGAAGGACATAAATCATAAAATCCACTTCTCTCATGGGTGGAAACCCAGATAATTATTTAAGAAAAACATCCATAAACTAATCAAAAACCTCTAAAAAACGGTAGGTTGAACTCCTTCCATTGATTCCAATGACAAAGCTACCAATTGATATGATATTGTTCTAATAACCGGTTCCAAAAAACCTGTTGTACCAAAATTTTCATTCTTCTCTCCTCTAATGAGATATTTGAAACCATAATCCATCGTGAAACTAGTGGTTCAGTCATAACTGTCAATGTGGTCCTTAAACAATTCCAACCAATTTATACCTAGGATTATATCACAAGCATCAATCTCAAGCACTAAGAAATCCCATATCTACTCAAACCTATCCAAAACTATATAGCATGATCTATAGAGAAAGTCTCAACATTCTCTTTTACCCAGAAAATTTTGAGTTTTAATACTAAATGCATCATTTCTATAGTTAAACCCATCAAATTAGCAGTACGAGAAGCAATAAAGGAATGTGAAGAACCCATACCAAACAATGCTTGCATCAAGGTAGAATTTAAAATAATTTTACCTTTCACTATGGATGGTCACAAATGATCATTCATCACAACCTACTCAACTCCAAACTACTACTTGTTTACCACACTCTTCTCTTTATTACCCTGCTAAGAAGTCATGGTATTCTTATAATAACCATGACTAACTTCGGTCTAATGATGAGGGGTATGATGTTTCCCCCATCCTGTCGAGGCATAAGACACCTGAAACCCCTAATAAGTTTCAGGAACACCCAACCTTAGAGCATTACGATAATAACATAGATGACTCCCCATATACTTATAGTTATGACATGATCGAGGTTGTGTCATACTATTCTGCTTGATGTGGCCCGTGGAGCCACACTGAAAACATCTCGGCTTACTCTGAGGATTCAGAGGAAGATTCCCCGATCCTATCATTAGATTCTGAGCCATACTTCCACCATGGAAATAAGTTCCCATTTTCTGCTTGAACACCATGATAGAGTTCCCACTTTTCCCTATGGGTAAAAACATGTTTCCCCTGCCTATAGCCCCCAAAATATCCCTTTAATCCATTGATTCTCTATTCACTATTTTTTTTGTAATCGCTTATACATAGCATTTCTATTTTAGAAAAAATTTCTTTCCTTAGCCTAGCATCAAAAATATGCACCTCCTATAAGGAACTACCTACCACCTCAGGTGAAAAGCACACTAAGTTCATAAACTTAGCCACATATTCTATTACCAAGAGGTTCTCTTTCTTCAGCCTAAAGAAATTGGTTGTGCACTAAATTATAAATGTATGAGGGTAGAATTGTTTATTAAAAAATTCCACAAAACCCTTACAAAAGCCTCATCCCCTTAGCATGAAAATGTTTACAATTTAAAATTAAATTACATTGCAACTATAAAAACTAGTCTTTCCACAAGTTCAGATTTTCCGTGTTGCACCATTTTTGAAAAATCCACCATGCTTTGAAAATTGACCCATTTTCAAAATACCACCACTATCCACATTTCCAATGGACACATTTAAAACTAATTTTTGAATTTTACACAAGTTCATATATCCATATCACAACATAAATCATTATGCAAAATGAAATATGCATCCTAGTGGGAAGTCATTTCTACCATGCATGTCATGATCATCTCATTGGAAGTGAGATTTCTGATTCTTATATGTGTCTCCAAATTTCTTACGTATTCAATTACCTGGTAACTTTAAGTTCTGAATAAAATGGTTAGCTATATACTTTTATGATATACATTTAAAGTTATAATAATCCTACTCATTTCCACCATCCCAACTCAAGGAACAGACTAAGAATGAATATCAACACCAAGACCTCAAAGGACTGAACTTTCACATGAAAGTCAAGGACCAAACAAACTGATACCACTTGTAACGTACTACCCCTTCTTCATTGGTATAAGAATGAGGTGAGATGATACTTGGACTTAGGTGATGTTCCCAAGGCACCAAAGGCTGGAAATAAATGTTGAGTGAATCAAGATCCATTTGGGGAACAATTTTACCTTTAAGGAAAAAAACCAACCAAACAAGCTATAACCAAACACTTCTACACAATGCATGTCAAAACTGTAAACTGATGAAACACATTCTCAAGGAACAACCACACAACCAAACCAATTCCATAAAAATTCCCATAGACCAATACAACTCAACAACAATGTTCCATAATCAGAGTACCAAGAAGTAGACTAAAAAACAAAATCCAAGAATCTAGGACACAACCCCATAGCTCCATGCTCAAAGAACCACAAAACCATCCAAGCATCACAATGAACCGCTAGAAAAATGAGATGCTTTACACTTACCTGTGCCCCAGAAAGAAATATCTGCAAAAAAAACAAATTTCCAAAGCAGAGGGTGAGTAAAAATACTCAGTAGGTTTTCCCCAAATTACTTCCCTAAACACTCCACTAGGGAAAAAACATTAGCACATTTATATAAAGTAGTTTATATAAAATATAAAACAGTGTAACCATTCCCAAAAAACCAAACATGCCCTTACCATAAATTGTCCACCCAAATCCAACAATAAAATGGAAGCTCAAAAACTCTACCATAATATATTTACCACCACCTATGAGTATGAAAATTCCCATATTTCATAGAAACACACAAACAAACCATAACAATATGGTTTCACATATCCAAACCGGTAAACAATCACAGTGGAACTTCCCATCCAAGCTTGTTTACTACTTTCCAAACCTAGTTTCACTTTACACCCACGTATCATTTATGGTATCCCGTACATAAATTATCCATCCCATTTTTATATTGGTACTCCCTACCCACTTCTCAACAAAATCATCACAAGCAATAATACATAACCAACCAACAAGCATATAGCACACCAAGGCCACAACATTATGAAAACAACTATTTCACAACCAAACAATCCCATAGAACATCATCCATGCCACAATATGTTTCCATAAAGCAACCCCATTTTATTTAAAACCATTTCCACAACCATTTTAAAAAATCAACCCAATAAACCCATTTTAAAATCAACATTTTAAAATCTAACAACAAAGAACCTTTCACCTTAATGACCCATTTTCCCCAAAATCCAAAATTTAGCACAAACTAAATTTCCAACAAGATTTATGCATAATAATAAAAATTAATTTAATAAAATCAATTAATTGAAAACAAGACTTCTTGATCTAGCAATTTGGATTCGAGAGAGAAGCCACCTACCTTAGGGGTTTGGTGAAATCAACCCACCACACACACACCTGGATGAAAAAAAATCCATGAAACTGCCTTAGACCCCCTTCCATATCATCAATAATCCCAAATCTCATTATTTTTGGAAACAATAACCCTGTATTTACATACAATAGGTGTAGATCTAGAAAACCGAGAGGGAGGGAGAACTAGATCTAAGGAAGACCAAGAAAAATCTAAGATATGAGACTTACTAGAGAAGAATCACCTTCACCACACCTTGAAAACCCATCAAATCACTTCTGGAAGGAGTGGGAGAGACCCTATATCCCTTGAGAACCAAGAATACTGAGTGAGGCTTGAGTGGGTTAGGGGAAATCCCGAGTGGTCTCATTTTTAAACCACTATTTTTATTGACGTGCATAGTTAGCTCGCACGGTTAGACAAAATGTGAGCTAATCATGTGCATGCTACTACCTTGAAGGGCACCCTACATGGCCTCTTCGCACTGTTAGGAAACCCATGCTCAAACCGTGTGAAGGCCCATTGTCTCATATTGCATGATTACTTGGGTTTGTTGTATGGATTCCCCTAATCGGGCTCAAACCATGCTCATTTATAAAACCACCAAAACTTTCTCAAAACCCTGAAAAACTCTCCCAAAATCTACCAAAATCTACCCAACCAATTTATATACATAAAAAATACTTAAAAAAGGGTTACATACCTCAAACTAGGGGGTGTTACATATCTAATTTTATACCAAAACAAAAGGACAATACCAAAATAAAATAGCTTATACAATAGAAAATCCAAATCCAAATGATCATTGAGTCACAAGATAGTAATGTCTGGCATTATCATTTACTCTTTACTATAAATAAGTAAAAATAGTTACAAAAGATATAGAAAATAATATGAATAAAATCAATAGGTTCATCCATATAAACTTCATGCATATGTGGAAAAATAATATTAAAGCCTATTATAGAAGTGTGCTCCCTAGAACCTACTTTTATAGTATTTTTTTATTATATTATAATGTATACAAAAATTTATTAATGATTTATTCTTATCATAATATTTTTATTACTTATATGTACACTATTTATATAGAAACTCCCATGGATTTTTTATATATATAAAGGTTATAACAGTTCCTAAATATAATGATAATATTATGATATTATAATAGTAATCTTAAACATATTCCATATTGTCTTGATACATCATACTAATGGGATACATATAATGTTTGAATATTAGGTTTTGGGGGCTCATAAGCATTGAGACTTCATTTCATAAAGTTCACACATAGTGATCTCGAGTAGAGGAGAACTTGTTGACTGACCCGCCAGTAAGAACATCACATGTTCTGAGTTTCATTCAATGTTTACATACCCAAACATCTGTATTGGCCTCTCAACATGATATTATTATCAATTAATATCATGATATCATGTACTTTTATGCTATTCTAAAACCATTACATTTAAGTTTATGGTGAGGTAGCTTGTTTTTAGTGCGTCATTAGTGGTATGAAATTGATTGAATGATCAAGACGTGATTTGTCACATCCATATAGGAAGAAATATCTTGGGCCCAACAAACTAAGATTTTTGTTCCTTCATTAAATATCTATACCTAGTAGTATTAGGTAAGTCCATCCAGTATGGTCATAGAAAGAATAAATAAAGCATGTAGGGATGGTGACATAAGATATGCATCCTGGTTTACGAGATATCATGATACAAAGAGATTATATTACATGTGGTAAGTTCATGGAAGATGTTTTTATTTCTATAACTTAAAATTGTCTCTTTAGGGGCCTTGATGTTTTTTTATACATTGCTCCTAGTTTTTGGGAAACATTAACTACTATTGAGATAAGGCCTAGAGAGTCACATACCAAGCACATTTAAAAGTTTGGAAAATTCAAATGAATTAGAGTTTAGGAAATAGTGGGGCCCAAAATGGAGATTGAGTAATTTATGATTTTAAATGATTTCAATGAAATAAATAAATTCAATATATTTTTTAGTTTAGAATAATAAGTGTTAAACTTGTTAATTCTATGTATTCAGAAGTTATTAAGAGGATACAAGAAAATATTTCATAAATGAATATTCATTATTCAAGGTTTGTTAAATATTTTATGTGATAAATGAGTTGAGTTAATGACTATTATTTTATCAAGAAAATTTTTTTTTTATTATAAGTGAGTGATAAAATATTTAGGAAATTTACGAGATGTTTTATGAGTCATCGGTAAGGTTTTTGAGTCTGTTTGAAAGGTTAACTTTCATAAGGATTTAATTTAAATATATAGAGGTTATAACATATATATTTGAACACTTTAAGACCCAAAAATGATATATTTATAACCTTTGACAAGTTATCTCACCTCCTAATGCCAATCTCGAGTTTTAGAGAGAGAAACAGAAAGGAAGATCAAGAATGGTTTGATCGAAGTTCGAGGATCAATCATGTTATCTTCTAGTGATCATGAGTATGTTTAAAGTTGTTTCATTACCCCATGATATAACCAGGAGTATGATGATCAACATAGAATCAATATTTTGAAGTGAATGTGGATGATCTATAGATTATTGGCTTTAGTTCCTTCAAGCAATGATCACCAGTGACGGCTAGAATACGCTTGCGACCAAAAATCAAATGAGGTGTTTTTTTGATTTAATTTTCATGATTAATTAAATTAATTGAGATAATTGGGTATATAACATGGTGTTTCCATGCCTAAATGATGATACGACATAGATTCATGTAAAAAAATTAATTTTATATGCTTTCACGCTTCTACTGTGCACCCAGTACCAACAAAGCCGCCATAGATAAACATCAAAATTGGATCATTACCAATACTTGGTAAATTACCAACTGAACCTTACTAAAGATATATCACAAAATATATACATGAATATAATAGTATAGTAATAAATATGATATATCAGAAATGTACCTCACTCTTGCTTCACCACTGATCTTGTTACCCTCACGTCCTAACATCAGACATCTTGATGCTCCCATACCTTCCATATCCACATGATTGCATGCTGCATACCACATCATAACCACAACCAAAAAAACCACATCCATATAATGCATGCCAAATCATAACTACAATTTTATAACCATAACCACATGTCGTATCGGTACAACATAAACACATTTCAGATAAACCAATGACTCAATGGAGAAAGAGATGTGATAAGTTTAATGAATCGAATATTATATGAGAACATTTAATTCCAACACAAAAGAAAAAGAAAACTAACCAATTATATTAATTATAGATGATTTCATTTGAAAAAGAAGTGAAATATTAATCATGGGTCAAGTCCATGATTTAGGAGTTAGACCAAGTATATAAAAATTAGACTAGGGAACTTTTGATGATTTCAATTGATAACAACATCATAAGAATGAAGTGGGTGTTAAAATATAAATATGATGAGCATTTAAAGGTGATCCAAAAAAAAATTAATGGCGTGCAATGAATATTCACCAGTGGAAGGAATTAAGTTGGAATAATCCTTCACACCAGTGGTGATATTTGAGTCAATAAGACTCTTTCTTATCATAGTTATTCAAAGAAAATTTAGAATATTCCAATGGACATAAATATGAAATTTTTATATGAATTATCAATTAAAAATTCTATATTGAACAATCGGTGGGATTTATAACTGGTGATGATTAATCAAATGTGTTTAGACTGAATAAGGCCTTTTATGGATTGAAACAATAACATTAGGCTCAGTATGATCGGTTAGACACATTCTTAAAGAAACTTGAAATTTGAAGATGTGGATTAAATCATAATTATTATATTAAAATGATTATGGATGATTAGTTCATGGTTATTTTATATATTGAAAACATCATTTTCAAAGGAATCAGGTTGATGTTAGTAGAGGAAATTGATCATTCGATGTGCTCTAATTTTTAAATGCTAATGATTGGGAAACTCGCATATTTTCTAGTGATTAAAGTTAGTCAAAGAGGGAGATATGCATTTGTTTCCTAAGAAAAAAATGTAAAGGATCTACTAAAAAAGATATATATTCATGATAGAAAACCAGTTTCAACAAAAATAATGGTTTGAACCAAGCGTGGAAAACATGAAGATAGAAGATAAGTTGATCCAAAACTATACTGGAAGATGATTGGAATATTATTATTTCTCACACAAACATGGATATATGTTTTTTTCATACATTTTTTTTTCTAATTAGTTTCATATATATGCAAAGGAGGAACACCTCTTGGTGGTGAAATGGATCATGAGGTATATTCACGACACTCTTGATTATGTGTTTCTAAATTTTGAAAAGAATAATGTAGATTTTTATGAATAATAAAATGTGGATTAGGATAGAAACATTATGGATAAGAAATATATTATTGTAGATGAAGTTTTCATTGCAATAAAATGCATGGGATGGATCAAAAAAAGAATAAATAATGAATTTCTTTAAGTCCATCCTAAACATAGTAAACTTCAGTAACAAAAGCCTATACTCACTTATTTGTATAAAAAATAACTATAATATCTTAGATAAAATGTGAAGCATCCCATGGTAGTTCATTGTGACAACCAATGTGTAATAGAGTTGAAAAATAATTTGGTACAACAATCACAAATGAGGTATATTGAGATATGGGTCATTTCATTAAGAATAAGGTAGAGCAAGGAATTACTGACATAGAAAATACATTAAATTATTTTACTTTTAATTTAAATTTTTTGATCCCAAATTTTGTTTTTATTTTATGGAAAATTTTCGCATTTTATTTTTTTAGCATCAGTTTGAGATTAATTGCAAAAATGATTAATTTTGGATTTTAACTGTTTTAATTTATTTCTCTATTTCAACAATAATTTTTTCTAAAATAATCCAAACAATAAAATTATTATTTTGTAGGATTATATACATATTTTTCTGAATTTCATTCTTTTGGATGCATAGCTCAATCTATCATTTGAATGCCCAAAACCAACTCACAGGTTAGACCTCGAAATATGTGCACAAATCTAGATACATTTGACGATGGAATCATATCTCATAAATAACAAGTCCAAAGAAGATTAAATTAAACAAGGATCAATATAACATTTGTATTAACATCTTTTATTATTATTCCTAGGCATTATTTTTTATTTTTCAAGGTTATAAATGCGTTGGAAACAGAAAATGTGCAATATGAAGAGTCTGCCTGGGAAGATTAAATATATAGAGTAAATCAGATATAACTCATTCATTACTTGTAAAACCTATCTAAATTTTAGTATGTCACTATAGGAGACATATGAGAACAAATTTCAAGAATATAAAATTTCATAATTCATTCGTTAAATATGTATCCCATGCATAATATTTTGGATGATGATTTTTGGGCCAAAATATTTCACTCCTCTCCCTATAAATTTGTATTTCCATAACCTTTCAAAGGATCAGCCGTTACACTAAATATTTGGTGGAAGGTATGTTGTATTTTAGTCTCATGTTTTTTTTATTTTCATTATGTAATTTCATTTCATGTTTTTATTTATGTGTTCTCATTCCTTTATTCATCTATTTCTCTTTCGTTTTCTCTCCCCATTTTCGTTTTCACTATGAACACATATGATCATGATCATGAGTAGCTAACCCAAGGAATTTCATGGGGGAGTAATCCCATGATGAAACCAAGTATTTGAAAATTTATTCTTAATTTTTCTTATTTTCTTAGAGTTGGGCCAATTGGGATCTTAGTGGGCATGGCGCCTTTGTGTCTCCACTTACCACTCGAGGTTTCATTTTCACTTCTATAATATTCTCCTCAGATTGAGGATATGGATGTTTGGTCTCTCAGTGATCATTGAGTGAACTATATATTTACATCCATAGGAAGAAGTGGGTTTTCACACATATGATGGAGTGTGATCATTAAGTAAATCTGAAACTTATAATAATACAATGAAGCCTCACTCGGGATGATTCTCTTGAGAATATCTTCTATCTTTCTAACACCAGTATATTTTAATTCATTGTGTTTGCATTGCATCTACATATTTAATTTTAGTATTTCATTCTCAATTATCAAACTCCATTTCTTCTAGTTTTATTTCATAAATAAAACACTATAACAAAATAAAAAGTGAATTATAAGTAGTTATTGCATGACCTCAATAGCTCCTCAAGAGAACGACCTAGGTCAACCCCTATACTGCACCTAGATAAAATATTTTATGAGTGCACATGACAATGATTCATCAATAATCAAGTGACAATATATGGCAACTAATCAACAAGTGTTAGACATATTCACAAAACCATTGGAGACTCCATCATTTTAGAAGCATCAATGGAACTTTGGTGTTCAACCACCTCCCTCGGCTTGAGGAGGTATAGAAACTCCCCTCTTCCCATTGTATACAATGATTTATATTGATATAGTTTATTCTTACATGAATATTTTTTTGGGTGTAATAAGATAGTGTGAGATACAATCCAAGGGGAATTAGCCACAGAATAAAGGCTAGTCAAATAAAAAATAGACAACATTATAGACATTGACATATTTAATTATTTACAAAATCGTGATTTTACTCACGTGGGCTTAAAAAAAATAATGATTCTTTTATAGGGTTTTGTAATGGTGGAATTCTCTTGATTTTTTGGGAAAAATCAATTCTGTAAAAAGAAAGGACCCCTCTCAAAATTAGTTTTTCAAAGGGGGGGAATGACTACAGGTGGAGATCTATGTGCAAGGGAAGAATGACTGGAATAAATTCTAAAATGATTAATCATGAAGAATAATATGGAGGATTGATAACAAAATCCAAACTGGGAGAATGTTGAAACCATAGATTTTAATGTTGGGGTTGTTATCAATTAGAATATTACTGGAAGTTGTTGGAAGTAGCTTGATGTGTGTTAAATTTTTTGGAGACAAGTTGAGTTGGATGGAGACATATTGTAGACACTAGGAGTAGTACGAATAGGTCCTAACATGAGGACATGGGAAAAACCATAAATGGATTTTCAGTCATAAAAATGGAAAAATTATAAAATACACAAGGTTTTCTCTCCAAGTGTAAGATCATTAATTGATATATTATGTTTTATCCTTTGTCATTTAGAGGTGACATGTTAGTTGCACTGTGTGATTTATCATCATGCCGTAATGTGAAAATTATGAAATGTGGCTAGGTGATGAACTATAATATGATGCGTGAAGGTATAGAAAATAAATCATAAAGGTCATTTATAGAATGTAAGGATTCTTATTTTTCTAAATTTGAAGTATTTATTTTCATGTCATGACGTTTCAGCCACATTGTGGAGATTCTTAGGCAAATTATAGTGGTTATGGATTATTATAGATACTCACATCGTGGATGAGGTTCATGCCAAAATATGTTTGGGGCTCAAGAATATTTAGTGTGGATCATGTCAAAGTTTATGAATTATGGATCAATATTGTTAAACCAAAGGAGGATAGTGCCACGATGTATGGATTATGAAAAAGAAGCGGAAGCTGTGAAAATTCATCTCCAAGCTATTTGGAATCTTAATTCAGGTTTATACCATGAAGTATAATGCCACTCTGCGACAGGTTTTTAGGATCAAGAACTATTTGGAAGAATCATGCTGCAATTTTTTAGGGATTTTAATATCATATTTAGCCAGAGAATGTAGATTTGGTAATTTATTTGGATCACAATACAGTGAATAAAATCGCACCATTATCTAGGAGTTTCTAATATGGTTTACTCTATAGTGGAGGTGTCAACATTGCGAATATGGTGAATTCAGCTAATTCTAAGAGATCGAATTCATTCCAAATTTTATGAATGTTTGGTTGTCTTGGTTGACTTTATTGGTAGTAAATGGGAGACTTAAAGATATTATCAGAAAACAACAAGTAACAAAATTCATGGAACATGATTTATCGAAATAAAACCATATTTAAAAGGGTTTTGAAGAGAAGAAAGGAAAGGTGAAGATTATTGGTCGATTTGAAAAAAAAAGAGAATATAGTGAATACTGAAAGGAATTCCATTGATGATTAGGAATTGAATGTGGTAAAAATGTACAATGACAACACCCTTAATGGTCTCGTGGTTTTCATTGTATATGAAATTTTTAAATGATCATTTTGTTATATTTTCCTTATTTTTTGTCTCAGTGTAGTGTACAGTTAAGGGAGTCCCCATGGGATCAACATTGCTTCTTTCCTAAACTATTTTAACACATATAATGAGTAGTGTTAACCCTTGGAATGTCAATACATATCTGATATACATTCCTTAGACTAACCCTTTGTGGAAAACCAATTAAAACATTTTTTCCTTGTATTTAATTTTAGTGTATGGATAGTGTGTGTGCCTAAAAGTTTTAAAGATTCCAGTTATTCTTGCTAACCAGAAAATAAGATCCAGTAGAGTAGTATAACACATATAGTGAGTAATGTCAACCTTTGGTACATCGACACACCGTAGGTGTATGCTGCTTGGAATAGTTTTTTGTGATGAATCCAGTATATCATATGTAACCTTTCATTTAATCATAAACATATTTACAATAAATATATTATAATATATAGCTACATACACATTAGTTTAATTATAATTCATACACAGATCATTTTTCTATTCTAAAATATATATATTAACATTTCAAAATATATTTACTTTATATTTAAAATCCAATTTTTATATTTTTTGAATAAAATAATATTTTAAATTTAATCATTGATATATATATATACACACACATACACACATACATACATATATATAAAATTATCAATATTTAAATTAAATTTCAATTTCAAAATTTAATATGATTTCACAATGTTAAAATTTAACGAGCACATATATTATTCATATATATTATTAAAATTTGATTTAATTAAAAATGTATCCTTTTCAAATAATTAATAGATGCATTGATAATGAACGCCACTAGATTTTTATGTGGGAACGATAACAACATTGATTATATTTTTTAGTAATTTTTATCGTTTTATGAAATTTTTAAAAACTTTTGTAATTATTTTTGAATTCAAAACATTCATTTGTAATTGTCTTTGTTTTGATTTTTTTTTAATTTCCAGTGTTTAAATATTAAATTTTATAATTTTAAATTTGTAATTTTTGAAGAAATTTTATTATGATTTATTTTTTCAAATTAACACATTTATTTTCCATCAATTAATATGGGTATCTGTGTATGTATATAAATAAGTTAATGTTTTTTTCTGAATAATAATATTTACAAAAATAAAATAATTGTTTTTTGAAAAAGGGTATGTGTGTTCCTAAAACGTGGCCTTGAATTATAGGTAAATAATATCAATATTTGGATATGATGGTATATAGTTCCTAAATTCATTACATACGGGTTTTTTTGAATAAATTTTTATGTAGTTAATCATTGAATATCCATAAAGTTAGGGGGGAGCATCAAGTCTGTCAAACTAAAATAATTGGCTAAAACCATATTTACACAGATAATCATGTTTACCTAGATTTTTATATGTTGGGGTCGAAGCCTCTTTATTACTCAAACAAAGGAATGTACCACTTTTTTGGGTAGAGGAAACCCATTAAATGGCCCAGAGGCCAGGTGGGCATTAAATCTCATTACATGGCACTGAAGACCCATATATTTGGCCCAAAGATCCATTGGTGAATAGTACTACTACAGTACCCTGACTACCTGCTACAGTAATTTCACCGCTACTGTGCTCACTGCCACTATAGTGTCAACGGTGTTGTAGTTCCACCACTACTACACTACTGTTACAACAACCTATGCCCAATTGGTTTTGAACCCCCATATTTGATGTAGTATTAATTGGTGCTTATCACTAAGTTGAACCCAAACTATACCTCAATTGTTTTTTCTAAAAAAAGGAATTCAACAAAAGAAATTAAAAAGAACAAAAAAACAAGACATGCAATTAGAGATGACAATGAATGTCCATTAACTGAGTATCTGACGCCACCAAACCTGATTAAGTAGGGTTAATATAATAGTTAATAAATTTTTTATAGGGTTAACAAATTAAACCCAAAACCCCATTAATATCAATGTAAAAATAGATTAGTAGTTTTAATGTACTACATCCCATTAAATTAATTATTTTTAATATTTTAAATAAATATTTTTAAAAACTAATAAAATAATAAAATATATTTATTTAGATTTATAGATGGATTTTAAATATGAATTTAATTTAATCTATTACAATTAATTTTTTGACTGTATATTTTAAAATCTATATCTATATATCTATATATCTATATATCTACTAAATATACTAATCTTACGTTTCCCTTCAATACATGTTTCCTTTCATCAACGCTTGATGCTCCACAACTGCCTTTATTCCATATCGTCCCTCCGTGTTCATCGACTACTGCCGCTCCATCTATATTTGCCACAAAATTCCCTTGCTTTCCTCTCCCACTAATGTTGTCCACCCACAATTCTCATTGTACTCCATCCCTCTTTGTCGCAATGATACCTAGGATTCCTCTCCTACTCGCACTATCCAACTATGGTTATCACTGCACGAAATTTTCATCGTCCCTCCACGTTTAGTGATAAATCCAACTCCCTCCCTCTTCCCCCATGACTATACCCTAGGTTTCCTCTCCCTCTTGCACTATAGAACTACGATTATCAATGAACATATTCTTCGTCTATCATCATATCCTTCCATTTCTTTCCATCCATATATCTCCCACCATGCCTCTGCCTCGATTTTCCTCTCCCTCCACAACTCTTTTCGCACCTCTAAATCCAGCTCCACTCAGCCTCCGCCTCGATTTCTCTATCCTTACCTGTCTCCCACCATCCTTAACACACCTATCGAAACTTCCTCGCTTCCCAACTCCCTCCTCGACCCCTATTTAGACTGCCTCCCTCACTGGCACCCTCGTTGACCCCCTTCCCCAGTTATGCCTCCACCTACACCTCTCTTTCACCTCTGCCTCTGACCTCCTCCTCGCATACCTTCTTAGCACCACTACCCTTCATTCTCCCACCATAAACCTCTAATCAAAGTGGAGATGAATAGTTTCTTCTATCATCGTCCATATAAATTAACAGCTCATCCTTCGCTACAGGTTCTCCCCAAATTGCAAAACACAAAAAAAAAATCATTCTTATATCCACGATTCTAACACATTTGATCATAGATTTTTATCCAGGTTCACTTCCATTAATAAAACCCTTGTTTTCTCTAATTTATTTAATTCATATTTTATTTTCAATGGTTCTTCCTCTTTTTTAACCCTAATTTTGTGCCCTACTTTTATTCTGCTTCCATTGTTTTAAATGCAGTATGTGTAGGCTTTAGAAATACAATATTTAGTATTAATTTTAATCTTAATAGTAGTACGAGTATATTTTTTCATAGTAATTTTGTTTTAATAACTTAACTATAGTAGAATTCTTATTTAATTACTTAAAAATTGTATTTTCAATCTAATTTTATGTTCTTGATTAGCCCCTTTGATGTTCCACTGCCTTGATATGTAATAACTACTACACTTTTTTTCATTTTCATGTGCATAATTGATGCATTTTAATGATCGAATGTCCAAGTACATAATGAATACAGTTTCAGGTATTCCTATTTTTTATGAATTCATTTTAATGTACACATTGAATGCTTTTTTATCTGGCAGTACATTTATTCTCTCTCATTTTAATGTTGTTTACTGTATGCAATTCAACTACTCTGTTGTTACATGATTCTGAATGCTTCCATTGTATTTCAAGCTTCTAATCCCCGTCCACTATTATATGTAGAGTTTATTTTAGTTTTCTCCTTTGAAATGTTATTGATATTAGTGTGCATTACTAAGGCACTGTTTCACATCATTTATTGTAACTGCTCAAAGAATATAAATTTGACTTCATGCTTCCCAAAAAATGGAATTTTATTGAATTTTTTTTACTATTAACTAGGTCCACTATTGGACTATTTCATTTTTTATTTGATATATATTGACCATAATTACATATTTTTCTATGGAAACTTCATTATTCAAAGAGTCTGTGAAATTGGGTGAAGTGTTCCTCCACTTGAAGGTTAGTTTTGATTTATTTATTTTTCAATATTCTCTATCATTTTTATGTTTAGTTATTTCTTTTTAGTAAAATTTCACATTTCCTCTATATTTTGGGAACTACACTACAAAATTCTTCATATTAATTTCAAAAATATTATTTAATTCATTGCTTGATTTTCATCACTTATCAGTTAATTATGGTCAATTGGAATCGACTTTAAATAAAAATATAATAAAAAATAAAGTTTAAAATCAAATGTAATAATATTTAAATCATATTATAAAAATTATATACTTTTATTTCATAAATTTATTTTTATTTGATAAGAGTAGTGTCACTAGATCCATTCCATTTCTAGATCGTTTTCTTTTGTATAACTATTAAAGATTTTTGAAGGCTATATTATGAGCACATAGGAGTAATTGTCGTCTCAATCACCAATCCATTTCATTATTGTAACATTTTAGTTTATTTTACTTTAGTTCTAATAGTGTACTATTTCAATGATTCAAGCTTGCAGAAATTTTTTACATTTCTTGATTATAGGTGTCAGAATCTATAATTGTGGTCCCTCAATAAGTTTGATTGCTTGACAAAAGGGTACCCTTTTTATAACTTTTATTCACATTAATATCCACCAAAGACTCATCTATTTTTTATTTTATTACCAAATTTTTAATCTTAATTATACCTTGTGTTTCAATATTGATTTATGTTTGCATTTTTCTCTTTTGAATTAGTTTAATGTTGATGATAGTCTACTTATGTTATTACACACATAATGTTGTAATGTTTTCAACTATAATTAAACCATTTATTCTATTTTGGAGTAATGTTACAATATTTATTTTAATAATATGTACTGTTATTTTTACTATTACATTTTAAAATATAACAAAAATTTCCATGTATCATACATCGTTGAATACTAATATAACTTTCTTATATATTCATCCTTCTAACGAGCATGTTACATTAGGTCAATGTAAAATAGAAAATGGACACATACATAAATTGTTGGATATGAAGTTATGTATTTTGATAATGTGTTTTAATGTTCCTTTTATTTTATTATTTTATGTCGAGTGTTAAATATGAATTTCAAGTTTTTATTTTTCAAACCATGGATAACCAAGGTAATGCAATTTTACTTCTCTATGTCTATTAAATTTTCATCAAAATGCATTTCTAGATTCCCAAAAAAATTAAGAAAAAAAAATTGACATATATGAAATGAAATTCATTTTAGATATAGAATTTTTTTTATAATTTTTCATTCAATCCTTTTGTTTATATTCTTATTTTGAATTATTTACATTCATTTTCCTTTCAAGATGAACTACTATTTTTTCTATTGTCAATGAGCAATGATTCTATGAATATTATTGGAATAGATGGGCTATGTAAATACATCAAGCCTTCAATATTTCCAGCCATCACAGGTAAAGGATGACTAACTAAGGGCTTCAATTTTTCCATTCATCATCAATTATCTTTGATAAAAACATCACTATTCTAAATTCTTAGGTTTTGATTCCATTCAATAAAACTTTTTCATTATTCATATACTAAAATAAAGAGTCAAATCCTCAAATAGAACGGCAATGGATATGAACAGTTTAGTTAGCATAGTAATGGTTGGATTTATATTCATATTAATTCCTTCTATTTGAGAAACCGTTGAAATGTTTGCTTCTTATGGAATAAATATTTAATTTCCCAAGGAGATAATACTGCATCTTGATTACTAGATAATGTTTAACTGTAGTGATGATAGAAGGATAAATTTCCAATTCTCTTTCAACATTTGATCCATGTTCCTAAAATATATTCAACTTCTCAACATCTACTTATTATAAGGAGATAATGGTACCCATGATGGCCAGGGTGGTCAAAGATTTATCTTCTATGTACTGTTGTGTTGTCATCCCATGAATTAGGATTATCCACAACATGATGAATTCATTGGTTGTGGTGATGATATTATTTAAAATTTAACATTTTATTTCATTCAATCTATAGTTATCCTGCTTGAGCATCATTTTTTGTTTACTGTTTGTAAAATTTATACACAATGAGAAGATGGAAAAAATAACATGATATTATTCCTACTCAAAAATTTTCCTCATGTTTTTCAGTAGCCTTTTTAGGAATCTACCATTCATCATTGAATCACATCAATATAATTGTTGCAAGCATTGGACTCCTGATAAGTGGTGAAGATGTGCTATATTTTATGTGAATTAGAATGAATAATCATACAGTGGGATCCAAGGTCTTAAATGATGGGTGTCACTATTTTATGTAATAATATTTCTCTATTTATTTGGTGAAATACACATTAACAATTGGTGAAAGATTTACATTATGAACATTGTAACATAGTTTTATCACATTATAAGCTATTACTCTATTTCATTTTTTGGCTTCATGGCTATTTATCAATGTTCTCTACTATATTGATGATCTATATATATTTAATCCACTTGTATTCCAGTATTATGTAACATTGATTTGTGTTTACATGTCTTCTTTAAATTAGGATTTGTTATCACCATATCCAGATTTTGAATGCAATGGTAATACAAAATCAAGGTAATTCTCCTGATTTCTTTTTATATTAATTCAAATTTAATTTTTTATCACTTATGATGCTTACTTAGGTTTGTAAAATGCAATCATTTTGTTTTTAAAGAGGTGCGACATCGACAACTACTAAATATGGATACTCATGATTTCAAGCATTCTTTTTGTTTTTAAAACCCATTTAGATAGGGTTATGGCTGAGTTTTGAATAATTTTTTAAAATTATTATGAACTTAATATATTTTCATCCACCATTGTGTGATGAAATTTATCCATATCTAATATAATTTTTTACTTGATATTGTCCATTATTGATGTTTTTAAGCATTTAATTAGTTTTATCTTTGTTTTTAAGTCTTCTAATTGATTATGTTCTTTGAGTTGGAAAATAATAAATGTTGACATGTGATTCTTAATTTCCTATCTCTTTATCTTGTTGTTTATATTTTGGATTCCATGAAGAATGATACTTTGAATTCATGCTTTGTGATCAAGGAAACTTGGATAATTGGAACAAACCACTCTTGAGTTGCATGTAATCAGGTTGGTGTACTCCTCAATTTCTTTTTGAGTCATATCACCCTACTAGACTAAGCTTTAATTAAAAGGTATAGTGAAAATCATATCTATCAACCATTAGTATATCTCTAAATCTAACTGGTAATCAGGTTTGTGTACTCCAAGATTTATTTTAGAGTAATATCACTCAACTATATTAAGCGTTAATTCAACAGGTATAGTGGAAATCATATCTATCAACCATTATTATATCTCTAAATCTAATTGGGGTTTGACTAGATTTTCCCATGCTGATGCCTATGAAGCAGATAAAATAGGGGCTCCACTGTAACAATGACTCACACCGCTACTGGCAACAATCATCGAATACTGTTGAAAAATAGATTCTGTTGTTATAAATAGTTGAAAAAAAATTATGTTGTTACATAAGTCAACCTTCTTTTTAGAAACAAAGGCTTTAGTGAAAAAAATTTTGTAATGTTTTCTACATTTCATACTATTTATTTTATGTTTCCATTCACAATAAAATGTACCTAATTCAATATTCACTATTATATTTTCTTATCTTAAATGTATGTTGATTCATGTATATAATTTCTCTACTGTCAAAATAAGTTTTCATTCCTTTTCATACCTTTTTTATTTTTTCTACTATTATGATGATGACTCATCAAGTTCTACATCTTCTTCAACTATTTCATTAATGTATATCACTAACATGTAATTTTAACATATTTTAAATTAATTTAATTATTATCTTTTCAAACTATGATCGTCTCTTGAAATTAAGATTTGATTTACAGCACCATGGATTGAGGTACTAGTCTATACTAAAGTTATATTTCCTACAGTACACGTGTCACCTCCTCATTTTTCCTTTCCCTCCAAAACTATTCTGTGACCCATTTATTCCAAAAAAAATTATCTCCTCGTGCGGGTTCCATCATCTCTGGATATGGTTTCCACCACTGCCTTCGGCTCCTCTCCCTCCCCAACTACCCTTTCTACCTCCACCTGCTCTGCTTACGGTTGCTTCGCCTCCAGCTTATCCGCTGCTGACACCATCTCCCTCCCCCTGCTTTGCCTATGGCTGCTTCACCTCCCCTCTCCGACTTCGCCTACTCCACCTCCCCCTACTCTACCTCCCCTCTATTTGCATAAGATTTTTTCTTATGTCATTGTAATACATATGTTCTCCCAATTCATCAAATAAAACAATTGTTTCATTTTGTGAGACAATATTGATTCACCTGATCGTTTTTTCGGGTTCAAACTATGTTCCACCACTTCAAAACGTGTTGCAGTTTAGGTATGATTTCTATATTTCATTATTATATTGGCTTTGTTCATCTATTTTCATCCATGACATTGATTTTTAGGTGAAAGGATATATCAGGATAGTTTATCATTATTTTTTCCTCTTTCCCTAATTTCTTTATCTAATCTGATTTATTTACCTCCGTTCTTTCATCACTCCACTGCCACCCTGTTTCTCATTGCAACATATGTGCTACCGTGACATCCATTTTTTGATAAAATTTGTCTTCATACATTACATTTATCAATTCAGACTTATCCTTTCACTACAGTGACGTATCTCATGTGTCCCTCCTTTTTTCAATCCATTATTCAAAATAATGTTCTAAAAGGATACTAGTTTTGTAATTTTTCTTCATTAATACAACTGTTTTCTACACATGATTATATTGTCATCCATATTTTTTATTCTTCATACACTACTTGATATCATGTTATTATTTTTATTTCCATCTAATGTAATAATGTATTCATTTTAATGTTATATTTTATTAATTTAGAATTATATATTTGTAATATTATTTTTTCAAAATGTAATAACAAAAAGGTTTTTTATTACTATTCCATGTGCACTATAACTAGTCTTACTTGCATATACATAACACTATTAAAATAATTTTTTTTGTAATTAGATTCTCAACTATATGTTTTATTCTTCTTGCAAATGAATATGGTTTTCTACATACCATTACCGAAAAGTTTGTCAGAATTCAATCTATTAAATTTCAAACTATATAACCATTCATATTGAAAATTCCACTATTTTTCTTAGTTTTTTAGGTTACCTTCTTGGATCCTATGTTGATCCATTACCATTTTATTTATTCCTCTGTTAGTATTTAAACTCGCAACTAGTCAATGGCTCATTAATTTCCTACGGTATGTGTAACGCCCCGACCCCAGCTACCCAGAGTCGGTGCATTACTTCGTAACATTGGCATGATCACAAAAGATCAAGTCTCGAAAGACCGATTAGTTTGGTAGCCTTGGAAATAGTAGATACATTCGTAAACGTTACATTACATCATAAAGTGAAAAACTACAATAACATGGTCTTCATTGTCCACAATCATATCCCTTTCTGACTACCCCTGTAGGTCATTCATAAAATACTTCTTCACATCCTGGAAAAATATTAAAACATTGAAAGAGGTGAGCTCAGATGCGCAGTAAGGTTAACAATATAGCGGAAGCTTTCATAAATAAACATTAACATTTAAGGCAATGTATAACTAAAACAAAAGCCTTTTAAACTTGAACTTCAACATAATATGGCAGAAGTAAAATGAGATAATGCCATTCACTTCTTCACATGGATATTCTACTGGTCGAATAATCACATGCAATATCAATAACCACTTTCATAATGATGGAATGCATAATGCCAGACTATCATAACCACGTAGCCAAGGCCTCGTGCTAAGACCACAAATAAGATTTTGTCCAGGCCTCGTGCCAAGACACTAGTTTGTCTCATGAGACCTGCCGATGCAATCTTTTTAGAAGATACTTACGTTTAAAATTGCTTAAATATACTCCAGTGTTTTTCTGAAAACATTATGCAAGCTTTTGAAAACAAAATAACTAATTCTGAGACTGCTCGACTAATTACAGGCCATGATGGGTCCACTCCCAATCCCTTCCTATCTACCACACTCGAGAGTCAGGTTTTTTGAAAACATTTTTAAGCTTGCGTTAAATACGTATACATTTGCACTGGATTTTCATATATTTGAGAGAAATATCTTTTTTTTTTTGAAATCATTTATAAATCAAATAATCATAAAATAAAACCTTTTGAATAAATGTAAAATTCAAAGGGGTTTATACACCGTATAAAGGAAAGTTGTGTATAAAACCAAATATGCCTCAATGAAAGGAGATTGAGACGAAGTCCCTTAAAAATATCATTTTTAAATAAAATATATCTATTATGTGTATTCACTATATTTAAACATAAAGAAAGTATAAATACAATATACGACATTATAATATCATGACATAATTTGAAAGTAGGAGATTAACCCAAAGAATTGAAGTTGGGTTAAGAAGTTCCCTTACCTTGTGTCCGACTTGACTCAACCGTTCTTTAACCTCCTGAATAATAAACTAGAGTTAATATCTACCTTATTAAGAACCATTTACAATTTCATTATCCTTTTTATATCACTTATTACAATGTTATGAATATTATGTAATTATTCAATTTAATAACGATCGTTTTGTCGATCTTTGGTAACTTGAGTCAACAATAAACTTCTTATAATTACAAGTTGTTCATGTGGTAGAATATCCATTATATCCAGAATTATATTCATGATTTAGATGTCATATATATCTTATATATCCAGTATATACATTCATTTATAATATTACGTAACATTTAGAGGTAAGAAATGAAATGCACCGTTCATGGAGACGGTAAGCCGTACGTACGCATGAACGCTACTTTCATTTCAATTTCATATTTAATGGAATTAAATCATAATGATATAAATGTATAATATAATTCCAGTATAATATAGTGTATAATACCATTTAATCCATCCTTTATACATCCCACATATGGCATTAACGATTCAAATCACTTTGAGGGGGCCGTAGTCCGCACTTCCTAAAATGAAATTATCGCGTTTTACCTATAATGGAAATCATAAAGTATGCCATAAATGAGAAATACAGAAGAATAAGTAAAACATAAACATATTATATATCATATATAAAAATTGTGACATCTTAATGGCCACCTTTGAAGGTGTTATATGAGTGTTGAACAATCATCGTTTCGTGAGGCAGAAATTCGCCATCCACAGAAACCGTATGTTCTTTAACCATTAGATGTAGGTGTGTGTAAGTGTAGATCTAATAATTCTTATAACAACATCCTAGTATATTGAGGATACTGGTGTTGTTACAAAAGAAATTAATAAAAAGAGTTTAGGGGGTTGGAGAAGAAAAATAAAACAAAACAACATTAGAGAAGACATTACCTCAAAATCGGGTAACTCTTTTTGATTTGAGCCAAAGGCTTCCTTGGGAAGAGTTCTGACCAAAGTAAGGCTTCTAGGAGTAAGAGGGGGAAGTTGGGAGAGTATTTGGGCAGAGGTTGGCCGAGACAAATGGCTTGAAAGTGTAAATGAGGTGGGAGAGGTGGGGGCCTTTTATAAGTGGAGAGGAGGGGCACTTTTGGAAATATTGAAATGTTATATTATTTCACAATGCTTTTCGGATTCTAAAGGTCCCACACTTATATAATTCGAGGCTAAGGTGATAAGGTTTCGAAATATCCTCATCCAATAGGCTTTGGACAAGTGTAAGCCTTGGATTTTGCATTATCTTCTCATTTTATTTAAATCGTTAAATAATGAGGTCATCACTGCATCATAATGATGTCATAAATAATTTAATTTATTTAATGTCTAAAAATTACAAAAAAATACTCTGATGTAGGAAATCTTTTTATCTTTATAATGAATATTTATAATCAAAATGTGGACTTTTGTAACCCCACTTAAAAACTGTTTTAGTAAAATAACTCATGTTTGTGTCAATTTAATTTTAATATTAAATAAATATATATTAATGTCATTTTCCAACTAAAGTGGCTCCATGGGGTCCCCAAGTTGACCCATGGGTTGTCTTGGTCAGCCATGACTCATCCAATAGGAGTAGGACAAGTGTCATGCTCATCTCATATTATTAAAACATTATTTGTACCTTAAACTACACTAATTACCTCTAATCGCGATTAAGAACTTTAAAGTTACTATTCACCAAAAAATTGTTTTAATCTTATTGAACCACATTTTACATCTTAATGACAACCATGTATGTCGGATTTTTGAAAATCAAATCACAGAAGTGGTAATATTTCATTTAAACGAAAAATCAGTTATTTAACTACCACTTAGTGGTTTCACTATTCATCAAAAAATGAAGTTTTTCAGAACAGTGCCAAAATTTCACCCTAAGCTAAAATTGATATTCCGAATTCAAAAATGATGTATATTTTACAAAATTAGAAACATATAAGTTGCATTAATTAATTTTATAATTAATTCCCGCTGTCACAACAAATAGCGTGTTTTTAAGAAACAATTTATATCAAAAGATTGACAATTGTTTATGTCCAATTTCAATGTTAAATTAATTCTAATGACCACCATTGGATAAAATGGTAAAAATATATTCTAATTATACATTAAGGACACTAAATAGTATAATTTATCACAATAAATTATTTTGATTAAAAAAGCTGTTTTAAGTATTTTTCACTATTCATAAAATTTTTGAAGTTCTCCGAAAATTACAAAAAATTCAACATAGGCTAATTTCAATATTAGGAATACAAAAATGAATTCCATTTTGAAATATAAATTTTTTATAATCTCAAAAAGTGGTTAATACTATTCATAACGGCTACTTTGATTAGTCGCGGTGTTTTAGAACTCGAACTTGCATACAATGCAAGCTATTGCATTATTGAAAGGGAGGCGTATCGTGGAAGCTCGGGATGTTACATTCTCCCCTCCTTCAATAAATTGTGTCCTCGCAATTTGAAATTTTTCTTGGAAAATAAAAGGTTGAAAATAGAAAATACCTTTGAGGAAAACCCACATCGGAAATATGATTAATAAAATTTAGCCTTAATAAGAGGGAAGGGTAAATGAAAAAGTCACCACCCAATTATGATCTCGATTAGGAGAACATTGGTGGCAATTAACGACATATAATTGGAGGAAAATGTAAATATTTGTAGGGAGTGATTGAGGTCATCAATCACAACCAATTTTCAAATTGAGGGCCTCAAAGCCTTCAATCTATGTTGATTTAAAATATCATCAGTTCAACAAGACATAAGGTATTAGGATAACACATTTTTTTGTTTTAATATCCCTTTACTAAAGTTTAAGAATTAATTTATTCATTGAATAAGAGATAGGTATATATATATTTATGCTTGACAGTTAGAGTTTCAACCATCAACTCATCTTTCATTCAAAAAGATAATATAACTCAAAAATATTATACTTAAACTAATTGTATAAGGTTCCAAATGTTAACACATACCATTTAGATTAGTAAAATTATTTTGTATTAACCAGGGACTTCCTGTAGGCTAGTGGTAGGAAATAAAGGCCTGTCGCACTATGATTGTGGGTTCGATTCCTGCATCTTTGTCCAACGCGACGGGTTATGCCCCACCCTGCAGGTTGTCCTTTTCCTAAAACTATAGTATTATAATATTCAAAAATAATCTTCATAAATTTTTAACCTTAAACAATACTATCCAAAGATCAACTTAATCCACTCCAACCTTTATAGTTATCCAAAATACCTCTGTCCAGACATTCTCTAAAAGGTCTCTTAATTCCAAAATCAATTTATCAGATTCCCCAAACAAAGTAAAGTTTCAATTATTGTCACATACTAAAAATATAAAAACCTTACTGAAATCAACAAGTACTGCAGTACAATCCTTATATATATATATATATCTCATTATTCTAATAACCAGAATATAATCCATGTGTCCAAAAGCACCATTACATTAGTTATTCTGCTTCAACTGTAGTAACATCATAAGATAGTCCTTGATCCCTTGGCCTTTTCTGAGGTAAGTTTCCCTGATGCTTAGGACATTCATTTGCATAATGACCCATTTCTATACAATTGTAGCATTCAACTTTGATATCCTCTTTCTTTCCCTTGCAATCACGCGCCTGGTGACCTTTTTCTCCACATTTGTAACAAACTCCCATTCCTTTTAGGCAAGTACTAGGGTGATTCTTCCTACAATTATCACATAATGGAAAATCCTTCTTTCCCTTTTTCCCTTTATCTGTCTCTTGTTCCACTGTTCTCTTCTTCTCTTGCTTTACTTTGTTGTCATAAGACTTAGAGAATTCCTTTTCCGTCTTGATAGCACATGAGACAATATCTTCGTATGATGAGAAGGATTGTGATACTAAATCTCTACAGAGAAATGGTTTTAACCCATCAAAGAAACGATCAATCTTACTCCTTGGGTTACGTATATAATCGGCAGCATGTCTCGCTAACCTTGTAAAGTTAGACTCATACTTTGCGACATTCTCATCCTCCTTCTGCCTCAGACTCAGAAATTTCCTTTCCATATCTGCTCGATGGTCACGAGGAAAGTATTTTTCTAAGAAAAGCTCTTTGAACTCCCTCCATTCCATATTCGATACGTCATCATCTTCCTTTGTGTTTTGAATCAGCGACCACCACTGATCGGCATCTCCCGTGAGGCGGTAAATTGCCATGACAACCTTCTCCCTTTCACTACTTCCCAAGGCATGGAATATTTTCTCTAAGGAATTTATCCATTGCTCAGCTACTATAGGATTTGTACTTCCATTGAAGGTTGGTGGTTTTTGCCTCATGAAGCGGTCTAACATTGATCCTCCACGTTGCAGATCAGGGTACTCCATACGAGTAAGGTTATTATTCATAACCTGTGTGAGTTGTCCCAGTATGGTAATAAGTTGATCAGAACCAGTTGTATATCCAGCTCCACAATAATTATCTTGAGAAGGAGGGAAATCCCTACACGGAGTGCGTGAATTGATACGGTTTCCATTCCTTCCACTAGGCGCCATTTCTAAACAATGGCATAAACTATATTAGTTTATAAATCAAAATACATAATTCCATACTTGTAAGATACTAAACATAAATTGAACTATTTATGGATATAATCCATAAAAATGTTTTCTTTGAGGAAGTATATACTCATAACCCTTCATAGTGGTTTATAAAGAAAATGAGAATTATCCAAAGCATATCCCCCGGGAGTGTCGTAACCAAGAGTGCAGCAAGGCCCGTTGTCGTGCACCAGTTCTCGTTCGAGTCTAGCTCAAAGCGGTGTTTTTGGGTTTTACCCCTAGGTACATCTGTGCCAGAGCCGCCTCTACTTGCTCGTATCCAGACAGGGATTTATTGCTCGTAAAACTCACAAAATCTCTACAATAAAAAAATTCTAGGAAGTTCTTCTATACTAATCCTCAAAGTCTATCTTTGGGCTATGTGCTCTAATCAGAGTTTATCTAAATCTAGCTTCCAAGGTTAGTACTAAACTGCCTTTGATACCAACTGTAACGCCCCGACCCCAGCTACCCAGAGTCGGTGCATTACTTCGTAACATTGGCATGATCACAAAAGATCAAGTCTCGAAAGACCGATTAGTTTAGTAGCCTTGGAAACACTAGGTACATTCGTAAACGTTACATTACATCATAAAGTGAAAAACTACAATAACATGGTCTTTATTGTCCACAATCATATCCCTTTCTGACTACCCCGGTAGGTCATTCATAAAATACTTCTTCACATCCTGGAAAAATATTAAAACATTGAAATGGGTAAGCTCAGATGCTCAGTAAGGTTAACAATATAGCGTAAGCTTTCATAAATAAACATTAACATTTAAGGCAATGTATAACTAAAACAAAAGCCTTTTAAACTTGAACTTCAACATAATATGGCAAAAGTAAAATGAGATAATGCCATTCACTTCTTCACATGGATATTCTACTGGTCGAATAATCACATGCAATATCAATAACCACTTTCATAATGATGGAATGCATAATTCCAGACTATCATAACCACGTAGCCAAGGCCTCGTGCCAAGACCACAAATAAGATTTTGTCAAGGCCTCGTGCCAAGACACTAGTTTGTCTCATGAGACCTGCCGATGTAATCTTTTTAGAAGATATTTACGTTTAAAATTGCTTAAATATACTCCAGTGTTTTTCTGAAAACATTATGCAAGCTTTTGAAAACAAAATAACTAATTCTAAGACTACTCGACTAATTACAGGCCATGATGGGTCCACGCCCAATCCCTTCCTGTCTACCACCATCGAGAGTCAGGTTTTCTGAAAACATTTTTAAGCTTGCGTTAAATACGTATACATTTGCACTGGATTTTCATATATTTGAGAGAAATATCTTTTTTTTTTAAATCATTTATAAATCAAATAATCATAAAATAAAACCTTTTGAATAAATGTAAAATTCAAAGGGGTTTATACACCGTATAAAGGAAAGTTGTGTATAAAACCAAATATGCCTCAATGAAAGGAGACTGAGACGAAGTCCCTTAAAAATATCATTTTTAAATAAAATATATCTATTATGTGTATTCACTATATGTAAACATAAAGAAAGTATAAATACAATATACGACATAATAATATCATGACATAATTTGAAAGTAGGATATTAACCCAAAGAATTGAAGTTGGGTTAAGAAGTTCCCTTACCTTGTGTCCGACTTGACTCAACCGTTATTTAACCTCCTGAATAATAAACTAGAGTTAATATCTACCTTATTAAGAACCATTTTCAATTTCATTATCCTTTTTATATCACTTATTACAATGTTATGAATATTATGTAATTATTCAATTTAATAACGATCGTTTTGTCGATCTTTGGTAACTTGAGTCAACAATAAACTTCTTATAATTACAAGTTGTTCATGTGGTAGAATATCCATTATATCCAGAATTATATTCATGATTTAGAAGTCATATATATCTTATATATCCAGTATATACATTCATTTATAATATTACGTAACATTTAGAGGTATGAAATGAAATGCACCGTTCATGGAGACGGTAAGCCGTACGTACGCATGAACGCTACTTTCATTTCAATTTCATATTTAATGGAACTAAATCATAATGATATAAATGTATAATATAATTCCAGTATAATATAGTGTATAATACCATTTACTCCATCCTTTATACATCCCACATATGGCATTAACGATTCAAATCACTTTGAGGGGGCGGTAGTCCGCACTTCCTAAAATGAAATTATCGCGTTTTACCCATAATGGAAATCATAAAGTATGCCATAAATGAGAAATACAGAAGCATAAGTAAAACATAAACATATTATATATCATATATAAAAATAGTGACATCTTAATGGCCACCTTTGATGGTGTTATATGAGTGTTGAACAATCATCGTTTCGTGAGGCAGAAATTCGCCATCCACAGAAACCGTATGTTCTTTAACCATTAGATGTAGGTGTGTGTAAGTTTAGCTCTAATACATCTTATAAAAACATCCTAGTATATTGAGGATACTGGTGTTGTTACAAAAGAAATGAATAAAAAGAGTTTAGGGGGTTGGAGAAGAAAAATAAAACAAAACAACATTAGAGAATACATTACCTCAAAATCGGGTAACTCTTTTTGATTTGAGCCAAAGGCTTCCTTGGGAAGAGTTCTGCCCAAAGTAAGGCTTCTAGGAGTAAGAGGGGGAAGTTGGGAGAGTATTTTGGCAGAGGTTGGCCGAGCCAAATGGCTTGAAAGTGTAAATGAGGTGGGAGAGGTGGGGCCTTTTATAAGTGGAGAGGAGGGGCACTTTTGGAAAGATTGAAATGTTATATTATTTCACAATGCTTTTCGGATTCTAAAGTTCCCACACTTATATAATTCGAGGCTAAGGTGATAAGGTTTCGAAATCTCCTCATCCAATAGGCTTTGGACAAGTGTAAGCCTTGGATTTTTCATTATCTTCTCATTTTATTTAAATCGTTAAATAATTAGGTCATCGCTGCATCATAATGATGTCATAAATACCTTAATTTATTTAATGTCTAAAAATTACAAAAAAAATACTATGATGTAGGAAATCTTTTTAGCTTTATAATGAATATTTATAATCAAAATTTGTACTTGTGTAACCCCACTTAAAAACTATTTTAGTAAAATAACTCATGTTTGTGTCAATTTAATTTTAACATTAAATAAATATATATTAATGTCATTTTCCAACTAAAGTGGATCCATGGGGTCCCCAAGTTGACCCATGGGTTGTCTTGGTCGGCCATGACTCATCCAATAGGAGTAGGACAAGTGTCATGCTCATCTCATATTATTAAAACATTATTTGTACCTTAAACTACACTAATTACCTCTAATCGCGATTAAGAACTTTAAAGTTACTATTCACCAAAAAAAATTTTAATCTTATTGAACCACATTTTACTTCTTAATGGAAACAATGTATGTCGGATTTTTGAAAATCAAATCACAGAAGTGGTAATATTTCATTTAAACGAAAAATCAGTTATTTAACTACCACTTAGTGGTTTCACTATTCATCAAAAATTGAAGATTTTCAGAACAATGCCAAAATTTCACCCTAAGCTATAATTGATATTCCGAATTAAAAAATGATGTATATTTTACAAAATTTAAAACATATAAGTTGCATTAATTAATTTTATAATTAATTCCCGCTGTCACAACAAATAGCGTGTTTTTAAGAAACAATTTATATCAAAAGATTGACAATTTTTTATGTCCAATTTCAATGTTAAATTAATTCTAATGACCACCATTGGATAAAATGGTAAAAATATATTCTAATTATACTTTAAGGCCACTAAATATTATAATTTATCACAATAAATTATTTTGATTAAAAAATTTGTTTTAAGTATTTTTCACTATTCATAAAAATTTTGAAGTTCTCCGAAAATTACAAAAAATTCAACATAGGCTAATTTCAATATTAGGAATACAAAAATGAATTCCATTTTGAAATATAAATTTTCTATAATTTCAAAAAGTGGTTACTACTATTCATAACGGCTACTTTGATTAGTCGCGGTGTTTTAGAACTCAAACTTGCATACAATGCAAGCTATTGCATTATTGAAAGGGAGGCGTATCGTGGAAGCTCGGGGTGTTACAGTGTGTTCTCCATTTAACAATCTCTCTTCTGTTAATAGACATTAAACCCTGTATTAATATGTTTTCTTTATCCCATGATTTATGTAATTCATTATTCTTCTAACCACATTCATTTATTTTCATTTATGACATCAATTTAAGGTGACAAGAATAATAAGGCTTGTTTATCTTCAATATTCTCTTATCTGATTTTTTACATACATTCTTTCATCGCTTCGTCATATCAGTTCGAATTTCTTCTTCCATTAAATATATCAATTCTGACTTCTTTTTTCATTTTGGAGATGGGTTTCATGTGTTACTCCTTTTTTCAATCCAATTTATTATAAAAAAAATTTTGTGCGTAAGTTTATTATGCATTCTTTTATTATTATTGTATGTATCTAATTTTGTTTTGGGTTGATATTTAATTTTGGTTTCCTTTATAATAAAGTAAGGTACTATTTTTTTATACTGTGTCTTATTCTATATGTATTCAATAACATTATTTTATATACAAATGATCTATTTGTATTGTGTTGTTCAAATTTAAATTATTATGACCTATTATATAATAGCCTACCTTTAAAATCCATTGGCTACTCACAACTCTTATCCCACTCTTTCAATATTTTTTATAAATTTTAAGTTCTCCACTTTATTTCCATGTAATAAATCCCATTACTTATGATTTATTGATGTCGCGGGTGGGGCTGGACACAAGTGAAAAATTGGTTAAGACCAACAATTTGTTAGGTAAAAGCAGAAAAAGCCCAACATTGTTATGTTTTGCAGGACTACATGTGCTTCAAAATGAAAATTATTTTATTCGTAAACAAGGTATTTACCTACTCATTCTTCTTGCTCAAATTTCCAGAATATGATGTGGTTTCATGTTTGGTTGTTTAATGTTTTTTGTGTAGGGGAGGAATCTCCTGTTCTGGTGATACTGGTTCATCTTCCATCATCAACGACATTGCAAAAAATGAAATTGCAATATCGTTTTATTTGAAAAAATAAAATTAGTTTGTTTATTTTTTTCATCAATGATCTATTTGGTATTGTTATCATGTCATCAATTTGATTTATGATTTCAAGTTAAAAATCATTGACAAAAATATTGGCAACAGTTTAACAATGTGACTTATAAGAGTGTTGGGCGGGGGTTTTGTAGAAAAGGTGTGTAGTATGTTCATTTTAACTATGTGACTTAGATTCTTTTAATGTTTCCTTTTTTCTAATTCATTTTCAATTAATTTCATTTATTAAATATATAATTTTCAACTTCAATTCTTCAAACTATTCATTTATTTACAATATTTTTCATTAATTTTATAATTTTCTTATCTAATTAATTTCGTGAATCAGTTTTTATAAATTTTAACTAAATCATTAATTCTAATTTATTTGATAATTATGTACATGTTATTTGTTTTGATTCAAATTTGAAATTCACACAGATGATCTAATAAATACATCTTTTGTAGTCATAAGACTAATGCTACATGGAAATGGGTGATAAATCACCAGTAAACAATATCAGTGTTGGGATGAATGGTCTTGATCCCGCATACAATTTCATGAGTTGGAGACACACTACAGTTTGGAGAAAGACACCATCATAGATGAGGGGAGTAGTGGTGTATTTTGGAGCCATGGATCTTTACGACTTAGTTGCAGCACTGACTTTGCGTTAGTTTTTATTATAATGATTATAATTTGATTTATCTATTTGAATTATTTTTTTATTAATGTAATTGAATTATTCAACATGAATCCCCAATATAAATTTTTATTCCATAATGATTTTACTAATTTTTTCCACTGTATGATGTCCAAATAATTTACCAACCAATTTTCTATTATTATGTACCACTTATTTGTGGTTTAAATATGACCAATATTAATGTGGATTTTTTTGTTTATAAAATATGATTCTTTAACCATTGTTTTATAACATCGTGCGAATGTACGGGTGAGTACTAGTTATAATAAAATGACTCCGTAGGGAAACATAGTTTTAATGGTCATTTTATTGGTTACTGAGAGAGTTTGATTTCCACTTATTCCTCTTAAGGGGATGGAAAAATAATGGACAAGGTTGAAGTGTTTGTTCAAAGAAAAAAAATTATAGAAAAATTATAAAATATATTTTAAAGGGGTTATTAAAAAATCTATCACCAAAAAATCATCCCCACCCAGAACCCATTTCGCTACATCTCATTTTAGTTATTTGTATCATCAACATCAGAGGCTCTCTCTTTTGATCCATGGCTCATCCGACCAAGGAATTTGAGTATGTCCAGCATTGCTCCCTTCTCCTCCAAGACTCGTTGAAGCCTCCACATCCCCTAGTTCCTCCATCCCTCAATATTTCCATCTGTCCATCACTCCTCCCCTTCTCCCCATCTCCCCATCTCCCCATCTCTCTATCTCCCCCTTCTCCCAATCTCCCCATATCCATTTTCTACTAGGAGTTATCTAAAACACATCCCCAAAGTCTTCAACATTCAAATTAATTTAATGTTTGGTCGATCCTTCAATCCACAATCCTTTATCCCAAGACTAATTCCCCCTTCTTAGCCTTACCCAATCTCCTTCATCTCCCCAACTACAAACCTCTAGAAAAACTAGAAGCGGAACTCCCTACCCATACACTCCTTCACGTATTAAGTATTGAAGGCGAAAACTCTACTCTCTCTCCACTAGTCACGTTTCTTGCCCCTCTCTAGCCTATTCGTTTTTTTCATGTGTGGGTTCTTCCTTCTGTTTTGTACCTTCTTTATGCATTGTCCATATTTTTGGTTTTTTATGCTTTTATAGATGGTTTTCAAAACCATGATCTACTCTATATTCAAATCCATTTTCATACTCTATTTTTTTTGTCGATGTCAGCGAATGCTTGGTTTTTGATCTATTCAATATTAATTCTGAATGAAATCATTGATTTATTTTGCAATATTTTTATTTTCATTACATATTTTCTTCAAATGGTTGTATGCTACAATATTTTACATTGATAATAATTTTATTAGCCAGTTCATAAATAGTTTATACTCATTAAAAATAACCCATTGATAAAAGCTTATCCCATTGCAAGATATCTAATGAATAAAGTGGTTTAATCCCCCACATGCCCACCACCCCTTAAGGCCAAGCTTTATCTGGGAATATTTTAAAAGTAAAGCTTTTGATTGGTTTTGTATTTATTGTCATATTTTGGAAAGTATTTTTCAATATGCCTAAGATTGAAGGTCACATGATGAAGCTCGATAGGTTGAGTTTGGTGTCTTTTGCTGATGTTTAGTTAATTTATGAGTGTTTTAAGGGCATGAAAGTTTTAAGTAGCACAATTTGAAGAGATATACCTCATGTGGAAGTAGAGCTGAGTGGAACCATATGTGGAACCTGAGGTGAAGAAAAAATAGTACAATGATCTATAAAGAAGAAACCTTGCATAATGCCTCATTCAAGGTTGAAACTATCCATGGCGTAGGCCAAAGGAATAAACCATTCACGGCATGGCATCTTTGATGAAGCAAACCATCCATAGAGGCTGTTTTGAGTGAATCCTTATGCGACACCACAAATGAATGAAATCAAAGCCATATATTGGAGACATGTAAACCTTATGTACCGACCAAGAAATAACAAGAAAAACCTATGTGATTCTTGTAAAAACCTTACGAGACCGAGTTGAATAAAAATCTTACATGGATTCCAATACTCAAGAGAAAACCTATGCAACACAATCATATAAGACTTCTTAATGGATCAATCTGGGCTGGACTCTGCTAAATCACGCATAGACCAGGCCTAAATAGGCCAGGTTACTTTTATGTTCGCACTGGACTCTGCTAAATCACGCATAGACCAGGCCTAAATAGGCCAGGTTACTTTTATGTTCGCATTTAATGCAGGCTCAAAAGGTAGAGTCTAGTCCTTGGACCCATTTTTTAATTAGTCTTAAAAATAAAATTTTAAAAATAAAAAATTCATTAATAGAAAATATTAATCATTAAACATAATTTTTTAATCTTATCAATATCAATTTATTAATAAATTTCTCACATAATCTAGAACATTATTTCTAATAAAAAAGTAGCACATAAAACTAAAAAAAATGGAAAAAATAAAATAACAAATTAATTTTCCACTCCTCATGAGCCAACCTACATCCATTTTGGCCAGTCAACCTATGCCCATAAACTTTGTTTAAGCCTATTAAAAATCCATTTTTGCTAGAGTAGTTTGCTCCATAATTATGGGCTAACCTGCTTGACCCATAATTTTGATACCCATTAATCACCTTCAAATGAAAATAGCTAAAAAAAATTGTGGTTCATTATGATTCATGAAACCATATATAGGGGTGTGAAGCAGCCAGGGTCTATTACTTGTTTGGGTAGGGGATGGGCCATGATTAGAATAGCCCCACGCACATGGCTGTGGTGGCAGGGGGTTTGGGGTTTGGGGCGGTGGTCGCGGGGTCGAGTCCCCAGGCTGGTTTTATTCCTTGCGCGTGTTGTATATAAAACAAGTTTTATATGGGTTGGGGGGGTCTCTGTGCAAAAAAAAATTGTTAGATGTAATGACCTGCATCGTTACAGGTTGATGTTTTAAGGAGAATTTTAATTTTCGGATCTCAAACAAGGGTGATCTCAGAATTGAGTTTTGGAATGTAATTTCAAGAGAAGGGTCATCTCTAAGAGATGTTTTGCATGTGTTTAGGTGTTTTTATGGTTTCTCGGGGTGTTGGGAAAATGTAGGAGTTGGTCTCTCTTGAACCCAGTTTATTTAATTTCTGAGTAAGGGTATTTTCGAGTCCCACATCAGATTACACTACATTGTAATCCTTTTAATCTATATATAAAATAATTTCTTCACCCCACTTTCAAGTAAGGGGAATTCACTCTCAACATGGCATTAGAGGAAAAATCCCAATAATATTTTCGCTTCCCTCATTCCTGTCGAAGAATCCCCCCAGGCGGAACCCTCCCTCCCTCCTTGCGATGCTTCCTACCATGCCTTCCCCGCATCATCCCGGCGTCGCTCGGCCCCGCCCTCCCCACAGCGTCTCAGCTTCGCCTGGCCCCACCCTCCCCATGGCTTCCAGGCTTCTCCCGACCCTTCCCTCCCTTCAGCATCCCGACATCGCCTGACCTCGCCCTCCCACGGTGCAACCCGGCCCGCCCTCCCTGATGCTTCCCAGCTACGCCTGACCCTAGCTCCATCCAGGCGGAACCCTCCCGCACGCGCGACACGGTCTCCTGGCCCCCCGCCTCTTGTGGCGATGTCCCGACCCGCCTCTCTTGTGACACTCATCTTAACCTCTTCGAGCTTTCTCCCTAATAATTTCGTTGCATATTCCTCAGCTATTTCCATACTCGAGGAGTATCACGTCACATCGTATGGGTTGTGTCGTGAAGCACCTGGTCATGTTTTCTTGGTTTTACCTTGGGAGAGGGGTTGCACTGTGGAACATTGGGTCACTCCATGGAGAGGTGGCCACAAATTCTTGACGCTGTTCTGGAGAAGGGTGTTGCATTATAACTAATTGGATCAAAGAAAATGAAACCCTAGAAGTGGGGCCTTGTGTCGTCCCTCCCTTGGGTCATGCCTCACTGGACCTTCTGTCTAGTATTTTTATAAGGGGGAGATTCATCATTTCAGGGTTGTCTTCAGATGGGTTGGTGCTCAGGAGAGGGCATGTGTCCAACGCTATGCTCTCTATCTTTTTACTACCCTTTGATCCCCCTTGTCCCCCTTCGTTTGTTGGTTGATCGGGGGTCATTTCGCTTCGTTAGAGCCAGTTACTCTCTTCCATCACTCCCCTCTCTTTCTATTTCTGGTTCATTCCTTGAAATTGGATGGTTTCATCTTGGGATTAAAATACGAATCCCTAGGATCATGAGAGGGCATATGTCCAACGCTCCCCCTCTTATTACTGCCCTTTGATCCCCCTTGCCCCCCTTTGTTTGACGGTTGATCTGGGTTATTTCACATCGTTAGAGCTAGTTAATATCTTCCATCACTCTCCTCTCATTCTATTTCTGGTTCTTCCCCGGAATTTGGATGGTTTCATCTTGGGGTTGATATATGACTCCATAGGGTCATGATGGAATCTTCTCTGAAGCGTAGAGATTTGGGGGGCAGTGGCTGGAGGACATCAAAAGAGAAGGAACGTTGCCCGTTGCTCACCACTTTGATGGAGGTATGTCGCCCAATGGATTTGCCATGAATTCCACTATATTGGCTTGGAATTGGTGATCGATTGAGTATTGATTCATGGGGATTTTGGTTTTAGGAGAGCCGAAGGCATTGATCCATGGGGATTTTGGTTGTAGGAGTGCTGAAGTCAAAGTGTAAGCCTTTTTCACGTCATTGATTGTGGTTTAACATCTGTCGGTAATTCTCATTGAACATTTATGAAGCCTATACTTTGTCTAAAGAATTCATCTCATGCATCTGTTGTAAATCAAACATTTAATGAAATAAACAAATCATAAAAAGTACAGATATAGGACAAGGAATGACCGGATAAAGGAAGAAGGTGAGAGCTGACCCAACTTGAATCACACAATGGAATGACAAAAATCTTTTATATTATAAAGATATTGCATGCCAATTCTTATTTAATTATAAAAATATTGCATGACAATTCTTATTCATTTATTTTTCATATTACATGTTTATTTTAAATTACAAGAACATTAATAAAAGGAATAAAAATTATTTTAATGTTCAACATAGAACAGTTATTGGTCATGTCCAAAAAGGTGAGTATCGGTACCACACCTTTGGTCATCCACAACTCATCCATCACTGTTAACTCTATGTCCATGCCAAGTAGGTTCATTTGGAGGTTGTTCATGAACTGTAAAAGGCTCTAGGACAGGTCCGTTTGCTGCAGTTTCTTGACCATATACAAAATCACCAGATATAGGAAATTCATGAAAATAGTTTCATTGAAAAAGGACATATTAAAGTGGGTGGAGGAGTGTAATTCAGCTTGTGAAGATGATTATGACTCATAAAAAGATGTTGTGGGAATACTACGCCACTTGTCACGGTCAGTTGTCTACCATGTGAGGGGCTAGTAAAAGCTGAAACCACATACAAAGAGGATGTAAAGGGTGAAGGATCAATACATGGTGTAGTGGGTACATCAACGTGGGCAGTCTCTGGTGTTGCAGTTTTAGAACATTGTATACACCTACATCGTGCCTGTCGTCCTTCATTATCACTGCCCTGGCCTGGAATTGGTTGTTCTGGAGGAGCTGGATCCTCATGCTCGAAGGGTTCGACCTCATGGATATCATGAATTTTTTGTGATATGACATCTATGAATAATGTGAATAATTTAAGCGTGTCAAAGCTAAAACTTGACCGAGACCCTCTAGCTTACACCAATAATTCAGGCGAGAGACTACTTCATCCCCCTATTAATGATAATTATATGTTATTTGTAATTGGTGAATTCCCTTTACCTCAATGTGAGTTGGAGACATTCATTTATAGATGAGTAAAAATAATTACAAGGAAGGTAAGTCCGATGTGGGACTCAGAAATACCCATTAAACTTAAATGGGGTCCAACACTCCTCCTCAAGCTGGAAATGCCCAGATTGGATTGAGTCCCACAAAGAAAAAAGATGACAAGACACAAAGACCACCTCGTACTCCCCCTCAAGCTAGGCTATGGAAGCTGTGAATACCCAACCTAGTAGTGAGAGAGTCAAGGCGAGCTCCTGGGAGGCCTTTGTTGAAGATATCGTCAAGCTGATCTACCGTCGGAATATGACCAAAGCTGATATGGTTTTGCTCTAGATGGTGGCGAAGAAAGTGGCAGTCCACCTCGATATGATTCGTCCGTTCATGGAAGACGGGATTCAAGACAATCTTTGTGGCTGCCTGATTGTCACACCAGATATGATCAGGGGTTCGTGCTGGGAAGCTGAGCTCTTGGAGGAGATGAAGAAGCCAGAGGATCTCAGTGGTGACTGTGGCCATGGCACGGTATTCGGCTTCTTCACTCGATCTGGAGATGACTGTCTGCTTCTTGTTGTGCCAGGATATGAGGTTGCTGGCGAAGAACACGGCGAATCCCGAAGTAGACCTGCGGGTAGTGAGGCAACCTGCATAGTCCACATCACAGAAGGACTCAACATCCAAGTGAGCAAGTTTGGAGTACTGTAGGGCACATGCAGGTTCTTTCTTGATGTATTTGGCAATGTGGAGGACTGAATCCCACTGAGATCTGGTTGGATGCTCCATGAACTGGCTGACTTTTCCAATGGCGCATGCAATGTCTGGTCACGTCATTGTGAGGTAGTTAAGTTTACCCACCAGACGACGATAGCTCTCGGGATGAGGAAATGGTTCCGAGTCGGTATGAAGAGAGCATTCCTCAGGCCCAAGTGGAGTGTCCACTATAGTTGTTGTGCTCAAACCGGCATCCTGTAAGATATCAATAGCATACTTGTGTTGGCAGAGATAGATAGTGTCGTCAGAATGGGAGACCTCGATACCAAGGAAGTAGGTGAGGGGACCAAGATCATTGGTGTGAAAGTGGTGGCGACGGTGCGCCTTGAGGTTGGTGATTCCTGTGGAGTCACTCCCTGTGATGATGATATCATCAACATAGACCACGAGCAAGAGACAGCCGTGCGTCGTCATACAGAAGAAGACTGTGTGATCTTTAATACTTCGAGAGAGGCCAAAGGTCGTGACGACAGTGCTGAAGCGGCCAAACCAATCCCGAGGAGACTGGTTGAGGCCATAGAGGGACCGACGGAGGCGGAAAACATGGGAGTCGGCACCAGAGGCACAAAAGCTAGGAAGATGCTGTAGGTAGACTTCTTCGTCAAGAAAGCCATAGAGAAAGGCATTCTTGACATCCCGTTGATGTAGCGGCCAATGATGATGAGCAACCAGAGATACGAATAGGCGGAAAGACACCATCTTGATGACCGGAGAGAAGGTATCAAAGTAGTTGATGTCATATGTCTGAGCAAATCCCTTTGCCACAAGCTAGGCTTTGAGGTGACAAAGAGAGCCATCAGGATTGAGATGGATCGTATAAATCCATTTGGAGCCGACCGCCTCTTTGCCCGCAGTGAGGGGGACTAGATCCAATGTCTGGTTATCATCTAGAGCTTGCAATTCATCCTGCATTGCCGCTATCCATCTGGGGTGATCTTTGACTTCACCAACTGTGCAAGGAATCGACACTGTCTCCAGAGATGACAGTCCCCTGTACAAAGATACAAAGAGAAGAGTATTCTGACACGAGCGAGTACCTTTCTAGAGTTAAATCGGCAAGTCCTCGGGTGCTGTGATAGGAGCATCGTACAAAGTAGGAACAATGTTGTCCTCATCCTGGATAGGGGGTATAGTCGATGGATGACGAGAGTAGGTCTAACCAAAGAGATGACCAGTAGGAGGAGACACCAGAGGCGGGTGAATCATGAGAGGAAGGAAGTCATTGATGGTAGTGTCTAGATGAGGAGAGGGTGGAGTAAAAGGAGAGACCTCAATAAACGATACATCATCAGAGGTGATATAGCGGCGTAAGTCTGGAGAGAAACACCGGTAGCCATGCTGGGTGCGAGAATATCCGAGAAAAGTGCCCCGGAGGGATTTGGGAGAATGTTTAGAGAGATTGGGGCGAGTGTCCCAGACATAGCAGAGACATCCGAAGACTCGGAGTGGAAGAGAGTGAGGAGGAAGAGAGGGGAATAAAGAATGAAAAGTAGTCTCCCCCTGATGGATGGATGAAGGAAGACGATTGAGTAGGTAAGTAGCAGTGAGGATGACATCCCCCCAGAAGAGAAGAGGCACCTTGCGGTGGAAGAGGAGGGCGCGAGCAGTTTCCAAAATATGCTGGTGTTTTCGCTCGGCCACTCCATTTTGCTGAGGGGTATCAGGACAGGAAGTCTAATATATGATGTCGTGTGCCCGCACAAACTGTTGAAATGGAGTGGATAAGTATTCCCGCCCATTGTCGGAGCGTAGACATTTTACTGAGATAGAAAACTGTGTCTGGATCTCATGGTAAAAGTTCTGAAAGGTGGAGGAAACTTCTGTCCGATCTCATAGAAGGTAAAGCCACATCATACGGGAAAAATCATCAATGAAGGAGATGTAATATTTATATCCAGATTGACTCGAGGTGGCACAGGGACCCTATACATCGGAATAAACCAAATCAAAGGGTTTGGCGGTCCGTGTGTCAAGTCGAGGAAAACATGATGTGCGATGGTGTTTCTCAAAGCTAAATGACTCACAATGAAAATAAAGACGTGGACTAATATCTGGATAGAGCTGATGAAGAGCGGAGGCGGAGGGGTGACCCAACCGAGAATGGAGGTCCATGGCACGACCTGAGACCGAAGTGTAGGCGATGGATGTCGGGCCATCGAACATGTACACCAATCTCGGATCTGGCCTCTACCAAGTTTCTGGTTCATCGTTCGCTCCTGAAACATAACAGAAGACGAGGTAAATATAGCATTACAATTGAAATCCTTGGTCAGATTGCTTATGGAAAGCAGGTTAAATAGACTGCGTGGTACATGTGCCACCGAGGATAGGTGAAGGGAGGAGGTGAGGGAGCAGGTACCAAATACGTCAATGGGGAGAGTGGAACCATCAACAATAGTGATGGCTGGTGAACCAGTATAGGGATGGTAGTTGTAGAGTATACCTGCATCCCCGATAAGATGGTCCGATGCACCTGAGTCAAGCAGCCAGGCAGGGGAATGCTGACTGAAAAAAGCCGTGGGACCACCGAAGTCGGAAAGAGATGTTGATGAAGAGCCCGATAGGGAGGTGGTCCTATGATCGTGAATCAGCTGGATCTCAGCCTCGGAGAGATCCAAAGATGACGGAAGTGCAACAACAGGCGGGGATGAATCTCGGAGCGCAGTCTGCCCCTGTCATGGGTGCGAAGCGGGACGACCATGAAGGACCCAGCAATAGTCAACCAGGAGGCCGAGCTTGCCACAGTGCTGATAGAGGGGGCGAGGTCGGCCGTCACCATGGCCATGTGCACGAGTGTCGGTAGGGCGGCCACCGCCATGTCCCAGGAGAGCAATGTGATCAGGTCTAGGGATGGGTGGGGCAAGTGCCCGATGAGTCTTCCCCAGGCGACGATAGACCTGGGGTATATCCAGTGTAGAAGGGCTAGCAAGCATATCGGTGGCTGTCATGGCATAGTCAGGGGTGAGGCCATTAAGGAGATTGAAAATGCAGAGCTAGTCCCGTTGAGTCTGTGCTTCCGTCGGAGTCTGAGGAATGGGCCATAGCTCTTTCAGTTCGTCGCAGAGACCTTTCCATTCCAAGAAATAGGCCGGAAAGGTCCGATCCTGCTGTCGGATGTGTGATAGATGCTACAGAATGTTGGAGACCCGAGCAATGTTGTTGGTCTCGGAATACATGACAGTCAAAGAATCCCATAGTTCTTTGACATTATTGGCAGTCCAGGTAACATCCTTTACCGATCGGTCCATGGAGTTGACTAGTAATGCGAATATTTTGCTATCCGCAAGTTGCAAAGATTGGAATTCGGTGTCATCCATGGTGGGTGGAGGCTTCTCAAGATGAGAATGAAGGTTCATGCCACGCAGGGACATCAAGACCGTCTTCCGCCAGACGGAGAAATTGGTGGCGTCCAGCCAGTCATCAACGAGCCGGGAGGAGGCGGTGATCATGGAAGGCACAACCAAGGATGTGTCCATGGAGGGCGACGAGAGGCGCGAGTGGCGCGGTCGTTTGGAACAGCCGGAAGGTCGGGTGGGAGCGGGGACCACCGGGAAGAACCGGGGAGGGAGAGGCTGGCGCTGGGCCGCCGGGACGACCGCACAAGGAGGGCGTGGTTGGCGCATCATTTTCGGAAGCCGCACGCTAGAAGGGAGGCTGTCGGTGCTGGCGCGGGGTTGCCGGAAGTCGCGTGCTGGAAGGGTGGCTGCTGGGGAAGGCCGCGGGCGATGTCGCCAGTCGAGCGGGAATAGAGGGAGCCGCGGCGGAGGGTCGCGCTCAGGAGGAGACGCCGGGGAGAGGGCACCGGGAGCTGCATCTGGAAACGATGACGGTGGGAGGCATGGTCTGGAGGAGCGCGCAGGAGAGGGGCACCGAGGAGCGGCGTCTGAGGGATATTGGGCCATCGGGAGCCACGCCGGGAGCTGGGGCGAGGGGCTAGCACTGGGAGAGGGCGCCAGGAGGGGAGCCATGCAGGAGAGCGAGGGCCGTCGGGAGGGGAGCCGAACAGGAGAGAGGGCTGCCGGGAAGGGAAAAGCTGTAGGGGAGAGAGGCAGGGCCAGACAAAACCAGGAATCCACATGTGAGGGAGGGTTCAGGATTAATTTCCTTCTGATACCATGTGATTGGTGAATTCCCCTTACCTCAATGTGAGGTGGATACATTCTTTTATAGATGAGTAAAAATAATTACAAGGAGGGTAAGTCTGATGTGGGACTCAGAAATACCCATTAAACTTAAATGAGGTCCAACATTATTCATTGAAATAAATATGTATGAAGAAAAAAATGTTGCTTACCACATCATGAATTATACCGTCAAGTGGTGAAATAAAGTGTTGTGTGATGCGTTTATACCACATAATATATTCTGATCAATGACTCAGATATACGTTGTTAGATCTTTCATCCCGAGGTACACAATAGTTGTACTAACTATTCTATAGTGCAATATACCGTCGATGCTCAGCAAGCCAATGAGCATAATGTTGACCAGTCATCTTCAACATGTGTACAGATTGTACTAGTCTGGGCGCATCCTGTATTGGCTGCTGAGACCAAATGGTCACAGTGCTCTACCCAGTTGATGTCATTAAACTATATGAAAGTGTATCAGGGGAAAATTTTCAATATGTATATCGTTACCAACCTTTCACTCTAGAAGGGTGATAGGGACCATGGATGAACATAATATGTAATAAGGGGTAAATTGGTCTTTGAAGGTTTGTTATTCTATCTGGGAGAAAGTTCTGGACCCATGATAACATATTCCCAGACAAAGCTTGGTCTTAAGGTGTGGTGGGAATGTTGGGGATTATACCACTCTATTCATTAGATATCTTGCAAGAGGATAAGCATTTATCCATTGTTTCTTTTTAATGACTATCAACTATTTCTCAAGTAGCTAATCCAATTCTTTTGAATATAAAATATTGTAGAATACAACGATTTGGAGAAAATAAGAAATGGAAATAAAAATATAGCAAAAGAAATCATTGAAATCATTGATAATTAATATGGAAAAGATCAACAACCAAACATTCGCTGAATTCAATGAAAAAATAGAGTATGAAAATAGATTTTATTATAGAGTAGATAATGGTTTTGGAAACCATAGAAAAAACCAAAAATATAGACAACGCCTAAAGAAGCTACAAAACAGAAGGAAGAACCCACACACACACAAAACTAATAGGCTATAGAGGGGAGTGAAACGTGACCAGTGGAGATAGAGTGGAGTTTTCACCTTCAATCCTTAATGCGCGAAGGACTAGATGGGTAGGGCTTGCCGCTTCTGGTTTCTCTAGAGGTTTGTGGTTGGGGTGATGGAAGAGATTTGGTAATGTTGAGAAGGGGGAATTAGTCTAGGGATAAATGATTTTGGATTGAAGGATTGACCAGACATTAAATTAATTTGATCGATGAAGACTTCAGGGATGTGTTGTGGCTAAATCCTAGTAGAAAATGGAGATGGGAAGATGGAGAGATAGGGAGATGGGGAGGAGAGATAAAGAGATGGAGGAACTAGGGGACGGGGAGACTACGACAAGTCTAGGAGGAGAAGGGAGCAGCAATGGGCATACTCAAATTCCATGGTTGGATGGACCATTGATCAGAAGAGGGATTCTTTGATGCTGATGATACAACGAACGAAAACGGGATATAGCGGAATGGGTTCTAGTTGGAGATGATTTTCCGGTGAGAGTTTTTTTAATTACTCATTTAAAATATATTTTATAATTTTTCTATAATTCTTTTTCTTTGAATGATAAGTCCATCCTTGTCCATTATATTTCCATTTCCTTACGAGGCATAATTGGGAATCAAACTCTCTCAGTAACCAATCAAATGACCATTAAAACATTGTTGCCTTATTATAACCAGTACTTGCCTGTACAATCGGATGACGTTATAAAACAATGGTTAAAGAATCATATTTTGCAAACATAAAAATCCACATTAATAATGATCATATTTAAACCACAAATAATTGGTACATAATAATGGAATATGGGTTGATAAATTGTTTGGATATCATACAGTAGGAAAATTTATTAAAATAATTATTGAATAAAAATTTATATTGGGAATTCATGTTGGAGAATTCAATTACAGTAATGAAAAAATGATTCAAAGGGATAAATCAAATTGTGATCATTATAATAAAAACTAATCCAACATCAGTGCTACAACTAAGTCATAAAGATCCACTGCTCCAAAATACGCCACTACTCTCCTGGTCCATGATGGTGAGTTTATCCAAACTCTAGTGTGTATCCACTTTATGAAATTGTATACAGGATTTAGACCATTTTTCCCAACACTGCTATTGTTTACTAATGATGTATCACCCATTGCCATGTAACATTGGTCTTACGACTAGAAAAAATGTATTTCTAAAATCATCTGTGCTAATTTTAAATTTGAATCCAAACAAAGAACCTGTAAATCATTATGAAATAATTTAGAATTAAATATTTAGTTAAACTTTATAAAAAATGTTTCACAAGTAGATAAGAAAATTATAAAATTAATGAAAAATTCTGTAAATAAAAGAATAATTTGAAGAATTAATGTTGAAAATTATATATTTCATAAATGAAATAAATTGAAAATAAATTAGTAAAAAGGAAACATTAAATGCATGTAATATAATTTTGAAAATTTTAATGATTGTGATGGAAGAAATTATAATAAATATGAATTTAAAATTTAAAAATGAACGTACTACACACCTTTTCTGCAATTCCCCCTACCCAAACCTCTTATAAGTCACATAACTAAACCTTTGCCAATATTTTTATCAATGATGCTTGATCGAAATCATAAATCAAATTAATGACATGATAATAATACCAATTGGATCATTGATGACAAAAGTAAACATACTAATTTTACGTTTTCAAATTAAATGATATTGCAATTTAAGTTTTTTCAATGTCGTTGATGTTTGAAGATGAAGCAAAATCACCTGAACCGAAGATTCCTCCCCAACAAAGAAAATATTAAACAACCAAACTTGGAACCACATCATATTTTGGAAATTTGAGCAAGAGGCATGAGTAGGTAAATACATTGTTTATGAATAAAATAATATTAATTTTGAAGCATGCATAGTCATGTAAAGCTTAACAATGATGGGGTTTGTCAGATTTTACCTAACCAATTGTTGGTCTTAACCAATTTTGCGCTTATGCCCAACCCCACCTGTGACATTAATAAATCAAAATTAATGAGATTTATTTCATGGAAATAATGTGGAGGAACAAAAACTTATAAAAAACCATTGAAAGAGTGAGATAAGAGTTGTAAGTAGCCAAGAGATTTTGAAGGAAGTTTATTATATAACAGTAAATAATAAAATAAAATTAAACACAGTACAAATCGATCGTTCGTATATAAAATAAAGTTATAGAATACATATAAAATAGAACACAATATAAAGAAAATAAATAAAGAATAACTTTATTTTATTATAAAGGAAACCAAAATTAAATATAAACCCAAAACAAAATTAGATACATGCAATAATAATAAAATAATGCATAAAAATTTTCCACACAAAAAAGATTTTATAATAAATTGGATTGAAAAAAACAGTAACATATGAGACCGATTGTCGTAATGCAAATAGAATTCAGAATTGATACATTTAATAGAAGAAGAAGTTAGAACTGATATGACGAAGCAATGAAATAATGTCAGTAAAGAAATCAGATAAAGGAAAGTTGAAGAGACACTAACCTTATTATTCTTATCGCCTTACATTGATGCCCTAAATGAAAATAAATTAATGAGGTTAGAAGAATAATGAACAACGTAAATCATTGAAAAGATAAAACCTATGAATGTAGGTTTGAATGTCTATTAACATAAGAGATATTGTTAAATGGAGAACATATTGTAGGAATGTGATGAGTCATCCACCAGTTGTGAGGTTAAATAACAACAGAGGAATGATGAAAATGGTAATGGGTCGACAGAGGAGCCAAGAATGTAACCTTAAGAACTAATAATAACAATGACACTTTCAATTTGAAAGGTTATATAGTTTAAAACATAATAGATTACATTTTTTCAAACTTTTCGGTAATGGTATGTAGAAAACCGTATTAATTTATACTACTTTGCATGCAGAATAAAGCACATAGTTGAGAATCACATTACAAAATAAAATTATTTTAATATTCTAAAGTATATGCATGAAAGACTCTAGTTATAGTGCACATGAAATAGTAATAAAAAATACCCTTTTGTTATTACAGTTAGAAAAAATAATATTACAAACATATAATTCTAAATTAGTAAAATACAACTTTTAATTTTCAACTATTTCTCATGTAGCTAATACAATTCATCTAAATGAAAAAGAAACCATGTATAGATGTTAATCCTCTTTCAAGATATCTAATGAATTGAGCGGTCCAATCCCCAACATGCAAACCACCCCTTAAGAACAAGATTTGTCTGGGAATATGTTAATGTCAATATTCTAATTGGTGTTTTATTTATTGTCAAATTTTGGAATGTATGTTTGAATATGCCTAAGATTGAAGGTGACATGGTGATGCTCTATAAGTTGAGTTTGGTGTCCTCTAATGATGTTTGGTTATTTTATGAGTGTTTGAAGGGCATGGAAGGTTTAAGTAGCACGAGTTGAAGAGATATACCTCACGTGGATGTAGAGCTGAGTGGAACCATATGTGGCACCATTGGTGAAGAAAACATAGTGCAATTGTCTTTAAGGAAGAAACATTACATAATGCCTAATTCTAGGTTGAAACCATCCATGGTGCAGGTTAATGGCATAAACCACTCGTGGCGTGGCATCCTTGATGAAGCAAACCGTCCATAGAGGCTGGTTTGAGTGAATCCTTATGAGACACCACTAATGAATGAACCCAAATCCATATATAGTTGATTGGAGACATTCACACCTTATGTACCAGCTATGAAATAATAAGAAAAACTTACGTGATTCTTGTAGAAATATTATGAGACCGAGTTGAATCAAAATTGTACATCAATTCCATGACTCAAGATAAAACCTATGCACCACATGCAAATAGGACTTCTTAATGGATCAATCAAGGCTGGACTATTCTAAACCCACATAGACCGGGCCTAAATAGGTCGGTTTATTTTTAAGATCACATTTAATGTTGGATCCAAAGGTAGAGTCCAATCCTTGGACCCATTTTTTAATTAGTCCTGAAAATTAAATTTTAAAAATAATAAATACATCAATGAAAAATATTAAACATTAAACATAATTTTTTTTATCTTATCAATATCAATTTATAAAAAAATTTCTCAAATAATCTGGAACATTTTTTCCAACAAAAACATAGCACATAAAACTAAAAAAATTTGAAGAAATAATATAAAAAATAAAATTTTTGTGCCTCAGGGGCCAGCCTGCATCCATTTGGGCCAGTCAACCTATGTGCGTATACTTTGTTCAAGCCTGTTAAAAATCCATTTTTTCTAGAGTACTTCGATCCATTAATATGGGATAAACTGCTTGACCCATGAGTTTGATACCCATTAAGCACCCTTACATGCAAATATTCGAAAAAAATTTGCGCTTCACTATGATTCATGAAACTATACATAGGGGTGTAAAGTGGCTGGGGTCTATTACTTGTTTTGGTGGCAGAGGGCTATGCTGAGAATAGCCCTATGCAGGTGGCTATGGTGGCATGGGGTTTGGGGTTTGGGGCAGCGGTCGTAGGGTCAAGTCCCCATGTTGATTTTATTCCTTGCGCGTGTTGTTTATAAAACATGTATTATATGGGTTGGGTGGGGGTCTCTGTGCAAAAAAAATATTTGTTATATGTAACAACCCGCATCATCACAGGTTGGTGTTTTCAGGAGAATTTTTAATTTTTGGATCTCAGGCAAGGGTGGTCTCAAAATTGATACAGGGATTGTAATTTCAAGAGTAGGGGAATCTCTAAGAGATGTTTTGCATGTGTTTAGGTGTTTCGATGGTTTCTGGGGGTGTCAGGAAAAGGTAAGAGGAGTTGTTCTCTGTTGAACCCGGTTTATTATGTTTTTGGGTAAAGGGTATTTCCGAGTCCCACATCAGATTACTCCAACTTGTAATTATTTTAATCGATCTATAAAATAATGGCTCCACCTCACTTTGAGGTAAGGGGGATTCACTATCTACATGGTATCATTGGATAAATCCTAATAATTTTTCCTCTCCTCTCATTCCTCCTGAAGAATCCCTCTAAGCGGAACCCTCCATCCTTTCCTCAAATGCTTCCTACCCCACCTTCCCAGCGGCGTCTCGGCTTCACCCGACCCCGCCCTCTCCACAGCTTCCCGGATTTGCCCAACCCCGCCCTACCTTTGGCCTCCCAGCATAACCCAACCCCGCCCTCCCGCGGTGCATCCCGACCCGCCCTCCCTGTGGCTTCCCGACTATGCCCGACCCTGGCTCCCTCGAGGCAGAACCCTCCCTCCCGTGCGACGCAGTCTCCTGACCCCCGCCTTCCATGGCGACGTCCCTACCCGCCTCTCTTGTGACACTAGTCTATATCTCTCCAAACATTCTCCCAAATATTTCTGTTGCATATTCCTCTTCTATTCCCGCACTCAAGTGGGGAGTGTCACGTCGCAACATATGGGTTGTTCCATGAAGCACCTGGTCTTGTTTTCATGGTTTTACCTTGGGGAGAAGTGTTGCACTATGGAATATTGGGTCACGCCATAGAGGGGTGGAAACAAATTCTTGGCACTGTTCTGGAGATGGGTGGTGCATTGTGACCCATTGGATTGCAGCATATGAAACCCCAGAAGTGGGTCATTGTGTTGTAAATCCCTTAGGCGACATCTCAGTGGACCTCCTATCTAGTTTTTTTTATGTGTTGATTCTTAGGAGAGGGAAGGTGACCATCCCTCTCCCTCTTGTTAATTCCCTTTGATCCTCCTTGTCCCCCTTTGTTTGACAGTTGATCAAGGGTTATTTCGCTACGTCAGATCTTATTAATCTCTTTCATCACTCTCCTCTCATTCTATTTCTAGTTCTTCCCCTAAATTTGGATGGTTTCATCTTGGGATTTAAATATGACTCCACAGGATCATGATGAAATCTTCTCTGATGCTTAGGGATTCAGGGTGCAGTGGCTGGAGGACATCAAAAGTGAATGAACTTTTCCCATTGCTCACCACTCTGATGGAGGTATGTCACCTAGGGGATTTTCTAAGGTTTCCACTGTATTGGTTTGGAATTAGCGATCAATTGAGTATCAATTCCTAGGGATTTTGGTTATAGGAGTGCCGAAGGCATTGATCCATGGGGATTTTGGTTGTAGGAGTGATGAAGGCAAGGTGTAAGCCTTTTTCACATCGTTGATCATAGTTTATCATCATTCGGCAATTATCATTGAACATTTGGTAAGCTTGTACTCTGTCTAATGAAGTCATCTACTATACCTATTCTAAAACAAACATATGATGAAATAAACAAATCATAGAAAAAGTACATATATAGGACAAGGAATGACCGGATAAAGGAAGAGAGTGAGAGGTGACCCAACCGCAATCAAAAAATGAAATGACAAGAAGCATTTATATTATTAGTGAATGAATTTATTTAAAGTCTTAATATATTTAAATTTTGATTGTAGTTCTAAAGCGTTTTGATTTTTTATTTAGTAATAAATACATTGCATGAAAATTCATATTCATTTCTTTTTCATATTACATGATTTTTTTAAATTACATGAACATTAATACCAGGAATAAAAATTTTGTTAATGTTCAACATTGAATAGTTATTGGTCATGTCCGTAAAGGTGACTATCGGTTCCACACCTTCGGTGAACCACAATTCAGCCAGCTCTATTAACTCTAAGTCCATGTCGAGAAGGTTCTTCTAGAGATTGTTCATGAATTGAAAAAGGTTCTGGGATGGGTTCGTTTGCTGCAGTTTCTTCACCATATCCAAAATCACCCAATATAGGAAATTCTTGAAAAATAGTTTCATTCAAAAAGGGCATATCAAAGTGGGTGGAAGAGTGTAATCCATCTTTTGGTGATGATTATGACTCGTAACAAAAATGTTGTGGAAATACAATGCCACCTGTCATGGTCATTTTACTACCTTTTGAGGGGCCAGTAAAAGAGGGAACGACATACAAATAGGGTTTAAAGGGTGAAGGATCAATACATGGTGTAGTGGGTACATCAACATGGGTAGTCACTGCTGTTGCAGTTTTAGAACGTTGTCTACACCTACATTGTGACTGCTGTCCTTTATTATCATGACCATGGATTAGAATGGGATGTGCTGGAAGAGTTGGATCCTCATGCTTAAAAGGTTCGACCTTATGGATATCGTGAATTGTTTGCGATATGGCATCATTGAATAATGTAAATAATTTAAGTGTGTCAAAGATAAAACTTGATTGAACCTATAACATACATGTAGTACCCCCTGTTTCTGATATTTAATTTTTACTTGATTCTTTTTATTGTTTATAATGTGTAAGGGTGATAGTTCTGAGATTTGGGAGAACATTGACAATGTTTTTTGGAGCTAAAGGGAAGTCGCGCGGTCGGCGCACAGTTTGCTTAATTGTGTTGTCAAACCATGTGAAGTTGCAGGTTTGAGGAAGAGAGCTTCGACACTCTTTGGGAAATCATGCGAGGAGGTCATGCGAGAGTCTTCCTAGGCAGTATGTAACATACGGTTAGCGCACGGTTTGTCTAACCGTGCGAACTAACCGTGTGGATGGTTTAAGTTAGATAAAAAAAGTGGATCTCACACGTTTTTTCCTTTAAGTGGGTCTTTTTTGCTTCTAAGCAGCCATAACTCGGGGTATTAGTTCTTCTATGTCTAGAGAAGGTTCTCCCATCGGTCCGAAGGTGATCCGAAGGCTTCCCTTGGTGAATCAAAGTTGGATTCTTGATGTATGTGATCGTTCTTCACCGTTCATGATCAGTTTCTTTGATCTACATCTCCTCTTTTCTTGGTTTCTTAGATATACGCCTATTATGGGTAGATCTAGGTGTGTGTATGCCAAATATAATGAAGTTTGGCTTTGTTCTTGGTAGGAGAAGAGATTTAAGACGAGTTCTTGGATAATCGATCCATCTTTCTTATGCGTTCTTCATTCGTTGGGGATTTTGTCAAAACCTTTGAGGTAGGTGGCTTCACATTCGACTCCTCTTGCTAGAATTGATTGGATTATATTAAAATTGGTTTATTTGAATAAAATTGATTGTGAAAATCATGAAATAAATCTTCTTTAGTGATGATTTTTGGTTTGTTGTGAAATTGCGTGATCTTGGTGAATTGCTGTGCAAAAGGGGTTTGTTTCTGGATTTTAAAATTATAATTTTAAATTATGTATTTTCTATAATTGCAAAATGGTTGATGAAAAATGGGTTTTCAATAGAAACTATTCTCAATAAAAATGGTGTTTTATTGAAATGGTTTTGACAGAAATCAGTTTCAACAAAAATGTGTTTTTATTGAAAGAGTTGTTTTGGCACGATCGTTGGGAATATGTGGTGTATGTTCATGTTGCATATACTGAGATTGGTTGAAATATGATCTTGTGCTCAGTGCCAAAGGGGTTAATGGAACATGGGAAACAATTAACTTGTGACGACTTGGTAGATCGATGAGAAACCACTCATGAGTATGAAAATGTCATAACATAGCATGCATGGTTGATTGTGTGGATGTGTGGAATGAATGAAGTATGAAAAAGGAACATTGAGAAATGGTTTTATGGTTTTGTTTAGTTATTTTTCTGGAAAAATAACTTGTTGGAAAAATTGGTTTCAATTGCACTTGTATGCTTTTAGTTATAAGTTTTTTTTGGAAACTTGTTTATATTTTTCTATAAACTATTTTGAGAAAATGTTTGGTATAAATTGTTTTATGTAAATGTTGTTAACTCTTTAATATTAGTGGCATGAGTAGGAAAGTCATTGGAGAAAACCTACTATGTTTTATACTCACCCTACATTGGCACTTTGGTGATTTTGCAGATGCTATCTTCTGAGATAGGGGAAAAGGTAATGTTTCCCACGTGTTTTTCACTACCAAGTGATACAAGGGCGATTCAGTGATTATGGAGCTTGAATCTTGTGGAGCATGGAGTCTCAAGGCCTTTTGAAAGTCTTTAGTTGATTATCTACTGTTTACTTTGATACTTGTTTGGTCTTTCATTGTTGCACACTATGATGTGATTTTGAGATATTTGAATTGGTTTAGTTGTATTTCTTTTGTTCATGAATCATTTAGTGAATGGTTTGGTTGTTGGTTTGTTGGTTTATTTCCTAATGCATAAATCACCCCCACTTGTATTTGAAACCCTTGGGCATTTATGTCCATCCTTTGGCATCTTGGGGATGTCGCTTAAGGCCATGTAATGACTCGTTGTACTCTCAAGCCAATGAGAATTTTCGGGTCATTACAATACACCAATAATTTAGGCGAGATACATATTCCCCCTATTTATGATAGTTATATGTTATTCGTTGAAAAAAATGTATGAAGAAACAAATTTTTCTTACCTCATCATGAACTATACTGTCATGTGGTGAAATAAAGAGTTGTGTGATGCTTTTATACCACACCATATATTATGATCAACGACTTTGATATACGTTGTTAGATCTTTCATCCTGAGGTACACAGTAGTTGTACCAACTATTCCACAGTGCCATATACTGTCGATGCTCACCAAACCAATGGGCATAATGTTGAATAGTCATCTTTAACATATGTACAGACTGTACTGGTCTGGGCGCGTCCTGTATTGGCTGCCTAGACCGAACTGTCGCTTTGCTCTGCCGGATTGATGTCATTCAACTATATGAAAGTGTATCAGGGGAACAATCATAATATGTATATTGTTACCTACCTTGCACTCCTTTGGAAGGGTGATAGAGACCACGAATGGACATAATATGTAATAAGAGGTAAATGAGTCTTTGAAGGGTGAGTTTTTTATTCTGTTAGGGAGAAGGTTTTGGTCCCACATGTAGGGCCGAGAATCTATAAAATAAGGAAGGGGGAGTAAGGGTGGAGAAAAACTATTTTGTTAGGCAGTCACAGTTCAACCATAGGCTTGGGATTGACCATTGCGGCTTGGGTGAGAGAAGAATCACTGCTATCTCAAGGTGTATCCTACCTTTTTCTTCCTCCGCTGGTAATATTGTGGTTCTTTCCATATACACAAGTAGTAGTCCTCTGGTCTTCATCATTTGGTATGACATGCCTATGTGTACCATCAATTTTCGTCAGTGCACACCATTGAAAGACGTTATGATCCTCATCTGTGAAGGGGACCTATCCCGGCAACTCTTGTTCTTTCTTTGTTCTCACCTGGCTCGGAGGAGCTCCTTGTTGAAGCTCACTCATGCGGGTGACAACACATTGTCAGAATAAGGTGAACTGCCACTACTGCCTCTTCAGTCAACGACTGCTGCCATTGTGCATTGTCAGAGGATTCCAATCGATTGCTGCTACGCTCAACTAGTCGTGACACGTGCACCATTGGGTTGTCATCGACTCTTCTTCTACCACTCCAGCTTGATTTTTCAGCAACAACCCACCCAGTTGACTCACGTTCCATGGTTCCCTTGGGGAAGCTCCAAAGGTTGACATCGCGAGCACTCGACGAGAGGGGGTGCCTGATTTGTTTTTCCAAAAATAAGAAGGATATAAAGCACCCAAAGGCTATTCTTCATAATCATAGGTGAAAAAAGTAGTGGTTAACACCTCAGGCACCCATTTCATCATCTCCCTCCGCCTAGTTCCTCCAGTTTCCACGACCACTCACCACCCAGTTACCCCACACAACCAGTAGGTACACTGAAAGGCTGTTGAGTAATAGAGACTCACATGAAAACTCATCAGGACGAGTTCAATCGGAGGCTAGGATGACATGAAGCCTTGCTAGAAACTTGGGGACACAAACATACTACCTTCTGACATGCCCATACACACGACATTGCTGAACTCACCAAAACTGTCTCCTGCTTGGTATGTTGCTTAGACAAGGTCCTACAGTCAGACGAGGTGCGTCCGTCTCTTATAACATAGGTATCTTTCTCACGTACCCAATAGCCGGACAACCCCTATGCGCTCGCTCTGGATGCTAGTGTAGCTGCACTCTCTGTCCACTCCGACTCAAAGAAACAGTCTCTTTCTCGGTGGGTCGAGCTCCCAGTTTTTTCTAGCACGTATCCAAGCGGTTGGATCGTGCACACTGAGATGTTTTTTCTCCTTCACCAGACCACCGATGCAGAAAAAATCACCCTGGCTCAGTTAAGTATGGAGGACATCACCATTCCTTGATTTTCAATTTCGAGCAAGGTATATCCAACTCTAATGTGGACAATGTTCAAAGAGAAGTTGTTCGAACGTTTCAGCGGATTAGAAATCCAAAATCCCTACAAAGAGCTTGATACCCTCCATCAATAGGGTCATGTCTAGGATTATATTGATTTGTATGAGTATCTGGCATCCTTGCTACCTGGCAACCTGAGACCCAGTATATTGGTTGTTTTTTGAAAGGTTTGAGTGATAACATTCGATGCTGAGTTCACATTCATGACCCCACGACCTGATTGCATGTCATTCACTTAGGTTGAAATGTGGATCTCGCTATCACGGGAGGTGAGAGTTCTCAATTACATGGCAGAGGGTCCCACAAATTCATCAAGGTCCGCTAGTTGGAACCATGTCATCCTCCAATCCACTCGGGACTACACTAATGAGATAGGGATTTTCTCCAACCAGCCAAACAGGGAGAGGCCACCGGGAATGGAGCTCGTCGTGAGCCTCCTACTCACACCACCCATGAGTGGGGCCTCGTGGAAGCTCGTGAGGGTCCTATTATCAAGAGTGAATGATGTTGGAAATGATGAAGAGGGCGATGGTAGAAATGACGAAGAGACAACCTAGTGGGACCCCGAGGCAGACCATGACAACGAGGAACCCGTTACCATGAAAATGAGGAATCGTGACATCCTTGTTGTTTTCTATGTGGTCATCTCTACAATCCATGCACAAGTGTCCCGATCCACACGTGAGGGTCCTATTATTGGTAGAGGAGGATGCAATAAATGACGAAGAGGCGGCCCAGTGGGGCCCTGAGGCCGCCTGTGACAACGAGGAACCCGTTCTCCACAGCTATCCTAGAGGACAAGGCTTCTTTCTAGGGGAGATCAATAATAGAGGCCACAATAGGGAATAATATTTAATAAGGGGTAAATGAGTCTTTGGAGGGAGAGTTTGTTATTCTGTTAGGGAGAAGGTTCTAGATCCACTTGTAGGCTCAAGAATCTGTTATATAAGGCAGGGTGAGTAAGGGTGGGGAATCACTGTTATGTTAGGTAGTTACAGTTCGGCCATAGGCTTGGGATTAGCCATTGCAGCTTGGGTGAGAAGCATCACTGCTATCTTGAGGTGTATTTTACCTTCTTCTTCCTATGCCAGTAATTTTCAGGTTCTTTCCACATATACAATTAGTAGTCCTCTTGTCTTCATCAAAGGGACTCAATGATCATAGGTGTATATAAAATCCAACATATCTATACATGAAAATCATTATTGTAGGAGTAAGACATTAGATATTTGGGAATTTTATCGTATAAATGAATAAAATGATTTATAACTCATGCAACTCCAATCAGTCTGACTTAAGTAGAAACATCATTTGGTCATGTCTACAAAACTTGTAACATATCTACAACGATTCCACTTACAAAAAATTAAGTTCTACATTAAACAAAATAAGATACAAGTAAACCATATAATATAAGTATTGTATAAATTGTTTACACACCTATAACAAAGATGTGTGAGATGTAAATCACGTTTGGGCAGCTCATGTTTCATGACTATCAAGGCAATCATAGGGTTGGAATGGCCCAAGGCCTTCATTTTTTTTATTATTTTTGATAATCCACCTTTCAAGGGGTGAGGTGGAACCCTTACAAGGCTCGAAGTCTTAGTGACAATTACATGACCCGTAGGTCTTAGAGGAATCACCCAGGAAAGACAACATGGAACTACTCCTCCCCAGTATATGTAATGATATGAGCACTCCACCTTCACAGGGCTAGTTGGCTAGTTGTCCTATGCAATGCTGAACAGGCCTTGTACTGATGGAAAAGCCATACCCTCTCATTCTTCCAATTCTAGTTAGCTCTGCTCCAGTGAATGTGCCTTCCCTAAATCATCCTCTAAAGCCTTGTCCCTTGTAGTCTGACCGATACATCTACATTTCATGTGGCCCGAAGGCCTTGGGGTGGCCCAAAGGCCTTAAGGTGGCCCAAAGGCCTTGAAAATCAACTGGCCCGATGGCCTTGGGTGGCTCGAAAGCCTTGCAGGACCAGATGGCCAAACTGGTGGCCCAAAGGTCCAGATGAATGAATAGTTCCGAGAACATGACCCTGCGACCTGCCTCTCACCCCAAAAAAAACCCCCCCACCACCAACGGTGGGGATGATTGACATATATAAGTTATATACAAAAAAAAATATTTCATCTAAGGACAGCAATGATTCCATTAATTAATCACATATATATTACATTTAAGGAAGGTGACTTTATTAAATATGAAAACATATAAAGTACAAAAAATAAATGAAAACATGATTATGGTTATTGAGAAGAAGATCTTGTATATTGATGAATATGTGGTCATGTAGATCGATTGTGGCCTTCGGTGTTGCATTGACTACATCGATAAGTTATGCCACACTCCTAAGGCCAATCCATAGCATTTTGAATTATGGTGGACTTTGGTCAGCCTTATGGACATAACCATGCAGGATTTGGCAGAAGCAATAGTAATAGGTTCAGAACATACATCATACTATGATCACCAACATGCCAAAATTGTTGACTATAACAACAGAACACTGCATCCAACTTTTATATAGAATTATCATGTTCTTCCCATGAATCATGTATACAAGAACATAAAGTAATGACATGAATACATGGATATTGATATGCTTTAAAGTAACCACAATCAAAGATTCGACTTTGAAAATTCATAGTATACGCCCGACCAGATGCACCTATGACCCGATCATTAGACTCCTCAAAATCAAAGAGGGTGTTATGTCTATCAAATCGCTGGGCAGAAAATGTAGATGCTCTCTTTTGGTTACTCAATAGTTGTTGAGAAAGTACTTCATAAGCAATTTCCCACTTCATAGGAAAGAGTTAGCATCTTTTCCCCTATCTATGAAGTACTTCACTCAACAAAAAATGTTTTTTGCACTAAACTAGTAATATGAAACCTACTCATTTCATTGAAGATCCCATTAACACAAACTAGATTTGTGGTCATGTGACCAAATCAAAGTTCATATTCAAATTCCAATAAACATTTCCCTAGTGAAATGACCATTATATATTTGTATATCGACTCATTCACATTTGGAAATGCTTCTATTTTTCTCAACACACATTGTTGTGTTGGTTTGTGAGCTATGAAATTAATTTATAAAGAAATGTTATTGTAACAGCTTCCAAGATATAATAAGACCATTATTGAAATTTACTACATACCAATTAATTGAATGATCTTCTGTATGCTATCATCTTTGAACTTATTTTCGGATGTTACTAGTGATATGTAGGATGAAGTACATATGGTAGCCAACAGGGGGTGCAGATCCTAACTCTAGATTCTCAACAACATCCTGAGTCGAACGATGATGATTAGATATCAAAGAAATTCTGAACTTTTGGGTAATGTGTTCTCGCAACATTACTAGAAACCAACCGCATGATTTAAAATATTTCTTCTCTATGACTTAAAATACCAACGACAACATAAATATATTTTTCATCTTGTGCTGCTGCAATTAACAAAACAACCTTGTACTTTCCATATAAGAATGTGTGGTCGACCTATATAAATGGATTGCAATAAGGAAATGAACTTACTCACAGTTTGAAATCCCATAAAAGACTTTGAAATGTTACTCTTGTTGGGTTGACCTGAGAATGCTCTGTGACATACTCGGTATCCAACACAAACTCATAATATTCTGGATTCGCTCAAACCAGTCATCGTATTATAATATGTGATATTTGTACACTTTGACACATGTCCTTCAAAATGCAGACCATAAACATTACTGATCATTATATAATTGTAGTACACTAATTCACATACATATTTTGACATGTGGGAAATGTCTAAATCTAAATTAAACAATGACATGTAGACCAAATTATAGACATATTTATAATTTATAAATTAACTTTAGGGATAATGAATTACTTTAAAACTAAATTTAAATAACAAAATACGTTATTCATTTCACATATTTTTAATTACTTTTAAAAACATCATTTCAATTTATTTGTATTCACGTTATTATAAAAATACCAATAAAACAATACAATTAACCATAGAAAAGTATTACATACACAGAAATATTTAATTTTTATAAAATAATTAACACTAAAAAAATAAACTAATTTTTTTTAATTTGCATCTTAAAAAATACTAATTATTTCTACTAACAAAATTACAAATTTGTATCTCAAAATAATGTCTTTGCACATGATACTACTTCACAATTATTTTTAACGAATCTTTCTTTTTAAAAAGATTGCACATAAATATTCACACGCTTGTGATAATTAACATGAAAAAAATACATCATTTTTTATAAGATATAATTTTTTTCATAATATAGAAAAAATATGTAACTTAACTATAATCTTAACAAATATTTAACTTAAACAGATCAAACAATATACGTGATAAAAATACATACCCAATTTTTTTAATAATAATTGCAACATTTTATAGAATATATTACAAATAATTTATAACTAATTTATTTTAAAAAAATCTACCCTTGTAATTTTGTACATACAATTTTGCAATATATTAAAATAATATTTAGCATATTTTCAATAAAAAACCATGGTTTAATTAATTTAAATTTCATTCAAATATATAATCAAATGTTATATATTAAAAAATAATACATCACAATAAATTATTTAAAATATATTTAAAACATATAAGTTTATATTTGTTGATATTTAATATATTACAATGTCATGATAAATTACTTGTAATAATTTTTTTAATTTATATTTAAATCCAAAAAAGTAAACTACTAACATACATTACAAATAAATTTATATCCCATTTATTTTAAATAATCTACACTAGATACAACATTTTGTAATATATTTCATTTTATATTTAACTTAATTAAAATAATAAAAGTAATTTAGTAATTAATTTAAATCAAATTCAAATATATACAAAAAAAATATATTAATTTTTTTGTTATTCTCTTATACAAAATTGCATTTTCATTTTTAAATTAATCATAAAAAATCATTACATATGAGGAAGTTATAATTTTTTTTAACATAATCTATATGATTACTAAATAAGGATTTTTCCTACTAACGTGTCACCGAACATCGCATCCACATCACCGAATTTTCCGCATCCCACCCTCCAAAACACGCATATAGCTACCGCGATCTCGACCCTGATTGGGATTTTCCATTTCTATTCGGCCGCTTCCCTGATTCACCTCCTTGATTCCCTTCTCCCTGCTCTAGGGTTCCCACACCCCTCCACAATCCCCCCCTCCCCGAATCTGCTCTCCCTCTCCCCTCCCCTCCCCAAATCCCATCTCCAGCTGTGACTCCACTTGTGCGTGATCCGCCTTCAGCTCCTCCAACATCAGTTCCTCCAACTTCAGCTCCTCCAACTTCGGCTCCTCCAAAAATGGCTCCTCCAACTATGGCTCCTCTGACTACGGATCCTCCTACTACAACACCTCCAATTTCCGATCCTCTGAATTCCCATCGCTTCCTCCTTCCGCTCGATCTATCGATCTAGGTTTTGATCTGTAGGTACTCATCGTCTACCATCGTCTCAATTGACTAATTTACTTCCTTCTATCTTTCGTATACATTTTTACCCAGAGTGTCATCCCGCTCGTGCTTCATCTCTATTTGACCTACGGTTCTAGTACACTGACCTCCTCGACTACCTGCTTCAAACTTCTTTAATCTTCTTGGGTTCCCACGCCTCTGATTTATACTTCATATTCAACCAGGTACTCCTCCCATTTATAATCTATGTTAAGTTATTTTTAGGTTCAGGTATATTTCATTGCAATCCTCATCATCAAGCATTGGTTCTCCTTGTTTTTTAGGTCCATACACCCATTTTAGGTATGTTTCATTGCAATCCCTTTTGTAATAGAGACTATTATCATTTTTTTGTTACCAAGTTTGAATAATTTATATTCATGTGCATCCCTTGGGACCAATTTAAAATTCAATATATTCGTAGGTGCCTGTCATTATTCTTACTGAGAGGGAACAACCTCAAACATGGAGTCAAATATATTATGAGGATACTTTTAAACAGTCAATTCATGTCATAACTACTTGGAAATTTAGTGAATGAATGTAACTGATTCTGTTTCTTTTTGTGGTTATCCTTCTGTTTCATTACATCAGACTTTTAATTTTGATAAAAAATGACTGGTCTTTCATATATCATAACAAGAGGGGTTGTCCCTTTTCAAATGCTAGGGCTGTCGGAAAAACCTAGGTTGTGACATTAAAAAAGGTCTAATTTATATATTTACATTTTATTTATATTTTTTCAGTTGGATTTTCTCACTACAATTTCTTTTATGGATTTTTTCATTGTTTCCTCTATTTTTCCATTACAACTATTTTGATGATAAAATAACTAGGTCTTTGAGCTTTGATTACTAAACTGGTCTCTCTAATTATAAGTACTTGATGAATTTAGACTATTACCATGTATGAGTAGCTTAATATCAAGCTGTATACATATTTATAATTTGAAAATTTGTTTAATTTTATATTAAATTAAACGCTTTTGGTTATTTTATCTAATCTGTGATATCTGTTTTTGTCATAGATCATAAAACAATCAATGTGTACCTTCTTCAAACATACTCAGGATCCATAATATCAATGTTAAACATTAACTAAAAGAACAATTTCAGTATATTTTTCATAAATTTCCAGTATCATGAAGGTTGGATTTTTTTTCAATGATTATATGTAATTGTTATTTAATATTACTCTCACTTTAATGCTTAACTTTTATTCATTTATTCAACCAATAACTCTCCCAATATAAGTTCTCATTATTTTTGATTTATTTCACAGTGAGGTTTATATTCTTATATTTGTAAGTCTTATGTTAATCAAACAAATTATATATGAACTGAAATATTTTTTGTTAAATATTCTGTTGAAATTTATTATTTATGGTTTGCGAACTATTCAGGATTGATAATCAATGAACTTCCAGTATTTTACTATCATTGATATTGTGTACTTATCTTTGATAAAAGTCTTCCCAGGAAACACAGGCCTAAAATCTACTCAACTTTTTTTGGTATTGACTCTGCTAGTATTCTTTTTAGGTCTTTGTGATTTTTTTCACCTAAGACATGAATTCTTTGATAAAAAAAATACTCAGATCTTATGATGTATTTTTTTTGTATAGTAACAATTGAACTTATACTAAAATATATTATTACTACTAAGTAGAGATTTCCTAGACAATATTGATCATGATCTGTTGATATTAGATCACAAGGTTTGGTTTATTCTTAGGTTAGTTGGAAGGATCTTGAAGAACTGGACAAGGAATCCAATGCATGATTTTTCAGGGGAGGTTAAGTAACCTTTTACGCATTCTTGGACAAGGAATTCCTGAGTTTGGAGAGATGGTAACAACTAAAAAAATCTAAAGATTATAATCCTAGTAGAGTGATCTATGTTAGAAAATAGGAAAATAATTTAATTTACCATCTCGCAACCCTCAAAAGTTATAATCTGTGGCTCTAAGATTTTTGGGAAAACTACATTCTCCTATCGCCTCCCCAAAAGTAGCTTACTTGGATACTGATGTTGGGAATATATATTTTACTCCTATTTTTGTCTCTCTGGCATGAATTGATAAAATAACTCAAGATTTGGCAATCTCATGCCTAAAAACCCCACAAAGATCTTTTTTATTTGGAGAAATTTATTAATAAAGGGTTTCAACAACATATAAAAATCATATTTTTTCTCTATACCATTTTTATAGAGTGGAGTATTGCATGTTTAACAAGAGAGAAAGTCTTGGTAAAGTTGAGCTGCCTTTTATTGATAATACTTCTAGCCAGGTGGAAGGCAATAGTTATAGAACACTACTACAATTGATAGAGATGATTGTCCAAACCCATACTGTGAAGGTAAAAACACAATTTTTATGAAAGAATATTTCACCTAGGCCATTCTAGATCAACACTGATATAGACAGGGCAAAGACATTGATTGAGATTGATTCTGTTTGCTGAGAATCATTTAACATATCCATTTTAGCATGAAAGGATGCATAGTTCTTCTGGGAAATGAGAATTATAGCTTATTTCAGCTAGTGTTTCATAAATAGTGTGAACATCCCCACTATCAAGGAAGTTGCACGTAAATTGGAATCACACCCTCCTTATATGATCTTCATATCTTGTATTACTATTATACATATCCACCTCCAGGTCCCTAGGTCTGAAATTTTCTCCAATATGAATTCAGCTATTGTTGTCTTGGAAATTCTCTAATGATTCAGAATTGCCTCAGTGTGTTGGTCTTGGAATTGTAAGAGGTGTTGATCCATCAAAGCAGCTACTAATGGTGGAGTTTGAGAGTATCAAAACATTTTTGATTACATGAAGTAGCTCCACCATTAGTAGTTGCTAATATTACGGGTTTTTTGATTATCAATTAATTGATGAAATGGTGTTGTGTTATAGATGGTGATGTTTCTGCCTATTTTATTTACAAGGTTCAATGTTTTGATGCTGTGAATCTAGATTTCGGTTCCAAATTATGATATCCCTAGGGTGTTTCCAAATGGTGATTTAAAATCGTGGATCTAGAGGGCATTGTCTTTTCTATTCATGCATTCATTTGATCTTGTGGGTAGTTATTTAATAGAAATGTTTTTTCATTGTTTTCTCCCTATGATTATCATGATTTCTATGCGGATAGTATTGTGATGTTTTGGCAAGATGTTTTGATGGTTATCCTTTGCTTTGAAAATGTTAGTTTATTTTTTAAACAACTAAAACATAAAATCATTGGTTCCCTTTAAATTTTCAATTCCTCTATATCCATGTGTTTCTTATAGAAGTTACTAAATGCATATAGGAATTTATCCAAAACATCCATGAATCTGAGAGACGATGTGAAACATCAATGATTTTCCCTGAAAATGATCTTTTAGTTGGGAAGGATTTTCCAAATGGTATTCGAGTTGGTAGAGGGACAAGGTATGTATCTTTATAAATTATATGAAATTGTATTCGTGTTTTAATTTCATAAAACAATAAATTCTTAAATATTATATGTTTAATTATAATTTTCATTTCATTTATTGATTTTCGAACTTTCATTAGGGTAACACTTCATATTCTATTGTTCTTCAAATCTTGAGTGGAACATCAATAACTAAAAGAGTAAGTGTCCAAGTTCTGTATATAATAACTCCTAACCATCTAAATTGTTTCTAATTAGGGCTGAAATAGAATATAATGCTTTCATTAATTATTCAACAGAACTCTAATTCACCATTTTTATTACACTTGTCAGGGACCCCAGTTCCAAGATCTGCTTTGATAATACTGGTTTATTTTTACTACATTTCCAAGAACCCATGCATCAATTCTTCTCATATCCGATTCAGGGTTACTAACTGCCTAAATAAGCATACCACATTTTCCAAGCTTACTGAGTTCATCAACAGAGTCTATATGTTCATCGGGTATAAGTTGTTATTATAGTATGCATTTCCTTCACTCATGACTATGATATTTCCAAACACTTATTCATTTATACAAATGTTTTAGTTCCATGTGAACAATTAAATTTTTTAATATTCATTAACAATAATCTTAGGAGTTGTTTATTTATTTATTCGAACATGTTTTATTCTCTTGATGGACAAGTTAAATGATTTGCAGGAAATGTATCTATATATTTACTAAAGTAGGCATTTTTTTGCCATGTGTCAACTTTTCAGTGTCTCCCATTGATACTATGTTTCATTCAGTCTATTTTCCCACCTCTCAATTGGGCTCCTCCTCCTGATTTTTATCTCCCAATTCTCTGGTTTCCGCTGCTCCTCCATTATTCCTTCCTCACAGTCCACTGCTGTAAGCTTCTTAGTTTCGCCCAATCTTGGTTTTCGGCTACATCTCAATTTTTCAGATTCCTTCCTCATGGCCCCTATGAGTTCTCCATGACTATTCCACCCTTCAACCACCCCTCTATCCCTCGATTCTCCTCCCCTCAACACTAGGGTTTCAACCGACCTATTATACAACTTCTTTCATTCCGTCGATAAAATCCACACCTCCCATGTTTCCTCACACAATCAATGGTTTTCCCTTCCTTACTTCTCTGACCTCTCATCCCTGTTCAAGGATCATAACTAGAAAATACATCTTCTCCTACATTTGTGACATTGAACTACCACATCCCCTCTCATTCTTCATTCAACACGACAAGAATGGGAACCTGCTTCTCCCAAAAACACCTCTCCTGTACTGATCCTGGTTTTACTCCTCTTATACATCGGTTCCTCCATGTTAATCACCTGACCTCTTCCTATGGTTCTTGCAAAACATTGTTGGCGTCGTGCTACCGCTACCTCCTCAGTGCTCTACCTCTAGGAAATATGCGACAGTTTCATCACCATCGACTATAGTGGAGGTCACCCTCCCAGCAACTCTTCATGAAGCTCCTCTATTGATTTTATTTCTATCCTACAATTTTTATTAGTTAACTTTTCTTATGAATTTTTCATACGTTGTAACAATACATCTATTTTTAATAATCATCAATCGGGGAAACTCTTTCATTAGGACGACCAATATGTATTCACCTGGAATTTTTTTTAGTATTGATACATATTTTCTACACAAACAAATCTCTAATTTTAGCAATGAGATTTCGACTACCACCTCTTAAATCAAGACATGATTCCTCTTGGAACATCATCTCTTCATCACCATATAAGGTCCTTCTTCTATGCATTTCTACTTTTTCTTATATGTTTCCCAACTTTATGTCAATTTTTTGAAACTATAATATTCATGGTTTCAACTATTCTACACTCAAAATGTTTTGAAAAATCTAGAAATAATGTAGTACTTATCATAGGTGATACATGTTTTAAATTTTTTTTGGATTGTCCATCCAAATCCATACCGATTGTTAAGAATTGGGGCCATATGGGCTACTATTTTAACTAATTTTTTCATTTTTCAAGGATGAGATTTTTCAAATAGACCGGGTGATGCATGGGAGTCATTACTACTGCTTTTCGATTTAAATGCATACAATATTTTTTATTCGTTTATTGTCTGATGACAACATACATGAGTTTTTTTCTATGATTTTTGATGTGTTAATGCTTTTGATTTCATGATAAAGATTTTCCTCAAAGAACATTTCATTGCATGGAAAAAGTGGTGGTTCATTTGAAGTTGGTACTCAGAAATCCAACACTACATCATATGTAAGCTTATTCAAATTTTCAGACTGATTATCTGTTTGATATTTTTCATCTCTCAATGTGATGGATTTAATCATGTTGTTCATGTTTGGAAAACTGGGATGGATCATTGCCTTTCTTTTTGAATTCATGATTTGGAATATTTTTCTTTTAATCTATTCTTTTCATAATTGGTTCAAGATAGCATCATGTTTCACTTTATTTAGCCTACTGGATCCATTAGAGTCTTCTATTCTATTACCATCACCCTTAAGTCTATTAGCATTCACTATATACTGCTTTTTTATGCACTAAGAACCTTCTCCAGATATCCTCTATATCCGGATTTCTACAAAAGGTATGTTTTCGGAAAATTGGGGAATTCACCTCCCTTCTGTCCATCATTTTTTAGTTACAGTTACACACTATATGAATGTAGGTAATTTGTCCTAAAATCATGGAGTAAAACTCCCTTTTTTTCAATATATGACTGTAGGTAATTTGTTTTAACTATTGAATCCACTACATATTGTTTTTTATACACTAAAAACATGTGAATATGATTCATATGATATAATACACTTAAACCAATATTTTATGATAACTGCATGCATCTTCCAGTTATTCATGACTAAGGGAACATTCAAGAGACTTTCACTCAGCTTCTCCTTGGTTCACCTCCCACAATCCCATACATTATCAGCAGTAGTGACAACCGTTGTTTACGACACTTGACAACCACCTCGCAAACTGCCTTAACATCAACCATAAATTCTTCATAAATCCTACAAAATAGCCTCTCCACAACAGATATGTCATCCTACTGTCCTTCAATACACATCCCTTTTGTGCACCTATGATTCTTTGCAGTTTATCAAAAGGTAATTATATATTCATACTACATTTTCCTATTCAAATACTCCAAGTACAAATGTTTAATCTTCTCAGCCTTTATTTATTGACCATTTATTATTAGCAGGTTTTACATTCGATTCATCATAGTAATCAACTATAATTGGTAGCATACTACCCTAACAGTGACTACATGCACATTCTAAGGATTATTTTTCTTTATAGTATACATTGTATATACTCTAATCATAGTACTGGGAAGAGGTTCAATTATATTGGATTTTCTTATTCAATTTTTCACTGATGTAACCTTACTGGGATTTTTTTTCTTTGTATAGTTGCAAAATTTTTCTTATATTAATTTCAGGATATGGTTTTGCATTGAAGAAAATGTCTAATATTAGGAAACTATCAGTTTTGATGAAATTGGTACCCGATTACGATGGAATTGTCACAACTTTCTTTTTTTATTCATTTATTGTAATTGCATACTATATATTTTTTATTTTTAATGCATACTATATTTTTTTATTTTTTTATTTTATGATGATGAATTACTATTGTTTTTTTCATTCTATGGTTTTTGATGTGTGAATTCTGTTGATTTCAGGATATGGGTTCTCATTGAAGAACATGTTTTTGTATGGAAAAAACTGACGGTTTAGCTGAAGTTAGTACCTGAGAATCCTACACTACAACATATGTAGGCTTATTCAGTTTTCTAGACTGATTATCTATTTGATCTTTTCATCACTCAATGTGATGGAATTAATCCTGATGTTCATGTTTAGAAAAATGTGATGGATCTCTGCTTAGCTTTTTGAATTCATTACTGTGGATTTTATCCTTTTAATGTCTTCTTTTAATTATTTATTGAATATAACATCATATTTAACTTTCTTTAGCCTATTGGATCCATTAGATTTATCTCTTCTATTAACATCGCCTTCAACTCATCATGGATTTTAATGGATTGATGTCACATTTTTATAAAGAAAGAGTTATTTAAGAGAATTGTAGGATTCCTTCCTTGCTTTATTAATGAAAATTAGAATATCTTTATCCAAAAAACAATTTTTTTACTCCCCTACTATCCCTCCCTATTATCTCTATTCTTACATACATATGAATATTTACATACATGCATGTAGTTTTCAAAAGTTCCATGCCAATATATTTGATGTCTTAGTGCAGATAGAGAAGTATGAAATGGAATTTAAGTAATCAAAATTGGATGACTTGAAAAACATGAACATTAAAGCAAGTCACATTCCTATAGGTATCCAATGTCTTTCTGTGCTCTTTATTGATTAATATTACTTCGATTCAAATTCACACAAATATTTGTGTTTCCTGGGGTTTCTGACATTTCTCTAAGACAACTATCACTTCCACATTGTCTCGTCTATTCATAATATTCTAGATTCTTCAGTTTTGGTTTCTTCTAATGTGAAATCATCTCTTAAAACTGAAAAAATAGTCTTCTATGTCATCACTAACAATAAAACATATGTTGGCATGCATTTATGGTTTATGTTGAACCCTATTACCCCTATAACTTTTTATGTTGAAGGAATTCACTAGTTTGATTGGTTAACAATAGATAATGTTCTGGTCAAGAATTACTTCTATGGGAACCACATTCCAAGGGTAAAACTAAGCAATACTACTCCATGAGTCATTACATTGATATTGCAATCTATGAATCCCAAGTACATTTCCTTTATCAACCATCTACATGTATTTTCAAGAGGTAATTAAATTTAATGGTATGCATTTTCTTCCCATGAGTATATTTTTGTTAAATAAAAATAATTATGAGTAAACGGACTAAAAAGTGGTAAATGAGTTCCTTATATTTGGTTTGAAGCTTTTTATACTATCTTCCTCGATTTCTCTTTATAATTTACTTCCAAAAAAGATCTAATTTTCAATTGGTTATGTGTTGTAATATCTATAGCAACAATATTAATTTACCATTCATATTGAATGATATTTCTAAAACATGATGTTACCATTGCAAAAAAGGGAACATATTCCTATCATTAATGTTACATTCAATAAATTTACACATTTTATTCTATAATAAACATTGTAAGGTTACTACACTTGCAATCACATTATATTCAACATGGTCAACAAACCTGAAACATTTTGTAGGTATTGAGAATTATAATTGCATGAAAAGGGTAAAAAAATTAATATCATTTGAGCCTTCATGAAAATTTTTAGTACTTATATTTTTACTATGGTTTATGTCGGTTGGGTGGGTTGGTTGGGTGGGTGTGTTAATTTTCATTCAATTTTGTTACTTAGTTTCTTCCCCCAACAATAATTCTCTGCACAATTATTTTCATTTCGTTTCATCATTGACAATTTGATGAGAAATTATTTTCTGAATTGTGAACCATACATTTTTTTCGATCATCATTAGGAGTTTCATGTGATGTTGTGTTTTTTAAATGGGTCTGCATGTTTATGTGATTATAATTTTAGTTTTTAATGTCAAAATTTGATGACTACTATGTTTTGAACAGATTTTCCTAGCCTTGTCAACGAAGTATTTTTAGAAGATGATTTTGGGATTCAACAGGATTGGTCTCCATTATGGGATATTGATCTGAAGGTAAAATTCAATGGAGCAAAAAAAAGAGTAAAAGGTGTAGATCAGTGGGTGATATCTAAGATGTCATACATTCTTCAATTTTTCTCATCCATGCATAGATACGTTCTCAAATACTGATCAATTTTCACGGTTTTATGGAATAAATGTTTTCGATTTACATACATGGAGGACAAACATAAGTTCAAATCTATGGAAATATCACATGATTTGAATTTTGATGATTATTTTAATCTGTGGAATTTTTAAATATACATTCATTGTTTTTAAAAAATTGAATAGTTATAAATATAAATAAAACATATTATATAATTAAATTAAATATAACTATGTAATAATAAATTTTATAATGTAAAGTTATTAGATTCAATTATCAAATGACTCCCCCCCAAATTCTTGATTATTTCCCTTGATTATTTACAACTCTCAATTACTTACAACTATTATATTTCTTGTTGAAACTAAAATTATATTCATTGTAAATTATCTTAATTTTTTTCTACTAAAATTATGATCTCTAACCAATTTTTTAACTTGTATCACAAAATATGATACTTTTATTTTAGTTTTCTATTAATTTTTATTTCACTCTACAAACCAATGTTTCTGTGAATGTTATATTAAATGTAATTCAATCATGTAATTCAAATCTATATCATTTTCTTCTATGTTGATGTTGTCTCCATATTTTTTTCCACTTTTATTCTAATATTTTGTAATTTTATATTTTGATTTAAATATACTCAATATTAATGAACTATATTAAAATTGAAAAATAATAATATATTATTGAAAATAATTGTTGACCAATAACATAGTGCTAATGCACAGGCGAGTAATAGTTAACATTAAAACAATGCATTTTTTTAAAAAATAAAATTCTTTTAATCAAATTATTTTTTATTTTTCACTTATTTTCACCATTTAATGAACGAAACGTTTTTTTTAATTCACACTATTTTAATAAGAAATAATAAAAAAATCATTGAAAATACTACAAATGACATGACATGCACAAATTATTTATTGAAAAATAATTATAATACCTATAATTTTTAATATATTGAAATGAATATTTAACTTAATTATAATCATATCAACAAATTTATATTTAACTAATTTTTCGTTCAAATAAATAAACAAACAACACGACTTATTTTTTTCAAATACATTGAAAACCCAAAAATTTTATTTATAATATTTTAGATAATATTATCACAACAACTAATTAACAAAATCATAAAAATAAATTTTTATTAGTTAAAAATGTTGTGAATTTAAGGATTTTTCAATTTCAAATTGTCTTTTTAATTGTTTATACCATTTATACTCTGTTCATTACATTCATGTAAAGTGATTTTACTTTTAGTTTTATTATTATGCTCAAAGTGTTTTGATTTTGGATCTTAAGGGTCACCCTTATAAGGGCTTTGTTTTGATGACAATTACATGGTTTACTGTACACCCTTATGTAGTTTTCTAGTTCAGGGTTTACCTTTACCTAATGTTTTCACGACCCTTATGTAGCTTGTGTCTCAACTGGTTTTCCCTTACAAAATTTCTCCATTACCATTACGTTACTCGGTTTACCCCTACGTGAGACTCATTATACCCTTTCTTGGGTACCCTTACACATGGGGTTACCCTTATGTAAGTACCCTTACGAAGATTCTACCCTTGCGTGGTTACCCTTACGCGCAGATGGTACCATTACATAAGTACCCTTACTCGGGTTTGACTTTTATATAGGCACCCTTATGCAGGAAGCTGCCCTTTTGTAGGTACCCTTACGTGGTAGGTACTCTTATATGGGTACCCTTACACATCATGATTGACCTTTACGTAACCTCGGTATACCTCTACATGTGGGCCTATTGACCCTTACGCGTGACCTTTATGTAGGTACCTTCTATACATATTTACTTTTACATATTAAGGAAATTAGGTTGGTACCTTTATGAAATGAGTTTATTACCCTTATGTGGAACTAATTTCACCCTTACGCTGATTTACCCTCATGTGGGTGTCTCTTAACCTTTATGTAGCCCTTTGTTTTCTATTATGCAATTTTATTTTCTATTTTGCAAGGATTTATGAAATACACTAATTGGATGGGATGTTAGATATCCTACATAGTTTTCAGAAGAATTAATAACCCTTGCTACCTCATCCATGGTAGATCTTGACTAAAAGTCTCCTCATGGGTTTTCTTTGGTTTTCAACATGGAAAAATGATTTGAAGAAGATCGTGTTTTCCGATATGTTTTAGTCCACTGGAGCTATGGATGCTCTGTTCGTAGAGGAGATCATCGATGTCCCTTCGCAGAGAAGTGTAGACTCTTTATCTTGATCTTGAAGCCACCAAGTGAGAACCAATGAGTTTTTCATAACAAGAATGATTCAAAGAACAGCATGATAAGTGATTTGGACTATTGGATAGGAAACCAATCCATCATTATAAGTTTTTTTGAGTATTTGATTCATTTTTTTTTTCTATTCATGCATGTAGTCCCCAAAGTAACTGAAACATGTTCAATACTGTGTTCCTTATATATGCCTTCTTTCTTTGTTTGAGGTGCATCTATTTTGTTCGAATTCATTTGAATATTAATCATGTTCTAGTTTCAATTTTAATTCTACATTCCTCTTAAATCATCACAGTTTCTTTTTGTTAGTAATAAAAATTATTATAACCTCAAAGGATCCTTTGAATTCAATGACTTAATTGAGAAAAAGTGTATAACCATTGATCACAATTTTTTTCTTGGGGGTGTACGTTAACATTGTCTCTAAAAAAGTGTTAGCATATCCTTCGATTAAAAACGGGTTAAACTAATTATGAAATCAAAATTTTTGATGGAGATAATGATTTTAATTTGTGGAAAATTAAGAAAAGGGATCTATTAGTCCAAAAATGCTTTATAGATTCCTTTAATGGCCCAAAGAAACCAATTATATCCTTTACTAATGATGAAAAAAAATCTATTATTTATCAAGATGTCCATTCTGAAATTCTTATTAAGTCCATTAGTTCTATATTATTGTATCTTGGGGAAAGGGTCCTTCAAGAAGTTTCTTTTGAATCTATTGCTACTGGTATATGACTTAAATTATAGAAACTTTACACGATAACTTTACTTGTTGGTAGATTTTATAAGAAACATCACATCATTACTTTCAAAATAAATTCTTACGTTTTTGTTAAATCCCATCTAGATGAGTTCAATAAAACCATGCTAGATTTAACCAATATTAATGTGAATGTTGATAATGATGATCAAAATATGATGGTTTTAATTTCTTTTGAGAATTTCTATAACACATTAGTAGAGGATTTGATTTATGGTTGTAAATATCTCACTCTAGAAGAGGTTAAATTTGATCTGATTTCTAAGGAGTTGGATCCTAAACCAAAATTGAAAGGTGCAGATGAGAGTTTATTCACTATAGGGAGGCCACAATATAAAGTTAAAAAGAAAGAAAAAGGTAAAGAAAAAAGAAATTACAATAACCAACCAAAACCCTAGTCCATTTTTAGGGATAAAAAGGTTGTGTGTTATAATTATCGTAAGCCTAGGCACATTAGACCCCATGTGTAGAAATCCCAAAAAAACCCTAAGGCTAAAAAAATTATTGACCAATCCCTTATAGTGGATTCTGGTAATGGAACTGTTGGAATTTTAAATGTATCTAGACATGCACTCACCGATGAGTGGGTTTCGGATTCAGGCTACTCTTTTCACAGTTCCCATTTAGTGAATCTTTTCTTGAGTCGGCTAAGAGAGTTGAAGGAGATTTAATCATAGGGATTAATAGTAAGTGTAAGGTTTAAGGAAGTGATTATGCTCTTATATAATTAGATAACCATTATGTCATCACCTTCCCAGATGATAGGTGGGTCTCTGAACATCACAAAAACCCGATTTCTATTAGCATTCTAGACTAAAAAGGATATGTATTTAGGTCTGAATTAGGATGCCTTAAAATCTTCAAGGGATATAGAACTATAAGAAAAGGATAATTTATTAATTGGATTTATATGTTGAACGTGAAGGTCAATTCAAGGTATCTAGGTAATGTGAATGTGAGTAATACTCACAATACCCTATTATGGCATAAGAGATTGGGGGGGCATGTAAGCTCTAAATGGTTGGAGTAATTGGGTAAAAAATAGATGTTAGAAAATGTTACCCCAAGAAATATTCCATTTTTTAAGATTATATCTTGGGTATGACTAAGAGGGTTAGTTTTGGTATGTCTTATTTTAAGGCATCTCAACCATTGGAGTACATCCATTATAATTTCTGGGGGCTTGGTAGAAATATATCCCATGGTAGAGGTTCTTATTTTATTGCCATCATAGATGTATAATCTAGGAATGTTTGGATTTACATACTAAAAAAATGATTTTTAAAACATTTAAAATATGAAAAACCCTTGTTGAAAACTAGGATGGAAATAGTTTAAAATTCAGGAGGAAAAACAGTGGCTTGGAGTATTTGTCTGCTAATTTTGTCCAGTTTTATCAACCCAAGATAATAGTAAGGCACCAGACTATTAGGGAACATCCCCAATAGAATGGGTTTTCTAAGCACTTGAATATAACCATTATTGAGTGAGTCAAAATCATGCTTTCATGCTCAGGTCTGCCTAAATTATTTTGGGTATAAGCTTCCACCACAACCGTGTACCTGATTAATAAGTGTCCATCTAAAAACAATCAATTTAATCCCCCAGATAAACTATTTCATAGTAAACCATCTTCCTATAACCACCAAATATTTTTTGGGTGTACCGCTTACATGTTGGAGTTGGTGTCCTATAACCATGTTCTTCGTACTTTATGATAACCTGTATTCATAGTTTTTCTAAAAAGGATGACGATCAGACCCCCTTTATTGAACATAAAAAGATAGAACTCCTTTTAAAGACTGTGAAAAAGAGGAACCCATTACATGAACAAGATGAAAACATCCTAACCAATCAAGAAAAAAGGCCTAACATGGACCCAAATCCCAAATAAGAAACAAACATTATAATAAAATTGTATGTGATATTGTTTTAAGAGTATTTATCACAGTAAATGGTCATAATTGTTCCATGCTATGATGAAAACCCAAAAGTGTTACGACACTTTTCTTAAATACATGTTCTATAGTCAGATGATATAATTTGAGGGACACAAATGATATAGTCTATCAGGGGGAGACTCATAGGGCTTTGAGGCACCTTTTCATGGTGTATGCCATTTGTAATATCCAGTGTATGATATTATGAAAGCGTGACTTGCCAGTAGGAAATCCACATTTACATGTGTTATTGGATGTTCCTATTAGTAGACATGTATATTGATCCTTAGACATTAATATTGTTTTTAATGAGTTTTATGAGTTGCGTACTTTGATGTATTGATGAAAACCATGATGACATATGTTTACGATGATGTGGGATACATTAGTCACATCATGAGTAATATTGCATTAATGAATAATGTGAGAAATGATTATTCCCTTCAGTTATTTAATGTAAGATGATATCTCAGAACCATTGATGGGAATGATATAGCCTAAATAAATCAACGACCATGGTGTTCTATAAGAAAGTTCAATTTTTAGGAATTCAAAGAAAGAGACATCGAGCACATAGGTTGATGACACCGACATACAACCTTCTTGATTATAGATATCAAGTTAAAGGGATTATATTACACACTAAGCATCCATATGAGGTTTTATGTTGTTGTGACATTAACTTCTTTCTCTATGGGTGCCTTGACGTGTTTCTAGATGATAACCTTGGACTTTATTCTGGTTCGCCTAATGCCACTGAGAAAGTGTCCTAGAGGGCCACACACTATTTGTGTCCAGAATCACAGTTAAATAATATATAATATTTTTCATTATTTAAAAAGGTGAATAAATATTATTCCCTCACATGGTTTAATAATTATTTATATTTTCTTGATCACATATATTCCCTCACCTGTTACTTGAGAGAATTTTATGTGAGTATAATATTTAATAAATATTTATTTTCAATTTGGTGAATATAAATTTTATTTATTTATTGGTGAATAACGAATGGATATTTATTTAATAAATAAATAGTTATTATTCAAGGCATGATAAATATTGTGGAGGAATGACGGACTGGGTTTAATAGTCCGATGAGAAATAATAAATATTGAATATTATTTGATTAAATAATTTTTTATTTAATTCACAATTTAAGACCATATCAAGAAATAATAATTATATTATTATTATTTGACATGGGGTTCCACAGGTATTAAATAAATAATAAAGGGAACTTGTTCCATTATTTTATTTTAACCATATCGGTATATTATCCAAATTATATTATTTTTTATGAGAGCCAATTCATTTGTTTGGCTATGCACAATAAATTGGAAGAATCCTCTCAAGCCCTAGAGAGATCCCTTCTCCAAGAACACTTGCAAGAATAGAGAGCGATCTTCCTCCATCTCACTCTCACAAGCCAATAGAGATCATGGAGAACACATTATAAGTTAATATCTTGGTGATCAAAGGCATATGACATAAGTGATAGGTTCAAGCATACTATAACATGGAGATTCCTACAATGATGTTCGAAGATTTTTAGAACATTTGTGGATCACTACTAGAGGGAATCTTCTCTTGATTCCTACAACATTAAAATGGTACAACGCGGATGTATTTTCAAATCCAATAATGAATAATAAATTCCAACAAGATAATTCTTTAATTGATTAATTTAATTATAAATAATTCATGATGATCCTTTGGTTCCGACATATTATCCATTGTTTATTTTATTTGATTCAATTCAATTGATCACAACGTCTATCGCTATGTAGATATCAGATTTATCACCAATCATGACAAAAAGAAAATTTCGATATGACCCATCACACGCTTCAACTAATCACGAAACCTATAAGTGGTATCAAAGGGTTACATAATTATTTATAATTATTTAAATATCTTTTATTGATTTACGCATTTTTCATTTAGTTTTCAATTCAAGTTTAATCGTTATTTTAACCAAAATTGTGATATCTACTTCCTCTTCCATCATTTATCATATATCTAATCAAAACAATTAATTTTATGAATTAAATAAAATTGAAGAACTCATTTTGAGGTGCCAAGAATTATGTCCGGATAACACATGAGTACACGCCGTGTAAACGGAGTTACACGTCGTGTACTTGTGTACAATGCACCGAGAATTAATTCAAATTGTGCGAATTGATGACACACTGTGCATTTATTTCTTAGATCACATGTTGAATAGGCCATCCCAACACACGGTCAACTAGAGTACACACCGCATGACCTACGTACATGACATATAGTCCATTAATTCACAGACGGGCCGTGTAATTCCATACACACCTACCCGACTAGTGACCATGAATCCTGGAGACCACATGTTGTGTACTACAATTTTATGAGGAATGATTTACATGTTGAGTCCCTAGGAATGAGCCTTAGATAGATGATAGACGTACATAGCATGTATAATGTTTTTACATACTGTGTATTTATGCCAAATTACACAGAATTAAAATTAATTTATCATACTGAGTAATTCATATCAATATGTGCTTTTCTATCATCATTAAGTTGATAGAACACACCATGTAATTGTTTTTAATATATATATATATATATATATAAATGTTTAATTAATTTCTATGTAATGTTCAGATCTACATATCATGTTTGATTCATATGACATATATTAATATATAAGCATTGAAGCATAACAAGCTATAGAAAAATCCTGTAATTCTTATAATCATTAAGATGATAATACACATCATTAAAGTATGTGATAAGTCATGTATGTCATTTGTCACAAGAGTAAATAATATATGAGTATAATACATGTTGGGTAGATTCAGACAGGTATTCGTCATGTTGCCTCCAAGGTACATTTATGTATACAATAAATTTTAATTAAATTTATTAAATTTGTCTAAAATTACGATGAATGATAATCTCAAGGAAATTTGGATGAGAATTAAGATAAAAGAATTTATCAATTGGATAAGATAATTAATTGATTCGAGTGCGATTTATCTAAAATAAGAACGATTAATAATTGAATTCTAGTTTTATTTAATGCGTAATTCATTGCATGCATATGGATGATCATGATAATAGATCAAACCTTTGTATGTGATTTCTTTCATTTAATTAAAATTGTTAGCAAGCATGCCTTCTCTCCTATAATTATGTAAGGGTATATGTTCCCATGGTTTCTTTTTTATAAACCCATTTTCCCTCATCTGTGTGTGATTAAAAGAATATGTAATGGATGGATCTCCCAAGCTAGTGGAGGCAGTTCAAGTTTGGAGATGAAGTGAAACCAATCCATGAGAGAGGCAAAAGTGGACAGGTGGAAAGCTATAACATAATCCTTAATTATTTCAAGGTGTTTTCCCCTAGGTCAATGATTAGTTTATCAACTGTTAGATAAACTATCCATTAGGAAAATCATATGATCATACCACTTAATTATTTTATTTCCGTCAAGATGCATGGTTATTTCATTATGGATGTTTTGTTGCGATCACATGAATTAATAAAATTAATGAGTAAACAAGATAGAACTAAAATAAATTAAATTATTCATAAATATAATCTAATAAATGGTTAATCACTTAATTAAATCCACTAAATATTAACAAGCATGTGATAAAGATAATAATTAAAAATTTATGCATAAAGGATAAAATCCCTCAATTATATATATTATGTCTGTATAGCCATCCATGACAGTTAAAAACAAACCATAGATCAAAGTTCTTGATCAACCAAACTTGGGGTGCTTTCAATTATTAGAGAATTCTAACTTGAAGTTTTGAGTTGACTTAACTTAGTTCATATCAATAGTTGGATGCCAATGTAGGACTTAGTGTAACTGTGAGGCAAGGGTTGAGGAATTCCAATTTAAGGATTTTAGAATTAGGGAGTCCACTCAACAAATCAAGGAACTATGAGTTATAGTTGGCAGTTGGAATGCCTACATAAAACCATTTGAGTTGATTGACCAAACAAAGTTGGGGCAATGAGAAGGGGAATATGGATCCTTCCCTCTAGAATGTCCAAGAAACATGATATTCTGAATCCAATGGATAGGGTTGTTGGGTTTCAATAAAAAAGTGGGAGACTACAAAATATAATATTTATTTATGAATCTAATTTTTATCAGATAAAGTATTAAAATTCTACTCATATTATTTTTTAGAAACAACATTAAAATGAATTCAAACATATCACTATTATTTATACTTGAGAAGGATAACCTTATCACTGTAAAAAAATTCCAATACTGGAAAATATGCTTACACGTTATCCTTACCCATGAATGAAAATTATATGTTCTAGAAGAACCTATTCATAAAGCACCCGGTAAAGAGGATATCAGTGAAGAGTTATCTCTCTTTGAGACACAAATGGATGATTCTAAAAATGTTTTGTATTTCATGATATCATCAATGACAAATGATCTTTTAAAGAAACATGAGATCATGGATGCGTATAAAATGATGTCTCGCATTTGGGATCCCTATCAAGAGAAGGAAAGACAAGAGAGGTATGAGATATCTAATGCTTTTTTACAACTAATCTTGGGGAGTCTACACCTACTAGGCCTCATGTAGTCAAGATTATTGGCTACATTGAATGCTTAAAAATATTAGGGATTAAATTCTTGGATGGGTTGGATACTGATATCATACTTTCATCATTGCCAAAGACATTCTCTTGTTTTATTATTTATTACAATATGATAAATAATGAGAATAATATTTCAGATCATCTTACTTTTGTTTTACAAGTAGATAAGGACATGGGGTGTGATAAACCCCAACTTCTTATGGTTAATAATTAAAGGAAGAACTATGAAATGGGTCCTATGACTCAAGAAAGTCTACAGATCCTGAGCACAATCCTTCTAAGAAGAAGAATATCCAGAGCTAGGGAACCGAAAAGTAGGAAATAAGTTTTTCATGTGGCATGCCAGACCACTAGAAGTGGAACTGCACCTAAAGGCAAGGGGAAGATAAAGGTAATTTTGTTATCAAGTGTAATATTTGAATATCTACACATTGAGTATTAGATAAAGCTTATAGTGCTCACATTTATATCCAAATGCAAGAAACACGTCTATTCCAAAATATTACTAGAGTAGAGGTGGATCTGAGAGCTATTAATGGTGTGAGTTCGGTTGCTCTATCCATTGGTGTCTACCACCTTTCAATTACAACATGAATGATATTAGTTTTAAAATATTGTTATTATGTACCAACAGTTACCAAGAACATATTTTTTGTATCATTCATAGATACAAATGGGTTTATTTTCTAGTTTGTAAATAAATGTTGTTTCTTTTATAAAGACAACATATGTTATGGTATGATATATTTAAATAAATCTCTTTATGTAGTAAATTATGAAAATCAAATATTGGAAATTGATAATGAATCATGTTCACATGACTCATATAACACCCAAATATGTCATCACTGTCTTGTTCATATAAACAAGAAGCGTTTGACAATGATATGTCAAGATGGTTATTTTGACATGTCTGAGCTAAAACCCCTTGAAATATGTCAATCTTGTTTACAAGGGAAAATGACCAAACCTCCATTTGGTGGATAGGGTGAAAGGGCCCTAGAGGTTCTAGTATTGGTACAGACTGATGTGTGTAGACCATTTCCAGTAGAATCTAGAGGTGTCTATTCTTACTTCATAACTTTTACTGATGAATTGAGTAGATATGATTATGTCTACTTAATGAGGTATAAGTCTATGTCCTTTGAGAAATTAAAGGAATTCAAGAATAAAGCAGAGAATCAACTTGGATAGAAGATAAATAATCTTCAATCATATCATGGTGGTGAATATCTTAACCAAGAGTTTATTGATTTTCTATGGGAGTTTTTAATTTTATATCAAATCACTACACCATACACACCACAGTGCAATGGTGTTAGTGAAAGGAGGAAGTGTACCTTGTTAGAAATGGTAAGGTCAATTATGAGTCATACAGAACATCCATTATCCTTTTGGGGATGTGCATTACAAACTGTGGAACACACATTAAAATGATTACCAACAGAAGTGGAAAATGGAATTCCCTTTATGTTATAGAGTGGAAAGAAGCTCATTTTTTTCATATACATGTGTATGGGGTTGCAAGAAATTTGTTATAGCCTTCTCAAGAAACAAACTAGCACCTTGTGTCACAAAGTGTATCTTTATAGGGTATAAAAAGTAAAAAAAGGGATACTACCTATACAAACCCTCATATAAGAAAGTGATTTTCTCCAGACAAGCCATATTTATTGAGAGGGAGCATATCCTCAAAAAGGATAGTTCGAGCAAGATTGAATTCAATGAATTTGATGCTCAAGATATAAAATATTTGGTATAAGAATAGATTCCATAGTCCCCCATGGAAGAACTAGTTCCTGAAACACATGTACTACATAGAAGCGCAAGAGATGTAAGAGAACTAGAGAGATATGGTTTTCTAGTCACCGAATATGGTGACTCATTATTGGTTGACAATGATGAACCTATCTCCTATAAAGAGGCATTAGAGAGCTAAAAAGTTGAAATATGGAAAGAAACATTGAATTCTGAAATGGATTCCATATATCAGAACCAAGTTTGGGTTTTTTTCGATCCGACCGTTGATGTAAAACATGTTGGGTGAAAATTGATATTACAAAGAAAAATGGACATGGAAGGAAAATTAAAGAAAGGATAGTGGCTAAAGGGTTTAAACATCATCAAGGAATTGACTACGGTGAAGCCTTTTCACCCGTTTCCATGTTTAAATCCATCAGAATTATACTTGTTATAAAAACGTACTATGACTATGAGATTTGGCCAATGGATGTCAAAACTACATTCCTTAATGGGACCCTTTAGGTATATGTCTATATGACTCAACTAGAAGGGTTTGTGACTCCAGGTTATTCCAAAAGTATTTTATAGTTATAGAGATCCATTTATGGATTGAAGCAAGCATCTAGGTCATGGAACATTTGATACAATGAATCTATAAAAGAATTTAGTTTCATTAAGAATGAATTTAATCCATGTGTTTACAAGAGGTTTAGTGGAGATTTAGTCACTATACTAGTAGTATATGTTGATGACATATTACTAATTGGTAATGAAATACCATTCTTATAGTTTTTAAAGGACTGATTAAACAAGTGTTTCTCCATGAATAACATAGGTGAAACAACCTATATTATAGGAATCAAGATCATTTGTGATAGATCCAAGAGGCTGTTTGAACTAATTCAAAGAACATATATTGACCAGATACTAAATAGATTTAGTATGGAATAATCCAAGAGGGGATTGGTTCCAATGTCACATTGTTTATATCTTTCAAAAGAAAATGTGTCCTCAAACACAGCATAAAAATAGTGAATGAGTAAGATCTCATACGCCTTAGGGATATGATCTGTCATGTATGGAATGTTATGTACTAGACATGATTTTGACTATGCATTGAGCATGGTATGAATATATCAATATGATTCAGGAGAACTACATTGGTTTGTTATTAAGTTTATCCTTAAGTATCTAAGAAGAACTAAGGATGTGTTCTTGGTGTATGGATGAGACAAGAAGATAGTCATCAGAGGTTATAATAATGCTATTTTTCAGATATATCATAATGATCTAAAGGCGTAGTCAAGATAGGTTTTCTGTCTCAACAGAAGAGTTGTGAGCTAGAAGAGTTCAAAGCATCCATTTATTGCTAATTCTATAGCAAAGTCTGAGTATATAGCAGCTTCTAATGAATCCAAGGAAGCCATTTGGATATGGAACTTTTTCTAATATCTTGATGTTATACCCAGTAGTAAAGAACCTATCACGTTTTAATGTGATAATACTACAGTGGTGGCTCTTGAAAAAGAGATATGGCCACACCAATGAAAAAATTTCACACATCAAAAGTATAACATCAGATTTTTTAGAGATAAGAATTTGTATTAAGCAGAGTTCCCATGAAAGATAACGTGAAAAATTACTTGAATAAAGTTCTATCGCAGCATAAGAATGAGTATCATGTGAGAGCTAGTGGACTAAAGGTTTTTAGCAGTTAGATTTAGTGCAAGTGAGAGTTCATTGGAGTTGGTGCCCTAAAACCAACTTCGATGAAACTTATGATAAGATGTATTTATAGTTTTAAAATATTAATAAACTACTTTTCACATCATGATTGTTCTTATGCATAACATAATATGTGATAATGTTTTAATAGTAATTGTCGTACTAAAAGTTCATATTAGTTCTCTTCTATGATGACAACCCAAAAGTGCTATGACACTATTCTTAAATATATGTTATATAGTTGAATGATATCATTTTAGGTACAAAAATGATACAGTCTATTAGCTTTGGAGACTCATAGGACTTTGAGGTACCTTCTCATGGTGTATGACCTTGGTAATATCCAGTATATGATATTATGAGAACGAGACCCGCTATTAGGAATTCCAAATTTACATGTGTCATTAGATGTTTCTATCTGCAGACGTGTGTATTGATCCTCACACCTTAAGATTATTATTAATAAGTATTATGAGTCATATACTTTGACGTATTAATGAAAACTATGGTGACATATGTTCGCAGTGAGGTGGGATATGTTGGGCACCCCACGAGTAATATTTCATTAACGAATAATACAAGAAAACATTTTCCCTTCTATTATTTAATAGAAGTTGATATCTCAACCCCCTTGATGGAAATGATATAGCCTAAATAAATCGATGTCCATGGAATTCTATAGGCATTTTCGATTTCCATGAAGTCAAAGAAAGAGACATCGAGCACATAGGTTGATGACACTAGTATACAACCTTCTTAATTAGAGATATTGAGTTAAAGGGATTATATTTCATAGTAAGCATCCGCATTAGGTTTTATGTCATTGCAGCATTAACTTCTTTCTCTATGGGTTCCTTATCATGTTTCTAGACACTAACCATAGAATTTAGACTGGTTCACCTAATTCCACTGAGAAAGAGGCCTAAAGGGTCACACATTAAGTGTACTCAGATTCTATGTTAAATAATATATATTATTATTCATTTTTATAACAATTTGAATAAATATTATTCCCCCATGTGGTGTAATAATTATTTGTGTTTTCATGATCCCATATAATCCTTCACTAGTTTTTTCGAGAGAATATTATGTGAGCATAATATTTAACAAATATTAATTTTCTATTTATTGAATATAATATTTTTTTATTTATTAATGAATAATGTAGTGATATTTATTTAATAAATAAATATTCATTATTCAAGGTTTGATAGATATTTTGAAGGAATGTCAGATCGAGTTTAATGGTTTGACGAGAAATAATAAATATTGAATATTTTTATTAAATAATATTTAATTTAATTTGTAAGTTAAGTTCATGTTGGGAAATAATAATATTATTATTATTATTTGACATGGGGTACTGCATAGATTAAATAAATAATAAATGAAACTTGTGTAATTATTTTATTTTAACCCTAGTAGTATATAAATCCAGTTATATTATTTTCTAAGAGAGTAAATTCATTTGTTTAGTTGGGCATAAAAAATTTAGAGAATCCAATCAATATTTATAGAGATCCCTTATCCAAGAATGCTCCCATGAACAGAGAGAAATCTTCCTCCATCTCCCACTCTCAAGTCAAGAGAGATCAAGGATAATGCTTTGGAAGTGATTCGCATGGTGATCAAAGGCAGATAACACAAGCGATAGGATCTACCATGCTAGTTCCCAGAGTTTCCTATGGTGATGTTCAGAGATTTGTGGAAAATGTGTGGACCACTACTATTGGGAATGTACTCTTGATTAAAACAATGCAATGATGAAACAACACAAGATATGTTGTCATATCTATCAACAAAGAAATAATTTCAACAAGGTAATTCTTTAATTAATTAAATTAATTATAAATAATATGTGACGATCCTCCATCTGGTTCTGATTTATTATCTAATATATGTTTTATTTAATTCAATTTTATTTATAATGGTGTTTATTATCTTGTAGATCACAGATTGATCATCTATCATGACAAAAAAAAAAGTTGGGAATGAGCCATTGCAGGCTTCTGCTCTGCTCAGAACCTATATTACACTATTATTAAAACTGATAATTTATAATCAAGAAATCTTAAGTATATTTTTGGGATACCCTGACGATGTCAAAGGATATAAATTGTGGGTAGACAAACCCAGATACCGAAGGTGTATAATCAGTAAGGATATAGTCTTTCAGGTGTCCAACTCCTCTAAATCCAAATCTATCCCATATTATAGTCAAGATACAACCCACAATGCAGCCACTGATCCTTTTTCTTCAGCATAGTTTTAGGATGTTGATGAGCCTCCTCAACTTGTTCCTCGAATAGAAATCCAAAATGTTCAAATTCAGATCCCGAGCCTCCTAATGTTAATAATGATAACCAGTTGACTCTAGATAGATTTAGGATGGTTATTAGAACTCCTTATTGGTTTAGGCAACGTGATATGATTTTTTTCCTTTCATGTTTCCTAGGATCTCATTGATGATGATCCCCAATTCTACAAGAAAACATTGAATGAATGATATTCTAAATAATGGATCTCTTCCATGTATGAAGAGATGAAATCCTTATGTAAAAAAACCATACTTGTTCCATTGTTGATAGAACTCCTACTTCTAAGGTCATTGGGTGTAAATGGATTTATAAAAGATAGGAAGATAACACTAATGAACATGAAATCAAATTTAAGGGCAAATTAGTGGATAATGGTTACCTTAAAAGAGAGGGTATTGATTATGCTAATATTTTTTCACTAGTTGTTAAGAACTCTTCTAGTTGGTTGCTTCTTGGTTTTTCTTCTTTTAATGATTTTCACATAGAACAGTTGGATGCAAAAAAGATTTCTTTCACAGTGACCTTAATGAGAAATTGTATATGAAACCCCCTAATGTTTATCCTAAATATAAAAACCCATCCATGTTTGTCTTCTAAATAAATCCATGTATGGTTTAAAATAGGCCTCTAGACTTTGGTATAATAAATTTAACTCTTTTATGCTTGACTTCCAATTTAATAGGAGTCAACATGATGCATGTTTTTACTTTAAATTCATTAAAAATTACATGATTTACCTATGGATTTATGTAGATGATATGTTGGTTATGTGCAATAATATGAAGCTAATTAATTCCATTAAGTCTTAATTTAAAACTAATTTTGAGATAAAAGACTTAGGATCAGTAAAACAGATATTAGGGATGGAAATTATAAGTTACATACCTAATAAACTCTTGTATTTGTCCTAAAATGTTTATATTTTTAAAATCCTAAAGAGGTACTATCTTGAGACATTGAATCCAGTGAACATTCCCTTAGGTCAAAATTTTAAATTTTATTTAACTCGAGAGCATGTTTCTACTAAAGATATTGAATATATGTCCAAAATACCTTAGGCCGATACTATTGGTAGCCTAATGTACTCTATGATTATAACTAGGCTTGACATAACATTTTCTATTTTACCTATTAGCAGATTCATGACCAATCTAGGGAATCCTCTTTAACATACCTTGAAATTTATTCTTATATATCTTTCATATACTGATAACCTATCTTCATGTTATGGTAGAAATTTCAATAATGATGAACAAATTGTTGGATATGTAGATGTTGATTATGCAGGTAATTTGGATACCTGAAAGTCACTCAATTAGTATATATTTTCTACTTTTGGAGGACCCATATCCTAGAAATGTAATATACAACATGTGGTTACTCTTTCAACCATAAAAGCTGAGTATATTTCCTTGACTAAGGCTATAAAGGAGGATTTATGGTTAAAGGGTTGGGTTTCTAAACTCAATTAACACAATCCTATCATTTCAGTTTATTATTAAAACCAGTTAGCTTTAAATTTATCTAAAAATTTATTTTCCAGGTTAAATCTAAACAAATAGGTATAAGGTTAAATTTATCAGAGATAGCATTGAATTTGTAACTGTTTGTGTCAAAAAGATACACATAGATAATAACCTAGCTAATAGTTTAACTAAGGTTATGGTTTTATCAGAATTTATGTTTTTCATATATAGAATAAATTTAGTTCCAATTCAATGATAATAGGTGCAATAACATTTTCAATTTCAAATGAAAATGGTGGAGAATTTGGTATTTAAGGTGTCTTCATTTTGAATTTTCCTTGTTAATCTTTTCCACCATTTAAACTTTGTTCTTTACATGAATGCAAAGTGATTTTAATTTTAATTTTATTATTATGCTCAAAGTGTTTTGATTATGGATATTAAGGGTTATCCTTATGAATTCTTTGTTTTTTTTAACCCTTATGTGGTTTCCTCTGTACCCTTACATAGTTTTAAAGTTCAGGTTTTACATTTATGTAATGTTTCTATGACCCTTATATAGACTGTTTCTCAAATGGTTTACCCTTACATAGGTTTTACCTTACCTTTATGTATCTTTTTTTACCCCTACAAGAGACTCCTTTTACCCTTACATGGGTACCATTATGTGTGGGGTTACCCTTACATATGTAATGTTACTTGGGGTCTACCCTTATATGGTTACCTTTACACATGGATAGTGCCTTTACGTAAGTACCCTTACGCGGGTCTGACCTTTATGTAGGCACCCTTATGCGGGGTGCTACACTAACGCGATCAGTACTCTTACACAGGTACCTTTACTGATGACTGTATTTCATGCATTCATTTTATAGTGTTTACATACATTAATTTTTGCATTTAATTGATATTTTTTGGCAATGTTTTTACATTTTTACTAGTTTTATGTTTTATGGTTGGAAGAAACATAAATTTAGAAAAGGTCGTTGTATGACACCTGATTTTTGATGATGCAACAGAGTTAGAAAACTGGAACAGAGCATTTACACATCGTGTAAACACATTACACAATGTGACTTTTGAGGAGATGATATTTTTGGAAGAGTACACCAAAATTCGCAACACCTTATGTCATAGTAAAAATTTTATGATTACACATTGTATAATTTTTTACATGTCATGTAATTATTTGCACATCGTGTAATATCCCGACATACACAGTTACAAGACTTTGACATAATTTTTAAGGAAGAATCTAAAATATTTGACCCCAGAGCCCATGATAGAGACATTCTAATGCCACTATTATTCCATTAAATTCTACTTAAGCCCTGAGAGATCTATAAATAAGAGGGAAAGGCTCCACTAAATTCATTCATTTGTGTCTTCTGTTGCAACTCAAAATTCTCAAATCTCTTCTTCATTCTATCATTCATGACCATTTCATGATCAGTGAGGGAGTGATATTTTCTTCATGTTTAATAGTGAATGATTCACACCATGACCGTTGGGTGGATTGTTTAATAGTGAATAATTACTGATCAATCATAGACCTAGATTTACTATTAATAGGCATGTTTTTATATTTTCTTAAAATCCAAAACATTAATTATCTCTTCTATCAATCAATTAATTTATTTCACTTTCATACATTAGTTTAAGTTTATTTTATTTAATAATTTTTATAACCCAATCTCTGTGGGTTGGAACTCAGACTTGTATATCTTATAATACCCTGTAGTTTAGTGGTTTTTTTATATTTATATATTTTTAAAGTCAATAACCCTATGGTAATTAATGATACCCACAAGGCTATCACTTATGCATCAGGCTTGACTTTTACATAACCTCAGCCTACCTTTATGTGTGGTCCTTTTAACCCGTATGCATGAAGATTATATGGGTACTACCTATACACAGCTACCTTTACGTATCAGGTAAACTGGTTTGGTACCTTTACACAACGGGTTTATTACCCTTATGCCACATTTGTTTCACCCTTATGTCGATTTACCCTCACATGGGTGTTTCCTAACCATCACATAACCCTTTTATTTCTATTTCATGGTTTTATCTTATGTTTCACAGTGATTTATAGAACACACTGATTGGATGGACCATTAACTAAATTTAATTATTTTTATAAGAATTGATACCCCCTTTGACCACATATTTGGTATATATCGACTAAATCTATCCTCCTAATTTTTCTCTATTTCTCAGCGTGGAAATTTGTTTTGAAGAAGATCAAGTTTTCCAGCTTGTCATTGTTCTCCAGATCTGTGGTTTCCTCATTCGTATTGGAGATCATTAGATTCCCATAGAAGATAATAAGTGTAGCTTCCTTTTCCCGATCTTGAATCCACCGAGTGAGCACCAGGGAGTTTTTTAGAAGATGAAAAAGTAAGATTCAAATAATTGTGTGAGAAGTGATCCGGACCACTGAATAGAAAACCAATCCAACGTTATAAGTTATTGCAAGTTTTTTTATTGGTTCAAGATTACTGATCTTATATCTATTTCTTTCCTTTGATCTCAATAAAATGTGTTTGTGGGGGGTGGTGTTATTATCATGCATGTAGGCCCCAAAAGAACATAAACATGTTAAATCTTATTTTGTTCCTTCTGTCTTTATTCTTTCTCAATTCGAGCTATATCTATATTAGTCAAATTCATCTGAATATTATTCAAGTTCTTGTTTTTGTTTTAATTCCACATTCCTCTTAAATCATCACACATTCTTTCTATTTCTAATTATAATTACTACAACCTCAAAATATCCTTCAAATTCAAAGACATAATTGAACATAAGTGCATAATTGTTGATATTGGATTTTTCTTGGGGTTGTACACTTAACATTGTCCCAAAATAATATTTTAACAAGAATTTTAAATTTTAATTAAATTCATAAGTAATTTATTAAACAAAATTATAAAATCAATACAATAATACTAAAAAAATTATTCCAAAAAAACAACATACATCCACATAAAAAATGAAAACTCCTCCTTTAATTTTACACAAATTAAATTTAACAGAATTAAAAAATTAATTATAAACTAATAAAATTTATAAACAACTAATTAACCTAAAACTAAAATAAACTACACAATTGAATTAAATAGAAATTAAAAAACATAAAATTTAAATATATACCTATTTAAGAAGAACTGATAGTTGGTTTGTCACAAGTCATCGGTGATCTGTGGTGGGGAAGAATGGGGACACCAAAGAGGACACAATGGGTAGAAGTGAGTTGGAAGGAAAAATAATGAGGACTCTGGGGCAACAATAAGCAAGAAGATTCTTGCAAGTAAGTAGGGGACAATAATAATTGAACAGATCTAAAGGCACTCATAGAGATAAAGCTAACAAAAAATTTTAATCACCCATTTAAAATATATTTTTATAATTTTTGTATATTTCTTTATCTTTGAACATAAACTCCATCCTTATTTATTAACATCAATGTCATTACTATAAGAATATATAGTTGAGAATTAAACCTCCACCAAGTAACCAATCAAATGACTCTAAACAATGGGGTTCCCCACAAGAGTAACATCATTATAATTATAGAATATATAATTAATAAATTAATTATAATTGATTTAATCAAATGAAAATTTACAATTAATCTATGAATCTAAATAAATATATTTAATTATTTTATTAATATGTAAAAATATTTCATTAATAAAAAATAATTATTAATTAAAACAAATATAGATACCATAAATATATTAATCTAATCCTACAATGATGTAAATTGAGTTTTGGATTTAATGTATTAATCTTATAAAAAATTAATTAACTATTATCTTAACTTGACTTAATTGGGTTGGGTTGTGACTGATACTTAGTAAATGGGTATTTATTATTATCCCTGATTATATATCATGTTTTATTTTTTTATTTCTTATGTTTAATTCATTAATTCCAAAAACACCAATCAAGGTAAACAAGATTATCAATGTAAATATGGTTTTTGTCAATTATTTTGGTATAATAGACTTCATGCCCCCCTAAACCTATTGATATTCAATGATTAAATATATAACAATTTATTCATAAAAATAATTAAGTAACGAATTTAAGTAATATATACCTAAATATCAAATTATTGATATTGTTTACCTAGAAGTTCAGATCTCTTTTTTAGGTACATACTTACCCTTTTTCAAAAATCTAGTATTCAATTTTATTAAAATACACTTATTCAAAACAAATATTAATTAATTTATATGAATTTACAGATACACATATTAATTGATAAAATATAAAGGTGTTTATTTTCAAAAATAAATCATCATTAAATTTCATAAAAACATAAAATAATAAAATTTAACACTTCGCATAAAAATAAAAAAAATAAAAAAAATAATTACAAAAGAATGTTTTATATTAAAAAATTAATTATATATATATATTTTAAAAATCTATAAATCATTAAAAATTACTAAAAAAATAATAAAATGTTCACATTGCTGCCACATACAAATCTGGTGGTGTCATTTATCAATGATTCTATTAAGTGATGGTAAATGTAATATTTTTAATTAAATAAAATATTAAATAATATATATGAATAATATGTGTGCACATTAAAATTTCACATTAGGAAGTCATATAAAAAATTTTAAATTGAATAAGAACATGGTTACATGGGATAGGTTGTTTCTTTCAAAATGGATGGGTGGTTTAGGATTTAGGCACATGAAATTTTTTAATTCTACTCTTCTTGCTAAGTAGCATAGACGATTGTTGATGTGTCGGTGTATGAATCCCCCATCTTCATGAGTTTGGATTTCTAAATACTTCCTATGGACTAGTTTTCTCTAATATAATCTTAGGCTTAAACCGTGTTTCTTTTGGCATAGTATTTGGGGAGCAAGGGAACATATTTCATAAGGGGTTTGTTGGTTCATTTCTGATGGGAGGTCTATAAATATTTATAAGAATCCATGGCTATGGGAGGATGATTGATGTACATGGATTTCACATGTATTTTTATAATTTTTTAACTTAGTTTTAATTAATTAGTTTAACCATTTTTTATATTTTAAGTTTCTTTTTATAGTTTTATAGTAATTTAGATATTTTGATAATTTTCATTTATTTTATATACCAATATTAGTAATTTAGTATTTTTATTAGTTATATTAATTTTATATATTATATTTACCATTATATTAATATTATTAGTTTCTCTAATGTTATTTTATTTTATTTTATTAATTTTTATGTATATTTTAATTCTCTATTTGTATTTTATTTTATTTCATTATTTTGTTGCATTAATAAAATAGTATTTGTTATTAGTTTATTATTATATTTAATAGTAGTATTATATTTAATTACATGTGCATTAAAATTTAATTATTATTATTATTTAACTTTTATATTATAGATTATTTTGAATTTTAAATTTTAAATTTAGATTTAACTTTTTTATTTTTTATTTTTTTTGTTTTATTATTTCCCCCCAATCTAACCTACCCTCCCCTCTTTTCCCTAAACTTTCCCCTACCCACACACCACCCCCTCCCCTTTAACCCCTTCCCCTTTCTTACGTCACCCCACCCCATCCCACCTTTTTATCTACCCAAGTCACCCCTCTGGCCCCTCTCCTTTTCTCTCCAATACCCTCACTTTCCTATAACAACCCTTGTCCCCACCCCCTCCCTCTTAGCCCCCAAACCCTCGCTCCTCACCTCCTGTACCCACCACCCCTCACCCTTCACATACTCAGCGCCCCACCCCCACTCCTCTCCCCTACTACCTCCCCTCCCCATACTTCTCACCCCAATCACCCACCCCCTACCCACGCCCCATACCCAGCCTCGGCCCCCGCTCACCCGGCGCGCCCCACACCCAGCCTCCACCCCCAATCACCTTTCTACCACTTCAGCGCACAAGAAGAAATGAGAAACCCTTCCTAGTCCGAACCAGTGACAAACCATCCTCGGCTTCAACAAACAGCCAAACCGACCACCTTTGATGATCATCACAACATCCAGCAACAACCCATCCTCCATTTTGGGAGCACATCAGTGGTTCAGACCTTTCATCAACGTATGCAGAGGTTCACATTAGCTTCTGAATATTGACATTACACGGTGAGAGAGAGTGCAGATCTGATCATATTTTCAGCAGCATAGTGATTTGATTCGGGTGTGGTGTTAGCGACTGCACGGAGCGGAGATATGATTATTATTTTTCAATCATGAACGATGGCTTGCGGTGGTCCTCACATCAACATGAACATGGTGGCTTCATTTATTTATTTATTTCATCTTTATTGTGCGATGGTTGGGTAATTTCATTGGTGTCAGCGTTGTGATAACTGTGACGGTAAATGCATGTCTTTAATTTATTCTCATGTTTGATTGCATTTTAAATTACATTTAATTGTTTTTTTATTTAATTAATCATATCTGCGTTTAAATTAATTGTCATTTGGGCTTGGCACACATTCTTTGGTGCTCGTTCGTGTGATACTAAATAAGTAATCACTGGCGGGAGTTCATCGGAGAATCTATTTATCTAGATTTCAATCAAGCATGAGAGAATATTATGAATATATAAATATATTAATTGAAAAAATAATATTTTTTGTGCACTATCCTTCAAACTTGCCTGAGTGAAACTTAATTAGTAATCTCATATAAATGAACCCGACACAGGTAGATACTTTGACTTTGTGAGAAATGAGTTGTCATATTTCACCAAGTAATTCAGTGCTATAATGACACAAAAATTATTCGTCAGGACATGGAACAAAATGAAAGATAGTTTGGGAAAACATTAGAATAATTTCTAAAATTAGAGAATGAGACTAGATTGTATTTTGATTAATTTTGGAATAGGTGATAATTGAATAAATAAATATTCAGATGTGGGAATTAAATAATTGACATTGCATGCACTTGAACTGACGTTATGAATCTAACACTTCAATATCTACCAGTTTAGTTCATATCTTAATTTAGTTCACTTAGATAGTTGTAGTTAATAGAAATAATCATTTTAAAATAGTCATTTAGTTTTTAGAACTTCTTAGTTGTTAATCACAATTAAAGCCCATCCACCTGAACATTATTCTAAGAGAGTATTTCTAGTGTCTAATCACATTATCTCTATGGTTTGAACATGCTCCGTACTTTTACATTAGTTGGTAGGTTAATAAATATCACAAATTTGCATGCGTTGTGACGCGCGTGAAAAATTTCTGGCATCATTGCCAGGGATGGGAGGGCGAGTTGGTGAGGGGCTGGGGAGGGGGAGTAACACTGGAATGTGGGTAAGGGGAGGGGAGGTGTCAAGGGAGGGGAAGGGGGATGGGGGTGTGGGTGAGATGAGGGAGCAGGGGAGGCAGGTTCGGGAGTGTGAAAAAGGAAAAATAGGGGGGCTGGGGGAGATAAGGGGGCGGCAGGTGGGAGGAGGGATGAGGGGGGCTGGGTGAGGGAATAGGGGGTGTGGGGATTGGAGAGAGGGATGAGGCATGGGGTTGTGGTTGAGAGAATTGGGGAAGGGGGAGTGGCGTGAGTGATTAGAGAGAGGGAGGGGATGGGTGAGTGGAGGCATGTGATAGTGGGTGTGTGGAGGTATAAGGGGGAGAGTGATTGGATAGAGAAAATGAGTGAATGGGGAGGGGTGAGGTGGGAGAGGGGAATGAGTCGAAGGGGAGGGGTTGGTAAGTGGATAGGGGGAGGTTGAGGGAAAAGAGGTGTGGGGGTAGGTTATATAGGGGAAAATAAATAAATAAAATAAAAAAGTTAAATCTAAATTTAAAATTAAAAATATAAAATAATCTATTAATCTAAAAGTTAAATAATAATTATAATAATAAATAAATTTTAATGCATATGTAATTAAATATAATACAACTATTAAATATAATAATACACTAATAACATATAACATTTTATTAATTCAATAAAATAATGAAATAAAATACAAATAGAGAATTAAAATATACATAAAAATTAATAAAATAAAATAAAATAACATTAAAGAAACTAATAATATTAATAAAATGGAAAATATAATATATAAAATAAATATAACTAATAAAAATAATAAATTACTAATATTAGTATATAAAATAACTATAAATTATCAAAATAACAAAATTACTATAAAACTACAAAAAGAAACTAAAAATATAATAAATGGTTAAACTAATTAATTAAAAATAAGATAGAATATTATAAAAATACATGTGAAATCTATGTAAATCAATGATTATAGAGTTATTTATTCCCCTATGCTTACTGGTTTTGATATTCCATCATGCAGGATATTATTGAAGATGAATTTCCTGGTTGGTGTCTTGAGAATCTTAATTATTTGTTCAATGAAATATATATGAGCTAGATCATAAACATTCTCATTTATAGAATATTGGGTATAGAATTATTTTTTGGGAATTTTCCTCAGAATAATTCATACTCTATGAAATCTAGATATTGGTTTATAATGTGAAGGAATAAACAAGGAGTTTATTTAATTTGGCTGAAGAATTGGAACTCTAATTTATTACCAAAAGTTTAGTATTTTGTGGTAGTTTGGGGATGACTTTTTATCGGTCAAATAAGTGTTAAAAAGTGATTTTTTTCAAAATGATTTGTGCTAGGCATGAAATGGGTGTCTTGATATTTGCATGCATTCAATATTTTCCTATTATGATGCAGTTTCTATTTGGGAGAGATGGGGGAATATTCCTCTATCTTGTCATGATGAGATGGTTTCTACTACAAAATTCCTCTCACACCGTTCCATTTTTCTTGATTCTTATAGATTCCAAGAATTTTTTATTTTTTCTTTGTTGATCTAGATATAGCGAAATGATCTTATTTTTAACCATAATTAAGTCCCTAATGGTCGTTGGATTCACTATTTAGGAAATTTAATTGAGGTTTATAACAACTATGAGACTGATAATTTGAATGGTCATGTGGTGGTGCATGCGAGAGTGTGGTCATTACCTTCTCATAGAGTGGTAATGGTCAATACCGATTTGAAAATTCTTAATAATGGTTGAGTTGGTGTGGGTGTGGTGGGTTGTAATTATTAAATTTATGTTTTCTAATTCTTTCAATAAACATTAATTTCTCGCTAGTTCCCACAGGTTTATGAAGCTGTTGCAATTTGTGTTGTCTTGAAGTTTTCTTCTTACCAAGGTTAGAGGATCATCCTTTTATATATGGATTTCCTTTATTTGATCTATCTAGTTAATGCTCATTCTGTTATTTTTACATCTTTGGGACTCTTTTTGGATAAGATTTGACATGTAGCTATGAAATTTGGACATTTTTTTTCTTTTGTGAAGAGAGAAGGAAATACGGTTTTGTATCATGTGGGGGGATGTTGGAGTTCTCCTAATATGTCAGTTTGGTTGCGGTGAAAACCTCTTGTGGATTTATACTTTATATCAATTGATTTAGATTCTTAGTGATTATATATATATATTTTTTTAAAAAAAGTATAAGTATGTGTTTGTATAAAATATATATATCAATTATTAGATTAAAAATTTTATTATATTAAAAAAATATAAAAATAGATTTTAAATTTGATGTAACATAAATTTTAAATGTTAAAATATATATTTTAAAAAAATTAATACCCACATTTGAATTATATTTAAAAATAAAATAATTTATATTTGGTTTTATATTTTAGTATATTTATTTTAAATAGAGTCATAATTAAATGCAGTCACACAAAATTTTTATGCAGCGACTCCATTTTTTTTGTCTTGTAACACTTTAGAATATTTTAAAAAATCTTTTCGAAGTTAGGCACCGGGTCAGTGCATGATTTTTAGGCACATAGAGTGTCCATGATGATATAATAAACATATTAAATATAATATTTTACACATGAATATTTTTTCTTGAAATAATGAAATATATCCTAAAATGTATTTTTTGATGGAAAAAATGAGATTTCCATTAAATCCAAAATGTGGGTTTTAACCCAAGCATGACATAAACTTTATTCACGTTAGGTATTTTTTAAGAGAATTCATATGAGAAATAATAAATCAATAAATTAAATAAATAATTTATTTTTTATTAATTGTCTATGACCTAATCCTCTACTATTTAATCACTAATATTGCCTGATCCTAGGGTTATCCTCATAATGATAGAGATTGGAGAGAACTATGGAGGAGAGCTTTGGCGGATGATAATGGGATTATGGGTCAACGATCATTTTTAAAATTGAGTTTGTCATAATCAAAGGAGTTCTTGGACCATAGTAATTAAATCGAAGTAGAATCATTCTTCATCAACAATTAACTCAATTTGAAGGTAGGACTTTTGTTTTGTTGGGTTAATCCCCATTTTTTATTCTCACATATCAAACATGAATTAATGCCTTTAGAAAATTAATTCACAGATCAAGATTATTGGTTGGACATTGATTATATCTCTTCTTAGAATAGGAAATATGAGATTTAATTTCTAATTTGGATGTTTGATAATTCTTTTTTGTTCTACATTTTCAATCGATGATGGTTGAATGACCAATGACCAGCATTTGTTCTCACTTTTTTGTTTTGTGTCTTCCTCCCTTAATTATTCATTCATCATCAATATTTTCATTTGAATGGTTATTCAACATTATCTTGAAACCCAATTCAATACTTGATTATTGGGATCTATGGATTGTTGTTGCACCATCAGCTACTTGGAGTTTGAAAACACTGGATAGTCATTTGCGATGAAGGAATCCCAAGGTGAATCAACGTTTTTCCTGCTATGTGGGTTTTGATATATGGGACTTTTGTGGACCAATGAGGAATTTTTTTTTCAGAAAAGGGTGGTCTAAATACATCCCCAAACAGCATTGTAGGTTTGGTCAAACCTGATCTAGGATTTCAGGTGATGATCATGGAGAGATTGATTGCGTTGTCGAGCGCATCAAATTAGATGTTTAGTTTTTACTCAAATTTTGACAGTATAGAAGAAACCCTAGGTTACATATCAATAGAGCCTTAGATCATTAATTTTAAAATGAAGGTTTTTATTATGAAAAAGTTGGATGGTATTTTAGAAATCATGGGGTTTGTGGGTTTAAGAAGTTAATAGATAATGGAAAACAATAAGACCAAATAGAAATTAAAAAATTTGATTAAGTGTGATCATCCCATGGAAATATCATGATGCCCATCCATCATCACTTTAATAGATATATTTTAGGTCTTCTAATCCACAATTTTTAACACATATAACCATAATGTTACTAAATTTATACTAGGATACATCATAGGGTTCAGTCGGAAACACAAAATGATTCATCAGCTACCAACAATGATAGGGTGTTTTGTGTCTGACTTCATAAGTGAAACTCGCCAATGAAACACAAAAAGAACTCGACATGTTTTCCAGGTTCATGTACTGTTTCATTGTGACACCATTTCATTAAATTAAATGGCCATGATAGTGTTTATGTAAATTAAATTGAATAATATTAACTACACAAACACCATAATTGAAAGGGGAAGAAAAAGTGGTGAACGGTGTGTGAAAAATCACATGAATGGGTACCACAAAACATGATCATATAAGTTGAGTATGATATACCAGTACATAAATAAATTAAATAAGAAGTGAGTATGAATAAAAAAAGAAAAAACCTAGAATTAAAAACATCATTCAAAATAATACAAACATGAATCTTGATATTTTCATCACGTTCCTCCCCTGGTAGTCACAAGGAGTTTAGAACTCCATAGAAGGGAAGGAATCTATAGATGCAAAGAAGATAATACAAAGAGATCCAATACTAAAATATTGTCTATAAAAATTGTATAATGAGTGTGAGGGGTGATTTTATGGGTAAATACATCACAATTTCCACAAAATAAGTCATGTGTCTGAGAGACTAGGTTACTGTTTATGAAATACTTTCCCCTCCTTTATCTCGATGTTGGACTAAACAAAACATGTGAAAAATTCCTGACATTTGGTGGAGAGGTGTTACTTCGAGTTAGATGTCCAATGGAGGTGGATGTAACCCAATTGGAAGTCATAGTCCTATGTTTTGGTTCAAATATTGAATTGTGGTCCAATCTGGACTGCTCATATTTTCTTCACATCGTGGGCCTATTTTGGGCCTCCAAATGGATGAATTGGGATCCATGGTATTGTAGATAAATGTATCCCACATATTTATGAATTCATACACCAATTTTTATCCCAATTGGATGCACATATTATCCACAAGAAATATTTAACTCCACATGTGTTCTTGGGATCTTGTGCAGTTTGGCCCATTTTGCTTGAATTCCATCATGGGATCTCCAAATAACCTCCAACTCCAATAAAATCCTCAAACAAGTAAAATATTATTTTTAAAAAATGATAAAAATTAAATTATTGAACAAATAATTAACTTCAATTTTTTATTATATTTTTAATTTTGAATAAAAAATCAGTTTAAAATAGTGGTGCAAGGGTGGAAATAAGTTATAAATCGCTACATGATCACCCCTCACCTAAACCTTTGTACTCCTAGACAAAGTATTATCCTAATCCACTCACATTTCTAAATCAAATGTGATACAATTTAAAATATTATTTTGAAATTAAATTCACGTTGTATCATTTATGAAATCAATTTTCCTAACATTTTTCTTCTCTCACATTTAAATTTATTCAACCTCATTTGTTCACTCATGAAAACATTCACAACCTACATCATCTAGAAATTTTATCTCTTCATTAAAGGAACATATAAAAGCGGGTTTATGCTACTTCCCTAGATTTCATGTGATCTTTCCATATTATTTCTGAGTTTCTAAGTTCTATATTAGTAGAAACTAGTGTGATAATCAAGAGGACTTCGAATAGGTTGTTCTAAGGATCAAGGGATGGTAGGATTTAATATTTAAAAATATGAGGTAGAAGAAGAGTGTTTAAAATATAAAGTGCAAAAAATTTCAAAATTCAGAAAGTGTTTACAATGAAGGTACACACTTAACCCCTCACAAAGTATATCACTTCCAACTCACTATCAATATTGTTCATTTTTTGGATCACATCCGATCAGTAAATAATAATGAGTAAACTTCCCATTTTCTCTATTTATTTTTATTTTGTTCTTTTTTTTTCATTGTACAGAAAAATATATTTTTTATAATTTTCCTTGGATATAAATAGGAAAACATTTTTAAAATAATGATACAATATGGGCTAGGAACCTACTTCCCAAAACAAATATAGAACCCCTTTCTATTAACCCATAATAATGATTCATTCTTGTTAATTCCCGTAGAAACACCCTATCCCCCCACATACTAAAAATAAAACTAGAATGTACATAAGATATGGGTATGTAGGGAAAAATTATCTTGTAATGTGGTAACCTAACAGAAATTTCATGGCTTAAAAAGTTTAAAATGTCAAGGTGTCCAAAAATAGAGGTTAATTGTACAAAGGGGTTTTCAATGAATGATTGCCTCTATCATGAATATTTTACACTTGAATATAATTAATCCAAACATAATCAAGGAAAGATCTAGTTTCTCTACATGACCCGACACTCTCAAGAATGTTATTAAAATAAATAATATACAAGAAAGGCCTTAGAATGACTCTCGGGAAAGGGATTAAAATATTGGTCATTGCTAATGAGGCATGGGTTTTAAAAATCTGAAAACTCCTCTGAATTATTTTAAAATATAAATTCTAGAAAAAGATTCCATATCAACATTCATTTTAAAATAATTTTCCCCAAAACAATGAAATTTTTCACAAAATTGAACCAAGCATGAAAAATGATTTTGGATATTCTTATTAAGATCAATATTTATAAGTAAAAGGAAGAAAAGAAAATGGAATGAAAAATGGAAACACAATGACTTTTTAGTTTATGTTTTAATTTTTTTAATTTTGATCCTAAATATACTATGTCACCCTCCCCCACACCTAAAAATTACATTTTCCTCAATGCAAGAAGTTTAAATAAATATACAAATAAATAAAGGTAGGGAGAAGGGACAAACTACTAAGTGGTGTCATATATAGTATCCAATTGTAGGATTTTCTGCACTAGATGATTTGGAAAATCTTAAAAAATGTTTTTGAAACTTTTACCACTAATAATAAACCTCATTCAATTTTTCTCATGAACAAACTATATAGCACCAAAAGGGTAACCATTAGTAAAAATATAAGGATCGATCTATCATGAATGAAGCTTCCCCAAGTGGAGCTTTACCTTGGAATTGTACATGAGGAACTTATCACCAATATAGAACTTCTATTGATGAATCCTATCTTCATGGATAGCATTTGTATTCTTTTTATAGATATGAGAGTCCTCATATGCATCATATTGAATTTCTTCTAACTCTTAAATCTGCAACTTTCTGTGCTCACCTGTATCTAAAAGATTCATATTACATTGTTTAAAATCCAAATATGCACAGTGTTATACCTCCATCCAAAGGTGAAAATCCTTTCCAAACATAATCCTATATGGTGAAATTTTGATCAGGGTTTTCAAGGCTATATGATACTCCTAAAGTGCATCATCCAAGCAAAAACTCCAATATTTTCTATTGTGTTGTTCCATTTTTTCCAAGATTCACTTAACAATACGATTTGAGATTTCATCATGTCTGTCAGTTTGGGGGTGATATATAGTAGAGAATTTATGAACAACCCCATACTTGTGGAGAATGTTTTTCATGTTCTGAGGGAAAAAATATGACCCCTTATCACTAATGACGAATATTTCCAAACCAAATCTACTGAAAATATGGGACCTCACAAAATCAAAAATCACTCAGTAGACATAGATCCTAGTTTCCTATACTTCAACCCATTTAGATACATAGTCAACAACCATTAATATGTACACAAATCCGAATGAATTTGGAAAAGTCCCCATGAATTCAATGACCAATTCATCAAAAATCTCACAAAATAACATGATATGTGGGGGAATTTCATTCCTCTTGAAGATATTACCTGTTAATTGAAATTGAGTACATGACCTACAAAATTTATGGACATATCTGTACAATATAGGACAATAAATCATCAATTCAAGAACCTTTCAAGCAGTGCGTTGAGAGAAAAAGTGGCCCCCATTAGAAAAAGTGTGGTAGAAGTTAAAAAATGAGTTGAACTCATGGTCAGGGACACACCTATGAAAAACTGGGTCACTAAAATTTCTCTAGAAGTAAGGGTCATCCCAAACGTACCTTCATGAATCATTATTAAGTCTCTTGGATTGTAATGTGACGAAATTAGTGGGGACCATAGATTTTTCTAGAAAATTTCAAATGTCTACATACTGGGGGGTAAGGTCCACAACATCACAATGGTTCTCATGTGGAAATAATTCTCCAATGGGGAGGGGTGAGTCAAAATGATGGTCCAATAGTGGGTAAATCCTACAAATATGGTCAACTACCAAATCTTACACTCATATGTTATCTCAAATTTCATAGTTAAACTTCTACTGGAGGAGCATCCACTGAATGAGATGGGGAATAGATTCAGGTTTCTGTAGGAGAAAATGAAGGGAAGCATGATCAGAAAACACAATAAATTTTTACCTAAGAAGAAATGAACAAAATTTTTCTAATTAAAACACAATAGAAAGAAATTATTTTTCAGTGGTTGGGTAGTTTTCCTAGGCAGGTTCAAGGGTATGTGAGTCATATGCAATGACATGGGGAACCTTCTCAACCCTTTATAATAAAATAGACCCAACTACGAAGTTAGAGGCATCACACATAAGTTCAAAGGGGAGATCCCACCTTGGTGGTTTAATTATGGGAGGTGATGTGAGACTCATTTTTAGTTAATTAAAAGAATCCTCAAATTTTTTATCAAAAACAAATTAAGAATCCTTTTGAAATAACTGAGATAATCTAAGTGCGATCTTACTGAAATATTTAATGAACCAATGGTGAAAACCAGCATGACCCAAGAAAGATAACACCTCATGAAAAAATTTTGGATATGGAAGGGTTGAAATTAATTCATTTTTGATTTATCTACATGAATTAACTCATTTAAAATAACATTCCATAGAACTATCTCCCATTAAATGATGAAATTGAATTTCTCATAATTTAATATGAGATCTTTTTTATCGCAACAGTGGATGACATAACCTAGGTGTTTCAAACAATCATTAAAGAAAGTTCCATTAAACATGAAATAATACATAAAAACTTCCATACAATTCTCATGGTACTCAAAAATTATAATCAACAAATGAAGATGAAAAGTAATATGAGCATTACATAGACCAAAAGGCATCCTTATATATGAAAATGTGCTAAATAGACAGGTAAATACTGTCTTTTCTTGATCCTCAGGGGCTATATGTATTTTTAAATAACCTAAATATTCATCAAGGAAAAAATAATTGAACTTACCAGTCAATATTTATAACATTTGTTCACTTAAAGGTAGAAGAATGTGGTCCTTTTTCATGGATTAATTCAGTTAAAGATAGTCAATACAAACTCACCAACTGTTTTGCACATGTGTTGGAACCAATTCATTCTGTTCATTTGACACAACCTTTATTCTAGTTTTTTGGGCATAATTTACACCAGTTTAACCCATTTACTATCAGATATAGGATAAATTATCCCAGCGATAAGTAATTTACTAACTTCCAATTTTTCCACATTAAGGAGAGTGGGATTTAACCACCTTTGATATTTACTTATGGGTTTACCCTCATCATATAAAATTATATGTCGCATAAAAATAGATGGGATAATCTCATAAAATATCAAACAATGTCCATCATATCATCTTTTTACACTCTATTAATTGTCTAAGCAGTTTTGATTCCTACTGTGGAGAGAGTTTTTGAGCAATAATTATAGGAAATTTGTCAATACCCTCAAGATAAAATATTTTAAATTAGATAGAAGTTGTTTTAATTCCAACACTGGAGGTTCTTGGAATGAGGGAGGGGATTTATGGGTAGCGAGGTCCATAAAACTATCTACATACTCATGTTTATTCTCTAAATAAAGATAATAAATGAAAATGAGATTTAAAAAATCATTGAAAATCATGGGTACCTCATAATGAACACTCTCTTCAATTAATTCACAAAAATTAGCTTTTATAAACCCAAAAAACACTATAAACATGAATCAATACTCAAATCATCTAGGAGTGAAGAAAAATAAAATGAATTAGAGTATGGGTCAAGGTGATAATGTTGTGTGTGTGTGTTGTTAGAGAGAACTTCCATTGAATATATATGAAGAGTGGAGTGATCTTCCATGGGGTTTTTCATGAAATCAAGGATATTAAAATATAACTTTTCTCAACCTAACTCACTAGACAATGTACCATTGTGAAAATTGATGATTGTCTTTGCTATTTTAATGAATGGCCTCCCAAGTATGAGAGGAGCATGTCCTTGGGTTCATGTATCTTTTGTCTCAAGAATTTAAAATTATGTTAAGAACATGAGATTATTAACTCTTATGAGGATGTGATTGATCAATCTAGATGGGTGTGTTTTGCTTCAGTTATTACGTTATACAATGATGCCTGTTGGTTGAAGCTCTCCAACCTACAGAAAAGTATACTAGGAGTGAGGCATTACATTAATTTAATCACCTAAATCTAGCATTGCATTAGAAAAGAAGGTCTTCCCTATGGTGAAAGGAATCATAAAAGAACATGGATCCTTGAATTTGGTTGTCATTATTGGTTTTATCAAAGCCAATACATTCTTTATAAGGTTTAATATCTTATTTCACTTCAACCATCATCTATGGGTGCAAATTTCCTTAATAAATATGATGTGATGAGTAATTTGTTTAACTAAATCCAAAATAGGAATGTTAACTTGTAATTTATAAATGTATCCATTATTTCTTTATCAATCTCAATATCTAAATTCTTCTTATGTTTAGAGAGTCTTTGAGGGAATGAAAGAGGAATGTAATTTTCAAGGGAATCCTTAATGATAATTTGTTTACCATTTTAGTTTTTTTCTTCATTAGAATATTTTACGGGTATAGAATGTGAGTTCTCAAGAGGGTGTAATACCTTTTGGTTAAAATAATTGGAAGAATAGAATTATCTACCAATACCGAGTGTGATTACAAATAAAATACATTTATCCTTTGGATTAGCAATAGGTTGGGATGATAGTTATCCAGAACCTCGCATCTTTATCTCATATATGGGGTTTTCCAATTGTCCCAGTTGAGTTCATAGGAATTGAATATCCTATTGTGTGTTATATTGGAACTATAGGTTTTTTGATTCCATTTTCTTGACCATGTCCTCTAGGCTTGGTTTATATTTTGTAGTAGGAGGAATATTTTGAGATGTTGAAGGATAAGAAGGTTGCATACATTGACCTTGTTGATACCAGTTCTATTTAGGGTAGCTCAATTTGCATCCTTGTTGGTACTATGGTTGTGTTTTCCACCTGAGGTTTGGATTTGACTTGAATGGTTCTTTCTTGATGGAAGGTGTTTAACGGAATGGACGCCCTGGGAATACAGCTTCACAAGACTCATATGAATCCTAAAGTTGTGGCCACTCATCAGAAAAATGAATGTTATTTGAAAAAATACTAAAATGTAATGGAATGGTAGGAGAGTTTTAATTACCTTATACTTGATCTAAATAACATCAAAGGTTATGCATCTCATCAAGTTTATTATCTACCTTTTTTTTCTATGGATGAATGACTTACCTCATAAACACCTTGGGTTGGTGCAATTACTCATGTACCAAATTGTTGTGAATTTTGAGCCATGTTGGATAATAATTCATGAGATATGACAAGAGTTTTATCAACAAGGGAACCACCGGTTGCAACATCTATCATACCACGATCCATGGGGGAAAGAACCTCATAGAATTATTGAATTAGAAATTGTTAACAAATTTGGTGGTGGGGGAAACTAGAACAAAGTCTTTTGAATCTATCCCAATATTCATAAATGGTCTCTCTTTGTGATTTCATAATTCCACATATTTATTTTCTAATTGATGTGATTTGGGATGAAGGGAAGAACTTATATAGAAAGTGTCCTTTTAGGTTATTCCATCCACCAATTTTGGTAGACATGCATTATATCTAGTATTTGGCTTCACCATCAAGGGAGAAAGGGAAGGAACTAAACATAATGAGATACTCAGAATCATTTTTGGGTTTCATGGTGGGGCACACTATGTGAAACTCCTAACTATATTACCGAGGGTCCTCACTAATAAGACCATGGAATTTTGGAAAGAGGTGTATGAGGCCTGATGTCATATCAAAGTTGGCTGCATCATCAGTATATTGGATGTAAGCCGGTTGGTATTCTACACCAGGGTTGTTCAGTTCTTTTAAAATTCTATTATTTGCAGCCATGATTTTGGGGGTTTTATTTGGTTCAAATTTTGATTATTTTGGGACCAATTTAGGTTCTAAAATGGGGTTTTTAGTGTTACATGATTGTCCTACTCTATATGAACTAATTTGTGAATGAAGTTTCTTTTCAATTTCTAGGTCAAATTCAAGCATTTTTCCTTTTTATGATCAGTTCATGTAAATAAGTTCTGAAGTTTGTTTTTTTGTATTATTTTTTATGATATACGATGGATAAAATTAAATCAATAAATAATAATTAAAGTATAAAATAAAATAAAATGGTATATTACATAATTATAAAGAGAAAGAAGGATTGAGAGAGAGAAATAAAAAAAATCAAAAGATATGGGGGGATTGAAAGGAGTAATAAATAAAAATGAACATAAAGAAATAAAAGTGAAAAATGATATCATCCCCTTGGAAATGGCCCCAAAATTTGATCGCTTTGTCATGCAAGTCAAATTAGTTTAGTTTTTACTAAAATTTCTGTAGTATAGCAAGAACCCTAGGTCATCTCTTGATGGAGTCTTAGATCATTAATTTTAAATTGAATATTTTTATTATGAAAAAGTTGGAGTGATTTTAGAAAACATGGGGTTTTTTATTTAATAATATAATAGATAAAAGTAAATAATAAAATAAAATTAAAATTAACAGATTTGATTAAGCATGATCAAGCTAGGGAAATCTCACGATGCCCCTCCTTCATCGCTTCAAGAGATAGGGTTTTGATCCTTTAATCCATGTTTTGTAACAACTATATATATAATGTTACATAATTTATAATAGTATAACACTAAGGGTTTGGTCAAAAACAAAAAATGTTTCACTGAATACCGCCTATGATAGGGTGATTTTTGTTTGAATTTACAACCGAAACTCACCAAGGCAATATAAGAAGAACTCAACATGATTTCTAAGTTTAGGTAAAATTTCATTTTTATACCATGTCATGAAATTAAATGTCCATTATAGTGTTTATGTATATTGTATTGAACAATATTATCTATAAAAACCCCACAATTGAAAGGGGGAAGAAGAAGTTGTGAACGGTGTGTGAAACAACGCATGAATGGGTACCTAAAACATGATCATATGAGTTTATTATGACCTAATGGTACATAACTCAATTAAATAAGAAAATAGTATGAATAAAAACAACACACAAACGTGGAATTAAAAATATCATTCCAAATAATACAAACATGACGCTTGGGATTTGGATCACATTCCTCCCCATGTGATCACAAAGAGTTTAGAACTCCATGGAAGGGGAGGAAGCCATAGATGTAAATACGATTGTCAAAAGAGAACCAATACTAACCTCTAGTAAATCTACCTAGGATAATGAGGGTGAGGGGAATTTTTATGGATGAATACATCACAATTTCCCCAAAATAATTCAAGGTCCTAAGGGGCTAGATCACTATTCATGGCATACTTTTTCCCCATTCTTTATCTGGATGGTTGACTGAACAAAATGAATTAAAAAGTTCTACAATTAGGTATAGAGGTTAGAATTCATGTTAGATGTCCAATGGAGGTGTAATAATTACAATAGGAGGTCCTAGGCCTAAGTTATGACCCAAATATAGAATGGTGGTCAAATATGGCCTTCCTGCAATTTCATCATATAATGGGCCTCTTTTAGGCCTCCAAATTGATTAATTGGGATCTATGGTCTTCTAGAGAAATTTATCCCACATATTTTTTCATTCATACACACATTTTTATCCCAATTAGTTGTATATATTATCTAAAATAAATATTTAACTCCACATGTGTGATTGGTCTCTTATAGAGTTTGGCCCATTTTGCTTGAATTCCATCATGGGCTATCCAAATCACCTCCACCTATAATGAAATCATAATAAAGTAAAATATACTTTTTAAAAAGTGATAAAAATTAAATTATTGAATAAAAAATTATGTTAAATTTGTTATTATATTTTAAATTTTCAATACAGAACTAGTTTAAAATCGTGGTGTGAGGGTGGAAATAAATAGTGAGTCATTACCTGATCAGATATCGAAGGCCGTAGTGGTGAGAGTGTAATGCGTAAAGTAGACTAAAATTTCTAAGAAAACTCAATATACATGGCATGTAGTTTTGATGAACACACACTTTGTGTACCTCCTTCCACAACTACTAGGGTTATGTGTAGATAAAAATATAACATGCTATGTGACTTAAATTTCACATTCTGTGTGAATTTTTCATGAACTGTGTAACCCTAGATTGGTGAATCAGTGTACAGTACAAGGGCACACAAGAATAGACATGGAAAATGTGAATGATCATGACTAAAGTACATGGAAAAAACAAGTGTGCATGGCCATGACTTTAGTACATAGACATGAGTTGGAGGACACGGGTACAGGCACAAACCTGAGCTTGTTTGGGCTTAATGGAACATGTTGTGTATTCATTATACACTCTATATACCCCTTCTTGTGTAGTTTGGATCCCCAATTATCTTTATTCAATATTAATATCAGTATGGTTTGTCCCCTTAGTCCATTTCCTATGAGGGTATAGTGAGGCATCCCATCTTGATAATATGATGTGTGATCCCCTCTATGGGAATGTTATCGATAGATTTGGGTGTCCCTCTATGTGAATTGGGGTGTAATACTCTCTAAATATTCCCTAGGTAGGTTTAGTTATCCTATTTTCAACTTTTAGGGTGTATGATCCTCATCCTAGTGGTTTATTTTGATTAGGGTTAGGTATCCCTCATAAGCCCAGGGTGTAATCCACTACCTGTTTATTAAATTCTTTGAGTTCCATTATCTACGTATTATTTAGAAAGTTTGACAAGAACAACCTATCATATGATTAACTTCTATATTACCAAGGCTTGAGGAGTGAGTCCTCTTGGATATTCATTACCCTAGAGCCACGAGCATAATCCTATGATGGTAGTGAGGACATGACCTTACTTTGAGACATGATATCTATCTTCGAGCACATCTAAGTTGTTATCATACATTCTTTTATACCGACTCTGTCATGATTTTTTTTTGGGGATTTTATTGTGTCTTACTGGGTATTTTTATACTCACCCCTATATGGTACCTTCCTGTATGTGTCATCTCTTATGCAGATGAAAGACATTTTGATGGAGTCCTAGAAGGACAATAAGTAGGTGATGTTTAGTTGTGCTATATGAACCACTAATGGTTCCAAGAGTTGTATTTGATATTAGTCCCCTTTTTTCTAGTAGGTTGGAATTTTTTTTATTTTTTTAGGCCTATATTTTGATATTTTTATTTCCCATACTTGTGTCATACTCTAATTTGGGATTTGTTTTATGCATGCATATTTTGTGTCCATTATTTATTTCCTTTATGAATTGTTTTTGTGTTTACAGATGTGTGTGTATACAATTACATTTGGATAAGGACTCCCATGTATATGATAGGCCTACTTGGTGCTAGTTTCCATCCCATAGCCTATTGGAGGTGGGATTGGGGTGTTATACTCAGATTGTCACTGGCCAAGCTGACCTCAGTGGGTCAGGTCTTTACAGAGTTGTATCAAATCCATTGTCTTAGGAACAAAGTTTGGAGATAGTCTTGATGTGAGGTTTGGATTAAGAACAATGAAAAAATGTTAAAGTGTCTCAAGTTTGGATCTTAGGGTAGGGACCCCAGTGATGGTGTGACAGATGATGTATCCATTCACTTGGACTTTGATGACCTAGTAGTTGATATGGTATATATAGGTATTGGTTGCAGATAAAACATTAATACATGCATCGTATAATAATCTGTTGTGGTTTCTGTGTCCTTATTAGGTTAGCTCCCCATATAAGCTCTATTATCATGGTGCGTGTTGACTTTTATAGGATTCCACCATGAAGAAATACAGTTAAGATTCCATAGAAGGATCATGATGGTGATCCTCTTAGCAATGAAGCCTCAGTTCAAGGGCTTGTGTAGGAGGCAGAACCTGTTGGTTATTTTTCGATCTTACCTCCACCCATTGAGAAAATAGATGTCCCATTAGTACTAAAAAATTATGTGTGCCGACCAAGAAAAATTCATGATTTATAGAGGAAGAGAATCCTTAGGTTTTAGGGTGATATTGAACCCCATGAAACAGGGTACTAGATCAAGGTAGTTGGGAGATTTTTCTGCCTTCTCAGGACCCCTCCCAATCAGATGGTGGTCTTAGCAGTGAGTCTTCTCTATGGATATATAAGACGATGAGGGATATTGGGGATGTATACACATGACGTGGTATCTCTCACTTGAAAAAATCTCAAATTCCTCTTCTGATAGTATTTTTACCCTACAATGTTGTGGTGGTATATATCTAGGATATTTTAGAGCTATAGAAAGAAAGTATGTCAGCCATAGAGTATACATAAAGGTTCAAAAAACTCTGTCTATACTCTATAAACATGGTTTCTGATTCATACATTCAATTAGGGACCTTCGATTATGGCCTTCATCAAGATATATAAGCTATAGTGGAATCTCTATACATCCCTTCCAAGGACGCAGTTTTAGAGATAGTTTTAGGGGTGGATATATTTTTAGTTGAGTACTCATTAACAGTTGGTTCTGGTAGTGGGCACCCTAGAGCTGTGATTTCGATGAATGGAAGATAACAATAAACTCAGGCATCTAGGCATGCAAGAAAGTTTTATAGATAGTCTCATGATAGAGATTATGGTGTTCAGGACTCTCAATATGGCTCTAGTCGGCCAGGGAATAGGCAATGCTACTCCTGATATGGGTGAGAGTATATTTCATAGGACTTCCCGACCCCTCATTTAGCAGATAGGGAGATAGTCAATGGAACACCAAATAAGAGGAATGTTTTTGATGAGGTAGGTCCAAATGGTGAAAGTTATTATAAAAGAGTTGGGATAGTAGTGATAGGTGGATAAAGTTTTAATCTGTTGCCACCACCCCTGAGGTGGTCCTGCTAGACTTAGGGATCTGGTGTTCAGGGATGTGGGTTTCTGTAGGATGTAGAGGATTATAACCTAGGGGCTCCATGGATTAATTATGGCATGAAATATGTATTTTATATTTTATATATAGTGTTTAAAGACACAAGAGTAATCTACTCTTTCCATTCCACATACATTTTTCGAGATATACAGATTCTAGTGGAGCCTTTGGATAAACCCTTGCGTTTTGAGACTCCTACCAGGGGGGGGATTTAGCGATCACAAACTTCTGGTGATAGTGTGAGTTGACTCTTAGAGGAGAGATATTATTATGGAATATTTTCATGGTTATGATGAGGCCTTAGAATTTCATTCTATGTATATAAATTCTATCTGTATTTCATACATAGATTGAATATTTTAGGCAGTGGTTGTGGTACACCTGAGTTGATGGGATGATATTTTCCTTCATTGTCGAGAAGGATGTTTGTGTGGAGAAAGATGGGATTTCACATTGAGGATGGAAATAATTACTCATTAGTTGTCTAATATTACCCTTGGAGCAAAATATGTTATGATCTTTCAGTTTCCTATAATCATGGTGGAGTATGAGTACGTATTCATTGAGGACATGTCAGACTTACCTCCCCACTGAGAGATTAATTTTTTTCATATACCTTCACCCAAGAATAACCCCGATATCAGAGTCGTCATATTTTATGGAACCCATTGATCTTTAAGAGTTGAAGTTTCAATTATAGGATTTATAGAGGAAGATATTTGTTAGACCCAATATGTCTCCCTGATAAACCCCTGTATTTTTTTCCAAGAAACAAGATAAGATCTTGAGGTTATGTGTGAATTATCATCTCCTAAATCAATCAACTGTCAAGAATAAGTATCCATCTATGAGGATTTATTACATCTTAGACCATTTGGATGTGGATAGATGGTTCTGGAATATTGACCTTAGGTCATACAATCATCAACTTCGTGTTCGAGAGGAGGACATACTGAAGATGCCATTTCAATGTCACTATTGTCCCTATGAGTACTTGGTGATGCCCATCCATGTAAAAAACTCCCCAACTATGTCCATGGGACTTATGGACTGGATCTTTCATCCCTTCTTGTACTAGTTCATGGAAGTATTTATAGACGACATCCTTTTGTACTAGGTGTTATAGGAGTTGCACATGAGGCATTTGAAGATGGTCCTAGACATACTCCAAGAGCACCAACATTATTGGAAGCTCTCAAAGTACCAGTTTTAGTTTTGAGAGGCCCACTTATTTGGAAATGTCATCTCAAATGATGGGAGTAGTAGTAGATAAAATAATGGTTGAGGAAGTTCTAGCTTTTCCACCTATGATCATGACTGAGGTACTGAGATTATTTGGGTTCAAAGAATACTATTAGAGATTTGTGTTTGATTTATCGAAGGTTTCAACACCCCACACCTCCTTGAACAGAAAGGGGTATTATTTCATGTGTATAGAGGTATTCCAATAGTATTTTTAAGAATCATGTTAGAGATTTTTGAGCATCCCTATCTTGAGACATCCAAAGGAGAGTCTTGAGTATGTGGTGTTTTGTGATGCCTATGGAACTGGCCATGGATGAATTCTGATGAAGAGGTAGGTGATGATTTTTAGGGGTCCTAGAAGATGATAACCCATGGGAATAACTACATTAACCATGATTTGGAGTTAGAAATAATGGTTTTTTCACTGAATATGTAGCTATAATATATTATTAGGGAGTGATTTATTATCTATTATAATGAAAAGAGAATTAGGTATATATTTTTGAATAAAGATCTTAACTTTATGCAGATATAATTTATAGAGTTCCTACAAGATTATGACTTTTAGATAGTCTATGCTCCTAGAAAGGGGAATATGGTGGTAGATGATCTCTGTAAGAGATCCTATTTGTATTTTTTGATTAATGAGTTTGAGTAGTTAGACTTGTTTCATTTTTTCATAATGGATGATAATCGTGTAAATTACCTCCAATTGATTTTTTATACACCTATTATTCTTTAGTGTGTTAGGAAGGCCCAAATTGGGGATATTAATTGTGAAGCCTTATTTTAATAGATATCCACTAGATATTCTCTTGATGGATTTTCTAAATGTGAAGAGTATGTCATAATTTTCCAAGGTTGGATGGTGGTACCTACTATGCTGTGAGAGGGGGTTCTGAGGGAGTTTAAAACTTACCCCTTAGAAGTGAATCTATAAGTCTAAAATATGTACTAAAACCTTTGATGTTTGTTCTGGTGGATAAGGATGAAGAGGTGTGTAGCTGATTTTATCTCTCTATGCCTCACTTTTGAACTAGTGAAGGTCGAGCACTAAGTTCTAGAAGGTTTGAATCAACCCCTCGAGGTACTAGAGTTGAAGTGGGATTATATCTCTATGGAATTCATGATAGAAATTACATGATTATATATAGTTCATGACACCATCAAAGTGATTATAGACAAAATCACCAAGTCAACCCACTTCCCATCCATCCGAGAGTAGATTTCAGCAGAGAGTTTGAGACACCTTTATGTGAAGGATATAGTTTGACTTTATAGAGTTACCTCAATGATCATATCAGACCATGATGATCACTTCATGTCATGATTATGGAGAGTTTTGAAAGAGGTTTTTTGGGATCATTTATAGTTAAAAATGACATTCCACCTCTAGAAAAATGACCATACAGAGAAAAATATTTAGGTTATAGAGGACATGCTTTGGGTTTTCATGTTAGACTTCAGCTATAGCTAGGTTGATCACCTACCCCTAGTGGAGTTTTCATTTAACAATAGTTATCACTCTACCATTGGTATGACACCATTAGAGGTTATGTATGGGATACCCTTTTGGTCATCGCTATTCTTGTAAGAGCTAGGAGAGACAATGCTTATGGGCCCCAAGTTGTCATGATCGATGATAAAGAAGGTGCATATCATCTAGGAGTGGATGAGAACTACCCAATGCCATTAAAATTCATATAAAAATTTATGATAGAGGTTTATGGAGTTCTATGAGGGAGACCAAGTGTTTTTGATGGGATCTCCTTTGTAAAGACTGTAGAGGTTTTTCCAAGGTAAAAGGTTATCTCAAAGATTTATTTTTTCTTTCCATATATTGTGTAGGGTTGGTGAGGTAGTATACCTTTTATACCTACAACCACAATTATACTAGGTGCATAGTATATTCCATGTGTTTTATATAATGAGTTATATGCACAACCAATGACACGTTATCAACTAGGATAATCTGGACATCAAGGATATAGATAACTTCATGGAGTACCCAGTAAAAATTAAGGACTAATAAGAGAAGATCCTTTGTGGGTGATAATTTACCTTGGTGTGTGTCTGATAGAAATGAGATAATATTCAAGAGAGCACATGAGAGTAGAAAAAAGATGAAATATCATTACCCTCATCTTATTGAGTAAGATTTTTACTTTTTGGGATGAAAATACCTAAGGTGAGGAGAATTTAATAACACTATTTTTTTCTTGTAAGACTTTGGAATATTTGAAAAATTATTTTAGAGTTAAGAGCTTTGTCAACATGGGATTTTGAGGCCTGTGGATACTCAATTTTGATATAATTAACATATTAAATATAATATGTTACACATGAAAAATATTTATAAAATAATATAATATCTTCTGAATGGTGTTTTTTATGGAAAACCAAGACCACTATTAAATAAAGAATGTGGGTTTTACCCATGGCATAACACAAACATTGTGTGCATTAGGTGTTTTATTTGAGATAAGTTATGGGATGAATAATAAAAAAATAAATAAAATAAATAATTTATTGTATTTTAATTGTCCATGAACTTATCCTATACAATTTAATCATGGATATGGCCAAATACAAGGGTTATCTGCATAACCTTATAGATTTGAGAGATCCATAGATGAGATATTTGGAAGATGACAATGAGATTGTTGATCAATGATCAGTTTTGCAAATAGTTCATCACCATCAATGGAGTTATTTGATATTTCCAATGAAATTGATGAAGAATCATTCTTCATTAATGATTGATCCAGTTTTTTGGTAGTATTTTTTTGGGTTATACCCTATTTTTGATTCTATCATACCAAACATGACTTAATTCCTTTATAAAATTAATTCACAGATCAAGATTAATGATTTTTCATTGATTATTTATCTTCCTACAATATGGAATGTGATATCTAATTTCTAATTTATATTTTTGATAATCCTACCTTGTTCTACGATTTCCATTGATGATAGTCAAACAAAAAATGACCAATATCCATTATCACTTCTTTTTTGTGGGTTTCCTCCTTCTATTAATTGTCATCATTGATATTTTCATTTAAAAAACGATTGAAATTTATTCAGGAACCTGATTGTATGCATGGTTCTTGGGATATTTGGATCATTGTTTTATCATCAACAACTTGTATTTTGGAAATGGAAGATTTTCTATGATGATTTTGGAATCCCAAGATAGATCAATATTTTTACAGCTATGTAGTTTTTAATGTGTGGGACTTTGGTAGACTGAAAAGGAGGCATTTATGAGTAAAGGGTGGTGAATTATGACCACCAAAATCATCATGGGTTTAATCAATCCAAATATGTGATTTAGGGTGATTATCATGACAAAATCAAATAGTGTAGTGGCGAAGGAGAGACGTGTATGATATACTAGATTTTCTATGAAAACCCAATATACATGGTGTATACTTCAAAAGAACACACTCCATGAAGACACCCTTCAATGATGGATAAGGCTAAAAACATATATAAATATCACTTGACATGTGAATTTTTTCACATGTTGTGTGACCCTTGATCAGTAACCCAGCATGTACCCCAGGGGTACACGGGCATGAGCATGATCGACGCACATGGGAATGACTAGAGTACATAGACACAGTTAGTGTGAATGGGCATGACCAAAGTACACAAAAAAATAGTGTACATGGGAACGATCGGAGTACATACATGTGAGATGGAGGAAATGGACATGGGAATAGACCTGAGTAAGTTCAAGCTTAGTGGGAGATGTCTTATATTAATTATACACATTGTGTACCCATTTGAGGGAAGGTTGGAGTCCTCATGCTCTTTAGTATAGACAAGTATCAATAGGGAATGTCTCCATATTCCATCCCTAGGAGGGTATAGATATACATCCCATTCTGATCATAGGAAGAGTGATCTCTTCAATGGATTAGTGCTGGATAAAGTTAGGTATCTCTCCATGTGGTCCTAATCCTCTATCATTTTCCCCTAAGTTGGGTCAGGCATCCCGTTATTGATTTTCAGGGTGTGTGATCACCATCATAGTGGGTTATTCTAGTTACGGTTAGGTATCCACCATAGCCCTTAGGTGTGATCCCCTACCTATGTATCAAAATATTATAAGTTCCAATATAAACCTATTCTTTGGAAAGGTCAATGATCACAATCTCTTGGATGAGAATCTTCCGTCTTAGCAAGACCCAAGGAGTGAGTTCTCTCATATGGTAATTGATTTGGAGCATCATGTGGATTAATAGGATGGAAATGAGGATGTGTAATTACTTTGAGACTTGATGTCTATATTTGATAACATATGGGTTGTTATCATTCATTCCTTTGTGTTTTATCTCTTTGATGATTTATGTTTGGTGATTTTAGGGTGTCCTACTAGGTATGTTTATACTCACCCTTTTATGGGATCTTCTTGCACGTGATGTGTATTATGTATATGAAAGAAATTTTAAAAGATTCTTAGGGGGACCTAGATTAGATGGGGATTATTTTCTCTAGATGGTACACTTATGGTTCAAGGAGTTTCATCGTGACAACAGTTCCCTTACTATTAGACTAGACTATTTTTTTCTTCAGTTTTGGTGGACTTTTATTTGAACCTTTTTCTTTCTTATACTTGTGTCATACTCTGATGTGGGATTATTTTTATGAATTCATATTTGGAGGGATTTTCTCAATCCTTTATACATTATTTTTGAGTTTGGATATGTGTGTGTGTACAAGTACCTTAGGCTAAGGCCTCCCATGTGCGTGATATGCCTACTTGGTGCTAGTCTGCAACCCTTATCCTATTAGAGGTGGGCTTGGGGTGTCACACCTGGATTTCCACCACCCAATAAGGACCTAATGGGTGAGGTCAGGAAATTTTACTTGGTTTATCATAGAGAGGTAGTACAAGGAGAATAAACCAATGGTGTGTCGATTTTACAAGGGTTAACACTATTCAATGTATGTATTACACTACTCCATTGGATCATGTTCTAATGTTATAAAGAAGAAATTGAACTTGTCTATCATTTAAACACACAATATTTAGATGCATAAATTAAATTTAAGGATACAAAGGTTTTACTTGGTTCACTATAGAGGGCTAGTACAAGGATCATACACCGATGGTGTGTTGACACACAAAGGGTTAACACTGCTCATTTTATGTGTTATAATTATTGAGGAAAGATGTATTTTCAATCCTATGGGTACTCCCTCATATTATCTCTCTGAACACTATTTTCAGACAAGGAATAAAAGAAAAAAGTGACATAATGATTTCTCAAAAAGTTTATATATAATGAAAAACAAAAAAAATTAGGGTGTTGTCATTGTACTTACATTCTACCCTTAACTTATGATCTTCAATGGAATTCCTCACAATATTCTCCCTTATCTCTATTTTTCCATATCTTCCAATAATATTATCCTTTTCTTTATTCACATAAAAAACCATTTAAATATGGTTTTATTTCCCTAAATCGTTCTGTATGAATTTTTTCACTTATTGCTTCTTGATAGGGTCTTCATGATGCCCATTAACTACTAATAAATTCAACCAAGTCAACTAAACTTCCCAAAAATATAGAATGAATTTGAACTCCTAAAATTAGTTTTATTCACCTTATATATAGTGTGAGATTCTCCATTATGATGTAAACCTTATTAGAAAATACTATATCACTGGGTGATTTCATTTAATATGGTGTGATCTAATACAACAACTTAATCCACATTTTCTTGATAAACCCCATTTTTAGATCACAAAAATATTATGGTGTCATTCTTCCAAACACTTGTCAATCCCAAAAAATTATTTTTGTGTAGCCTTTTCTTATATGGTGTGAACCTAAATTAAGATTCTAAACAATCTAAAGCTTAATTTTCAGGGATTAAACTTCTTTTTCATGATCCATACATCACAGTTTAGTCCACCATTGATTTAACAGGATTGTGTCATGATTTATAAAATGAAGCATGATCCTCTCTAAATATTCTCAAGCTCTTAACTTATTATAGAAGAAAAATTTTCCATGATTTGATCATTTTAAAAAATCCAAAACTATAAAACTTAACCTAATCATCCTTGCATGGCGGTTGAAACATCAAAGCATGAACATAAATTCTTCAAATTTGGAAAATGAAAAATCCTTAAATTTAATATGTGACCTGTTGGTATGATTTTATATACATTTACGAATCATATTATAGTTTATCTCTTAGTTTCATTTCAAATTTCACTTCCTAACATGGATATAAACCCCATAGTAAAACCAAATGTTCCCCTCAAATTGATAAATGATAAAACCTTACATATTTATTAGGTATCTTATACATGAAGAGAAAACCATTCACATTTAATGACATTTATATTTTCAAAAATGAAAGTCCATTCACATCATAGAGCATGTACCCATGTTGTGATATTTTAATACTATACCCATAATCCAAAATATGTCTTCATCGATATCAAATCAACTCCAATCAACTCCATACAATTCAAGGTACGTCAAATAACTTCCAATTATCTCCTAACTGATAACAAATTCAACATTAAAATCAATGGTTGTGTAGAGATTGAAGTAGTGTGTGATCACTAGGGGGTAAATTAATGATCCCATTTCCTTACAAATTTTTTCTTTTCAATTCAACCTCTATAGAAATTTGAATCCTTTATCCACTCTTCTTGTCTCTCTTAGCCTATACTTGAATAATTATATAAATCAAAGGCACACAACATAAGGATTTTATAAGGTTCAGTTAAAAGACCTACTTTCCATGTTGGTTAGACCCCCCAAACATATTATACACTATATCAAAAGGTGATTGAAAATAGTAATTGGTTATACCCCCCAATTAAAATCTGATTATACCCCCATCTCCAATCCACCTTCAGCAGATGATTATACTCCCCAACTGTACCTTCTTCTTCAATGGTTGGTTAGAACCCCCAATCACAATATTATATCAATTGGTTAGACCCCCTAGCTACTAACTTGTTCCTTATATGTCTTGATAAACTATAGAAATATTATTTGTATGATCCTCCTCCATGATACTTATAGACCGCACTTGCTCGTGTACACTTCAAGAACCTATGAAAATATATTAGTATTTCTCAAATAACTTCTGATCATAGTTTATAATCATCCTCCTTAGTCTTGTCAAATACTCGATCTTGAATAATTTTTTTAAATTTATGATGCCCCAAAATCACATATATGTGTTCAATTAATGCACAAAAAATTTCAATTCCACTTCATGCATGAATTAAATGTATTTCTACAATAAAAACTATAGGACATAGAATATTATATTATTATTTTATGTGTTACTCAATTATGTCTCCAGTATATTCTTATGTGCTTGTGCATTCACATATGCATGAAAGAATGTATGAATCATTGGTTCAATTATTGGAAAAATCACCATCTCACACAAAGAACATGTCTTGTCCACGTTTATGTGATTGTATGATCAATATTCAATAATGTGAAACAACAATTTTTTATAATCACCCACACACAAACCAAAATAGGTAGGCGGTAACTAGTACTAATTCATCAGACTAGGTAGGGTTTGCACGAGTCTCCTATTTCATTCACATATCCTTGGAGGTTCCATGATTCTCTTCAAATACTTAGTACATTCATATAAGAAATAATTGCTTTGTGGGATTTCATTAACAAGTCTTGTGATCTTATTCTCCCCTTATTAAGACTAGGTTATCTCACATATCTCCTTCATGTGATTAGATCACACATATGATCTATTTATTTAGAAACGAGAGATAATTATGTATTTAGAATATCCTTATCCCTCAAACCTCACTTCAATATTGATAGGTAGTTTATCATCACATCTCCTATGATATTCAATGTGATTCAAGTATTCCTTAAGATATTAGGATCTCATTGAATATAAAAACTATCAGTATCTTCATGCACTATAGTGGATATACAATTCGTGTGATCGTCTTCGCTTGATCAGGAAAAACTAGATAGATAGATGGTCAACAACGGCCAAAGTATTCACATGATAGGATTTTTCCATGAATGAAGCTTCATGTGATGAAAAATTACATTCCTCTTCATGTGAAGCCATGACTACATGTGATTCCACTAGTTATTGAACTATGTGATTGCCCACATGCCTTTATTTTATTTCCATTCCTTCATGTGACAACATAGAGATTTTCAAAATGCGATTTCATTATCCATTGTACTTAACATGATGAATTCATGTGATGATTTAGGGATACGTGATAAACTATTCATGCGATGACATAGTTCTTCACAAGACATATTCTTCTTCTCGTATTTTCTATATCATCACATGCATGGAAGACAAAAATTTCATGCATGTAATTGGGTCGATCAATCTTGTTTTAATATCTAGAATCAATCTCACGTGATAGTTGATATGTGATTTTCTCATGCATGTAAGAAACCCTTGTCCAAAGAAATAATATGACACTATACAAAATTAGATGGTCCAAATTAAATTGATTGGATGATGTTGATAAAAACATATCTTTTTAAGGAATATATATTGTGTAGGATTCCCCATGACCCCACATTAATCCTTTAAATAGTCTTTCACTTCATAATATGAGTCACTGGGACTTTCCTAACTCGATCCAGTACTGGGGTTGGCACCCAGATACACATCACACATTCATATAGGGTAGGCCCCACCACTTTCCCACTTGTGTTCCACCATGCACACTCGGTGGGGGTTATGAATCTACCACGATCCCTTAGGTATTTTTGTTCACACACCTACCTACCCATGAAAGTGATCACCCTTGTTTCTATGGTTGGACAACCTCACTGGTTCCCATGCATGGTTGAAATTGCTCCCACAATAGCATGGTCAAGGTTTCTTTGTTAGCCATCCTATGTTTGGACCATTTTTTAAGTTAATGTGAAACATAAATATACTTAGTATATGATCTAAGAAAATTACAACCTAAAATAAACGTAACATGAAAAATATAATTTATCATGTATTTATAAATATGAGATCCTCTTTAAAATGTATGAAAGGCCTCATTTTTCATTCGTCGTGCCACATAAAATTTTGCATGGACTTATATAAAAACTCCCCACACGATAAGAAATATTTTCATGGTCTTATTCAAAATGTTTATCCACTTTTTTTAAACATCATTCCAATTATAAAACTCCAATGACACATTTATTTGAACATAAGTCCTGTTCAATAATAGTTAATATTTTCAAAGAGAACTGATCAAGCATGACATATGATTCCATTACATGAATCCATAATAATTCTCCAAGAATCACCACTTAATATCAACTTACCAACCACATATTGACACATAATTGAAAAAATACAAGACTTATGTCCAAAAATATTCTCCTTTATATTTTTTTTTCAATATCCCATCAGATCATACAATTCAATATGTGGTGCTAAAATATATTCCACCCCTTATTGAAAATCAAATGAAAATAAAATATGGGAGTATTCTTTTTTTCATATTTCTTCTAAAACATGTTATACCCCATTATATGATTATTTCCTGAACACTTTTGAGAGAGGGATGCTATTACATGGTTTTATTAGAAAATATCCTTTAGTTAATAAATTCTAATCCTATATGGGATAAACTAATATAAAAAAAAGTGATATATAAAAATGGTTTTTAAAGTTATCTTTAAAAAACTATGCCTATGAAATAATGATCATAAATCCTAAATTTTTATTTTAGGGTTTACAATAATCATATTTATCAACGACAAGATAAATCCTACACATACTTCAACAAACACACCAAAAAGTTTTGGTGTGTACTTATTACCCAAAATTTGTCTCAATTTTTATAAAAAATACTCCCCTGAAATTATCATAATTATAGAATTGAAGTAAGGGTAGAAAGTGTGATTGGAATACCTCAACCTTTAGTTTTTAAAATTTTCAAGAATCTACATATTCACTAGAATTTAGTATAATGATAGATTCATCTCAAAGTTTCCGCCATAAGATATTCTCTCCATTCATCAACCTGGAAATAAGTGTTATCTATGATGAAAAACTTGTCTCCTTAAATTACCAGCATTTTAGTTCTTATATAAAATAATAAGGTAATAATTAAGGACCTTTTAATTTCTTATAAATAACATTCATACTGAGAAATTTCTCTCAATATAGTCTTATTTTCTTATTATTCATAGATTCATTATGAAATATGAATTCATTATTAGATTTTCTAGAATGTAGGATTTATTTTCCTTCATCAATTAAAACTTCATATGTTTATTTATTTTCCTTTCAAGTACCAGAAACATTTCTTTTTTTGCTTTCCACACCTTCTTCACACTTTCTTCTTGGGCTGGTAAAATTACAATGTAATTTTTATTCACACCTTTCAAAATTTAGAATTTTAAATTCATAATTTTTAGAGTAATTCACATTATTATTAACTTATTCCACTGTCACCACATTCTTTCATTTTTTCCAAAGTATGATTTTGATCTTTTACTATTTGTTTAGCTTTGGTAAGTTGATTAGGCCAAGTGACTAAACATTCTTTCGTAATGTTCATAGTTTTATTAATATTCCCATATAATTTACTAGAGACTAAATAATTATTCACTTTATGACTTATATTCTCATTTACATTGTGAGAAATCTCACTCAGTAAGATTAATTTTCATTTCTCAGCATTTTGACTTTCATAACCAAATCTACCACAGACTTTATTCAAGCACTCGTATTTGTTCTACATTGATAGTTTAGATAGTCTCTTGGTTGAAGGATTATCCTTGAGATAATATGACTTCATATATTCCTTATAAACCCCCTTGATTAATTCCTCTTTCCTGGTAGTGACAAGTTATACTATAATAAATAATCCTTATAACTAAACACTCCACAACACTAGCAATAGCCCTTATACTTTGATTGTAATGACCCAGAATTTTATCAATGGAAATTACCCTCTTATAATTATTTAATATTGTATAATCACATAAAATCATGTAGATAACAAAATAAAAACTTTATAAATGATGAATGAATGAAATAAGAGGCATTTCAAGAAGTTAAGGAACATGTACTGATAAAATAGTAACTTGACCTTAAGAATAGTAATATGAACCTTATGAATAGTAAACCATACAAGGGAGTAGTAACCTAAGCTAAGAAAGTATAAATAAAATTTAAGAATAATATAAATTTTAATATGATAGAATTGTATCATAGTATAAGTAAATAAGTGTTTTACAAATTTTTAATTTAGTGTTGGTATTTTTATAGGTCATAAATATTTAATAACAATTTTGTGAATAATTTAATAATTTAATAGAAATTTTATTTTTATAAAATGTACTCATAAATTAATATTTTGTTGTCTTTTTATTTTAAGAAAATTTTATGAGACCTCAAATAATTTTTTAAAGTGTTATGAAAGCAATTATAATTTTAAAATCTGTATTTTCCAAGTAAATGCTGATTTTAATTAAGATTAAAATTTATTATATTTACAAAAAATATTTTTATAAAATTAAGTTCAGTTTTGAATTATACATGTTAAAAAATGTTTGGGTTGATTTTTTGGGATTTTTCTAAAATACTTGATTTTTTGGTGAATTGTAAAATACAGTAATTTATGATAAATGCTAAATACATGAATTATGGAGTAATAGATTATGTATGACTGATATAAGCCCATAATTTCTAACCATAATTAATTATTCTATTATATTTTACGATAATGCACTAAATATTTATAATCTTGAGCCAAAATAATAAGCTAATGAATTAAATAATGAGAAAACACCCTGTCCTCCACTATAAATACCACCCCTCTCCACCTCTTCTCCTCACACCTCTCAAGCCTTGGGCCTTGTATATATTATACCCAATACTCTTATAAAATTTCTCCCCCACCTAAAATATCTTTTTGTCTTAAAAAAATACAAAAACTAACCCCCTAAGGAGGTTATCAAGAAGAATGAATCAAGAGGTAAAACCCTCTTCATTTTCTTTTAATTTATTTTCAAGTTCATTTCTCTTCATTTTCTCTCCTCAAATCCCCTAATATAAATGGTATGATAACTCCAATACAATAAATATAATGTAATTTTATTATTATAATGTAATAATTCATCATTATCTCTATTTATACCTCCCTTTATACTAAAAACAAAAACATCATCCGTGATGTGTTAATTTATTGTATTCAAGAATGATGAAGTTTTCAATTTCCATTACCATCTTCAAGTATGGCCATGAAAGAATTTTTATGGTTGAAATATATTATAATATATTTATAATACCTTATTTAATGTTCTATAATCATCATATATGTATATATGATATTAAATAATAGAATAAAACTAGTTCATTCTGATTGAAAAAATGGTAAAATTAATCTAAATGATTATCATTAACATGTTCTCTAATGATTCAACCTACCCCAAAATAACCAAATGATTTATATGATCATTTAACCTTATTTATTTTCATTAATAACATATAACTCCTATTTTGTAAAACTATTCTCATCTTACATGATTATTCATACATGTATATAAGTAAACCGATCATGAAAACCAAGGAAACTAACGTTTCCGAACGATGAAATTGAATTTTATAACACATTAAAAGGGAAATAAATGAACATAATAAAATTATAATAAATAAAATACATGTATAAAAGTTTATTAATTAATTAATTAATGCATTTAAATTTATTATCCAGGACATTAATATCAAGTGTAGAATCATTTCATACATAAGGTAAGGGATCCTTTCTGAACCTCCATATTTCCTTTGAGTTAAGTTTTCTCCATATTTTACCTATTTAACTCTTATTTATTTTTATTTAATTACTATAAATAATTTTTATATGTTCCAGAATCATTTATCTAGATCATATCATCCTTCTTTGATGGGGTAATACATGTTTTAATAATGTTCCCTTCTCTAATATTTCTGAAAAGAAAACCCGATTCAAGGGAACCTCCTGATTTCTTATCCATTTTAATGTGAACTCCATGATTTGTTTTAAGAATACATTATTTTTATATAGTAAATCATTTTTTTATGAAACTATTTCTTGGTTCAATTATGGTTTTATACAAACAGTTATTACTTTTCCATTTTAAAGAATCTTGTGAGTTTTACTTAAATCGTACTAAAATGTTTTATTTATAAAGTTTATTAAACACTATTTTCACATAAATTTGACATAAATTATCTATATATATGCATATATTACATTATTAAAGTCCTTTTATGATTTCAATCTACCCTTTCATGGACACCATTATGATATTCTCTTTTGATATGCCTTTTGACATGATACCCAATTCTTTCTATGGGTAACCCTTATATTTATGTTTGATTCCTTATGTATGATTCATCATATGGAAAAAATATTCATGAACATGTTATTATGGGTGTTAACAAATAGTCCTAAAATGAATTGGGTAATGTTTAGTCTCATGATACGTCATGTGAAATGGTCTTGGTGGTTAGCCTTGACTCATACTACATCTGCAATGGTCTTGGTGGTTAGCCTTTACTCATGATCCTCCATGTGTAATGAGACTTGAATCATGATAAAGTCATGTTTTATGTTTCTGAAAGATTAATATGATTCCATGATCACATGATACTATGTTCTATATGTTATGATTCCATATATTTAATCATTTTTTATTCCTTTTTTATATCATTATGTTATGCTTTCTAAACCATGTGCTAAGCTTTATTTTATTGTTTATTTATTTATTAGAATTTTTAGATAATCTATTTGTTCATGTATTATCCCTCAGGTTATACTATGTAGATATAAGGTATCAATGTAAGCTATGAGATATTTATTAAGATTAAATAAAATATGTTCACATTTTGGAATCATGATTCTTAATTATGTACCTAATCTCCAAGACACTAGACTTTACGATCCTTGGATTATAATTGGATGCTTAATCATGATGATAAGCTTTATTTTTTTATTTTTACAAGGCTAGAGTTTCTATATTGATCTTCTATATTGATAATAGTTTTTATTTGAATATTATTATTTCTTTTTTCCCCAAATTATGGGTGTTTCTGCTTGGGAGGAAATATTAATTGGCTATACCCCAATTAAAAACTGGTAATAACCCCAATCTCTAATCAACCTTCAACAATTGGTTATACCCCTCAACTATAAATTATTAATTAGTGATTGGTTAAACCTCTAATCACAATCTTCCAGTGACTAGTTAAAACCCCACGATGCAATCTTCTCCTTTATATGGCGTGACCCACTATATAAAGACCCTTTTAATGATACTCCTATATGATCATGTTGGTTTACACTTTCTCATTTATACTTCAAGAACCTTTGCGCATATTTTGGTATTTATAAAACAAACTTTGATTATATTATATAATTAGCTTCCCTGGTCTTTTGAAATTCTCAATCTTTAATTCTTCCTTCTGATTGATAAATTCCTAGCCACACTTTTATGTGTGCAATTGATTCCCAATATTTTTCAATTCAACTTTATTCATTAATTAAATTAATTTCTCAAAAAACCCCAAAACACAAAATATTATCTTATTATTTTATGTGCTACTCAATTATGTCTTGGGTATATGTAAAGTGATTATGCATTCACATATACATGCAAGCACACATGCACTGTTAGTTCACTTATTGCAAAACCCACCATCACACGAAAATCACATGGATTATTTGAGGTTACAAAATCATGTGATAAACATTTGGTATTGTGAAAAAAAATATTTGATAGTCTCCCTCGTGCAAACCAAAATTGGTATGTGGTTACTAGTACACCTTTTCCTGACCAAGTAGGGGTTGTGAGGGTCTCCTCCATCCATCACATAACCTTGTAGGATTGTGAATTATCTTAAAATATTTACTACATTAGTGTTAGAAATAATAATTTAATGGGATATCATTCATGTGAATAAGTCACACAAGCTTATTCTCCATTCTATGAGACTAGGTTAGCTCACAGATCTCATCTACATGATCAGATCATGTGGATTTTCTATTTCCTTATAAATGAGATCTCTCTAAATATTATGAATAAACATAGCCCTTGACCCCTTGCTCAATATTTATAGGATGTTTTTAACCAAATATCCTCCAATATTCATGGTGATTCAAGGATTCTCAAAGATATCAAGATATCATTGAATACCCAAACTCTCAATATCTTTATGTGCTGGAGCAGATATGTTATTAGAATGACTAACTTAACTTGATCAAATAGAACTCAGTGGATAGATGAAAAAATGACCAAAGTCTTCACATGATGGAATTTTTTCATGATAGAATCTTCATATGATTGATACTTACGTTCCTCTTCACATGATGTCATGAATTCATTCGATGCTACTAATTATTGAACTTAGTGATTGTTTGTATGCCTTTGTTTGATCATTTCCCATTCATACGAAAAAACAATGGTTTTCTTCATATGATCACATAATTCATTTTATAATTCATGGATACACAATTACCTCTTCATGTGACAACTGGTTCTTCACATGATATATTCTTCTTCTCATATTTTATATATCATTACATGCATTAAAAACAATGATTTTATGAATGTACTTAGTTCTATTGATCTTGTGTCAATATCTTGGATTAATATCAGGTTATGGATGATACATGATTATCTCATGTATTTAAGAAACCCTCAATCGAAGGAAGAAGATGAAATTGTTCTTGATTGGATTATCCAGATTAAATAAATCAGAAGATGTTGATATAAACATATCTTTTTAAGGTGGAGATATAGTGTAGCACACCCCATAATACCACATTTATCATTAAAATGGTCTAGATATCCTTAATATTATTCTTCATGTATTCTTGCACTCGATCCATCAACAGGGTCAACACCATAATAAAAATCACACACATATATAGTGAATTCCATACCGCATACCTCGTTATACACCATCATGCACACTCTGTGGGTGTTATATGTCCACCATGCTCCATTGTGCCTCTCTATGAACACACATGTCTTCCCATGTAGGTGCTCAACCATGTCTCCATGGATATCCAGTCTTGCTGGTTCCCATGAATAGTTAAGCTTGCTCCCATAAGAGAATGGTCAAGCTAGCTTAGTTATCTATCTTACAATTGGCCATTTTTTATATTTAAGTCCCAACGTAAATATACTTAGAATATAAAATAATAAAATTCCAAAATCAAATAAACATTTAATGAAAAATATAATTTCTAATGCATTTTTAATGCACATATTCCTCTTTAAAATGAATTTATGGCCACCTTTTTCATTCCTCATGAAAAATAAAAATTTTCATGACCTTCAATAAAAACTCCCCATGAAATAAGAAATATTTTCATGGTCTTATTCAAAGTGTTTCTTCACTTTATTAAAATATTTTGTTAGTTATAAAAATCTAATAACACATTTTTTTGAACTTAAGACCAGTTAAATAATCATCATAGTTTAGAAGGAGAATTAATCAAGCATGAAATCCAATCCCATTACATAAAATCCATAACAATTCTTCAAGAATAACCACTTGATCTCAACTTACATACCAAATATTGAAACATCATTGAAAAAAAATGAAACAATTGTGTTAAAAAAGTTTAAACATTACACCCTTCTAATTTTTATCAATACTCTCTATGTTACTTCATAATTAATCATTATATCCTCCATTATAGCCATGATCCCCTATATATGACTCTTACAGTATGGTAATTATCCCTCTTTGATAATAAAATTCAATGAGGGATCCTCCTTTTTACCGACCCAATATCATCCTACCATTCAAGAGACTCCCATTGGGGACAAAACTAAAAAAGAGCCATTAGAAATTGTCCATCCCAATGTGAGTAAAAGTTAAATATTAGAAATAATAAAATATTCCAACATCTACAATGTTATCCGTTTTTTATTTGACTATCCTCTATTCCAATGTTAATTCCCCATGGATTTTATCTACCACAATATTATTATACCCAATAAAATAAATATAAGTGAAAAATATATACAAATAAATAATTATATACAATGGGTATATAGGAGTTTCCGAATCTCCTTAAGATGAGAGAGGTGGGTGAACAGCAAGGTTATATCGATGCTCTTAAAATGTAGACATGTACAATGGTTTTGTAAATATTTATACCTATTGTTGATTAATTCCCACATGTTTTCTATTGATTATTCTACTTTATATGTTCTTCTTACTGAAATGATACTATATCTCAATATACATCATTCATGAATGCTATATCATATTCTTTTTCATCTCTATCACACATTAGTTTTAATAATGGACATCCATTGATTACGTCACATTTTATCTAAGATCTTCTAATTTTTTAATCCACATTAGTTGATCAAATTATTTTGTTTCTAAAATTTACTCCACTTTAGATGAAATTAGTGAAATGCTATATTTATTCTTTCTAATCCATCAAATACATTTTATTCAAATAAAAAATTCTTCTCCCCTCATGTATTTTCTTTCCAAAATATACCAATACAAATCTAAATTTGAGAATGTATAAACATCTAGGTCATTACATGCACAATATACCAAACTGTAATAAATTATGGATTGAATGTATGTCATCATTAGTTTCACCACCAAGAGGTGTTCCTCCTTGGGATATATTTGAAACTATATAGCCGATCATATAGAAAAACTATATCCAACCTTGTTGTTGTGATATATTATATGCTTCCAATTATCCACCATTATAGTGTTAGATCGAGAACTCTTATTAATTCATGTATTCCAAGCTTGATTCAAACCATAATTGGTGTTGGAACATATTTTCTTTCATACATCCATAAATTTTTCAATTGATCCATTACATATTTTTTCGGGAAAAAATATTTAACCCTTTATTTTACTAACTCATACCCCAAAAAAATATGTGAGTTCTTCAATAATTAAAATTTAAAACATTGATCTAATAAATTTAGTAAATTAATTTAATTAATTCTACTTACTTCCTCCAAATATGATTTCATCAACATATAAAATCATCTTGAACTACTATTCCTTGTTCAATTTCACATAAATATTATGATAAAATCCAAATCTTTTGAATTCCAGTGTTTTCAAGTGAGTTTCCAATCGAGTATACTAGGCCAAGGTTTTTGTTTCAATCCATACAAATAATTTATACACCTTTGATTCATTCTAATTTATAATAAATAAAATAATCTATTAGATATAGAAATACTCCTTGAGAATTCTATTTAAAAATTTCATTTTTACATCCATTTGGAAGAATTAGAATTTTCTTTAAATAACCATAGTATGGAAGATTCTTATTAAAACACATATTATTATTTCTGTGGAGGTTTATTCCACTTGTAAATTCCCTTTCACACTAATTATGATTTTTCTCAGATTACCTTTCCCTGGTCATCTTACTTTTTGAAACACCCACTTCATTAATATGATGCTATAATCCATCTGACTCTTCACAAGATAAAAAGTATGATTTTTATCTATTTGATATAACTCTTCATTCAAGTTTTTGATCGATGATTCATATTTTTATACATCTTCAAATGAAATTTGATCCACTTGAGATAATAAAGTAGTTTGATATATAGTTTTCAAACTCTATGTTTTTATTAAAATATATTTTTTCTCAATGATATTGGATTCATAAATATTATCTCATATATAGTCCTTATCCTATGAGTATTATACAATAGACTTACCTCGTGTTGATGGTTTATCCTGTGTGCATATTGGATAATAGAGGCATAACTACATCCATCATAAGATGTAATTTAATACAGTTGCAGCTGGACCCCAAGATATCAATATTTGAGCTTTGAAGTTTGTTAAGATGATATTATAAGTTCTACCTAAGGCTTTGAGAAACATAATATGTGAAAATTACAGTACAATAATCTTACTTATAGTTAATTTTCCTTTTTCATTATCTTGATGCTTTGAGTGATTCTGATTGTAATGTTTTTTTTCTTTCAATGATTTTTTCTATAGGTCATTGTCTGATGAGGTCTGTTGTAAGGATCTTATATTTTTCTATTGTAATCATTCATTTTTCAATCATATATGGTTGAAGATATTCCATGCCTTGAAACCTATTATGATTCCAATCATGTTGATTGATGAGCTTCCAAGTATGAAAGTTGTACCTTTCATTAGGTTTATAATCAATGAAGTCTAAGTGAAAACTTAATACCCATCATGAGATCAGGGAAGTTCTCAAGGATCAAGTAACCTGTGTTTGATGTTTTAATAAAAAATATCTATGATTGGAACTTGGAACCTTTTTATGGGTCTACAATCGATGAAATTCCTATTTTAGGACTTAGATACATTGGTTCAGGTTAATGAACCACCTTCTACTTTGGTTTAAAATTGAATAGTTCCCTTATAAGAAGTATTAGGTATTAATATCCTTTAGGGTTATTCATATTGTTATCCGATAATTTGAGTATTTTTTTTTTAAATTTAATGATTTTTTTGTTCTTATTGTTTTTATTGTATAATATTATAACTTCTAATGGTATTTTTCTACTATTTATTTTTCATACTTTAATTTGATTAGAACCCATGTTATTTGATCAAATGAACACTTCAAGTGGGATAAAGATTTTAAATTGATTTTAGACTAAAATTCACCCCTATAGAAGTTGTCTTACCTTCTATTTCTAGGAAAACATGTGGTATTAATGTGATTCTCTTAAATTTAATGAAACTTGTTTCTATTTACATACATTAACTTTTAAAGAGGAAAAATATTTTTGTTCTAACATGTTAGGAATTATAATCAGAATGATTGAAAATTTAAATATGGCCCTATCTATTATCTTTGATAGAGCTAATTATGAGTTCTAGAGGGATCATATGAAGGGGTTTTTCATCTACACGGGTGTTGATAATTTAAAAATAATGATTTAAAATTATATAATTACAAATAAATAATTACTTGTGTTTACACATGTGGAGAATATGTAATATCAAGATAACTACAAAGTCCAAAACATATTTCTTTCCTATATGATTATGAATATATACAGTCAGATTTCAACATGTGAGACTATTAATAGAATTCTAAAATGATTGAAAATTACTCATTTGGGACTTATAAATTTATTAAAACTAAAAGTTCTATATAAAGAGAAAACTATTTGGAATTTTATTTCTTAACTATAAAATCAGTGGTGAAAATTAATCAAGGATTCATGATGATTATTAATGGACATAATTATTTGGGTAAAAAAGAAATTACTAATGAACAATTAGTATACAAAATTATTTATATTCTTATAAAATAATGGGAATCAAAGAGGATAGTGATAAAATATACTAAAAATATGATGAAGCTTAGTCTTGATGATATTATTTGAATCTTAACATGGTATGAGAATTTACTGAAAAGAGATTCTTATAAGGAGAAGAGGAAGGATAGAGTGGAATCCTCTTAAAATATAGTGAATGTATTCATGTTCAAATTGTAAAGAAAAATAATAGAATTATTATAAAGAATAAATTTTGGTATGATTATCAAAAGAACTAAAAAGATAAATATGAGATGAAAGAATCATCAGACACTATATGCATGATGAACCTAAATTTCATAAATGAGTTTTAACATAATTCATTGACAAAACTATTACTCTGATCATTTCCACTTGACCATTTCAGTTTAGAATCATGGAAACTAGGAAAATAATATAAGGCATAAGTGGATCTCATAATAAGAAAACATATTTTAAATCCCTTTAAATACTTATTTATTTTTTCATCCAAGATCACCACACTATATAAGATTACCTAGGGACTTTTTTCAAAAAAAGGGGTAATTATAAAGCCTAGTAAGATATATACAATGTAAATGGAGTAAAAATGTACATCATTGGTAAACATTGAGGAATTATATAAAAACATGTACATATGGAGAATTGGAATAACATGACCATAAGTACATGAGTCATAAAAAGGAAATGTATCCACATTATAAACATGATATATTTATAGGAATATCACCAAAGATAATTTCTAAGTTATCATAAAAAAATATTACCAAGGTTTTTCACCAAGTTATCAAAAAAAATACCAAGGAATGATACCAAGGCAACATAAACATGTCATCTCTAGATATTAATTCTTTACCCAATGAATAAGAGTGCTATTAGAACACACCCTTCATATGTCTATCATTATGTGTGATATATTGACCGTAATACTTAAGAACATATTTCATTATTTCAAAACCATGAATGAATAATGTGGGTTTTATACACAAAAGTACCAAATAGTTAAGGATGGTTACATATAGACAAATACCATTAAATGAAAATAGGGTTGGGTATTCACAACATGAAAACATGGTATAGAAAATAAAAGAGTGATTTTGGTACCATGATAGCTATATAAAATGGATTATGAAATGGGTTTAATGAGAGAAAATGGTAGTCTATCATCAATAAGTAATAATTTGTATAGCAATGTATTGATTATGAAAAAATGTAATCATTATCAAATGGAAATTTAAACATTAAATAATAAAAGAAGTTCTTTTATTGAAATGAGGATGGAAAAATTAATGAGTGATTTTGGAAACATGGTGACTATAAAAAAGGGTTTATGAAATGGGTTTAATTAGATATAATTGCAGGGTCTCATAAATTGGTAATAATTTGGATAGTTAATGATTTATTATGAATAAATGGAAGCAGAATCACTTGGAAACAAGAAATTACTATAATAAAGGAAGTGATTGAATTGAAAAAAAAAGAGGGAGATAATCTGTTACCTTTCTTAGAAAAGTTTAAAAGCCTGAAAAGGGATACTTTGGACCATAAAAACTCATTGGTAGGTATTTAAAAAGGTATGGGGAGAGTAAATTTTTGATCTAATTGTTTTTGAGTGGTGATTAATGGGGTGGTGGTGATATCCTTTTATAGGTGAATGGAATGAAATTCTTGTAATTATGAATTTTTATTATATTGAGAGAACATGTTTCACATGGAATGCAAAGAAAAAGTGGAAGGTTATAGATTAGTGTATTAAATAAGGTTGATAATACCTTAACCACTCATTTCACTCAAGTTTTAAGTATGTTTTTAAGTATCTTACTCTTTGATTTTTCACTTTTATGATTTTGGGTTTTTACTATAGTAACTAATTTTTACCTAGGTAATTTACTTTTATTGCCTAAAAATAACATGTAAAATATTATATAATTCAAACCTAATTATTTAAAATATTAAAACCATTTTATAATATAACATTTATATGTTTAGGAAAATTTAATTTTAACTGTAGCACATGAAATGCATAAAAACTAGTTTTTAGAAAAAGTTTATTTTTAAGCATAAAATTTATGTGTGGGATAAAAATAACACTGCTATTTTTTCAGGATATAAATTCGTTTATTATAAAAAAATAAATTTTATGTGTCCTTAATAGTAATCCAAAACCTGATTTTATCAAAATAATATTTAATTAAAAGAAAATAACAAAAACAATTTAATTTATTAGAAAATATTACATAAGTTCATAAAATGTTAAACCATGGTTTTATAAATTTATAATATTATTTTTAAATTTATAGTTTTACTTATATAAAAAATATTTGATCTATTAAATAGTTTTATAAAATTTTAGGTCTTTATTATATAATTATAAGGTCATAAAAATTATAGTTTTGATTAAAAACTATATTTTCACCACTCACCTAAAAATATACTATTTTAGAACAATACAAAAAAATTATAATAAGATAATTGTGAGATGATATATTAAAATTTGAAGTTAATTTCATAAAAATAAAAATTTAAAATTTAAAAATTTAATCTAAAAAAATATAAATATAAATATAAATCACTTATATTGAAAAAAATATCATTTTTAAATATTATGTGTTCTTAATATTATTTCATATAAAAATAAAATTTAAAGAATGATAATACACTAGTTCATATATTTTAATAATATATATAATCAATTAGACATTATTTATATAATTTATTAACCTTTTTAACATTTATTTGATAAAGAACAATCATTTTTAATATTAAATCATATTAATTATTTATCCTCTAAATGCAAGAATTTTTAATTGGTTATTATCTTTAAATTCACTAGTGGTTTTATTCTACTTATAATTTCTTAATAATGTCCATCTAATATTTCATGAATCATTTTAGTTCAGTGTCATGTGTGATAAAAGTTATCTGTACAATGTTTATTTAAAGAAAATATATGATACAATATTACTACGTTACATTCTCCACCACTAAAATAATTTCACCCTAGAAATATGAATTGTAATTTAAAATAACTGGGGATATCTTTCCTTCATACATCTTTAGGATCTCAGGTTTCTTCCTAAATTTTTTTATTTCTCCACAATACTTTCATCATTAGGTGGTCATGTTCCTAAATAATTATTCCCTTTTATCTAGAATATGGATATGTTCTTTTCATCATACAAAAGGTTTGGTTACAATTATGCACCATTAATGTCAAGTGTATACAATAGTCCGGACTTATAATTTCATAGAAATGATACATATAATATGTCATAGTTATTTTAAATATTAGGAGGTAGTTCCAACTGATTTTAAAATACTCCAACACAACCCATAATCTCAAATGGTCTAGTGTAACTTGGAATCAAATTTCCCTTTTTACCAAATATCATGAATCCTTTACATGGTAATACTTTTAGAAATACATGTTCCCAAACATATAATTCTATGCACTTAATTTTATTGTCATAATAAATCTTTTAACGACTCTAAGTAGACTTTACATTTCTATGAATTAGTTGTATCTTCTCTATGTTTTGTTTCATAAGGTCTGGTCCCAATAGTTTTCCTTCTCCAAATTCATCCTAACATGATTTCTACACACTTTCCCATAAATTTCTTCATATGGATCCATTTAAATATTTGAGTTGAAACAGTTTTTATAGGATAATTCAATAGGTGTAAGATGTTGGTCCAAACTCCCTTGAAAATAGATTGAGATTACCCTTAACATGTTCTCCAATGTTTGAATAATCTTCTCATACTTCCCATGAATTTGATAATTATAGGTCAGGATTTGGTAAACATTCATATTCATAGCCTTTTGGATCCTCCATCATAATTTATAAGTAAATCTCTGATCAAGGTCAGAGATAATCAGTAACAAAATTCCACGAAATCTCTCAACATATTGAACGTATAGATGAGAGAAGAACTCAAGGGAGAAATACTCTAGTATAATGATGAATTTAATATACATGGTTAATCTATCAATGATTAACTATATAGAATTATCACACTATGATGTCTTAGTAACTCTAGTAAAAAATCCACAGTGAAGTTTTCTAACTTCCATAAAGGTATAGGTAGTGGTTGATACACTCCCATTAGAATTTAACAACCTACCATCACTTACTAATATAACCAACATCTAGTAGTATAATAAAAATTTTTCCTTTTCATGTTATCCCATTAATAAATTTTCATATATTTGTAAAAAAATTATTGCTTTCAGGATTTATAGAGAATACCGAGCGATGAGATTTATACAATAACTATTTCTTTAATTTCAGAATGGATGGGATACATAGACCTATTCAAACCCATAGTAATCCATCGTTCCAAATATATAAATCAAGAAACTTCTCATTTTTCATTTATTCAATATTCTTTTATATCATATGACTAAATCTTTTTTGCCTTATTAATCCACTCTAATAATGATGGTTTAGAGAATATTTGGATAAGATTGAGGATATTTAATCCCTTATAAATTCTATGTCCATTTTTACCAAGTCCTTGATCAATGTATATCCTTCAATTATCATCATTTCAATAACTTTAGTGTCTTTCCTAATCAGTTCATCAATGACTTTGTTTTCTTTACTCGAGTGATAATGAATTGAACAATCACAATCCTTCAAAAGCTCTAACCATATCCTTTGTCTCATGTTTAGTTATTCATGTATAATTATATAATTTAAACTTTTTAGGTCAGTGTATATATCACACTTATCCATATAAATATAGTGTCTCCATATTTTTAAATAAAAAAATTAGAATTTACTCCAGATCATGGGAAGGATATTTATTGGGTTTAAACACTGATTAACAAAGTGTCCAGACTCCCCACACTTGAATCATTTCATTATAGGATAATCATCCACCGTCTTTACTTTGTCATTTTCATTAAATTATTGTGGTTTTTTATATCCATGATAATTTCTATAAATGTATCCAGTTATTTCATATTTATAATAATACCAACTTCCTGGAAGACAATTCCCTAAGTGTTTCTTCCCACACTTGTTGCACATGGGAATTTTTATTTTTTCCCTTCTTTTTCATGATTGTAAATATTCTTGAAATTTTCTCCATACTTATCTTATTATTATTATATCTATGAGACCATTGTGAATCTATGAATTCTATTTCAACTTTGAGAGAACACCACACTATTTTATCATAATTCCCAAAATCTCAGATTGCAAAATATTTCTATAAATGGGGGATCAGTCCACCAAATAATTGATTGATCTTACCATCAAAATCAATGATAAGGCTTAAAGAATACCACAATATCCTTGTGAAATTCTTCTCACAACTTCCCATTGATTCATTCTCTATTTTTAATCTCAAGGAACTCCATTTCCATTTTTTGGAGTGTTTTAGGAAAATACCTTATAAAAAATATCTTCTTGAACATGCCCCACACTATAGCTACAACTTTATCCTTTGTATTTGTTCTACGGATAAATGTACACAACTAATTGTATTTCCCCTCTAAGAATTACACAACTAATGATAAATTCTCTTACTCATATCAATGGATCATAGATAATATATTTCTTTTTCATTGATCCATTGTTTTAAATCAATGGGTCAGAGGGTCCAAGAAGGTGGTCTTAGGACACAAAGGATTCAATGACTAGTTGTTCCCTCATTGATGATGATGGATGGTTGATGTTATTTATGTTATTATTCATAACTTGATAAATCTATTTTAAGATTATTAGGAATATTTAAACTCTTGCTTCCATCATTTTGGGAAGGATATCATTTCATTACCCATATCATCCATTATTTTTATCGAATCTTCTATTTACAACCATTTTTCTAAAAGAAGAAAAAACAAATCAGAAAATGGATACATATAAATTTTAACGGGGATTTAAATCCTAAAATTTTATATTACTGTGCTCATTGGATCATATAATATTTTCTTATTTCTATAAATAAATAATTACATTCATTATAAATTCTTCATAATGGTTTATAAAAACATACTATAACCAGCAAATATCATATGTGGGGTAGTGGTTAGGCACTTGTATTCTATAGTGGCAGTCTGGGGTTGAATCTAGTGGAAGGATTTATTTAAATCATAAATGGTTTCAAACACGTGGGTATAGGGTTATTGACATGGTTGATTAATCCATTTCCATGGTTTATAACCGTGGTAATAAATTTTTCAAACCATGGGTATAGCTCAGAGCTATACCGGTGGCTTAATCTCCCACGGTTCATTGAACCATGGGTATAACCTATAACGACTATTCCAAACCATGGGTATAGGGAAATTTTCCAGTAGTGCCACTTATCATTCACCAGGGTAAAGATTTAGTCAATTCTCAACTAACCTTCTTCGAGGTCATTACCCCTATGTTTATTTATACTATAGTTTTATCCACTTTCCAATATCCATGATGGGATATATTTTCTAGGAAACTAAATAATATATACATAAACAAAATTTAAGGATATTTTCATATTCTTAGTCTTATCCTTATGTTTTTTACTAAGGTTTTTTTTGTCTTAATATTAATAAATAACTAAACCTTTCTATGATACCAATTATGATGACCCATCATTTAATACATGGTTTTAAACATAATTACTTAATAAAAATTTTACACTAATCATTTCCATAGGACCTTATGGGGTTTATTATCTTATAAACTGGGAACATAATAAAATTCATACATGGATCACATAATATAACATAATTTTTTTAACTCTATTGAAATACTTATTTATTATCTCATCCTAGATCACCTAAATATATAAGATTTTCTAAGGACATTTTTCAAAATATAGGGGTGATCATAATACCTAGTAAGGTATAAGTAGTGTAAAAATAGTATAAGTGAATATTATTTGTCAAACTTGAGGAATTATATAATAACATGAACCTAAGTAAAAGAGGCATAAATGGTCATAAGTACATGAATCATAACATGGAAGTGTGGACACAATATAAACATGAGATATTCATAAGAATATCACCAAATTTCATCACTAAGGTATCATAAAAACATATAACCAAGGTTGTTCACCAAGTAATCATAACATTAACAAGACTTGGTTCCAATGTATCATAGATATTTTATCTATAGAGATTAATTTTTTAACAAATTCATTAGAGTGCTATTTGGGTGAACCCATAATATGTTTATCATCATGTGTGCCACATAAACCATATAACGTAACAGCATATTTCAATTTTTCGAACCCACAAATAAATAATTTGGTTTTTATACATGTAAGTCCCCAAAAAATGAAGGATGGATATATCTATGTGAATACCCTTGATTTGAAATAGGTTGGGAATTCACAATATGAAAATATGGTATAGAAACTCAAAGAGTGATTTAGGTAGCATGAATTCTATTAAAAAGGAATTATGAAATGGTTTTAAGGAGAGATAAGCATAGTATCTCATCAATAGCACGAAATTTTTATTGTAAATGATTGATCATGAAAACATGAAAGCATAATCAAATGGAATTCAAAATGGTTGATAATAATGTATGTGCTTGAATTGAAAAGAGGTTGAAAAAATTAATAAGTTATTTTGATATCAGGAAAATAATAAAAAGGGTTATGAAATGGGTTTAATGAGAGAGATGGGTAGAATCTCATCATTAAGGAATAATCTAGACAATAAATGTATTATTTGGAGTGGAAAAATCAAGACGGGGTTGAATTGAGTTTCAATTTTTTAAAATATTTAAAACCAAATACCACAATTTATAAATATCAACATATTTTACTAGAATAGTTGAATTATATAATATTATAGTTAAAAAATGATCACAAAATTTTGATAATAACTTAGTTAAAATAAGTTTAAAAACCTCTTTAACTTTCAAAACAATTTTACTTGTATCAAACATCACATATAAAACACTTATTAAAGATAACTACCAAAGTAGAGTTTTTATATATTTTTTGGAAAAGTAATATCAGTTTGTTTTAAAATAGAGAAAACAAAGTAATAAAACACAAAATGGAATAAAAAAGAGGTTCAGTATCAGGATGAGACCAAGACCTCTCTACTTTGAAATCACCCACTATAAAGTAGTTTATTAAATAATAAACTTATCGACAACATAGATAAATTTTTACATAAAAAAACTGCACACAGGCAGTCTAAGACATGCACAACCTCTACCATAGTAATACATTAGATAAAATATATAAAATAATGACATAAAGAGTTTCTATCATCCTTAAATGCAATAAAACAACCTATGTCAATGAATAAATATAGTATAATGAACAAAACTAAAAATATAATCTAAAATAGAGAGAAAAATATGATAAGAGTGAATGTTTTAAGTGGTTTAATCAGATCAACATAGGTTAATAAATTGTCTTTAAATCCATCCTTGAAAATATTTAACTAGGTTTTCACTAAGAGGTCTAAAAAATAATGAGTTGTGGAGGAATAATAGTCAATCAGATCTTCACTCAGGGATCGTTCATATGCTATATATTTTTTTATCTATGAGTGGTTCTACTTCTTAAATAGAGCACATTCCCTAATTATACATTTGAGGATATTCAATATTTAATCCTCATACTCATTTCATTCTTAAATGATATGAATATATAATTAATTATACAAAATTTATTACTTGGATATTTGAAAATACCATACATATTAATTTAGACACTGTTACTTGGTCCTAACTTAGGCACGATTATTTTGGATCATAGTTACTAGGAATGATAACTTTCCATAGTAATTTTCTATGGTCACTTGACATGGAATATTTCCATAATCACGTGGCATGATAACTTGGCCTGTTCACATGGTCACTTATTTTCTTCATGAGGACACTTCACTTATTTATACGGTAGCTTCATCTCTTCTTACAATAGCTTATTTAATTCATGTGGTCACTTCACATGTTCTTGTAGTAGGTTCTTTTCTTATTGAAGTAGTTTCATTTATTCTGGTAGTCATTTCCCGTTTTCTTACATTCACTTTCTTTGTTCTCTCGGTCACTTGAATTATTCTTTTGATGACAACATTACACATATGTCTAGTTCAAGACTTGGGAAATATTTTCTCACCTGATGCAAGGTAACATGATTTCTTATGTAGTATATTGAATCCTTCATGTGGTCACTTTATCTTTATCATATGGTAGGTTCAGTACACATGCATTCAAATGAACTTAAATGCATAATCATTTAATGAATTATTTAGAATTGGATTATCTAGTGGATGGTCAGTTATTTTTTCATGCAGTCACTTAGAGTTGAACATGTGGTTATTTCCACATGGTCTCTAGACCTTCACAATCAGTTGAACTTCTTCAAATGATTGGTTTTCATGGTGACATCAATAATTATTAATTTGTGTCCTTTTAGACATAAAAATAGTTGACTATAATAAAATATAAAATTAATTAGAAACATAAGAAATATGATTTGGGATCATTAAAATAAGAAGGTTCTGGACTAATCCAACATATCCCCATTTTAAAGATAAAAAATTAGGACATATAAAATTAAATGAATTGAATACATTAGTTTTTAATACATTTCTCACGTTATTCTTCCCATTTTGGTATTATAAAAAATTTATGACAAGATAAAAGATAATAATAAATAATAAATAAATACAGAAAACAATTTGAGAATTTAAATAAATAAGATCAAAGAAACTCTATTAATAAAAAAAATTACAAAGAGATATTACAAAAAAGTGTCCATATCATGAATTCTATTAAAAATTATAATCTGGCACATCCTTGATTTTAGTTGGGAGATTAGAATCTCTTTATTTTGAAGTAGAGGTAAAGAAAGGTTGATTAGGTTGTGGTAGATAGGTAGATGTGGAAATAGGGTCTTGGATTTCCATACATCTAAAAATAGTACAAAGTTGTTGGACTACATATCTAGGGGGCATGCCAAAAGGGTTTACAAAAGAGGTTTGAGAAGTAGGAGGAACTGAAGTAATGGTTAATACAGGAGGATCCAAAATTGTAGTGTTGGCAGTGTACAAGTAATGTTATATAAATATGGGAAAATTCTTTACTACTTTTGATCCATGTTTCATTGATTAAAAATAATACTCCTTTTTCTCTATAAAGAATTATAGAATAGGAGCTAGAACTTTCAGCTCCCCAACTTGAGAATTGAAGGCTTGAGTCACGAGAGGAATACTAAGACCACTAGTCAATGATCTAAACATATTATTCAAGTATGACTTGGTAAATATTCTATTGAGATAGATGTCTATAGATCTTTTGATAATATCTTTATCTCTACCATCATGTTTGACATCTTTTCTGCCCAATTCCAAGGTCTTTGAAATATGGTTATGAAAACCAGCAAACACCACTTATATTGTTCTCTGAAACTCATCAAAAAACACTTTCAAATTATCTCTTATGATATGTCTGATCATATATTAATTAATAACAAATCGATGAAGAGTTGGTGGGGGTACAAAATATGATGAAGGAAGATCAGCTGAAGTAGAATACTGAAACACTAAATTTAGAAATCTATGATTTATCTTTAACATCATATCTAAAAGATATTTATATAGAAAACCAACTTTATCTTTTAAATCATCATTATCATTTATTATAAGTTTTATTTTCATATGGAATCTTGTTTGAAGATGATAAATCCATAAATACACTATCCTAGATTTATCTTACTCTCTAATTTGTTTCACTAAGTGCCTAAATCTAAGGAATAATTCTTTCAAAACACTTATTAGATTTAATTCAAACTCATTTAAATCAACTTGTTTCACATAGGTTTTGGAAGGGGTAAAGACAAGTACATGATTTGATGGATCATAATCCAATTCCCAACCATCTAACTCATCCTCAATCTCTACAGACATAAGTCCCAAAGAATGAACTTATGACTCATCAATAACATCATTATCAACCTCATGAACATCGATATGAAGAGATATAACAAGTTTTTTATCATAGATTTTAATAGTTTCCTAAATTGTCTTGGTTATATTAGGACCAAATATATGTTGTAGACCTTGATCTACTAAAGGTCTAAGAGGGGATGGCTCATCTCTTTTTTTTAGATTCAATCTCAGCTATTGAATATCCATTCAGCACAATTTGATCATAAGGGATGGTAGGTCCACCATCCTAAGGTGGGATTCCTCTATGGTCATCATTATTAGATTCTAAATAATCTAGACCTATCACTACTAATATTGTGGACTTATACCCATTAAAAGGTGAATCTAGTACATTGGGTCTAGGAGTACTTTCGATTATATGGCCAATAGTCGAAGACTTATAAAAAATTTCTTCATCCTATAAAGACTCACCCAAATCATCACTTTTAGGATATTCAACAAAGTAACTTATATAAACTACAGTTTCAACAAGATCTTTATCTTCAAACTCGTCCTCATGAGATGGTAAAGGTAGAGGAGAGTCAGTAGGTCCAAAGGACACTACAGGGAGGGGTTTCCCTATAATCCTCATAAGCTTCCCTACTTCCTCACTAATATTATCCACGTTAGTTTTCTTTTCTCTAATTCCATAGAAATATCACCCTCATTATCAGAAGAATATGAAACAAATACATTAGGATCCAAACCAAGATATACAATATCCCTTTTCTTAACCTGATACATTACTGGATCAAACTTTTCATGTATATTTTCATCACCAACCATATATTATTTTCTCTAGGGGTTCCAAATTACTTTTTTGTTCCTTAAATTTTTCTGATGTAGGAATAGACCATCATAAGAAGTCTCCTTTTCCTCTCCTTGAGGAACCAGCACTTTAAAATCTAATAGGGTTGATATAAACTTTGGATAAGAAAGGAAATTGAATCTAGAAGAATGATTACATACCTCTGACATATTTTTCATGACATACATGGATAAGATGATCTAGATCCAATTCTTTATTAAAAATATATAAAATAGTTCTTGGTGCCTTAAGATACTAAAGTCCCCTTTCTTGGGACTAATGAGGTTTTGGATAAACTCGACCAAAAACTTGAATTCACCGCTAAGCTTCACTATAATATTCCATCTAGGAGTCCTATTCCTAGTCAATTCTTTGAGATCATCTTGGAACTCAAAATGGTCATGATTTAGAGGATAATACCTCTAATAATATTTATGCTCGCCCTTATGAATAACACATAATCTATTGTCCCAAATCATTTAAGAAAAAACAAAATTTTATCTATTTAACATTGATTAAAAGGTATCTCTTTTATCTTCCATAAAAAATTCCATATAGGCATAAAATTCTTTAACCAACATTAGATATAATTTATTACTATTTTCCTTGAACTATTAACTATAGCCTATCCTTTGAATTTATTTCCACACTATAGATTTTATGGACTTAATCCATTCTTAATTATCTTTCTTTTCTATAAAATTTGGTCAATAAGTTAAATGAGGGTTGTATGGTTTAACATTAGCACTCGATCGAGCTTTTTTTCTTGAATTTATTTGAAGGATGTGATTTAGTAAGAGGTATGATATTAAAAACCCATTTCATCCTCAGTATTCTAACACTACGATTCTAACTCTGAAGGTTCAGGTTCATGAGAGAGGCTAGAAAAAGGGGTTTTTGAGAGGGAGAGTAGGCAGGGCTTTGAAAGGAAGAAAGTATTTTTAGGAATTAGGCATATAATGATTCGTATTCTAATATTAATTACATTCAATCATTTATAGATTAAAATAATAACACACTTAAAGAAAATCCTACCAAAACAACTTAACATAAATTTCAAACACAAATAGAAATAGTAGGTATATTGACCATGTATTCATGGTAACTAATGCATGGTTGTAATGATTATCATAAACACGTGGTAGGTATACTAACCATATAAGTAAACGATAATGGTACATATTGTGATCCTAGATTCACAGTAGTCACAGTGACCACATGAAAAACTGGTGACAATCAATTAATTAATTTTATGTCTAAAAACTCATAGACACATAATTGATCATGTGAATTAAAATTATAGGTTAATTAATAAAAATATTATTCCTTATATAAGTTAAGAACTTATAACAATAATGTATAAAAATAAAAGAGTCATACAAAAAATTAAAATTTTTAGGAATAGATAATCACACCCAACCCATATCTAATATAATTCATTCTCTCAATAGTCAATGTATTTGTAAAAATATTAGAAATATGATATTCAATACGAATTAATTCAAGAGTAATATAAATTTTTTTAAAAGGTACCTCGAAAGTGATCTCTTATATCAATATGTTTTATCATTGAATGAGACACATAATTTTTAGAAATATTTATTTCACTTGTATAATCACATTTTATTAGAACATATCTGAATTGATATCCATAATCCAATAATTTATGTTCCATCCATAGAATATGTTCACAAAAACTACCTAAATCCATGAATTCAACTTCAATAGTGGGTAATGCAATATATTTCTATTTCTTTCTACACCATGAAACTAGATACTTTCCCAAAAAGTGGCATATTCTAGAGGTTCTTTTGTTTTATCCAACTTACAACCACAAAAATATGAATTTGAAAAACTAACTATTTCAAATGATTATCCCCTAAAATAAAACAATCAAAAATTGGTTGTACTTTTGAGGTATTTAAAAATTATTTCAACAACATTTAAATTAAATAACTTTGAACTTTCTGAAAAACATTCTCACTTACACAAATCAAATATAATATCAATCTTGCTAGTAGTTTAGTATAGTAAACTTTCATTCATACTTATATAATTAGTTTGGTCTACTGACTTTCCATTTTCATCCAGATCCAACTTACATATTTTACTCATAGGATTATAACTACCTTTGGTTCTATCTATACCAAAACATTTTAAAATATATTTTATTTATTTTCATTGATTTAAAATTATTCCATCATTATCTTGAAAAAATTAAAAAACAAGGAGGAATATCAACTCACCCATTAAACTCATTTCGAATTCATTTTGCATCAATTTTGAAAGTTCAATATATAGGGAGTTTCTATATGATCAAAAAATGATATCACCAATATATATTTTAAATACAAAAATGAATATGGAAATCATTTTGATAAATAAGTCTGGATTAGTTAAACCATTTAAAAAAACTTTAGAAATAAAAAATGATTTTATCCTATCATACCAAGATCTAGGTTCCTCTTTTAAACCAGGAAAAGATTTTATTAATTTATAGATATGATTTGGAAAATGAGAGCTTTGAAATCTAGGGTGTTTTCAACAAAAACATCATCAATAATATAAAAAGTAATAAAATTACTCTTCATATCCATTATATATAATTAAAATTAAAATGTGATGCATAATCAATAAACATTATAATAGATTCAAGTCATTCTATTGGTTCAATGGTTTCTTTATAGTAAATACCGACTTTTTGATTATATCCTTGTGCAACCGGTCTAGCTATTTTTCTAATTATTATAAAAGACTCATCATCCTTGTTCTTAAATACCCATTTAGTGATAATGGTTGAGAAGTATTTATATCATTCTACTAGTTCCTAGAAATTGTTTCTTTCAAAATGATTTAAATATTTTTCATAGAAATTACCCAGAATTCATCATCCATTGCTTCAGTGATGTTTTTTATGTTCAAGTTGTGACAAGAAGTATTTCTATCCAACCGGGTCTCTAATATAAGCTCTAGTTTGATTTACACTATCTAGATATCTAACAATAACATCTAATGGAAGCTCTCCATAAGTTCCAAAGGATCTAGGGATGAAGTACTTGTTACATAATCTTCTTCTTTAGGTTATGATTAAAAATTTTTTTTTTAGTTGGGTGATTTTTCAATATTAGGCTTTATAGAATGATCACTAGGCTTTGTTAAGGTAATGATATTCAAATTAGAAAGATCATAATCAAGATTTTATAAAGAAATATTAGGCTCATTTGTATTCTTTTAATCCAATTTTACACACACACACACATTCTTCTATAAGTTCAGTGATTCTACAAAACACCATATATTATTTACTAGATGTTTAACAACCAAGAAAGATTCAATCATCACTTAAAGATGAAAAATTATCTAAATTATCCTTTTTTTTTGAGAATTAAGACTTTGAAACCAAAAATTATATAGTAATTAACCTTTTTTTCTTCCATTCTAAAAAATCACATAGAGTCTTCTTTAAAAGTGGTCTAATAAAATCCCTATTGATAATATATAAATATGTATTGATAGTTTCTACCCAAAAATAAATAGGTAGTTTATACTCATTCAGTTTAGTTTGAATAATTTATTAAAGAGTTATATTCCTTCTTTATACAACACTAATCAGCTGCGGAGTCCTAAGAGAAAACATGTTCTGATTGTAGCTATTTTTTGAGCATAAAGATTCAAATTATTGATTTTTAAACTCATTTCAATGATAAATCCTTAAGGTATTAATAGTAATTCCACTACAATTTTATACATACTTTTCAAAATAGGAACAAACCTCACTTTTTGAGCAAAAAAAATACCCAAGTGTATCTAGAATAGTCATATATAAGAACATATGAATAATTCTTACCGTTTAAGGTAGAGACTATAGAATGTTTAAATAAGTTCATGTGAATCAAATCATGGGTTTTTTATATTGAAACTTAGTTCTTTGGTATGAAATAAATATTATATTTTTCCCTTTTTGATAGGGGTCACAATCCTTATATTTTTAGAATTCTAGTTTAGGAATATCCTTAACTAAAACTTACCTAGTTATCTTTATAAGAGAGTAAAGGTTTTAGTAGAATAATATCTTATTCCATAGCTGATATTCTTTGTAAAATTCACTTAATCAAGAAATATTTTGAGAAAATAAATAATCAAAATCAAAAAGCTAAAAACTATCATTACATAATGTAGTAAAAACTAGAACATGGATAGAATAATATATTTTTCATGTTTTTTTTTCAAATTTAAAATGAAAACCATCATCAATTAATTGTGAGATACTAATTAGATTATAATTTAAACCATAAAAAAATAATATTTCAAAAATTAAAATATAATTAGAGTTAATTATTATTCAAAATACTACTATTTTTTTACTTTGGAATTATCAAAAAAAGTAACAGGTCCACTATAAAAATTTATAATAAATTTAATGATTAATTAGTCGATAGTCATGTTTCTAGATTATCCACTTTCTAGATACCATAAGTTTTTACTGGTACACTTCAATAAAGTTTCCTATAAAAAAATCAAACAAGAAATGATTTTGGTACCCACAATTTCTTAGATTTAGAAATATTAGTAAGAAAAGATTTTGGAATCCATAGTTGTTTAATAGGTTTAACATATGAAACCTTAAGACTTTAATAAATAAACAGATTATTAGGTAAACAAGAATATGAACAATCTATATAATTATATGATCTTGATCTATAAATAAGTTTATTCTTATAAATTTTCCTCTTCCCATTCTAGTAACAAATCCCAATTGTATACTTGGGTATAGTTTACGTACCAAGAATCCTGAACAAGGTTTCTCAACAATTTTAACGCTTTCATGATTTTTTTAAATTTGTATATTTGAAATTTTAATTTCATCATTCTCTTTTAAAAAGTGGTAATTCTTCTTCTTTTTTTCGATAGAAAGATAAGATTTAACTTGAGCAGATAAAGCATTCTACTTTTTAAAATTTTTATATTTATCTTTATGTTCATCGAGTTTTTCTTCTAAAATATTTAAATAATCAAATAAATCTCCATCAGTCATATTTTCATCATTATTTTAATTTTTATATAGATTATAATTATGATCAGTATATGTAGAAACAATATTCAATACCATATTTGTTTTATAAAACACATATTGGCCTTGTGAATATTATCTTCTATAGTCAAGTTAGCCTTATTGGAAGTATCATCAAAGGTTCTCTAAGTTGATTTAATAATCCTTTTTTTCTTTATCCTTATACCCATTATTATAATTATATTTTTTAAAATCATCATTGATATACCCTTTTCTATTATATTAAAAAAAATATCACTTCTCCATATTGATTTTTCATTTTCTAATTTACTCTTCTATTATAATTTCCTCCATAATTCAATTTATGGAATTATTTATTCTTCCATTAAAACTTCTTAAATATTATGCCTAGGAGATCAATATCCTCATCATTGTCCTAGGGTGGTTCATCATCACTTGAACTATATTCTTTGATTTTATCTTTCATCAATGACACAGAATATTTAAAAGAAACCGATTTTCTCTTTGGTTTATCATCATATTTGTTTACTTTCAATTATTCATCATATATCATGATTTTAACAATTATATCTTTTTTGGTGGATTATTTATATCACATGATTTTATAATGGAAACATAGGTTCCACTCCACCGATCTTGTAAGCATCGCAAGAGTCTCATCACTTGACCCTTATCTTTAATTTTATTTCCATCTGCATGTATTGTATTAAAAAGTTCATTGAACCTGAGATACATGTCATAAATTGATTCACAATGTTTCATCTTAAAAGTATCATATTTAATAGAATAGGTATGCAAGCATATATCTTTAACATTTAATGTTACTTCATAATAAACATCAAGTATATTCAAAATTTCAAAAGTAGTCAAACTAGTATAAAATCTATTGAATCCATATTATCCTAATGCACAATATATATATTTCACTTCATTGTAGTTACATCCATAAGTGACCTTAGTTAAATAACTCCAATTATCTCTAACATCTTTTGTTTTTAACATTTTTCCAATATTATAGTCTAAATATCAAATCCAATTCTCTCAATATATATTTTCATTTTAATATTATATTGAGAATAGTTTTTCTATTAAATTAAGGTGGTTTTTTAGTAGTGTTCCCCTCAAGGCTATTATTATCCATAAATATATAAATTTTTTAAAAAATAAAAATCTATATCTTTTCGGTAAAAATAGATCATAGTTAAAATTAAGAAAGAAAGAAATAATAAAATCCTCTAATACCAAATGATGTTTGGAGTGGAAGACTCAAATGGGGGTGAATTGGGTTTCCATTTATAATTTATATTTAGAAAGATTTAAAACTAAATCCCCCAATTTATAAAAAATGTCTTAGTTAAATCAATTTTAGAACCATACAATTTTATCTTTCAAAAATATTCTCAAAAGTTCGATCAAAAATAAATTAAAAAATTTTGGAAACATATTTATCTTTAGAAAAAATTTTAAATGTATCAAAAACCATATATAAAACACTTATTAAAGTTAGATATCAAAGTATAGTTTTTCTATATAGTTTTAATAATTAATAATGGGTTGTTTTAAAATAAATAAAACCAAACAATAAAACACACAATGAAATTAATAAATCGGTTTAGTCTCAAGTCAAGACCTAGTTCCATCCACATGGAAATAACCCACTACCATACTATTTATTAAAGAATAAATTAATCCATAACTGTACCGGGTTTTACTTAAAGCAACTTCACATTGGTATTCCATGCTATAAATATCCTTTTACACAGTTCTATGTAAGATAATTGATGTAAAAAATGAAATAAAGATTGTCTAACACTCTTCAATACAATATAGGACTCTGTGTTAATTAATAAATAGATAATATAAAACACAAAATCAAATGTATGATAAAATATAGAGAGAAAAATATGAGAAGGGTGAATGTTTAAAGCAGCTCAATCAAAACATCTTTGGATAATCAATTATCATTAAATATTTCCTTGATAATCTTAAATTGGGGTTGCATTGAGAGGTTTGAAAAATTGAGTCATAGAAGTATAATAGTCAGTATGATCTTCTCTTTGGGATCATATAAATGATCTATATTTTTATCCACATGTATCTCTACTTATTAAAGAGATAAACTTCTATGATTAGATATCTAATTATATTCATAATTTAATCCTCGTACTCATTTATTTCTTAAATGTTATGTCTATTTAATTAATTCTCTAAAATAAAGTTATTAGGGATTTGAAAATACATCACTTAAGTATGACATGGTCACTTGGTCTTCACTTAAGCACAATTATTCTTGAACATGGTTACTAGGGATAATCAGTTGGAATGATCACCTAACATGGTAACTTCCCATGGTAACTTGGCATGGTAACATTTCATGATAACTTTGGATGGTCTAACACCCCAAGAACATATAATATATTTCTTTTTAAATAAATTTAAACTCTTAGATATCTTGAAATACATGAAACCCCAAACCTCAATTATAGTATGAGAATATTATATTTTAATAAAACAATAATAAAATGAAAATTTTAATATTTTTTATCAAAAAAATTCTATTTTTCTTGGATGAATATCAATTTTTAAATTACATGTTCAAAATAATCCTAGAATAAATTTTTAAAAATTTCCCTTAGAAATATGATTTTATTAATAATATAAAATTTATTAATAAAATATTACAAATTTTATTTATAATAATTTATTATAATATGTGTAATTAAAACATTATTAAATATAAATTTTATATAAATAATTATAATAAAAATTTTATTTAAAAATAAATATTCTTCAAAAAATGTTTCTTTTTTAGGAAAACTATTTTTTATATCAAAGGGAATAATGTCTATCCATTTTAAAATAATCTTTAATAGTGAATTATTTATATTAAATTTATAGATTATATATCTAATTATATTAATTTAAATCAATCTAGTGATCATTACTATCTATATATTTAGTATAATATCATTTTATGCTTGAAAAATGCATTTCTTATAAAAGTGTTTTCCGACACGAATAGTGGGTTTATTTTAAATTAATTTTTGATAATTATATAAATTTAATTTGATAAAATGGATTAAATATTAGTAATATGATTAATTATTATCATTTAATATGGTCAACTTAATTTTTTCCATAACGATTTTAAAATACATTAAAAAATCAATTACGTCGGTTAAGATTAAAACAAGGTTTTGTGTGCTACATGCGCTTTCGTTAAAATTAATTTCCCTACAAATATAAAATTTTATTTGATAAATTGGATTTAATAATTACAATAATTGGTTAAAAATTATTTAATAATTTTCATTTTAATTTTAGTCTTAAAGGAAAAATTACCTTGTTAAATAAAAAGATACAAGTTTTCGTGGAGAAAAATAATGTGGTAAAATTAAGTTAACAAAAAGGCTAGGAAATAAGATATTTAAAAAATGTGTTTTTTTGTGCACTAGAAGTGATTTTCTACCATATAGCACCTCTATTCCATGATTTATCAATTTTTAGGCAAATGGGATGAGATTGAATTCCCTTTATTGAATAGTTTTGGGTATTTACAAAAATACCTCTACTAGTCAATTATAAAAGGGAACTCAGTCCCTTCCCTTATTCACACCTTTAATTAAATTTGGGTTGCAAAAAAACCAATAAAATATTTTCCCAAAATCTATATACACATTCTATATCTTTTGGTATTCCAAAAATACCTACCCAAGTGTCATTAAGAGGAGTTCCAAAGAATATTTCTCTAAGAGAAGGTAATCATCTTACTGAATATATTGAAGATTTTTTCATCTTTTACTACCTTCAATTATTTCATTAAACCTAAAATACAATAAAAAACTATATTTAATATACTGATATGTTATTATGTTAAATTTATAACCTATATTCATCTTCTATTCAATCAAATGGGAAACAAAATTGTCGATCGGGTGTGTGGAGGACCACTGCCTCATGAATTGATGTAAATCGTTTTACATCAAAAAATATCACAATTTTATATAATGATAAAATATATATAAATATATACAATATTTATGATATTATTATACTTATGGAATTATAATATCATATATACCTTCTTAATTTCCATTCTGTATAAAATATGATAACGTCGCTCGTGCGTACGATGGACTACCACCCCACGAATTGATGTGATTTATTTTTCACTAATGATTTAAATGGAAGGTAAGAAAAGATAAATTTAATGAATATATGTGATATATATAAACTTATATTTATTATTTAAAATTAATATTTCACCCACTTCTTTACCCTTTCACTCATTAATGGAATGATATCCTTGCTTGTGCATATATATGACATATCGTCTTCGTGAAGTGTTGTGATTCATTTTTTATTTAAAACCTGAAAGAATGATTATAAAAATATATATAATGATTAAATATTATATTTATAACATTAATATAATTCTGGATATGATATTTCTATATCCAATACATAATAACTAGAACTTTCATGAAAAAACATGCATGAGAAAACAAGTCAACTAACACTTGGAATGATGAAAATAATGAAATATTATTAATAAACATTTGTTAAAATGTTATAATAAGATTAGATGTGATATTATAAATATTAAGATGTTTTTTATAAATTAATAACATTCTTAAAACCATTATATATGATTTTAAATCACCTTTAACTAAAAGTAAGCGCGAGTCAAGGGATTTTTTCTCAATTTCCCTTTCATCGAGACATATTTGTTAATATAAAAATATTCACATTTATGTGGTGTATATAATTCCCCTTTAATGTATTTAACATGACCCCTATTTATTCATGATTTTATTCTAAGAACCTATATTCATGATGAATATTCAGTCACCTCTCATTTCTTTTTTATGTTTGTGATTGCTTACTTTCCCTTGAGTCAATCACTTCCTTGTAATAATTTTTCATTGGACATTAAATTTATCATAAAAATACATATTATTTATATCATGGATATTATTATTCAATAATATGAATACCATTTTTAGATATGGTGTTTTCTTTTAAGGTTATTTTATTTTTTATGAAAATACTAATAAATCCCTATTCTTACTCAATACAAATATTTGATGATAAGGAACATTATTAAAAAACTAAATAGATTATTTGATATATGAGAAATTATTTGGACATACAATAATGGGTGGGGCGCAGAATTATATAGCCCCTTTATGAATCTGTAGCCACAGGAGGCATACCAGTTAGCTAGCATTAAATGGGGTTTTACCTATAATTTGAAACTATATTGTGAAAGGTATTGAAAGTAGAGTTATCGTGACGATTGAGATCACAATTTAGAATAATTATGAATTTATTTCATTTAAAATTTATTTATTATTATTATCCATGTGATTTTCAAAATGATATTATCTATACATTCATTTTATTCTCAGGATGTTGATTAAATGGAATGCGTGTTTAGTTATTTACCTTTCCATTTTGATTATGTTTTATTCATTCATGATTTATTCTACTATATATAACCCTTAATGATTATTTGTGGTCAAAATTATTTTTTTCCTTTTTACCAGGATATGAATAATATTTCATTGAATGAGTTTCAAGTATGCTGAGCATTTTTTTTATGTTTTATTTTCTATTTCCTATGTAAAATGGTATCTTGAATGTATTTAGTTTACTATAATTTCTAAATTGATTGGTCCTTTGGGATTTGACCTCTTGTATCTAATATAATGTAATAAATTAGGCACCGGCTCTGGGGTACTGGATCCGGGATCATTGTAGTTGCTATCAGAGGTAGATTAGTAAAAACCTTGAGAACTATATTTATAAAAACATATATTAGGGAGTATAACCCTCTAAATTACATTAATTATAAGTATAATATTATTATAACATCTTAAATTTTTGATAAGCTAGTGATTATGTGGTTTTACTCGAAATACTTCCTTGTCTAGATACTATAAATGGACATGGTTCTGGAATAGTTGTACCTAGGAGTAATATATCCAAAAAAGATGTAGCATGCTTGACTAGAGAATTACTTGGTGCACGAAAATATGCCTTACTATGTATCTAGATTGAAACACCCCAGATATATGATTTTTTTAATTAAATTTTTATTTAAAACCCATTATGAAGGATTTGAAAATATTTTTATGATTTAAAAAATTTCACAAAGAAACCATGTTGTGATTATGTGATTATCCTTGCATAAAATTTACAATTTCCACTATGTTTTTCACTTGTTTTGGAATTATACATTATACCGCATAATGTTATGATTTAATCTATTGTATTACATTTTTTATAAATGGCTCATAATAGAACAAATGGAAATCATATCAATCCATGTAATCTAAATAGTAAGAATGATTGTTTCATTAATTGGAGTAAGGAAATACTCCAAAGGAAAATAGTCTCCCAAATATTCTCATAACATGAGGACATAATATCATATTATATCAAGGAAAATAAATAATTATCCAAGTTTTATGGATTTTAAGGGAAGAAAGAGAAGAATAGGATGATAGATAAAAATATAGATAAAGTGAATAAGGGAAAGATAGATTTACCATATGTCATAATTGTGGAAAGAAACACCATGGTACATTATTGACGAACCTAGGATTTTGTTACATGTGTGGAGGTAAGGTTCATCTAGGTAGTGAATGCAAGGGGACTAATTGAATAAACAATTTCCAATGCTTCAACTGAAATGTAATAGTGTATTATTCAAACCAATGTTCCAAGAATGAAGGAAATATACCATAGAAGAGGCCAAGGGGAGAAGGCTAAACTTTTGTGATCACTACAATTGGGGTGGAAGTACCCAATGAAGTGATAAAAGATAATTTAATCATATATTTAAATTTATCTAATGAATTATTTGATTCGGAATTGTTACAATATTTTATATCTTCCATGTTTGAAAAGAAAATTAGATACCTACCTAGCACCTTAAGAAGGGAGTTTTCAGTCGAAAATCCTAATGGAAGTCTCACTACAATAATTATGTGTCTGTAAGTCCCCAATATAACACATAAACATGCACTATTTAAATAATTTATAATCATCCCTATGGTTTAATTCAATATAATCTTTAGTATGGATTGTCTTTCAAAATACGATTCAAATATTTTTTATAAGTAGAAGGAAATTATGATTTATGATGAAGATGTGTAATTCCTTTTCTTTAAAGTGGTGACTTTATTATTTGAGTCATGTCTAGATCCACCCCGATTAGCACTTCTTAATGAGATTCTTGGGGTATAATAAAAAACAAATTCATTGGACAGAGAAGATAATCTTCAAATTTATGATGTATTTATTATACAAGAATACATTGATATATTTCTAAAAGAATTACCTATACATCCACTAGATCATGGTGTTGAGTTTTCCATTAATAAATACCTGATGCAAGACCAATATCATAGAATCCCTATAGAATGGTCATTATGGAATTAGTGGAGTCAGATTAAAAATATAAGAGTTATGTGTTTAGGTATTTATTCAACCTAGTGTTTCACCAGGGGATCCCTTGTTCTCTACATTAATAAGAAAGATGAATCCATGAGGCTATGCATTAATTATAAGTATATAAATGTAATATTGATAAAGAACAAGTATCCTATACCTCACATTGATAAACTATTATATTAACTTCATGAAGCCCAATATTATTTTAAATATTTACTTTTATTTTCGGTATCATCAATTGAGAGTGGAGAAGTAATACATTTCAAAGAAAACATTCTGAATAAGGTATAGACATTATGATTTTATAGTAATTTCATTTGTATTAACTAAAATTACCTATATTTTTATGGACCTAAGTAATATAGTATTCAAGTAACATATTAATGATTTTGATGTGTTATTCATTGATGATATTTTGGTGTATTCTAAGAGCTATGAGAATCATGAGAATCAGTTGCACATCATTATTGAGACTATTAGAAGAAAAGAGTTATATGGGATGTTTTGAAAGTGTTATTTATAGATTCAAGAAGTTTCCTTTCTTGGTCAAATTGTCTCCAATAATGAAATATCTATTTATCCTAAAAAGAAAAAAGGCATGTAGAGAATGGCCTCACCAACAAAAAAACCGAGGTACATAGTTTCATTTGTTTGTCAGGTTACTATTAGAGATTCATTCATAATTTTTCCTGATTGGATAACCCATTAACCAAGATTATATATAAAGGGGTTAAGTTCATATAGATATAGTAATGTGAATAATTTTTTGATGAATAGAATAGAAGATTGATCAATGATTTATTTTAACTCTACCACCACGAAATGATGGATTTATGATATATAGATTTCCATTAAAGAAAGTATTGGGTTGTGTACTTATAAAAATGAAAAATGTTATTGAATATGAATCAAGTCAGTTGAAGACTCATGAATAAAACTATCTAACCAATGATATTGACTTGGCATCTACATTATTTTCAATAAATATATTAACACATTATCTCTATGGTTAAAGATGTGAGATATACACAGACCATAAGATCCTAAAATACATATTTTCACAAAAATATCAATATGAGGAAAATAATATGGCTTGAGCTAATAAATTATTAGGATTTTTCTATACACTACTACCTAGGGAAGGAAAAAATGGTTGCAGATGAATTAATTAGAGAGGATCATAGAGTTTTTACCCAAATAGAAATTGAGGGATCCTATGTTCATGAATCTAGAAAAGATGGATATGAAAATTATTAAGAAAGAATAAAAATTACTCCTTTTTCAAATGATTATAAAACCATATTTATTATAGAAGATAAAATGTTATGAATATAATGATTAGAATTTTCAGTAGAAAATTAAATCTGTGAATGATGGGAAATTAGCAGACTTAGTTTATGAAGATAATGTTCTAAAATTTGGAAAGATAATTTGTGTTCCTTTTATACCTGAGATAAAAAGAGAATTACTGGATGATTCTCATAGATAAAATTTCCATATTAACCTTGGTAGTACTAATATGTATAGGTATTTGAGGGAACATTTTTGTTGATATAACATGAAATAGGAAATTACTGATTACGTGTCTGGATGTTTGGTTTTCCAACATGTGATAGCTAAGGGAAAACATCCCAGAGGATTCATGAAACCACTTCTTATTCCATAGTATAAATGGGATGAAATTATTATTGAATTTTTCATAGGACTACCAAATAATACTAGAAATAATGAAGCAATATGAGTTATTGTTGATCACCTAAACGAACATACAAATTTTCTCACTATAAGATAAGACTTGCCACTTTATCACATCATAAGGTTCTATATTAATGAAGTTATAATAATTAATAATGCACTTATTTATATTGTGTATGATTGTGATCTTAATTTTACATTAAATTCTAGAATAATCTTCAAAATGCTCTTGATATTTATCTTTATTTGAGCACCGCCTACCATCCTTAAACTAATGGACAATCTGAAAGGACTATCCAAACATCAGAAGACATGTTAAATTCATGATTACATGAATTTAAATGTATGTGAGATCATTATTTAACTTTGGTAGAGTTTTTTGATAATAATATTTTCAATTTATGTATTCAAATGGCATAGTATAAAGCATTATATGGAAAGAAATTTCTTACTCCAACTAGTTGGGAAGAAGTTGGTGAAAGGAATCTTGTAGGCCCAGAACTTATTGGAGAGACAACCACAAAGGTATATAATATTCAATCCCACATTAAAGTAGATAAAATTATGAAAAAGAGTTATTCCAATAATTGGATGAAGGATTTGGCATTTTAATCAAGAAATCATTTTTTTAAAGCATCTCTACAAAGAGATGCGATTCATTTTCAATGTCCAACATTAAATAATAATTCTAAAAATATATCTAATGAGTAAATATGATATTTATAAAAATAATATAATACTTTATATGTTGTATCTATATCATATACATAAGAACTATAACTTTCATGATAAAACATGCATGGGAAAACAAGAAAATTAACACTCGAAATAATGAAAATAATGAAATATTATTAACAAAGGGGTGGTAAAATGTTATAAGTACATCATATATGATATTATATACATGAATACGTTTTTGGTATAAAATATTAACATTATTAAAACTATTATACATATAGTTAAAGTGTATTCAACCAAAACAAACCATGAGGTAAGGGATTTAATATCAATTTCTATTTCAGTGATACATATTTGTTAATATGAAACTATTCACAATTATGTGGTGTATATACTATCCCTTTTATGTATTTAACATGAATGACTATTTATTTATTATTTTATTGTAAAAAAATATATTCCTGATGAATTGACAATCACCTCTTATTTCTTATTTAATTTTGTGATTTTTAACTTTCCATTGAGATAATCACTTTCTTGTGATCATTTTTCATTAAAAATTACATTTATCTTAAATATCATTTTTTTAATATAATGGATATTATTGTTTTTTACACTATATACCATTTTTTGATATGGTATTTTGTTTGAGTGATATTTGATTATATGGGAAAATATTAATAAATCTGTATTCCCTACTCAATAAGGATATTTGATGATAATTCACATTATTAATGAATTAAATTGATTATTTGATATATGTTGAATTATTTTTAAATGCAGTGATATATGTGGTCATTAATTATATAGACCTTTGATGAATCAATAGTCTCATAAGTAGAATCAGTAAGATGGAATTAAATGATTTTTTACCCATAGTTTCAAACTGTCTTATGAGAGGTCTTAACAATAGAGGTATTATGTTACCTGAGATCATGAAATTAGTGAATTAATAATTTCCTTCATTGATAATTCAGTTATTATTATTATCCATGATATTTTCACAATGATAATATCTCCATAAGCATTTCATTCAAAGGTTATTTATTAAATGGATTATGTGTTTACTTATTTACCATTCCATTTTGATTATGTCTTATCGATTCATGGTAGACTTATTTTTTGTAAACCTTAATAAGAATTTGAGCTCACCCTTATTTTTTATCTTTTCCTCATGATATGAAAAACATTTCTTTAAATGTGTTTCAAGGATGATGATCATTTTATTTTTTATGTTTTATTTTTTATTCATAATGTAAAGTGGGTATCTTGTATATATCTGGTTAACAAAAAATTCTAAACTGATCCGTCCTTTTAGATTTGACCCCTTGTATCTACCCCATTATTTTAATTAGAAACTGGATCCATGATATTAGAATCAAGGTTATTAAAAATAGTAGCTTAGCTTGTTCATGTGGTCACTTATTTTCTTCACGTGGGCACATCACTTTTTTATGCAATAGCTTCATATATTCTTAGGGTAGCTTCTTCACTTCATATGGTCACTTCACTTATTCTTATGGAAGGTTCCTATCTTCTTCAAGTGGCATCATTTTTTATTGTGTTCACTTATCTTCTTATTATGATCAATTAATTTATTCATTAAGTCCCTGGAATTCGTATTATTATAACTACAATACACACATGGTTAGTTCAAGACTTGGGGTAAATTTTATCAGCTATCACATGGTAACTTGATTTTTCATTCATTAGGTTGAATCCTTTATATAGTCACTTGATCTTCAACATGTGTTAGGTTCAGTACACATGCAGTCACATGAACTACTACCCACAGTCTGTTTATGAATTATATATAATTATCTCATCTAATTCATGATTACTTATTTGTTCTTGAGGTCACTAAGAGGTTGTCATGTGGTAACTTCCACATGGTTACTTGACCGTCATGGTTAGTTGAACTTCTTCACATGTTAGGTTGTCATAATAACTTTAGGACATATCCATTTTTAGCATTTTGGATAGAAACATTGTTGACTATAATAAAACATAAAATTCATTAGAAATAAGATAAATATTATTTGGTATGATTAAAATAAGGATGTACTAGACTAATCCAATAAAATTATTTATTATGAACTCATGGAAATAAAAAAGGTTTATAATAAAGGAAGTGATTGAATTCAAAAGAAGAGGGGGAGATTCCCTTACCTTGATTGGTAGATTTTAAAAGATTGATAAGGGGTCATTTGGACCATATAAACTTCTTTATAGGTCATTATATAGGGATAGGGAGAGGAGCTTCATGTTAAAAGGGTTTTGTATGGTGAGGAATGGGGTGGTGGTGAGCTTCATTTATAGGTGAAGGGAATGTCATTCTTATAATTACATCTTATTATTATAAAGATACCACATGTTTTACAAGGAATATAAAACAAAAATTGAAAATAATGGATTGGGGGAAGAGATAAGTTTTATTATTACACAACTTCTCATTTTAACAGACGTTTTAAACATGGCTTTGACTCTCTTACTCTTTTATTTTTCACTTTTACCATTTTTGGTTTTTGTATGGTAAATAATTTTTTTCCTAGGTAATTTAATTTTAATGAATATAAATAAAATGTAACATATTAAATAATTTAGAACTAATGATTCTTAATAGTAAACCCATTTTATCATATAACATTTCTATGTGTAAGAAAAGTTAATTTTAACATCAGTGCATGTAAGGTATAAAAACAAGTTTTTAGAAAAAGTGTATTTTTAGATTAAAATTTATTTGTAGGATAAAATTATAATTATTATTTATTTTAATGATATTAAATGGTTTATTTTTATAAAAAAATATGTTTCTTTAATATAAATCCAAAAAAAATTTAATTAAAGGAAGAAACCAAAAAAAGTTTCATTTATTATAAAATACTACCTAAGTTTATAAAATGGTAAACATAGGTTTTATAAATTTATTGTAGTATTAAAAAAACATATATAATTAATAATTAAACACATATTTGATAAATTAATATCATTTATAAACTTTTAGGTCTTTATTATATAATGATAAATTCATAAAAGTTACAGTTTTGGTAGAAACCGTGTTTTCACTATTCACATAAAAATCAAATATTTCAGAAAAATACAAAAAATTAATACTAAGATATTTTTGACATTATATATTCAAAATAGTATAGATTTTATCAATGTGAAATTATAAAATTATAAAATTATATGTTTAAATGAAAATAAAAAAATATAAGGAAAAAATTCCTTTAATTAAAAATACATATTTTTGAACATCAAATGATTTTAATATTATTCCTTACCAATTTATAATTTAAATAATATTAATAAAATATTCCATATATTCAATATTATATATACTATTTTAAAATTGTTTGATATAATTTATTAAGACTTAAAATACTTATTTTATATAGAAAACTCCTTTTTAATATTAAATATTATTAATTATTTATCCTCTAAATGCAAGATTCTTTAATTGATTAATATATTTTGATTTAATAAATGTTTTATTATTTATATAATTTCTTAATAATATCTATATAATATGTCACAATTTGTTTTATTTTAGTGTTGTGTGATATAAGTTATTGATAAAATGTTTATTTAATGAAAATATATTGCAGAATCATGGGAAGTTACAATATTTTATGAGTGCAAGAAACCAAGTAATATCACACCATATTGTCTTAGGATGAATAAAATGAATAAGGATGGAAAATAATTAATGGAAAAGGAAAGAAAATATTTTAGTGTAGCTAATGATATGTGGAGTTCAAGTGAGGATCCATCATTTAAAAGTTGCAGTGATTTCAAGAGTGATGATAGATTGAAGATCAATTAATTTTATGAAAAAAATCCTCATAATGATCTATTATTTATAGGGAAGGTAAATCTTAATTCTTTCTCACAATTATCTCTAGATAAAATTTTTTCTTTTACTTCAAATAATGATAATAGTTTAACTTAATTGGAACATGAGGGAGATATTCCTTCATATAAGAGCTGAAGAGTATATAAATCATCAGGATAAGAATAATAAAAAATTTATAAAAGATGTTTATTTGGATATGGTATGTATTTATAAAATGAAAGATAGGATTTTCAAACTAATATATGAAGTTTCTAAACTAAATTATGACTTAAATAATAAGAGTGATAATTTTTTTAAGGTAAATATGGAAAAAGATAAAGTTATGTATGATTTGAGTGAATCTATGAGTGACCTTTCTATAATAAATACTAAATTAAATACTAAGAAAGTCTAAATGTTATCATCAAAAGATATAAGTATTATTTTTATATTGAAATTAAAAATTTAATTTTTACAGAAATTAATAGATAATTTTAAATCTGGAATTAAATATTTGAAAATCCTTACATATAATTAAAATAGAATCCCACATCATCCATATTAGGTTTTACTCCAAGAAAATTTTATTTTCAATCAAATTACATTATTTCAAAAAATTCACCAGAAATGGGGAAATTGGAGAAAAATGTTCTCTTTTAAAAAAGAATAATCTCTTATATTTCATAAGTTTTATATTTTTAAAGACCTTATAGTAGTAAAACCCCATATAGTATGATAGATGTGGGTTCCTAAATATCTATTTGTTAATATTAATAAACCTAAGAAAGCTGGGTTACCAAAACATTAGCTTTGAATATTTCAATAATAAAGAATGACTACCAAAAACTCGATCATATCATATATGTATTATGGTTTTTTTGGAATATGATAAGTGGAAAGTCTAACATATAAAACAAACACAAAGTGAATGGTCGATGAGTCACATTAGAAGAAAATGTGCAAAGATAGATTATTGGTATTGGAAATGTTTTTTCTTAATAATTCATTAATTTCAAAAAAATTATATTTTAGGACTTAAGCACAACCTCATTATCATTTTCCAATTATGTGATGAATGCTACTCTATAAAATTGGTGAATCATACATGTATTATTAAAAGTTCAAATGAAGTGTATGTTTTAGCTGTCATTGGGCATGATAACGTCTACACTTTAGAAAAAGTATAAATCTATTCATAGAACTTACCTTGCGTTAGCACAGTTGAGGATAGGTTTTGTATTTGTCCTATAATGTTAGGATACTATAATTTTCAGATCTTAGTTACACTTTCTAGGAATGGACCAGTGAAGTGTAACATCATAATTTTTTTATTTTAGGTGCTTTATTTGGTTTAACATGTATTTTTAGCCTTAAGTTGGTTGATTTAGGTTTCAGAAGCATTCAAGGTTCTCTATGGTTTAAAAGTTTGTTTTTTGACTTCTTTTTTTTCAAAATAGATAGCACCATTACTGTGGTGGAGGCCGCAGTGTCCCTTTAATGTACACAAACCAAATAACCTTCCCTAGTGATGGTATTTATCATGACTGTGGTTTTATGGTGGACACTCTATGTACCATATCCAATAGACTTCACCATAGTTGTGGTGGGACCAATTATAAGTCCACAGCCTAAAACATTACATAATCATGAATTAAGTTAATAATTCACATTGAGGATATTTTCAGGTTTATATATTTAAAGAATTAGTTTATAACATATACATAACAACTTGAATATTACATGTAGACACTTCTACATAGTATCCATTTTTTTATAAGATAAAAACCCTTGAAAAAAAGCGTCATGTCTAGTTCCATGTTTTAGACAGTATGTCATTTCATTGATCCCATCCTTGACCTTATTAAACATTAAGTCCTGTGAAAAACATTTTTTAAGAAAACTTGGGATGAGTATAAAAAGTTGAGTAAGGATTATAAAATAAAGAACAAAAACATCAGTCCATCAATACTTACCAAGAATAAGATGTTTAAACTACCTCATGAAATCATAAGATTTATGAATAACACATTGAAATCCTAAATCCTAAATGTAACTTGTGGTATCCATAACATACTTACGTTCTACCTTTCACAGCTACGTAGAGAGTTATATTTGGAATACCCATCATAGTATATTCCATAAATCTCTTAGGAGAAACATTATCGTTTACTTCATCCTCGTTACCCAATGCATTAGAGAGCTATCTCGGGCTCACCTGCCCTGGGTTTATCACAGAACCACCCGTATACATAAACAATTCCCAAGAAACATAGTATATTCATAACATATAAAACAAACACAAAGGAAAGATAAAATTTCCACATTTCAATCCTAATATATCATTTCAAGATATTGAAATAATAAATCAATTTTCAAAACCATTTTCAATACCAAAATACATAAAAAAGTATATGTTATTCGTTTTCCTTTTAAAAACACTATGACTTATAGAGGAATCCAAATATCAAATAATGCTCATGGCAGCAGAATGCTCATTTTCACCACCTATGATAAAAAGAAACATTCCCTTTGTCATTTAGTAAAACACTACGTAGAAAAAAATCCCTTTGAATGAAATTAAAATTCAAAGGGGTTTACAAACCATATAAAATAAATTCATGTAGAAAACAAAATATACCATAATGAAATGAGATTAAGATAAAGTCCCTTACGTCATGTCTGACTTGACTCGTTTGTTCTTTAACATCTAGAAACATAAACTACAGTTAATTTTTATTTTATCCAGGTCCTTTTTCAATTTTATTATTCCTTTTATATTAATTATTACTAATTTATAAACATTACATAATCATTTATGTTAATAACGGTCATTTTGTCGATATTTGGTACTTGTGTAAAAAATGAACTTCTTATAATTACACATTGTCCATGTGGTCCAAATTTAATTATCTACATAATTATATTCATTATTTTGATACCATATATTTCATATATATATTAAGTACAAATATTTATTTATAATAGTACATGACATTTGGAGATAAGAAATGAAATGCACTGTTCATGGAGACGGTAAGCTGTATGTACGCATGAATACTACTTTCATTTATATTTTCTGTTTAATGGAATGATAAATCAATGATACATAGGTATATTATAATTCCATAATAATATAATATATAATTTCATTAACCCCATCCTTTATACGTTCCATGTATGGCATGGACGAGTCATATCACTTCGAGGGAGCGGAAGTCCGCACTTCCTCAAATGAAATTATCTCGTTTACCCATTATGGAAACCATAAAGGTATGATATAAATGAAACATATAGAATTATAGAGATAATATAAATATAATATATATCACATATAAATATAGTTCCATCTTAATGGCCACTATAAGTGGCAGTAGGAGATAATTGAATAATCATCATTTCGTGAGGTGTTACTTCACCGTCCACAGAAATAGTATGTTGTTTACCCATTAGACGGAGGTGTGTGTAAGTGTAGTTCGAATACATCTAATAACTAAAACCTAGTATATTGAGTATTCTTTTTTTGTTATGTAAACAAATAATAATAAGTTCATAGAGAGTGAAGAATTAAAATAAAAGGAGAGAACTTGAGGGAAGAAGTTACCTTTAAATCGGGTAACTCCATTTGGTTTGAACCAAAAGGCTTTCTTGAAGTGACTTATGACTAAGGTAAGACTTATAAGAAGAATAAAGGGATTTTGGGATCTTATTTGGGTAGATTTTGGATTATTCAAGGGTATTGAGAGGTGTGATTAATAGGTTAGAAGTGATGTACTTTTATAAGAGGAAGGAAGGGCTCTTTAGGAAAATGTGAATGTATTATTTTATTATAAAATTATTTTTTGTTTCAAAACGTCTAAAACATATTTAATTAGAAAATAAGGTTCATATAAGTCAAAATAAAAAAATCTTATAATAATTGTACCGGTTTTGGATATTTTTTAATCCTTATGTTTTTTATTTAACCCTTTGTTAACTTATTTAACTTTTACCATGTCCTCTTACATATTCATAAAATATGGTTAATATATTTATAATAAAATTACAAGAGACCCAAAATGTATCATTAATAACATTTGAAATATTATACATTCCATTTGGTTGAATATTATATTTTTAATACTTTTTTATCATTTAATTAAATATTAATTATTTCAAAAACTCATTTATGTCAATTTATAAATAATTCATATCAAGACTTTTAAAAAATATTTAACAACATTATTATTTAAAAAAACTTCATTAATTAAAATATAAAAAGTCATTATTATCCCTAAAATTCGTGTATGTCATAAAAAGTTTCAAAATAAATTTATTTTAATATTTATAAAATCATTTATTTGAATCCTTTATTAATGAAGCAATTACCTTATCACCATTGTGTCATAATTAAATTTATTTACATATTGTCTAAAAATTAAAAATAAAATTTCATAATGTAGAAAATATTTTTATCTTTCAAATGAATATTTATAGTCGAATAGATCACTTATTTATTCCCATATAAAAATTATTTTACTAAAAGATATATGTTTATGTTAATCTTGTCTTCACTTTTAATTAATTAATATATAGTGTCATTATCACTCCCAAGTGGCTCCATGAGGTCCCAAAATCGACCCAAGTATTCCCATGGTCAGAATTGTATCATCTAATAGTATTAGGACATGTGTTAGGGTAATGCAATATTATTATAATATTATTTGTTTACCCTTATTTACCAGATTTACCTTTTAACCATGGTAGATAAAATATTTATTGAAGTAAATATTAGTAATAATTAAAAATAAAAGTTACCTATTTACACAATTTTGACCTCCCGATTCCAAATATGGATCCAATTTTTTAAAATTCAAAACACAAAATTGTCATAAATTAATTTAATATTAATTCCCATTGTCAAAACCAAAAGGGCGTTTTTAAGAAATAATAACTATTAAAATAATCACCTTTGTTTATGTCCAATTTAAGAGTAAAATTACATCCAATGACCAAAATTGGATTAAATTTTAAAAGGATAATCCAATTACACTATAAAATCAATTAACAGAATAATCGAATTATATAAATAAATTAGATTAAAAGGAAGTTTTGAATTAAAATGCATTATTTTTCATATTAATTAAAAAATGAACATTATCCTAAAAATATCTAAATTTCATCCAAATTAAATTTTGAATTCCCGATTATAAAAAAAATATTAACTTTTCAAATAGAACATATGAAAGTGAAAAAAACTATATTTAAAAAGTTTTCTCCAATAAAAGGCGATAAATTGACCTTTTAAAGAATATTACAATGTTTATGGATAAAATTGGATTCATTTACATTTTAAGATTCTAACTTTTATTAGATAAATGTAAAAACATTTAACAAATATATATAGTCATATTTTAGTTAGTTCTATTCATTCCAGCTAATACAACGGCTATGCATTAACTACCATTTAAAATAATAATATTATTATATTATTTTTCAGTATAACTCAACATTTGTGTTCAATGTAAGATTCCAAAAAAACCCAATGTTGCGTATCAAGTACGCCATCCAACATAGAACCCCCATTAAAGTAAAATTAATATTTAATTCAAAAATATTAATAAATATGAAAATGTCATATTCTTTATTTACTTGGGATGGTGCATCCTTCCCCCCTTTTCGAAATTATGTCCTTACAATTTTATTTACATATCAAATAAATGGGGGTATTTATCCCTCATAGAATTTTTAGATTCCCACATTGCCTCTTAAACCATATGGTTTTTTCACAAATCCTTTACCTAATAAATTACCTTATTCCTCCAAACATTTTCTCTTTGGTCAAGAATCTGAAACGGTTGTTCCACATAAGAAATATTATCTTCCAACTAAACAACCTTTAGACTCAAAACATGAGATTGGTCTGAAATATACTTTATCAACATTGAATCTTGAAAAAAATTGTGTGCCTCAGATAAACTTGGAGGTAAAGCCACTCTATAAGGAATTGATCCAACTTTTTCCAGGATTTTATATGGACCAATGAACCTCAGACATAACTTTCCATTCTTACCAAAACACATCACACTTTTCCATGGAGAAACTTTGAGAAATACACAATCACCTACCTCAAAATAAATATCCTTATTTTGATTATCTATATAACTTTTATGCCTTATTTGATCTATTTTTATGTGCTTGTGAATCAACTAAACTTTTTCATCCATATCTTCTACCAATTATGGTTCCATCAACTTCCTTTCACCTACTTCATCACAAAATGCTGGAGTTCGACACTGCTTTCAATATAATTCCTCAAATGGATCCATCTGTATACAGGAATGAAAAATGTTATTACAAGAAAATTCAACCAAATAATGATGTTGCTCCCAACTTCTGTGGTATTTCATTGAGAAAGCACATAGCATATCTTCTAAAGTTGGAATTGTTTGTTCTGATAACCCATATTATTTAGGATGAAAAGATATACTAAAATTTAATTCAGTACCCAATGACTTCTCAATGCCTCTCCAAAAGCTAAAAGTAAACCTGGGATCATGATCAAAAACAATGGAGAGGGGAAATCCATGAAACCCGACTATCTCTTTTACATACAACCGAGAAGGTTGATATAGAGACAAAGTATCTCGAATAAGATGAAAATAAGTAGATTTTATCAATCGATCAATAATAACCCAGATTGCATTGTTACCTTGAGAAGTATTTGGTAATGCCACAATGAAATCCATGGACACATTTTCCCATTTCCACTCTAGTACCGGTAAAGGATGAAGCATCTCTTTCGGTAACTTCCACTCTGCATTAACCTGTTTACAATTCAAACACTTCACAGTAAAGTCAACAATAACTCTTTTCATTCCATCTCACCAGTAATACTTCCAAAGATCTATGTACATCTTAGTACTGTAAGGATTAACTAAAAATGAAGAACTATGAGCTTCACATAACAACTTATTCTTCAACTGTGAATCACAATGACCACATAATCTCTTCCCAAATCTGAAAATACAATCATTATCAATGTTAAAATCATAAAACATACCCTTATGAACCAAATTTATCTTTTTATTCAACTCACTATCTTCTTTCTGTGCTTTCTTAATTCTGTTTGATAGAGATGATTTTAATGAAAATTGAAACAAAACAGATGAATTTCTTTCACCAAAAACTTCTATTCTAATGTTCATAAAATCCTTAATCAAAGGATCTTATTCCAAATGTAAAATGGTTAATCTTGCATTACTATTTCGACTCAAAGCATCAGCCACTTTATTTTCCTTTCTTCGATGGTAATTAATCGTGCACTCATAATCCTTGATTAATTTCAGCCATATCCTCTATCTCAAGTTCAATTCATTCTGAGTAAATATATACTTCAAAGTTTTTTGGTCAGTATATATTTAAAATTTTACTCCATACAGATGATTCCTCTAAATTTTTAAAGTCAAAACAATAGAAGCTAATTCCAAATAATGTGTAGGGTAATTTAACTCCTGAGCTTTCAACTGACGTGAAGCACAAGAAATTACATAATCATTCTGCTTTAGGACACAACAAAGTCCTTTCAACAAAGAATCACTGTAGATAACAAATTCACTATCTCTGGAAGGCAGTTCCAAAAATGGATCTTTCACCAATCTTTTTTTCAATTCCTGAAAACAATCATCACATTATTTTGTCCAAATGAACATAACACATTTTCGAGTTAACAGAGTCATTGGACTATATAAATAAAAAAAATTCAAAAAACATCGGATAATAACCTCATAAATGAAGAAAACTATGGATCTTGGTTATATTAGTGGGCCTTGCCATTCTTCAAAAACTTTTGTTTTAGAAGGATCAACAGTCATGCCTTTTTTTGAAAAAATGTGACCAAGGAATTAAATTTGTTTTAACCAAAACTCACACTTGCTAAATTTACCATAAAGTTTCTTTTCTTTTATGTTTTTCAAGACAAACCTGAAATGACTTTTATATTCCTATTTAATTTTGGAATAAACCCTAATATCATCAATTAACACAACCACAAACATGTCCAAGAACTCATAGAAAATTATATTCATAAGATCCACGAATATAGTAGGTGCATTGGTTAATCCAAAAGGCATAACTACACATTCATAATCGCCATATCTATTATGAAATGTAGTCTTTAGAATCTCTAATTCCTTTACTATTAACTGATGGTACCCTGGACTTAATTCAATCTTCGAAAAATGCTGAGCTCCTGGGAGATGATCAAACAAATCATAGATATGAGGCAAAGGATAATTGCTTTTAACAGTGATGTTATTCAATGCTCTATAATCCATGAAAAGTATCATTGAAATATCTTTCTTTTTAACAAGAAAGATAGGATCTCCCTATGGTGATGTGCTAGGTTGAATGAAACCATTGTCAAATAACTCCTACAATTGCTTCTTTAACTCTAAAAGTTCAATTTGAGCCATTTGATAAGGGGGTTTTGAAATTAGCTTTTCATTAAGAACTATGTCAATAATAAATTCAATTTTATGATCAATTATTATACCAGACAAGTCATCTGGAAAAACATCAAGATAATCATTTACCACTGGCACATACTTAATCTGAAAAGTTTATTTGTTTTCAACAATATGTGAAAGGTAACATTCATTTCCATCTTTTAATAGTTTATCAGCTTCCTGATATGTTATCAAAAGTCAGGGTTCATTCTTGTACACAAACTGAAATTATTTCTGAAAATAAACTTCTTTATCTTTGTATTCAATTATAGAAAGATATATAGAAAGACAACAAATACCCAAAATAACATCAAACTCTACTAGAGGGAAAACAATAATGTTTGTAGGTAGATTCTTTCTGTACACAAGGACATGAAGGTTATTATAATTTCTTTTTGTCTCAACATTTCCTCCCAGTGTTTTTACCATAAGTTTGGGATTCATATCTTGAGATGGAATTCCCAATTTTCTAGAAAATTTATTAGAAATGAATGAATCTGTAGACCCTGAATCAAACAACACATTGGAATAATATGATTAAACAAACAGTGTACCTAATACTACTTTATATGATAGCCCAACATCTGCTGAAGTAGTTACGAAGGATTTCACTGCCCCTTTCTGCTTGTAGTCTGACTGCTTTCCTTCAGTTGAGTTCTTCATTGGAAACTCATTTGCATAAAGACCCATTTCATTGAACTTAAAACATTTTACTAATTGTAAATATGATTGTGTATTAACATTACCCTGATCTTTTTAAGTGAAATTATGAGACTTATGCCCCATTTTACCACATTAGTAACACTTAGCGGAATTCAAAAGGCATTCCCCATCATGAATTTTACCAAAAGTTTCATAAATTGTAAACTTAAGTTTCTTACTATCTGTCTTTTTTGAAGAGTAAGTCCCTTTCGTCTGCCACCTCGACCTCTTATTATGTTGTTTGTAAAAGAACATATGATCATCAAAAACCTTTATTTCCACCTTCTCCACACATCGAATAAGTTTTAAATAACTTTTGAACTCATGAGAATCTAAAGACCGTCGATACTTTGGATTTAATCCTGAGTAAAAATTATTGATTTTACTATCAAGATGTCGTATGAAATTTGGAGCATACCTTTATAGTCAGGTGAATTTTTCTTCATAAGCAGCCACTAAGTCATCCTCCTACCTTAATTCTTGGAATTGTTTTTCCATCCTAAATCAAACAACCTTATGAAAATATTTCTCAAGAAACATAGCTATGAATTCATCCCAATGAAGAGCATCGATCTCCTCCCTATCCCAGATATTTTTCACCATCGAACACCACTGATTGGATTTAAATTCAAAACAGTAAACAAAAAGACCAATCTTTTGATGTTTTGAACAACCCATGACCTCAAAAATCTTTTCCAGTGCTTTAATCCACCCTTTCACTAGCACAGGGTCAGATGATCCTCTTAATGATGGGGGATGTTGCCTCATGAAATGTTATACTACTGACATGTTCTTTTGTGGTTGATCAGGATGATCTCATGCATGGATACCACCACCATTTATAGCCTGAGTCAACTATTCCATCACTGCATCAAACTGTTCAGTTCTGATTCCGACCATCTCAGGTTGTAGATTTATAAGGTTGTCTTCCTCTTGATGTCGTCCCATCATAGCTTCCATGTTTCCTCTTTGGAAAACCACTTTGAACACAGAAATATCTTAGATGAAGAAATATGTTAATCTATAAATGATATATCATTTAAATCTTAACATAAATTAATTTATGGATATTAATTTAACAATATCCTTACTCCTAAAGTTATCTAAACCGACCTCTAATACAAACAACAAATCCCTGACCTTAAACATTTCATAATCTTGAATTAAGTTAATAATTCACATTAGGGATATTTTTAGGTTCAGATATTTAGAGAATTAGTTCATAACATATACATAACAACTTGAATATTACATGTAGAAACTTCTACAAAGTATCCATTTTTTCATAAAATAAAAACACTTGAAAAAAAGAGTCATGTGTACTTCCATGTTTTAGACAATATGACTTTTCCTTGTTCCCATCCTTGACCCTAGTCATATTTAAGACATGTGAAAAACATTTCAAAAAAACTAGCCATGATCATAAAAAATCTCAATAAGGATTATCAAATAAAGAAAGAAAATATTAGTCCATCAATACATACAAAGCATAAGCTCTTTAACATACCTCATAAAATCATAATATTTAATAATAACAGATAGAAATCATAAATCATTGTTTCGCATGGAATTCGGGGATGACCTCCTGGATTGTGAGATTCAAACGTTCCGATCGGTTTCTAATGGGTTTGTTCGTAGAACCGGAAACATCCAATGATTCCACATCCGTTTGGACCTACTTTCCAAAGGTAGGTGCTCATTATCTTGTAGACTAATGAGGATTTGGAATTTGCATTTGTCGAAAAGATAGGAGGTCGGACTCATCACACCTTTTTGATGGGAATTATTGTCTATTCTGGGACTCTCTTTATAGATTTAAGTTATGTTCGTGAATCCTTATTACATGACCAATTATAAAATGAGATTTCCTTTAGTTTTAACAATCAATGATTAAATATGTATGAAATTTAGAGAATCTTTTATATGTATTCGAGGTTCTTCATCAATAGAGAATCATCTGTATCTATTTAGAGATTCCTGGTCAATGGTATCCTTCAAAACATTTATAAAAGTCTCTTGGTCATTATGATGACCAGGATGGTTTTAAAGCCACTTAGTGGGTCACTTGAAGTTTATCATCATTCAGAAGGACATGGATTATTTCAAAGCTAGGATCGAACCCACATATGGGCTACCTACGTATCCTTTGTTTTGGGAAAGGAATCAGAACCCACGTAGTTCGAGAATGGGAGTATGATGTTTATTATTGATGGCTCAAAGAAGGATGTCTTAATTACTTTTACACTCTAAGCTCACGTGAGTCATGCTCGGTGTGAGAAACAAGAGGTATTGGTAAAAAAATAGGCAATTGGTCCATGAACGATGTAATCAAAAGAAATGGTTTGTGGCTTATGTTTGTATGACTGCCCAGATGAAAGAAGGTTAGGATTTACTTTAGGGAGAAAATCCAAGAACAGGGTCCCGAAAGGTATATGTGCTTCATGGAGATTTTGAGTACTCTAACTTGGGACTTATTCCTGAAAAGGAAACCCAAATTAGGAGAGGATTGATAATTGGGTTTTACTCCCGAGAAGGAATCCCATATCAAATGTAAATTGGGACTGGTTAAGAGAAATTAAGGGACTTGGGGCTTACTCCTGAAAAGGAAGCCCAAAATTTATGACTGGGTCTTATTCCTGAAAAGGAGATCTAGGTTAGGGGACTTGGGGCTTACTCCTGAAAAGAAGCCAATGATTATGACTGGGTCTTATTCCTGAAAAGGAGACCCAGGTTAGGGATTAAGGTTTGGGGCTTACTCCTGAAGAGTATTTCCATATTTTAGATTGGGGCTTACTCCTAAGAAGGATGCCCAAATTAAGGGACTCGGGGCTTACTCCTAAGAAGGATGCCCATATTTGAGATTGGGGCTTACTCCTAAGAAGGATGCCCAAATTAAGGGACTCGGGGCTTACTCCTAAGAAGGATGCCCATATTTGAGATTGGGGCTTACTCCTAAGAAGGATGCCAAAATTAAGGGACTCGGGGCTTACTCCTAATAAGGATGCCCATATTTGAGATTGGGGCTTACTCCTAAGAAGGATGCCCCAAATTAGAGGACTTGGTACTTACTCCTAAGAAGGATGCCCAAAATTAGAGGACTTGGGGCTTACTCCTAAGAAGGATGCCCATATTAAAGGATTATTATTGGGGCTTACTCCTGAGGAGGATGCCCAAGTTAAGGAATTAAGGTTTTGGGCTTACTCCTGAGGAGGATGCCCAAGTTTGGGAACTTTAAGAATTTGGGGCTTACTCCTGAGGAAGATGCCCATATTAAAGGACTTATAACTGGGGATTTTTCCTGAAAAGGAGACCCAGGTTAAGGATTCTCTCATCTTAAAGGATGAGGTTGAATGAATGAACTCTCAATCTTTGGGGACATAAAGATGTATAAATCACTATGTTTTGAGAGATATTCCACAGAATTCCTTTCAAATAAGGAAGTCAAATCAAGAAATCATGCCATAAATGGATTTGAAGAGTATCTTGAAGACTGAATCTTGAATAGGAAAGGTGAAATGGATTATGATGGGTAAAATGGGCAAGATGGGCAACCAAAAAAAGTAGGGGCGCACAAGTCTTGAATGGCGCACAAGTCTTACGTGGGCACGCAAGTATTGGTTGCGCAGGTATACCTCTGCGACATGTGGGGTACTTGCGCGATTTTCAAACAGCATTAGAATACTTGAGTGACTCTTTATTAAACCCTTTAGAATCTTCTTGAGGTTCTTCCAAAAAAGGGACGCGCAAGTTCTATTGAAGGAATAAGGTGGCGCGTAAGTGTGGTCACTTCCCTTAAGGGCTGACCACTCAGGCGCGCAAGTGTTGATGAGTTTCAACACTTAGGCCTTCCTCCTTCTCTTTAGATCTTCCGTTCTAGGTAAGAAATTACCTTATAAGTGTTCCGGAAGCTTTGAGAAGAGACATGGGCATCGGGAGCTTCAATCAGAGTTTCTAGAAAAAGATCCTCCCAAATGGGGGGCCCATAGGGTCTATTTATATGCAGGAGAAGACCCTAGGCAGTTACCGGGCGGTTATCACTTAGGTCGCGCATGTCACTTGCACGACCATAAGGCGTCGCGAAAGTAGACTTACACGACCACTAGGTAGTGCGCAAGTACTTGCACGACCACTAGGCGGCGCGCAAGTGTACTTGCGCGACCATGAGGGAACTTGCGCGACCAATGGGAAATGTTCTCCTTGTTCATCCCTTTGTCGATTTTTGATGTTTCTTCAAAGGATGAATCACTTTAGACTAAGGTATTTCCTTTTTTCAGTCGTTTGGACTCTGTGACGGAAAGGAGCGTCAACAAAAGTCCCCCCTCAGAGTTGGATCCAGAGAGAAAAGAGGATTTGACTCTGAGGTGAAAAGAAAAACAAGAAATCTGGCAGTTTAATTTCATGCATGTCGGACATAAAGGGGCTAATGTTTAAGGTAGAATATAGCTTTGACCAAAATGGATTAGAATTGACACAATTCCTTGAAAGTTCATCTGAAAACATACTACCATAATCAAATATGAGGAAAAATATGTAAACTATGGCTTAAGAATATTTGAATCTGAGGAATGATATGAAAAAGAACTAAAAGGCATTAGAAGAATTAGTTTCCAAGAATGAAGTTACTATTATTTAACAAAACCCGTTAGGGGGTTGAATTATGCAGGGCCACCTAAGGGCATTGGCTGCATGGTCAAATAAATAGCATCTTTCAGCTGACAAGTCTATTATGTGGACTGTTTATGCAAGGCCACCTATGGGTACGTGCTGCATAGTCAGGCAAAAGAACTCTCAGAAATTTACTTTCTTAGTCTTAAAAGCCAGTGAAAGTTTACGGAGATTTAAATTTTCTAAAGTATAGAGTTTGTTGTATGGAAAGTGGTACTTGAATATGGAGAAGATATTTCCAGACAAGATTATTGAAGAACTGGATGAATATCACTCCTACGAAGGTCTGACCCAAACGTAGGGAAGAAGAATAAACCATAGACTTTAATACTTTCAGATCATGAAAAAGGATATGGGAAAAATATGTTAAGGATGGCTATTTTTTTGCGGATCCCTACATAATATTGTTTAAGACAAATAAGGACAAAAGAGGCATTTCTCCCAAGAATGAAGTAACCATTATTTAACAAACCCGTTAGGGGGTTGAAATATGCAGGGCCACCTAAGGGCATTGGCTGCATGGTCAAATAAATAGCATCTTTCGGCTGACAAGTCTGTTATGTGGACTGTTTATGCAAGGCCACCTATGGGCGCGTGCTGCATAGTCAGGCAAAAGAATTCTCAAAAGTTTGACATTTTTGTGACTAGAAGTCATGAAAAGGGTTATGAAGATTTGAAAATATTTATGGTTAGGATTATAACACATAAAGATGGGTATTGTCCAATGTATATAGAGATACATAGGTCAATGATAACCATAATCATGTTGTGGCTGGGTCCTGAATTTGAAATTCTGGACTTCACTGCGTATCTCATAAAAATGAGAATCAAGCCATACGTAGTTCTTGAAATGCAGTTTAACGTCGTGCAGGACGAAAGTATGAGAGATCTTAGTTTAGGGTCATAGAATTCGGACCATAATAATGAATACATAGTGTGTTTTCATGAGGACTTTTCAGCCAAGGGACTGAAAGTGAAATTTGGGGTTAGGCCCAAAAGACTTGGGACAGGATTCGAGGGACACTCGAATGTTCCTACGTATCCCATAAGGATGGGAATCAAGTCCACGTAGTTCGAGAAATACCCTTTGTACAAATTTGGTTCGTACGGGTGAAAGGGGACTTTAGTGCAATGATGGTTAAACCTGAGACAAAAAGTTTAGGTATTACTATGTATGCACGTAGTCTTTTGAAATGAAAACATGATTGAAAAATCAATGTCAATAATAGTTCTCTCTCAAATGAGGAAATCAAAGAGTATTGTAGTTTATTGTCGTACCGGGAAAAAGTGTTGCATAGTTTTACATCATATAACAAGGACAAAAGTGAATCAATGTAAAGATATTGATTCTATGGGAGGTTTCACGAATCAACATCATATGAGATGGTGGTGAACCGATGTGAAGAGATTGTTTTTGGGATTGAACCCTGGAAGGTTGCCTACATACCCAGCCTGGAGGGCAAGGATCAAAGTCCGTGTAGTTCAATTAAAGAATGAATTAATGATCAAGTTGTTCTTGGGGACAACGATCTAAATAAAAAAATGTTGTTGGGACTTATACATGGTTAGCGGCCCATAGAGAGTGTTACGGTTGAGGTTTTCTCTAAGGTCACATGAGTCATACTCGGTGTGAGAAATAAGAGGTAACAACAACCTTAACAATGAAAAGTTTAATGTCATGTAGGACATATAAAGGGACTATGCAGTTTAAAGTCTTGTAGTTAGGACTATTGGTGCTACACAGTTTAGTGGCATGTAGTAGGGACAAAATACAGTTTAATGTCATGTAGGACGTATTATGAATTTTCTGTACAGTTTAGCATCATGTAGTTAGGACGATGTGAACAATAGAGTTTAACATCATGTTGGACGAAAGGGGGGAACTGTGTAGTTTAATGTCATATAGTGAGGACAAAAGAGTGCACCATTTTAACGTCATGTTGGACGCATTGGGGATTTTTTTCACAGTTTAATGTCATGTTGGACAAAAGTGCGAATAGTTTAAGGTCATATGCATGGACCGTGGATGGTTCAGTTTAATGTCATGCTGGACCTTTGATGATTATATAGTTTAACGTATTTCCGGATGTAAGGGACTTTTATACAGTTTAGCGTCATGTAGTTAGGACGTCACAGTTTAACATCTTGCTGTACATAAGGGACTTGCAAATAGTTTATGGTCATATGCATGGACCAGGGATGATGCAGTTTAAGGTCATGCTGGATGGTTTAGGGAACTTTTTCACAGTTTACTGTCTTGTGGGACGAAGTTGTAGTTTAAGGTCATACTGGACCATTGCTGTATAGTTTAACGTCATATAGCAAGGACGAAATGGTGTTGTACAGTTTAGTGTCATGTTGCAGGGACATCTTCTTTTCTACAGTTTAAAGTCATGTTGGACGAAAGTGCAAATAGTTTAAGGTCATATGCATAGACCGTGGATGATGCAGTTTAAAGTCATACTAGACTTTTAAGCGCTTATGTAGTTTAACATCTTTCCGGACGTAAGGGAATTTCCTATAGTTTAACGTCATGTTGGACGAAGATGCAGTTTAAGGTCATACTGGACCATTACTGTATAGTTTAACGTCATATAGCAAGGACGAATTGGTGTTGCACAGTTTAGTGTCATGTTACAGGGACATCTTCTTTTCTATAGTTTAACGTCATGTTGGACGAAAAAGGGGACTTTCCTACACATTAACGTCATGCTGGACGAAGTTGCAGTTTAAGGTCATACTGGACCATTAAGTGCTTATGTAGTTTAACGTCTTTCTGGACGTAAGGGACTTTCCTACAGTTTAACGTCATGTTGCACGAAGTTGCAGTTTAAGGTCATACTGGACAATTAAGCTCTTATGTAGTTTAACGTCTTTCCGGACGTAAGGGACTTTCCTACAGTTTAACGTCATGTTGGATGAAGTTGCAGTATAAGGTCATATTGGACCATTAAGCGCTTATGTAGTTTAACGTCTTTCCGGACGTAAGGGACTTTCCTATAGTTTAACGTCATGTTGGATGAAGTTGCAGTTTAAGGTCATACTGGACCATTTTTGTATAGTTTAACGTCATATAGCACGGACGAACTGGTGCTGCACAGTTTAGTGTCATGTTGCAGGGACATCTTCTGAATACATTGTATTTTATACAAAATATTTCTTCAAAAATCTGGCATTAGTTGGAGTAGTAATGAGTTCTCCATCCATCGAGATTAATGAATAAGCTCCATTGGAGTAGACCCTATGTATTGAATAAGGTCTTTCCCATTTTGGCTCAAGCTTGGGAGGTTTCTTTCCAGGTATCATTGGAGTTCTGAGAACTAATACCAATTCTCCCTGAATGAATGAACGAAGACGAACTTTTTTGTTAAAATCTCGTGCTATTCGATTCTGATAGATTTCCAAGTGGAGAAAAGTGCACAATCTTTTCTCATCTAACTGTTCCAAATCATTCAATCGCTTTTGGGATTGCTCATCTGTAGATAACTGATCACAAATGGCTACTCTGAGTGAGGGCAATTGAACTTCAATTGGCAAGACTGCTTCTGTTCCATATACCAAAGAATATGGAGTTGACCGCGTTGCATTGCGGGTGGTAGTCCGATAAGCCCATAAAGCATGAAAGAGTTTATCAGGCCATGACCTCTAATCTTTATCCACCATCTTTTGCAGTATATTTGGAAGAGTCTTATTAAAGTCTTCTATTTGGCCATTGGCCGCTGCATGATACCGAGATGAATGGTTGGATTTAATGTTGTATTCTTGATACAATTTCTTCACCTCAGAAGAACAGAAGTTGGTGTCGTTGTCCGTCAATATGGTATGAGGGACCCCAAATCTAGTAATGATGTTAGACTTGATGAAGCTAACAATGCATTTAGAACTGACTTTTTTGAGAGGTACTGCCTCTGCCCATTTGGAAAAGAAATCAGTAGCAGTAAGAATGTACTTAAACTGCTTGGTCGTAGCTGAAGGGTAAGGTCCCACCACATCCATTCCCCATGTGGCAAATGGCCACGAGTATTTAGCTGTATGAAGCAACTCTGGAGGTTGATGAATGAAGTTGGCATATACTAGGCATGAATGACACTTCTTTGTGAAATTAACACAATCTTGTATCATTGAAGGACAAAAGTATCTAAGCCTTCGAATTTGATCAGAAAGTCTATGTCCAGACTGGTGGGCACCACAAACTCCTGCATGCACTTCTTTTATGACAGCCATTGTCTCTTCACCATCAATGCATCTGAAGAGAACTCCATCAACACCACGTTTGTAGGGAATAATCTCTAAGTGGTTTGGGCCATCATAAAGAGTAAAATTGACTACACGTCACCGGATTTGTTCTTTCTCGACTCTATCAGGTGGAAGTGTTTCATTTTGAAGGTATTCCCTGATAGGTGACATCCATCCTGTAGTATGACCATACGGTTCAGGAATGGGACTAATTTCATTAATTTCCTCTGTTCTGGCTTGAACATAAGGTGAAATTGCACGATGGTGGGCAATACTGATAGTTTTCTCATCCTGATTTGGATCTACTAGAGTTGTGGCTATATTGGCTAGCACATCAGCTTGAGAATTTTGTGATCTTGGGACATAAAAAAATGTCGGTTCTGAAGGGAATTCCACCATTAACTCTCTGACGTAATCATATAAAGGGATTAATTCTTCTTTTCTGATGGCATAATCCTCATTGACTTGTTTGATTACCAGGTCTGAATCACCTTTCACCTTTAAGTGATTCAATTGTGCTTGAAGTGCTAACTGCAATCCTGTAATGAGAGCTTGGTATTCGGCTTCATTATTGGTACATCCTTCCCACAATAAAAAGGAATAAGGTAACACTGCCTTATCTGGAGAGATGAGCACAATTCCTAAACCAACTTTGTTGAATTTAGGATTTTCCATTTTCTTCCCTGTTGGACTTCTGGAAGCACCATCAAAATACATTTCCCATGTTTGAGGATTCTCTTGAATAGAGAAAACTTCCTCATCAGGGAGTTCAATATCTGAAGACGTGTCTTCCACTAAAGAATGTTCATGCAGGAAATCAGCCAGAGCTTGGCCCTTTATTGCCTTTTGAGACACATACTGAATGTCAAACTGCTGCAAAATAACTGCCCACCTTGCTAGACGTCCTGTAAGCATTGGACGACTAAGGATGAATTTGAGCGGATTATTGCGAGATGCCAATTGGACCTCATGATGTTTCAAGTAGTGTCTCAGTTTCTGGAATGCAAAGATTAATGCTAGGCAGCACTTCTCAATACTTGAATACCGGGTTTCTGCTTCAAGCATAGTTCTACTGAGATAGTAGAGGCTATTTTCATTCCCAGCATCATTCTTTTGAGCAAGAAAGGCACCCAATGATTGCTCTAGAGCTGTCACAGAGAGGATAAGTGGTATTCCTTCAACAGGTGGCATGAGTACTGGTGGACTCAAGAGGTATTTCTTGAGAACATCAAACGCTTCTTGACATTCTTCAGTCCACTGGTAAGTGACTCCTTTCTTCAATAATTTGGTAAAAGGTAAACTTTTTCCTACCAAATTGGCGATGAAACGCCGAATATAGGCTAAGTGTCCTTGAAGTCCTCTTAATTATTTCAAATTCTGAGAAGGTGACATACAAAGGATTGATTTGGTCTTCTCGGGATCGAATTCAATACCACAATGGCGTACAACAAAGCCGAGGAATTTTCCTGAGGTTACCCCAAAAGCAAATTTTAAGGGGTTCATCTTCAAATTGTGTTGTCGAAGCTTGTGGAATATGACTTCCAAATCAGCCAAGTGATCAGAACGTTGTTTGGATTTAACCACCAAATTGTCTACATAGCATTCAACAAACTTCCCTATGAAAGGTTTTAAGATACGATGCATGGCGCGTTGATATGTTGCACCTGCATTCTTTAAGCCAAAGGGCATCACCCGATAACAAAACACACCTTGAGGGGCTCTGAAGGCTGTAGATTCCTCATCTTCTGGGGCCATTCGGATCTGATTATATCCGGAATATCCATCCATGAAGTAAAGTACTTCATAGCCAGCAGTTGCATCAATTAAGAGTTCTGTAATTGGAACTGGGAAATCATCTTTAGGACAATACCGATTAAGATCTCTAAAATCGATGCAAACCCTAATTTACCCATTCTTCTTCTTTATAGGGACATTATTAGCCAACCACTTGGGATACTGAACTTCTCTGACGAAGTTAGCATTGATCAGCTTATCCACTTCAGCTTCAATTTTGGAAGCATAAGTTGGGTGTGTTCTTCTCGCGGCTTGCTTAAATCCTCGATGTTCTTTTGGTAAACCCAAATGATGGGTAGAAACATCATGATCATGCCCAAGCATTTCTGTATAGTTCCAAGCAAAAATATCTTTATTTTGCTTTAGAAAATAAATATACATCTCTTGCTCTTCAAGGGTCATGGCCGCACTAATTAAAGTGGGGCGTAGATCTTTCTCTGTACCCAGATTTACTTCTCTGAGTTCATCCACAGTAGTAGAGATACCCCCTTCAAATGCTGGAGGAGCATCTCTAAGATCTTCCTCTTCCTCTTTATCACGTGCTATTTCTTCCGTTTCTACTTGCAAAGTAGATGAAAAAACTAAATTTTCATGATTATAAGAGATGTCAAAATTTTCACATTTTGAAGAAGAAGCTTCCATTTCCGACCCTATTGATTATAAAGGGTCTTATTTGGTAAATAAAGAGGAGATGATGGATTGAGAATCGACATTATTATTCACCTCCAGTGTTGCTATAACTTCTTCTGGCCTGATTGGCGAAGTATAGACTTGTTGGACTTCAGCAGATGAAATGAAAACGTCACCACTTAGTATTTCATCACTGTCTGGTAGGTTACCAATTTCTCCCATGTTTTATGGCTCGATTTCCGTAATTGACATTATGGATCTTTCTATAATATTTTTTTGATTTGGGCCTATTTTTTCAATTTGACTGATAGGTAAAACATAATCTGTACTCACATGTGTAAATGGATTTATTGGAATCTTCTCCAAACCATATGGAGCATTAACATTGGTAATTTCCTTCATTGTAGATTTTTCTCTTCCCTTCATGTGATAAAATTCCGCCTCAATGTATTGAGACTCACATGTCTTGAACGGGGCCTTATCACCATACAATGTTCCAAATTGACCATTGAAACAGTATTTGAGACATTGAAGGTATGATAAAGGAATAACTGCATGTTGATGTAGCCAGGGTCTTCCAAGCAAGACGTTGAAAGCTGAGTCTTGATCAACAATCATGAAATCCAAATTGGATACAAGATCTCCAAACTGAGTTCTGAGTGTAACTTCGCCCAGTGGTTCTTGTTCATTTTTATCATATCCTCGTAACATCATGGTAGAAAGAGATAAATCAGATTCTGCAAGGCCCAATCGACGAAGTGTACGAATGGGCATGAGGTTGAATCCTGAACCATTGTCAATGAAAGCTCTTCGGATATCTACACCATTGACTTTTCTAGATAAGTATAAAGGTTTTATGTGCCCATGCACAACATCATTTTAATCTTTATCAGTAAAAGATATCACTGCATGGCATTCTGCAGGATTATTCTCTATGTGATAGACTTCAGCTGCAGCAATTTCAGCTTCAAAGTCCTGAGGTCTTGACAAAGCTTCGATGAGTGCTTCCCGAAGATCTTTTGATATATTCAAAGAATCCAAAATTGGTAACTTGGATGGAACTTGGGCCAAGTGTTTCAATATATCATACTTTTGATCTAAAGGTCTGCGTTTCCCAACAGGAATATGCGGTTTAACAGGTACCTTGGAAGCAGATACTTTGGAAGCTGATGCATCTTGTATTGGGATAGAAGTTGGCAATATCCTTGGTTTTGGAAGATTAGACCAATTAGATCCATTTACATGCTGAGATAAAGAAGATGGAACCTTTAATCGGTCTTCCAAAATAAATGTTCCAAAACTGAGTTGTCCATTGGCAGAAGAACTTGCTTGTTCTTTTGGATCTCGTTGAAGGGCTCTACCATGAGTTTCTGCTGCATACACAGTGCTAGCAGAGGTAGAATTGGAGTAGTGGCTTCGGAAAGATCCATGTCTTCCCCTGTATCCTGAACCTCTAGAACTTCCTCGGATTCCCTTATTTGATACAGGGAATTCAGGCTCATCAAGACTGGAATATGGATCTGTTAATTGAATCATATTAATTGAACCGATGATTAACTCTTCATATGATAAAGACTCTGCCTGATTAGCCTATTTAGGCTGTGCCGTTTGATGGGGCGGTGCCCGTGGCTTTGAAGTAGATGTCATAAAGTCTTCCAGAGTCAAAGACAATTTAGGCTTTGACACATACTCATCTTCTTCTGAATCTTTTTTCTTCTTTGAATCAAGTCGTTTCATTGAGGATTTTCCCTCTGATGAAGATGGTTTTACTGCAATATTCATGGTAGAAGACACAATTGGTTTCTTTAATTTTGTTCACAAAATGGCATGAGTCCAATTGATTGTCTTTCTGACCATCCAATCATCATACTTCTGTGCATTTCTGCTTTTGACTTCTTGCCATTCACCTTCTTCCTCTGGAACTGTAGCAGTGACACATGCTATCTGAGTCAAAGAACCTTTCAACTTGACTTGTCCCAAGTCGACCATCTTTTGCAGGAGGTCTTTAAAGAAAAAACACTCCTGGATGGCCCAACATTTGATGAAAGGGACAATAATTGGGACGCTCTTCATCTCCTTCCTTTTTTGGCCTCTTGGGCACTGGTAATTGAACCAAATTATTTTCCAGAGCTGAAATGATGTAACCAGGAACTTGCTCACTTCAGAAAGAGTATGTTTTACTCTTAAAATCCTCAAATTGTTTTTGTCGTTGATCTCTTTGATAATTTGGATGAAACGGCCTTTGTTTTTTGCGTTCAGGAGGTGGAGATCTTTGAGAAGATGAAGGTTTTGAAGTAAAAACAGGAACAGGTGCTTGTTTAAATATAACTGTAGCAGTTTCTGCTTTACCCATTCTCCTTCCTGGAGCTGATGGAATTACACGAGATTTAGCCTTAGCATGTATAAGGGAATCTTCAATCTGTTGAGTGATTAAAGTAAGATCTCGAAACCCTCCGGTGTATTTCACAGGGATCAATGGCGTGCGTAATTTGTCATCCAAATTTTGCACACAGATTGGCAACAGTTCCTCCTCAGGAAGTGCTAAACTCAGGGAATATGTTAATCCCTTCCAGCGAGCAATTAAATCAGAGACTCTTTCATTCTCCCTTTGCTTGCAGTTTGTAAGATCGAAAACTATCGTTTTTGGAAAAGTTGAGCTAAACTGAAGAAGTAATTTTTGCCGAAGATCCTCCCATCCGATGATTGACCATGATTGCAAGCTTGTATACCAGACAAAAGCTGGTCCTTGCAAGGCTCGCATGAAGCATCTGAGTTGCAATGCTTCTTGCTGCTCTGAAGTTCCCATCATAGGATCACAACAAGACACGTAATGCGTCAAATGTTGTTTAGGGTCTCCTGATCCATTGAAAGTAGGGAAAACAGGGTTTCCAAAACTAGATGGAGGAGAAATTGAATCTACCCATTCAGGATAAACTTTCTTTTCAGGTTGAACTTGCGCCCGTTTCCCTTCCATAGTTTCTAACCGAGCTGTTAATGACTCAATATTAGTTATCAACTTTTGAGAAACATCCGTTTGAACTTGGTTTTGGGTAGGTGCAATGAATGGAACTTGGACAGACGTGGTGGTTGGTGCTGCAACTGATGGTAGTGCTGCCAACCGGTGTTGCACATGACCCGTAGGATTAGACTTCTGAGGGTGTACTGATAAAGGAGGATATTCCTGATCCATCTCACTAACTGCAACAAATTCCTTTGGCTGTCGGACTCCAGCATTTTTAAGAAGAAGACTACTCTGAAGTAGTTCTGCATTCGACCTTCTTAATTCTTTCATTTCTTCCTCCTATTATGCAAACCTTTGCTCTATTGAGAGCGATTCACATTATCCAGATGAAGGATATGCAACCTGATTCTTTCCCTTCCCTTTGTTGGATAACTTTTGGAGGGAGGGAAGTGGATTACCTAGGTTCTGAGTAATCCTTTGACTTCGTGTACGCACAACTTCTTCATTTGTATCGGCGCGTACATTTTCTGGAGCAGGACGCTCTTCATCTGAGTCCCCTGAGTGAGTCTCCTCTGGTGGATTAGCAACAACGGCATTTATGACATTAATTGATGTATAATGCATCACACCCCTTCTATCAACATTTCTGTGATATTGTCTTCTTTAATGTCTTTGATGAGACATTGCCTTTTGTTGATTTAATCTTTTAGGAACTTCTTGATGAGCTATAACTTGGAGGGAATCTCCTGATAATTTGGATCTTCGTTCCTCTTGGGGCTTCTTCCCCAATCAAGAAAAGACCGATATTCTCTGAGAAGGGGATTGATGATTTGAAAAAGTCCCCAGTCTCGAGAACTAGGGATTTTCCTGCTGCTTCCGCTCAACTCCTCGAATACTATTTGTTGACTCTGAGGGTTGGGTTAAAGGAGTCCCCAGTCTGAAAATCTGGGGTGACTCTTGACATGCTATGTTTGATAACTTCTTAAAAGATCTCTTGATCTTGCGAATCTTAGTTCGGAAATTAGCTGGATGCATTAACATGTATCCACTTTTATCACCTGGTTCAACAGACCATTGGATGATTTCCGAAACTTCTGTCATTTGATGATGTGTTTGCTCTATACGAGAGGCTTGTGCAATATTCTCGCCTGCTTGATGTAGGAGCAATTCAACAACTTTTTCTCTATATGCTTGATTTTGAGAGGAACTAGTTGAAGCCTGTTCTTGATCAAGATTTTGATTATGAACAAAGCCCATTGACTGTGTCCGGCCATGCGCAATAACATTGCATGAGACCATTTTCGGTGGGCTTTGCTGACTAGAAAGCACTGTGAAATGTAGTCCTCCGTGAACACCCCATCCTATGATATGAACACCAGATGGAGCATTGGCAATTAACTGACGCAATTTTCTTAGTGCGCCATGGCATGAAAGTTGAAGGGTTCTTTGCTGCTCTTCAGCCTTCGGATGCCGAGATACTGATAGAGATGCCAAATCGATCTGACGTTGTAGCCCTTCTATTATCTTAAGATGATGTTCATATTCATCATAAGATAATACCTTCTTCTTCAATTGACAAAGAGTTTTCCATATGTTGAGACGAATCTCATGGATTTCATCATCCGTCAACATCATTGGAATCTCGTACTGGGAGTCAGCCAAAGGCCAAAACATGACTGTTACCTCACATTTTTCCAGTTTTCTCCTCATGTTTAGCATTTCCTCTTTATCATTAAATGAAGATTCTTCTACCTGTTTTGACCAGAGTTGGTGTTTCCTTGTTGCTTCATCGGATTCAACAAGATTGGTAGAAATATCATTGATCAAACTAGAAGATGCATGACTTAGGGGTGGTTTGGAGAATGACCTACACCCTGGGCTATCTTCTGATTGAGAAAGTATTTCACTTGTTAGAGATAAAGCATCAGACATGACTGGTTTCGCATTTGCAAGTGCCTCAAGATAAGAGGGCTTTCTCGGCACTACATTGTCCACTGGAGTATTTTCCAGGCAATGTGAATCACTAATGCAGAGAGGACTTTCGCAGCGAAGTTCATCATCATGGGGACGACCACCATAATGGGTTACAGCAAAAGATGAGATCTCTTTCTCCTTGGTCTTCTGACCACATAGAGGGTTCTTGTGGCTCTCATCTGGAGAAGAAACTTCAAGATTGACCGAATTTTCATGAATCAAGCCTTCATGAGGAAGTGTCTGTTGAAGACTTTCAGAATTAATGTTCCCGTTATTGGGAACTGAGGGAGTAGAATCTTGAATTCCAACAGATAAATGTCTGAGGGCTTCAAGAACTCCATCATCGAGAAAAGCCTTGTTGCAGATTGGCCTTTGATCTCCAGACTGTGCTAGGTGGATCTTTTTCTTAGATGCCTTCTTACTCGCTTTGGAAACCACTTGTTGATGAAAGTGGTTACTCTGAGCAGGTGTATGTGCCTGATCAGGAAAGATGGCCAGGTTAGGCTGACGATCTCCACTCAAATCAGGTGTATGTTCCTGACTTGGTTGTCCGTATGATATGGGGGAGTATGCCCCATAACCCTCTTGGACTAGAACAGATGTGTGTGTTTGTTCCGGAGTGAATCGTTGATGTGTCACTCCACTGCTAGGGATAGATTTTTGTGTCTTTCCCTGAGATGATGTTGAAGCTGTTATGATATCCTGGCAAGCATCCAGAATATGAGCAGGAATTTTCTTCTTCTCTTTCACCATTGAAAAAATATGTTTGGTGACTTCAGCAGCCGGAACGGGGATATACGTCCATTCCGGGCTTGGAGTAGGTGTATGTGCCTGCTCCTGTCCTCCTTTTCCTGTTAGTGAATCCTGATAGTACTCAAGTGTGGAGGCAGAACGGTGAGTCTGCATCCTGTTTGTCATCGGGGCTTTTCGACTGACTTCTCCGTGCGCTACCAAGTGAGACTGTTGGTAGGCTTGATTAGTATTAGCAGGTGTATATGCCTGCTTATTACACTTCGCCAAACGCGGTTAACAAGATCCATCATATATAGTCAGACGAACCTGCTGACTAACTAATGATGTATAAGCAGGTGTATGTTCCTGCCTATAGTACTCCGCCAGAATTGCCTAGTGGGATTGGCGTGATGCAGCCAGACGAGTCTGCTAGACAGCGGAATTAAAACGGACATGTGTGTGTGCCTGCTCGTTTTTCACCACCAAGTTAGGTTGGTGGGCTTCTCCGGAGATGGCAGGGATGATAACCTTCCCATTGTTAACCGGATTCCGCCTCTAGCGGTTCGTCTTGCCTGCTCAGGTTCGAAGAACCTGAGCCGAATGCCTGGATTCGGTACCCTCATCATGTTGAGGGCGCACTGCCGCACGAGTCTGGCAGCGATTGTTGATGGGAGCCCTCGGGAAGGACTCCTGTCTTTTTTGAATTAAGGCCCTAAGGGACCTGCTCATTCACTTCCTCAGAGTAAGGGAGTTAATGGAAATTGCGTTCCGGGGATAACGACCCGAAACGGTTGGAGACGGTAGTCAACACCGCCTGCCTCTTGATCACTGGTTGTCGTTGTCCGGACGACCTGTGTGAGTTGTTCACTTGGAGGGCCTGTCGGGTAGCCTCCAGAGTTGGGATGCTACCGTTTTGACGGTACTCCTTAACCAGCGCATTTGATACCCAACGTTGAAGACGCTGAGTAGGTGATGTCATCCTCAGAGCGGATGGCGATCCAGTAGGAATAGCAGCAGTGGTATTTGCAGCAGCAGTATTCACAGATGTGAATTTGAGAGCAGCCATTATGGAAATACAGAAGATCTTGGAAAAATAGTGCATGTTTGATATAACAGACGTAATCAAGATAAATTCAGCCACTTCATCCTTTGGATGAACACATATGTCAATGATTGTTTTTGTTAGCCCTCTTACTGACTTTTAAATAGGGGCTTTAACAAATAGGTAAAACACCACTTTAACTTGGTTAAGGATTTCACGTCGGGTTCACCATTTTTGATTCGCACGGAATTCGGGGATGACCTCCTAGATTGGGAGATTCAAACGTGCTGATCGGTTTCTAACGGGTTTGTTCATAGAACCGGAAACATCCAATGATTCCACATCCGTTTGGACCTACTTTCCAAAGGTAGGCACTCACTAGCTTGTGGACTAATGAGGCTTAGTAATTTTCATTGGTCGAGAGGATGGGAGGTCGAACTCATCACACCTTTTTTAGGGGAATTATTGTCTATTCCGGGACTCTCTTTATAGATTTAAGTTATGTTCGTGAATCCTTATTACATGACCAAGTATAAAATGAGATTTCCTTTAGTTTTAACAATCAATGATTAAATATGTAAGAAATTTAGAGAATCTTTTATATGTATTCAAGGTTCTTCATCAATAGAGAATCATCTGTATCTATTTAGAGATTCTTGGTCAATGGTATCCTTCAAAACATTTATAAAAGTCTCTTGGTCATTATGATGACCAGGCTGGTTTTAAAGCCACTCAGTGGGGTACTTGAAGTTTATCGTCATTCAGAAGGACATGGCTTATTTCAAAGTTGGGATCGAACCCGCAGATGGGCTACCTACGTATCCTTTTTTTTGAAAGGAATCAGAACCCACGTAGTTCGAGAAAGGGAGTATGATGTTTATGATTGATGGCTCAAAGAAGGATGTCTTAATTACTTTTACACTCTAAGATCACGTGAGTCATGCTCGGTGTGAGAAACAAGAGGTATTGGTAAAAAAATAGACAATTTGTCCATGAAAGATGTAATCATAAGAAATGGTTTGGGGGTTATGTATGTATGACTGCCCAGATAAATGATGGTTAGGATTTACTTTAGGGAGAAAATCCAGGAACAGGGTCCAGAAAGGTATATGTGCTTCATGGAGATTTTGAATACTCTAACTTGGGACTTATTCCTGAAAAGAAAACCCAAATTAGGAGAGGATTGATAATTGGGTTTTACTCCCGAGAAGGAATCCCATATCAAATGTAAATTAGGACTGGTTAAGAGAAATTAAGGGACTTGGGGCTTACTCCTGAAAAGGAAGCCCAAAATTTATGACTGGGTCTTATTCCTGAAAAGGAGATCCAGGTTTGGGGACTTGGGGCTTACTCCTGAAAAGAAGCCCATGATTATGACTGGGTCTTATTCCTGAAAAGGAGACCCAGGTTAGGGATTAAGGTTTGGGGATTACTCCTGAGGAGGATGCCCATATTTGAGATTGGGGCTTACTCCTAAGAAGGATTCCCAAATTAAGGGACTCGGGGCTTACTCCTAAGAAGGATGTCCATATTTGAGATTGGGGCTTACTCCTAAGAAGGATGCCCAAATTAAGGGACCCGAGGCTTACTCCTAAGAAGGATGACCATATTTGAGATTGGGGATTACTCCTAAGAAGGATGCCCAAAATTAGAGGACTTGGGGCTTACTCCTAAGAAGGATGCCCAAAATTAGAGGACTTGGGGCTTACTCCTAAGAAGGATGCCCATATTAAAGGATTATGATTGGGGCTTACTCCTGAGGAGGATGCCCATGTTAAGGAATTAAGGTTTGGGGCTTACTCCTAAGGAGGATGCCCAAGTTTGGGAACATTAAGAATTTGGGGATTACTCCTGAGGAAGATGCCCAGATTAAAGGACTTATAACTTGGGGTTATTCCTGAAAAGGAGACCCAGGTTAAGGATTCTCTCATCTTAAAGGATGAGGTTGAATGAATGAACTCTCAATCTTTGGTGGCATAAAGATGTATAAATCACTATGTTTTGAGAGATATTCCACAGAATTCCTTTCAAATAAGGAAGTCAAATCAAGAAATCATGCCATAAATGGCTTTGAAGAGTATCTTGAAGACTGAATCTTGAATAGGAAAGGTGAAATGGCTTAAGAGGGGTAAAATGGGAAAGATGGGAACCCAAAAAAAGTAGGGGCGCGCAAGTCTTGAAAGGTGCGCAAGTCTTACATGGGCGCGCATGTATTGGTCGCGCAGGTATACATGTGCGACATGTGGGGTACTTGCGCGATTTTCAACCAGCATTAGAATACTTGAGCGACTCTTTATTAAACCCTTTAGAATCCTCTTGAGGTTCTTCCAGAAAAGGGACGCGCAAGTTCTATTGAAGGAATAAGGCGGCGCGCAAGTGTGGTCACTTCCCTTAAGGGCTGACCACTCAGGCGTGCAAGTGTTGATGAGTTTCAACACTTAGGCCTTCCTCCTTCTCTTTAGATCTTCCGTTCTAGGTAAGAAATTACCTTAGAAGTGTTCCGGAAGCTTTGAGAAGAGACTTGGGTGTCGGGAGCTTCAATCCGAGTTTCTGGAAAAAGATCCTCCCGAATGGGGGGCCCACAGGGTCTATTTATAGGCCGGAGAAGACCTTGGGCGGTTACCGGGCGGTTATCACTTAGGTTGCGCAAGTCACTTGCACGACCATAAGGCGTCGTGCAAGTAGACTTGCATGACCACTAGGCAGCGCGCAAGTACTTGCACGACCACTAGGCGGCGCGCAAGTGTACTTGCGCGACCATGAGGGAACTTGCACGACCTATGGGCAATGTTCTCCTTGTTCATCCCTTTTTCTATTTTTTATGTTTCTTCAAAGGATGAATCACTTTGGACTAAGGTATTTCCTTTTTTCAGTCATTTAGACTCTGTGACGGAAAGGAGCGTCAACAATCATAAATGTAACTTGTGGTATCCATAACATACTTATGTTTCAACTTTCCCAGCTACATAGGGAGTTACATTTGGAATACCCATCACAATATAATCCCTAAATCTCTTAGGAGAAACATTAATTTTTACCTCCGTCAAATTACCCAATGCATTGGAGAGCTATCTCAGGATCACCTACCCAAAGTTTATCACAGAACCACCCTTATACATAAACAATGCCCAAGAACCATAACATATTCATAACACATAAAACAAACCTAAAGGAAAGATAAAATTTCCCCATTTCAATCACAATATATCATTTCAAGATATTGAAATAATAAATACATTCTCAAAACCCTTTTAAATACCAAAATACATAAAAAGAGTATATGGTATTGGTTTTTCTTTTAATAACACTATGACTTTTAGAGGATGCCAAATATCAAATAATGCTCGCAGCGGGGAAAAGTCATTGTCACCACGTACGTTAAAAAGACAAATTCCCATTGTCGTTTAGTAAAACGCTACATAGAAAAAGATTCCATTTGAATGAAATGAAAATTCAAAGGGGATACACGCTATATAAAATAAAGTCTTGTAGAAAATAAAATATGCCTCAATGAAAAAAGGTAAAGACAAAGTCCCTTACCTTGTGTCCAACATGACTTGTCCATTCATTAATCTCCTGAATAATAAATTAAAGTTAATTTATATTTTCTTCAGAACCATTTTCAAGTTTATTATTCCTTTTATATAATTTATTACCACATTATAAACATTATATAATAATTTATGTTAATAATGGTCCTTTTGTTGATATTTGGTACTTGAGTAAAAAATGAAATTCTTCTAATTACAAGTTGTCCATGTGTTCAAAATTTCATTATCTACATAATTATATTCATGATTTAGATTCCAAATATATCATATAAATATATATTCAGTATATATATTTATTTATAATATTACATAACATTTGGAGATAATAAATGAAATTCACCGTTCATGGAGAGGGTAAGCCGTACGTACGCATGAACGCTACTTTCATTTCTATTTCCTATTTATTATAATGAAAATATAAGGATACATAGGTATATTATAATTCCAGTATAATATCATATATAATTTCATTAACTCCATCCTTTATACGTTCTATGTATGGCATGAACGAGTCATATCACTTTGAGGGGGCGGTATTCTGCACTTCCTCAAATGAAATCATCGCATTTACCCATTATGGAAACAATAAAGGTATGATATAAATGAAAAATAAAGAAGTATACAGAATAATATAAAAACATTATATATCACAGATAAATACAGTTCCATCTTAATGGCCACCATAAGAGGCAGTAAGAGATAATTTAACAATCATCGTTTCGTGAGGCGTTATTTTGCCGTCCACAGAAACGGTATGTTCTTTACCCATTAGATAGAGGTGTGTATAAGTGTAGTTCGAATAATTATCATAAAAACAGAATAGTATATTAAGGTTACTTGTGTTGTTATGTAAAAAATTAATAAGAAGACCATATAGGGTGAATAAATAAAATAAAAGAAGAGAACTTGAGGGAAGACGTTACCTTTTAATCGGTTAACTCCCTTTGGTTTGAACCAAAAGGATTTATTGAAGTGCATTATTCCTAAGGTGAGGCTTCAATATGGAAGAGAGGGATTTTGAGAGTTTATTTGGGCAATGTTTTAATGATTTAAGGGGCTTTATAAGTGTAAGTAATGGGTTAGAAGTGGTTTCCTTTTATAAGAGGGAGGATGGACTCTTTAAGAATGTTTAAAAGAATCATTTTATTATAAAATTATTTTCAGTTTAAAAATGTCCAAAATATATTTAATTAGAATATAAGGTACATATAAGTCGAAATAAAATAATCCAATAAGAATTGGTCAGGATTTGGATATTGTTTAATCCTTATATTTTTTATTTAACCCTTTGTTAACTTATTTAACCTTTACCATGTCCTCTTATATATTCATACTATGTGGTTAATATATTTATTATAAAATTCCAAGTGACCAATAATGAATCATTAATGAAATTTCTAATATTATATATGTTATTTGGCTGAATCTTATATTTTTTGGACTATTTAATCATTTAATAAATATTGATTTTTTAAAAAACACATTTATATCAATTTATAATCTATTCATATCAAGGCATTTAAAAAATTTATAAAAACATTATTATTTCGAAAAAGCTTCATTAATTAAAAGATAAAAAGTAATTATTATTTATAAAATTTTCGGATGTCTTAAAAAGTTTCAAAATAATTTATTTTAATATTTATAAATCATTTATTTGAATCCTTTATTAATGAAGTAATTACTGCATCACCACCATGTCCTAATTAATTTTTTTAATGTCTAAAAATTATAAACTAAATTCCAGGAAATGGGAAATATTATTATATTTAAAATGAATATTTATAGTCGAAGAGATAATTTATATAACCTCAAATAAAAATTGTTTTACTAAAAGATATATGTTTTTGTTACTTTTGTCTTTACTTTAAATTAATTAATATAAAGTGTCATTATCACACATATGTGGCTCCATGGGGTCCTACAATTCACCCAAGGATGACCATGGTCAGACATGTATCAACCAAAAGGATTAGGACATGTTTTAGGATAATTTAATATTTTTATAATATTATTTCCTTACCCTTATTTACCAGATTTACCTTTTAACCATGGTAAATAAAATATTTACTGATGTAAATATTCATAATGTCAAAAAATAAATTTTACCTATTTACACAATTTCGACCTTCTGATTCCAAATATGGAACCCATTTTTCCAAATTCAAAACAATGAAGTTTCACGAATTAATTTAAAATTAAATCTTGTTGTCAAAAACAAAAGCGTGTTTTGAAGAAATAATACCTATCAAAAGATTTACATTTGTTTATGTCCAATTTAAGCGTGAAATTACTTGAAATGACCAAAATTGGATTAAATGGTAAAAATATAATCCAATTAAACTTTAAATACAATTAAAAAATTATATAACTATATAAATAAATTATATTAGAAGATAGTTTTGAATTAAAATGAAGTATTTTCACTATTCATTAAAAATGATCATTATCAGAAAAATACCAAAATTTCATCCAAAGTAAATTTTGATGTCTAAATTCTAAATAAGAATATTATTTTTTCAAATAGAATATATAAAAGTGACAGAAAATATATTTAAAAAGGGTTCACCATCAAAAGGCATTAAATTGACCTTTTAAAAATATTAGAGGGTTCATGCATAAAATTAGATTCATTCACATTTTAAGCTTCTAACTTTTATTAGATAAATGCAAAAAAATTAACAAATATGTATAATCATATTGTAGTTAGTTATTTTCATTATCGCCAATACAATAGCTATGAATTAACTACCATTTAAAATAATAATAATAATATATTATTTTTTGGTATAACTCAACGTTTGTGTGAAATGTAAGATTTCAAAGAAACCCATTGTTGTGTATCAAGTACGCCATTGAACATAGCATCCCCTTTAAAGTAAAGTTAATATTTAATTCACAAATATTAATAAATATGAAAATGATGTATTGTTTATTTACCTGGGATTTTAAATCCTTCCACCCTTTTGGAAATTGAGTCCTCACAATTTTATTCACTTATCAAATAAATGGGGGTATTTATCCCTCACAAAAATTTCAGAATCCCACTTTTCTTCTTCAACCATTTGTTTTTCCACAAAACCTTTAACTGATAAATTAACTTATTCTGTAACACTTTCTCTCTTAGGTCATGAATCTGGACTAGTTGTTCCTCATAAGAACTATTATATTCCAACTGAACTACCTCTTGACTCCAAACATGAGATGGATCTGACATATACATTCTCAACATTGAAACATGAAAAACATTGTGTACCTGGGATAAAATTGGGGGTAAATCCACTCTGTAAGCAACTGATCCCACTCTCTATAGTATTTCATAGGGTCCAATGAACCTCAGACTCAACATTCTATTCTTACAAAAATACGTCACACTTTTCCATGGAGAAACTTTGAGAAAGGCATGATCTCTTACCTTGAAATAATGATCCTTCCTTCGGTTATCTGCCTAACTTTTCTACCCGCTCTGAGCTATTCTCATGTACTTCGGAATAAACTGAACTTTTTCTCCCATCTCTTCTACCAATTCTGTTCACATCAAATTCCTTTCACCTACTTCATCCCAAAAAGCTGGAGTTCGACACCGCTTTCCATATAATTCCTCAAATGGAGCCATTTGTATACTGGAATAAAAACTATTATTATAATAAAATTCCACCAAAGAAAGATGTTGGTCCCAACTTCCCAGATAATCAATTGGGAAAGAACATAGCATATCTTCCAAAGTCTAAATTGTTTTTTTTTGACTACCCATTTGATTGAGGATGAAAAGTTATAATAAAATTTAATTTAGTACCCAACAACTTCTGAAGGACTTTCCAAAAGTTAGAAGTAAACCTGGGATCATGATTAGATACAATGGAGAGGATAACTCCATGCAACTTTACTATCTCTTTAACATACAACTGAAAAATTTGATACAGAGAAAAAGTATATAGAATATGAAGAAAATGAGTAGATTTAGTAAATCTATCAAAAACAACCTAGATTGAATTATTACCTTGATAATTCTTTGGTAATCCCACGATAAAATCAATGGACACATTTTCCCATTTCCACTATAGAAACAGTAAAGGCCGAAGGATCCCTTTTGGTAACTACTACTCTACTTTAACCTGTTGACAAGTCAAACACTTCACAGTAAAGTCATCAATATCTCTTTTAATTCTATTCCACTAGTAATACTCTCTAAGATCTTTGTACGTCTTAGTACTATCGGGATAAACAGAAAATTTAGTACTATGAGTTTCAGATAAGAATTTATTTTTCAACTGTGAATCACAAGGCACACATAATGTCTTCCCAAATCTCAAAATACAACCATTATCAACGTTAATATTAGGCAACATACCCTTCTGAATGAACTCTACCTTTTTCTACAACTCACTATCTTCATTTTTCACTTTCTTAATTTTGTCTGATAGAGATGATTTCAATAACACCTGAAACAAAACAGAGGAATTTCCTGCACCAAAAACATCTTTGAAAAAGTTCATCAAATCATTAATCAAAGGATCTTGTTGCAAACGTTACATGGTTAATGTAGCATTACTCTTTAGACTCAAAGAATCACCCACTTTATTCTCCTTTCTTAGATGGTAATGAATCGTGCAATCATAATCCTCTATTAATTCCAACCATCTATTAGGTCTCGTGATCAATTATTTCTGAGTAAATATATACTTAAAACCTTATTTCTCAGTATATATTTCACTTTTTACTCCATACAGATGATGCCTCCAAAATTTTAAATCAAAAACAACAGCAGCTAATTACAAATCATGTGTAGGGTAATTTAACTCATGAGGTTTCAACTAACGTGAAGTATAAGTAATTACTTGATCATTCTGTATTAGGACACAACCATGAACTTTCAATGAATCATAATTGTAGATAAAAAATTCACCATCTCAATAAGGTAGTTCCAAAACTGGAGCATTCACCAATCTTATTTCCAATTCCGGAAAATAAGTATTACACAATTTGTCCAGATTATCTTAACACCTTTTTGAGTTAACATTTTCATTTATCTAGATAACTGTGAAAAATTTTCAACAAAAATTTGGTAATAACCTGCTAAACCAAGGAAAATATCTATCTTGGTTATATTTGTTGGTCTTGGCCATTATTCAACAACTTTTGTTTTAGAATGATAAACAATTATTCCATTTTTTGAAACTACGTGACTATGGAATGAATTTTTTTGTAACCAAAATACACACTTCCTGAATTTACCATACAATTTCTTTTCTTTTATGGTTTTCAAGATAACCCTTAAATGAATTTCATGTTCCTTTTTAATTTTGGAATAAACCAATATATTGTCAATAAAGACAACCACAAGGTGCATTGGTTAATCCAAAAGGAAGAACTACAAATTCATAATGGCCATATCCTGTACGAAATGAAGTCTTCAGAATGTCTCCTTCCTTTAATTTCAACGGATGGTACCCTGACCTCAAATTAGTCTTCAAAAAATATTGATCTCTCTGGAGCTGATCAAACAAATCGTAGATACGAGGCAAAATATACTTGTTCTTAATAGTGATGTTATTCAATGCTCTATAGTCAAGGAAATGTCTCATTAAACCATCTTTCTTTTTAACAAACAAAATAAGATCACCCCATGGTGATGTGCTAGGTCAAATGAAACATTTATCTAATAAATCTTGAAATTTCATCTTTAACTCTAAAAGTTCAATTTGAACCATTCAATAATTGGGTTTTGAAATTGGATTAGCATCAGTAACTAATTCAATAGTAAATTTAACTTCTTGATAAGGTATTATACCATGAAACTCATTAGGAAAAATATCAAGATAATCATTTACCACCAATACATCATTAATATGAACAGTTACTTTGTTTTCAACAATATTTTAATGGTAACATTCATTTACATCTTTTACTAGTTTCTCATCTTCCTGATATATAATAAAAAGTAAGGGTTCATTCTTGTACACAAACTGAAATTATTTCTGAAAATAAACCTCTTTAGCTCTGCAGTCAATCTTAGCATGGTAAACAGAACGAAAATCCATACCCAAAATAACATCAAATTCTACTAGAGTCAAAACCATAAGGTTTGTAGGTATATTTTTTCTACACACAAGGACATGAAGGTTCTTATAATTTATTTTTGCATTAAAATTTCTCCCGGTGTTTTTACTATAATTTCAGGATTCATATCTTGAGATGGAATCCCCAATTTACTAGAGAAATTATTAGAAATGAAATAATGTGTATACCCTAAATCAAAAAACACATTAGCATAATCTAAATAAACAAATAGTGTTCCTGATACTACTTCCTTTGATGGCCCAACATCTGCTGAAGTAGTTGCAAAGGATTTCACCACCCCTTTATGCTTGTTGTCTGAATGGTTTCCTTTTGTTGAGTTCTTCATTGGACACTCATTTTCATAATGACCTGTTTCTTTTCACTTAAAACGTTTTTCTGACTATAAATCGGATATTGTCTTACCATTACCCTGATCTTTTTCAGTGCAATTATGAGCTGTATGCCCCATTTTACCACATTAGTAGAACTTAACAGAATTCAAAAGACATTCCCCATCATTATTTTTACCACAATTTTCAAAAACTGTAAACTTAAGTTTCTTACCATCAGACTTTTTTGATGTGTTTTCGCTTTCACCTACCACCTCAACCTCTTATTCTGTTGTTTGTCAAAGAACACTTGATCATTGGAAAACTCCATTTCTACCTTCTTTTCACATGGGATAAGTTTTTTATAAATTTTTAACTCATGATAAGATAAATCCCTTCGATACTTTGGATTTAATATTGAGTAAAAATGATTGATTATACTATCAAGATCCCGTATGAAATATGGAGAATGCCTTGCCAGTCGAGTGAATTTTTCTTCATAAGAAACCACTTAGTCATCCTACTACCTCAATTCTGGGAATTGTTTTTCCATCCAAAGAATAACCACCTTAAAAAAATATTTCTCAAGAAACATACCTTTGAATTCATCCCAATCAAGAGCATAAATCTCCTTACTATCCCTGATATTTTCCACCATCTACCACCACTGATTGGATTCACCTTCCAAACGGTAAATAGAAAGATTAACCTTTCAATGTTCTGCACACCCCATGACATCAAAAATATTCCCCAGTGCTTTAATACACCCTTTGGCTTGCCCAGGGTCAGATAATCCCTTGAATGGTGGGGGATGTTGCCTCATGAAATTATCCACTATTGACATGTTCATCTATAGTTGATCTGGATGATCTCATGCATGGATACCACCACAAATTATAGACCAAGTCAAATATGCCATCACTACCACAAACTGTTCAGTTCTCATTCTGACCATATCAGGTTGTTGATTTGGAAGGTTGTCTTCCTCTTGATGTCATCTTATCATAGCTTCCATGTTTCCTCTATGGAAAACCATTCTGAACACATAAATATCTTAGGTGAAGCAACATGGTAAGTTTTAAATGCTATATCATTTCAATATTAAGATAAATTAATTTATGGATATTAATTAAACAATAACCTAACTCCTAAATTTATCTAAACTGACCTCTGATACGAACTATAAGGCCCTGACCTTAAACATTACATAATATTGAGTTAAGTTAATAATTATCATTGAGGATATTTTCAGGTTTAGAGATTTAGAGAATTATTTCATAACATATACATAACAACTTGAATATTACATGTATACACTTCTACAGAGTATCCATTTTTTTCATAAAATAAAAACACTTGAAAAATATTCATGTCTAGTTCCATGTTTTTGATAGTATGACATTTCCTTGATCCCATCCTTGACCCTATTCATCTTTATGTCTTGTGGAAACATTTCAAAAAAACTTGGGATGAGCATAAAAAGCTCAATAAAGATTATAAAATAAAGATAGAAAACATTATACCATCAATACATACCAAGCATAAGCGCATTAACATACCTCATGAAATAATAAGATTAATGAATAACACATAGAAATTATAAATCATAAATGTAACTTGTGGCATCTATAACATACTTAATTTGACGATTTCACAGCTATGTAGGGGGTTACGTTTGGAATACCTATCAAAGTATATTACCTAAATCTATTAGGAGAAACATTAAAGTTTACCTCCATCACATTACCCAATGCATTGGAGTGATATCTTAGGCTTATCTACCCTTGGTTTTTCATGGAACCACCTGTATATGTAAACAGTTCCAAAGAACCATACAATATTCATAACACATAAAACAAACATAAAGGAAAGATATCATTTCCACATTTAAATCATAATATATAATTTCAAGATATAGAAATAATCAATCAATTATCAAAACCATTTTCAATACTAAAATTCATAAAAGGGTATATGATAGTTTTTTCCTTTTAAAAACACTACGACTTGTAGAGGAAGCCAAATATCAAATAATTCTCGCAGAAACGGAAAGGTCGTTGTCACCATGTACGTTAAAAAGAAACATTCCCTTTTTCGTTTAGTAAAATGATACATAGAAAAAGATTTCATTTGAATGAAATGAAAATTCAAATGGGTTTACACACCGTATAAAATAAATTCATGTAGAAAACAAAATACGCCTCAAAGAAAGGAGATTGAGATGAATTCCCTTATATCATGTCCGACATGACTCGTTAGTTCTTTAATATCCTGAATAATAAACTAAAGTTATTTTATAATTTCTTAAGAACATTTTTCAATTTTATTATTCCTTTTATATCACTTATTACCACATTATAAACATTTCATAATCATTTATATCAATATTGGTCATTTTGTCGATATATGGTACTTGAGTCAAAAATGAACTTCTTATAATTATAACTTGTCCCTATGGTCAAAATACCATTATCTACATAATTATATTCCTAATTTAGATACCATATATATTGTAGCATCCCGGTTTTGGAAGCCACCCAGAGGCGCCCTGTACCCGGTTGGTCACATGGCCTCATGCGCATTTCCCCAAATGCCAGAGGATGCCGACTAGTAGCGAGGGCCTTGGGTGTAATAGTGGGGAAACTATTCCATCATTAGCAGAGTACACAGAAAAATAGAAAACAGTAAACAATAATAGAAACAGTAAACAATCCATACACAAGTGAACAATGAAAGACTAAATATGATAAACAACATGAGCACATGTATATATGATGCATGATACATATGTCTAGGAAAACATCCAAACAAGTCACAATGCTAGAAATAAAAACAGTTCAAAAACAAGTACAAAATAAAGATAAACAGATCCTCAGCATCACAAGCCTAATCTTTTTCCCATGCTCTCCAGCTCTACAACAAGTCAAGTACCTGAAGTCGAAGGACACATGCCCTTGTCTATACCTACAATAATATAATCTGTTTGGGCCCAAAAGCATGATCCAAACAGGGTGTGAGACTAAATCCCATTAGGAAACCACCAAAAGATCTATGTCTAACAGTCAGTGAGCATATGGCATGTAATAGTACAGTAAGTAGTAAACAATAAGCAGTAAACTGGATGATACACAATAGTAAACAATCCACAGATCAACAAGCAGCAGAGAAACAAATAGCTAACCACAAATAGGAATCCCTCTGGGATGTACTCAAAGCCAACCCCTTTAGTCCTATCCAAGAAGTACCAATAACCCTCTGGACAGTACACTCATCCTAACCCCTCTGGTTTGGTCATACGAAATATAAGACTCTCTGAGGAAGCACGCTCAGTCAATTCCCCTTATAGTCTAAGGTAGTCAGGGACTCTCCGAGGATGATCACGTGGTCAGTTACCCTTATAGCCCCAAGGTATAGAGACTCTCTGAGGAAGCTCACTTAGTCAATTCCTCTTAGAGCATCAGGTCGATCACATACACTCTGAGGAATCTCACTCGGTCAATTCCTCATATAGCCTGGAATGGTTTAAGGAAATTTAAACAAAACACAGACTCTATGAGGAAGCTCACTCGGTCTACTCCCGTATAGTCTATAAAACTCAAGACTCTCTAAGGAAGCTCAATCGTTCTATCCTTATATAGTCTATAATATCCAAGACTCTCTGGGAAGCTTACTCGGTCTATCCCCTTTGGTCTATAAAGCTCAAGACTCTCTAAGGAAGCTCATTCTGTCTATCCTCCTGTAGTCTATAACATCCAAGACTCTCTGAGGAAGCTCACTCAGTCTATCCCCTTATAGCCTATAACACAAGGTTCTCACAACCTTGTGCAATTCAGTGAATAATAATTCCATAAGGCCAAAGTAAACCTACAGAGATACATAGATAACCAGTCTATAGCATAACAAGCATGTCAGGGAACAACAGTCCATCCTACAATCACAAGGCATGAAAAACAGGTATAACAGACAAAGGCTGAACAAGACCGAAAGGTCATAAATAGAACAAGGCATGGGAAAAACATCCAAGCATAGAAATTATCCTCATACATGGCCAAATTACCTCTACACAAGCATACAAGCAAAGGAGAAAAACAACATGGGTAAAATAGTAATCACACAATACCCCATTCAAGGGTATTGGTGGAATTTTCACATAATACTCATGGACTTTGAACGGAATGCCACAAACCACCTACCTTGATTCTAGGCGATCAATATACTTGAACCACAAGAATTGAATATCCTTATAAAATCATAGATCTATGAAAACACACAAAATGTTCAACCCATGATAACTTTCAAAAGTGGAGGAATTGGAAGACGATTCTCTAGAAGAAGGAAGAGCTTACTGCTTCGGTTCCAACACAACCGATGACGCTAGATTCGGAGAACGGAGGGAGGATTGGGGGCATGAAGGAGATTTACGGCCATACGGGATGCTCTTTGTCGAAGAAGCTGGAGAAGAAGCGTGTTCTGGGGATTAGACGCGACCGCGGTCCGTTTAATGAAAAAAAATAAAGTATGTTGTGTGCAATTTTGGAGTACACAACATGTACTAGAATTTTCTGTACTCCACTTTAAGTAGCATCCACATCACCCCACACGACCATGTGTATGGCCCAGACACGGCCGGCACATGGCCTCCCATGACATCAAAGTACATGGTGTGTACTTATAAAGTTCACAACATGTACTTCAAAAATTTCCAGAAACTCCTCTTTTCTCAAAAACTCCAGAAAATGGAAAAACATTCCTGAAACGAAGGTATGGGTTCTTATAAACTTCATCCCTTAATGAAATTCGTCCCTGAATTTCCCTAGTGAGGCGTGGAAGAAGAAACCCTGAACAACTTTGGCCACTGCAATCGAACATTGGCCTCCCTCTCCCAAGTCTCATCCTGTACTCGCCCGTGCTGCCATAGCACCCGTACTAGAGGAAAACATCGGCCACGGAGAACCTTCGTACTGTGATCAACAATCTAGATAGGATTCTCCTAAAATGATGCATCCGCTTCGATATCAACCTCCTAAGGTTGAAAGACATGAGACGGGTCTGAAAAGTAACGTCGGAGCTGGGAAACGTGGAAGTCGTCGTGCATAGCCCGGTACCTCTGAGGTAACTGCAACCGATAGGCAACCGACCTAACTCTCTCAAACATCTCAAACGGCCTGACGTACCTTAGTTAAAGCTTACCCTTTCTCCGAATCCTCTTGTATCCCAACCTCAGTGCGACATGTAGGAAAACATAATCCACGACCCCAAACTCTAGAGGTCGTCTCCGCTGATCAGCATAAGACTTCTGTCAAGACTGTGCCATAGCCATCATCTTCTGAATCAACTCTATCTACTCTGAGGTCTCTTGAACAAGATGAGGTCCCAGAAAATCCGCCTCTCCTTCCTCTAGCTAGCATAAAGGTGATTGGCATGGCCTACCGTACAAATCCTTGTAAGATGCAATCTGAATAGTCACTTGAAAACTGTTGTTGTAGGTGAACTACAAAAGAGGTATATGCTTCTCCCAAGTACATCCAAAATCCATAATGCATGATCAAAGAATATCCTCAGGCACCTGAATCATACGCTCGGACTGGAAATCTTTATGGTGATGGTATGATGTACTCAGAAGAACCTGTGTACCCAAAGCTTTCTGAAGCCCCTGTAAGAACTGAGAAGTAAAACACGCATCCCTGTCTGAAGCAATGGAGTGTGGAAATCTATGTAGACGTACAATCTCTCAGATGTACAACCATCCCAACTCATCAAAACTAAATGTCTCCTTGATCGGTAAGAATTGATCAACCTTCATAAGATTTTTAATGACAACCCAAATCACATCATTCCCTCGAGGCGACCTTGGTAAACCGGTCACGAAGTCCATCGCGACATCATTCCACTTCCACTCCAGAATGGGCAACTGCTCCAAATGACTTTCTGGTCGCTGATGCTCCTATTTCACCAACTGAAAAGTGGAACACCTCATGACGAAACCAACAACACCTCTCTTCATGCTTGGACACCAATACTAGCGGTGTAGATCACAATACATCTTGGTGACGCCAGGATGAACTGCCAAAACTAAGGAATGAAAATCCTGCATCAGCTCCTCGCATATGTTTCCTGGCACTCATACGCATCCTCAGAAACACAAAATATCATCCTTGACCACTATCCATCAAGGAAGAGGGTCCTCCCCTGACACACCCTTCCGTAGGACTAGGCCTTCTAAGTCTGATAGTTGCCTCATCCATACCTGATCGAAAAGAGTAGAGTTAACAGCTATAGAAGATAGAAATTCTGCCCCTATCTGTCATGCACCTCAAAATCTATCTCAAAGAATAGAGCCATAAGCTGCCACTCACTACTGGCCTCCTAGACTACCTGTATCTGAGTAATCCTACTCAACGCGTCATCCACTACATTGCCTTTCCCAGGTGTATAGGCAAGCTCAATGTCAATGTACTAAAGATACTCGACCCACCTGCGTTGTCTCAGATTCAGATCACAAATGAGTGAAGATGTACTTGAGAATTTTGTGGTTAGTGAAAAACACAAAAACCCACCCAGAAGATAATTTCTCCCACAACGTAAGGCATGAAAAACAGCTACCAACTCCATATCGTGCATCGGGTAAATCCTCTCATGTTGCCTCAATTGTCGAGACCCGTACGCAACGACTCCATCTCCCTGCATAAGCTAAGCTCCCAGCCCAATACCTAAAGCATCACAATACAAGGTATAGCTCTTTCCCGGCTCTAGCAAGACTAGTATCAGTGTTGACGTCAACCTCCCTTTCAACTCCTGAAAGGCTAACTCACAAGAACTTGACCATAAGAACTTCACCCCTTTCTTGGTCAGAACTGTAATTGGAGCTGCTAGGTGTGAAAAGTGTTGTATGAAGCATCTATAGTAACCAGCCAGCCCTAGAAAACTCTGCACCTCAAATAAGTTCTTTGGCTGCACCCAAAAAACTACTGTTCTCACTTTCTATGGGTCTACTGATACTCTTGTATCTGAGATAACGTGACCCAAGAAGTAAATTTGGTCATCCAAAAGTGGAATTTTGAGAACATAGCATATAACTAATTCTCTCTCAGTGTACTTAGAACAATCTCAAGGTGGTTATCATGGTCATGCCGAGTTTGATATTACACCTAGATGTCTTCCATTAAAACCACCATGAAGGAATATATGTATGGGTGGAACACTCGGTTCATTAGTGCCATGAAAACTGCAGGCGCGTTCATGAGACAGAACGACATAACCATATATCGTATAGACCATACCTGTTCTGGAAAGCTGTAAGAGGTATATTAGATGGTCTAACACACAACTGATGATAACCGAATCTCAATACAATCTTTGAGAACCCATGTGATCCTCAAAGCTGATCAAAGAGATCATCGATCCTCGGTAAGGGATATCGGTTCTTCACCATAAACTGGTTTAGCTTCTGATAATCCACACCAAGCCTGAGCGTTCCGTCTGCCTTCTTCACAAATAGGACAGGAGAACACAAAGGAGAAGTATTGGGTTAGATGAAACCCTTTACCTACAAATTCTCCAACTACTTTTTGAGCTCATACAACTCAGGTGTATCCATCCTATAAGGAAGAATGGACACTGGTGCCTCTCCTGGTACAATCTCAATCGATAATTCTACCTCACGCTCTGGAGGAAAAACTGAAAAGTCCTCTGGAGAGAAATCTCTAAAACGATCCACTATTGGAGGAATGTATAACTGTGAAGTCCCCTAGTCATCCAGATAAAGACTAGAAATCTGAGCTCTAATTTTTCTCAGCCCATGATGCTCGGGTCCTGCTCGACTCGCCTGGACATCCCACTCGCCTCTATGAAGAAAGGATCCACCCTCTGGTGATACGAAAGTCACCCTACAGCGATAGAAATCAACAACTTCCTAGAATGGGACTAAATATTCCATTCTGAGAATGAAATCATAGCTCGTCATCTCTAGGACATTGAGGTCCCATAAGAAAAGACACCCTGCAACCTCAAGAGGGAACTCTCTGCACTGACGTACACTAACCGCACTAGTCCCCAACGGTGTGTCTAGAGTCAGAGTATCAGTAGAGGAAAAGATGCAGAGCCCAAGGCTCTCCACAACAGAAAAAGAGATAAAGAAATGTGTAACACCACTATCGAAAAGAGCTGAAGATAAAACTGAGGCTACTAAGATCATACCTCGAACTGTAGAAGGGTTGGGATCCTGCTCCTGATGGGTCTGCTCCACTGCAAAATTTTGGCCTGTACTGTGGCCCTGTGACGCTAACTGACCACTCTGAGCTGATCCACTCTACTGTCGATGGTAACCTGGTGACGGACCTCCACGACCACGACCTCCACCTCGACCTAAATGTCCAGAAGAACTCGAGTTCCCAAACTGGTGAGAAACTGGCAATGCATCTCTTGAACATGGGGTCATAGAAGAACCCCTACCACCAGCTGTAGGTGAGAAGATCTGACAAAAATTATGAAGATAGCCCATCTTGCCGCATGATAAGCACTCCATCAGGTCTCTCTGGCACTGAGGCCTACTATGACCACTACTCCCGCATTGGTAGCATACTACCTGGCTACCGAAAGATACATTCCGCCTACTCTGATCTCCTTGAGCAGACTCTCTACAGCGCTTCCTGCTATCAGTAAGAGGAACACTAGATCTGAAGGTCGAAATGCCCAGAATCATTGCTCCAGAATCCCTCAGATTGCGCTCCGTGATCATCGTCTGGTTGACGATAGATGATATCGAAGTCATCCTGAAGATGTTCACCTGCGAGCGGATGTCATGCCTCAGACCATCCTCAAACTTCTGCTCAAGGAACAACTCATCGCCTCCTGGAACATGTGTGAAATTATGTAGCTCAATAAAGTGAGAGGAGTATTCCATAACAGAAAGAGTACCCTGCTCCAGACTTATTAACTCCCAAGCTCGATTGTCCCTCAAGGTCTCTAGGTAGAATTAATCGTAAAAGATGCGCTGAAACTCATCCCTAGTCATACTCTGATAGCACACTGACTGCGATATCACCTCTTACCACCTCTTGGTGGAGTCTCGGAGCATATTGGTAGTGAGCTTCACCCTCTTCTCTGGAGGTATCTCTAGGTGATCGAAAAGTGTTCGCATGGCCTCTAGCCACAACTTTGCATCCTGAGGTCATCCATCCCCTAAGAAAGTAGGAGGATGCTACTGCTAAACAACCCACGTCAAATCTTCCATCGACGTGGAAGGAGGCGTCACTCCCCGGAACGTCTGCATCATCCTGAGAAAGTCTTCCCTAAACTATGCATCAATGCCTGTAACAGGTATAACTGCTTGTTCCAAGGCTAGCACAGCAGGAGGATCTGCAGGAGGTCCTTGATTGGCCATATCTGGTGTCTGATCACTGTCTGGCAGCTGACGTACAACCGGAGGACGTTTCGGTGGCATAACTCTAAAAGTTCAAAAGCACACCTTGGATTAGGATTACCAAATACTGAGAACACAAGAGTACAAGAGGGGAACATGAGAATGGAACATTCAATTATTACAAAACATTACCACACAACGTGTATAAAAATGACATGGCATGTTCTTTTAATCCATTCACATGGACGTGTACTTCTGCCAAAACTGGTTGTGTAACGCCCCAACCACATGGTGTGTTGTCCCTACACACGACATGTACTTGAACTCTATTCCCCTTCCCGAGTCTCCTTACATGGATAACCCACATGGTCCCCATAATCCAAGACTACACGGTGTGTTCACAAAGGACACATCATGTACTAGACAAGGTTTCAACGACCCGTGTTGTTAGTTACACGGTCGGATAGACGGTTCACTCTACACGACATGCTTCCTGAGAACACGGCGTGTACTTGAAGGGTTTCCCCAACCAGTGTTGTTAGTTACACGGCCGGGTACATAGGTTACATGGCATGACGTTTGATAATAGGACACGTCGTGTATAGTTGAAATTTCATCCATCTGCGTCATTAGTCCCACGGGTAGATACATGGTCACTACAACAGGTCGTGTTCGTACCGTACACGATGTGTTCCAGAAGATTTTTCACAACCCCGTGTTTCTTACCACACAGTCAGTGACACAGTTTAAAAACTACACGGCATGTATTAATAAAGTACACGCCGTGTATTCTGGGTTTTTCTGGGCAGTAGCTCAGAAACTGCTCCAAAGCCCAGAAAACACAGAAAACAAGAGTTAAGGTGCCAAATTCCAATCTGTGAGGGCCCATACTCCCCATGAATCAGAGCTTCGAATCTTATACAAGTTATAACAAGGCAACCATGCAATGATCCATGAAATTCCGACCCATGAGGGTCCATAACACCTCAAGAACCAAAGTTTGGCATCCATTTAAGAAAAGTACTATACAAAAAAATTCTCTATCAAACAACATAGATTCTATCAAATCATCTATCACAACAACACGCATAATCTACACAATGTCTATCACAAAAACATGCAATTGCTAATTCATCCTAGATGGCATGGCAAGAATGCATGTCATGTGATTTCTAACAAGTGCCAATATGATGCATGAGATGGAATACCCTCATCTCATCGGGTTGTGACATTAATAGAACCATAATAACATAAATGGTAACAACACAAAGCATTTGAATCACCCAATGGTGAAATCAAATCAACTGTAAAAGTGAAAACTAGTAAAACTGCAATAAACAAGGCAGTATGGCCTATCCCTATACACAGGTTAGCTACTCCCAGGCATAGCTTATTACCAAGTACCTATTTTGTCCTATCCCTGGCTATAGGCTCCAAATAGTAAGTCAAGAGAAAAGAATTCCTCTAATACCACTTTGTAACGTCCCAGTTCTGGAAGCCACCCAGAGGCGCCCCGTACCCGGTTGGTCACATGGCCTCAAGCGCATTTCCCCAAATGCCAGAGGCTGCCGACTAGTAGTGAGGGCCTTGAGTGTGATAGTGGGGAAACTATGCCCTTATTGGCAGAGTACACAGTAGAAGAGAAAACAAAAAACAATAATGGAAACAGTAAACAATCCATACACAAGTGAACAACGAAAGACTAAATATGATAAACCGCAGGAGCACATGTATATATGATACATGATACATATGTCTAGGAAAGTATCCAAACATGTCCCAATGCTAGAAATACAAACTGTGCTGAAACAAGTACAAAAGAAAGATAAACAGCTCCCCAGCATCATAAGCCTATGCTTGCTCCCATGCTCTCCAGCTCCACAGCAAGTCAAGTACCTGAAGTCGAAAGGTGCTTTCCCTTTTCTATACCTTCAACAATATAATCTGTTTGGGCCCAAAAGCATGAACCAAATAGAGTGTGAGACTAAATCCCAGCAGGAAACCACCCGAAGATCTATGCCTAACAGTCAGTGAGCAAATGGCAGGTAATAGTACAGTAAGCAGTAAATAGTAACCAGTAAACAAGATGATACACAACAGTAAACAATCCACATATCAACAAGCAGCAGTGAAACAAACAGCTTACCACAAATAGGAATCTCTCTGGGAAGTACTCACAGCCAACCCCTCTGGTCTTATCCAAGAAGTACCAATAACCCTCTAGGCAGTACGCTCATCCTAACCCCTCTGGTTTGGTCATACAAAATATAAGACTCTCTGACAATAATCATGCGGTCAATTCCCCTTATAGAACCAAGGTCTAGAGACTCTTTAAGGAATCTCACTCGGTTAATTCCTCTTACAGCCTTAGTTCGATCACATACTCTCTGAGGAATCTCACTCGGTCAATTCCTCCTATAGCCTGGAATGGTTTAAGGAAATTCAAACAAAACACAGACTCTTTGAGGAAGCTCACTCGATCTACCCCCGTATAGTCTATAAAAATCAAGACTCTCTGAGGAAGCTCACTCGGTCAATCCTTATGTAGTCTATAATATCCAAGACTCTTTGGGATGCTCACTCCTTTAATACCCTATGGTCTATAAAGCTCAACACTCTCTGAGGAAACTCACTCGACCTATCCTCCTGTAGTCTATAATGTCCAAGACTCTCTAAGGAAGTTCACTTGGTCTATCCCCTTATAGTCTATAGCACCAGGTTCTCACAGCACCATGCAAGTTAGTGCATAATAATGATATAATGCCAATGTAAACCTACATAGATACTTGGCTAACTATTCTACATCCTAACAAGTATGCCAGGGAACAACACTCCATCCAGCGGTCACAAGACACGAAAAACAGGTATAAAAACCAAAGTCTGAACACGACCAAAATGTCATAAACAAAACAAGGCATGGGAAAAACATCCAAGCATAGAAATTATCCTCATACATGGCCAAATTACCTCTACACAAGCATACAAGCAAGGTAGGAAAAATAAAAGGGGTAAAACAGTAATCACGCAATACCCCGTTCAAGGGTATTGGTGGAATTTGCACATAATACTCAAGGACATTGAACGGAAAGGCACAAACCACCTACCTTAATTCTAGGAGATCAATATACTTGAACCATGAGGCTTGTATCTTTTTATAATGTTGTATATCTATGAAAACACACAAAAAGTTCAACATACGATAAATGGTAAAAGAGGAGGAATTGAAAAATGATGCTCTAGAAGAAGGAAGAGATTACCGCTGTGTTTCCAACGCAATCGAAGGTGGTTGATTCGGAGAACAGACGGAGGCTCAGGGGCTCAGAAGAGATTCACAGCTGTACGAGATGCTCTTGGTCGAAGAAGCTGGAGAAAAAGTGTGTTCTGATGATTAAATGCGACCCCAGTCCATTTAATGAAAAAAAAAAAGTACACGGCATGTACCAGGATTTTCCGTACTCCGATTTAAGTAGCCTCCACATCACCCCACATGACCGTGTGTGTGGCTCAGATATAGCCAGCACACGACCTCGCATGACATCGAAGTACACGGTGTGTACTTATAAAGTACACGACGTGTACTTTGAAAATATCCAAAAACTCCTCTTTACTCAAAAACTCTAGAAAAATGAAAAACATACCTGAAATGAAGGTATGGGTTCTTACATATATCATATATATATCCAGTATATATATTTATTTATAATAGTACAAAACATTTGGAGATAAAAATGAAATGCACCGTTCTTGGAGATGGTAAGCCGTACGTACGCATGAACATTACTTTCTTTTCTATTTTGTATTCAATAAAATGAAAACTTAATGATACATAGGTATATTATAATTTCAATATAATATCATATATAATTTCATTAAGTCCATCCTTTATACATTCCATGTATAACATGAATGTGTCATATCACTTTGAGGGAGCGGTAGTCTGAACTTACTCAAATTAAATTATCGCGTTTACCCATTATGGAAACCATAAAGGTATGATATAAATGAAAAATACAAAAGTATAGAGATAATATAAATATAATATATATCACAGAAAAATATAGTTCCATCTTAATGTCCACCATAATAGGCAGTGGGATATAATTAAATAATCATTATTTCGTGAGGCGTTAGTTCACCATCCACAGAAAGAGTACATTCTTTACCTATTAGACGGAGGTGTGTGTAAATGTAGTTAGAATAACTCTCATAAAAACAAACTAGTATATTTAGGATACTTTTTTTTATGTAAAAATAATAATAATAAGAGCATAGGGAGTGAAGAAGTAAAATAAAAGAAGAGAACTTGAGGGAAGACGTTACCTTTAAATCTGGTAACTACCTTTGGTTTGAATCAAAAGGCTTTATTGAAGTACCTTTTTCCTTAGGTAAGGATTACAAGTGGAATAGTGGGATTTTGGGATCTAATTTGGGTAGAGTTTGGACGAACCAAGGGTCTTGAGAGGTGTTAATAATGGGTTAGAAGTGGTGTCCTTTTATAAGAGGTATGAGGGGCTCTTTAGGAAAGTTTGAAAGTATTATTTTATTATAAACATATTTTCGGTTTCCAAAGGAAAAAATCTTATTTATTTATAATTTAAGTTTCATATAAGTAGAAATAAAATAATACAATATTAATTGGATAGGTTTTTGATATTTTTTATTCCTTATCTTTTTTATTTAACCCTTTGATAACTTATTTAGCCTTTATCATGTCCTCGTATATATTCATACTATATGGTTAATATGATTACTATAAAATACCAAGTGACTAAAAATGGATCCTTAATTACATTTTTAATATTAAATATGTCATTTTTATAAATCATTTTTTTTGGATTATTTTATCATTTAATAAAATATTAATTGTTTTAAAAACTCATTTATGTCAATTTATAAACTATCAACATCAAGACTTTTTAAAAATCTATAAAAATTGTATTATTTATAAAAAAAATCATTAATTAAAATATAACAAATAAATATTATCACTAAAATTCGTGAATGTCTTAAAAAGTTTCAAAATATATTTATTTTAATATTTATAAAATCATTTATTTGAATCCTTTATTAATGAAGCAATTACTGCATCACCATTATGTCATAATTAAATTTATTTATTTAATGTTTAAAAAATATAAATAAAATACTATGATGTAGGAAATATTTTTATATTTCATATGAATATTTATATTCAAAGATATCACTAATATAACCTTATATTAAAATTGTTTTATTAAAAGATATATGTTTATGTTACTTTTGTATTTACTTTAAATTAATTAATATAAAGTCTCATTATCACCTCTAAGTGGCACCATGAGGTCCCAAAATATACCCAAGGATTACCATGGTCGGAAATATATTAAAAAATAGGATTTAGACATGTGTTAGGGTAATTTAATATTATTATAATATTATTTGTTTACCTTTATTTACCAGATTTACCTTTTAACCATGGTAAATAAAATATTTACTGAAGTAAATATTCAAAATTTCTAAAAATAAAAGTTACCTATTTACACAATATGGACCTCCTAATTCCAAATATGGAACCTATTTTTCCAAATTCAAAACACATAAGTTTCATAAGTTAATTTAAAACTAATTCTCATTGTCAAAACAAAAACTGCGTTTTTATGAAATAATAACTACCAAAATATTTACCTTTGTTTATGTACAATTTAAGATTAAAATTACTTATAATGACTAAAATTGGATTAAATGATAAAAATATAATCCAATAGTACTTTAAAACCAATTAAAAGAAAAATCTAATTATATAAATAAATTAGATTAAATGGAAATTTTGAATTAAAATGCAGCATTTTTCACTTTTCATTAAAAAGTGAACATTATCAGAAAAATATCAAAATTTCATCCAAAGTAAATTTAATTTTCCCGATTCTAAATAATAATATTATTTTGTCAAATATAACATATAAAAGTGAAAAAAATATATTTAAAAAGGGTTCTCCAGTAAAAGGTTGTAAATCAACCTTTTAAAGAATATTTGAGTGTTTATGCTTAAAATAGGATTCATTCACATTTTAATCTTCTAACATTTGTTGGGTAAATGTAAAATCATTTAAAAAACATGTATAATCGTATTTTAGTTAGTACTTTTTATTCCTGCCAATACAATGGCTATACGGTAAATATCATTTAAAATAATAATAATATTATATTATTTTTCGGTATAACACAATGTTTGTGTGCAAAGTAAGATTTCAAATGATCCCATTGTTGCGTATCGAGTAATCCATCGAGCATAGAATCCCATTTAAATTAAAATTAATATTTAATTCACTAATATTAATAAATATGAAAATGTTATTTTCTTTATTTACCTGGGATGTTACAAAAATGGAATGGTTTTTAGTACTAAGCTATGGTCAGTCCCCACAACCATATTTTGGGTGAGGTCACCATGCTGGGGTGGGTACCCCCAGGTTGTGGCTATGAGGGTTTAATTTTTTTGGAAAAAACCATTGGTTCTTGGTCTTCTGGGTTAGCTACTCCAACCATGTAAAGGTTTAATGGTTGGTTTTAATGCATCTTTTGGATTTTTTACCTTTAATAATCTAATCATTATCCTCACATTGGATCATATTTTAGATTGAATGTGTTCTTGGATAGGATTTTTGGGTGTTCTAGATTATATTAATCTTAGCTTAGTTCTTGTTACCCATTTCTAGGAGATCAGTTTAAGGGATATAGGGGTTGATTTAATTGGATCATTCTGAAGAAATTAGTGTGGTATGTATTTTAATATGACCCCTTTAATATTTAAGATTTTGAATTCTTGTTCTATTACATGAAATCCTTGGTTGAATAACTCATATTTCTTATATAAGATCCTTATTTATTATTGGTTATGGATCCCTTTTTGGGTGTTTTATGATACCATGATTTAGGTTGGTGGATTAATAATTAAATTCCTATCAATTGAAATTGTAGTCTCTTTCTTATTTTGAAATGGATTTCTCATTAATTTTTAAAGCATGATTTGATGTCATTGATAAAAGTTTCCAAAATAGCATGGTGTGTGCTGAACCAATTTGGTTATGGATTTTCAAATTAAATTTTGATTTTCAGAAATTGATTTGAATTGAAATAATTATTTTAAGAAAAACTTTGATAATTATTCTTAAGAAATAAGGGCATGAAATGTTTTATGAATTTGAAATGAAATGAATTATTTTGAAAGTAAAGGGTTTTAATGATAACCATTTGAAATTTTTTTTTGAAATGAAATGAAATGTTGAAATATGATTTGGGAATTATTAAATGATTATTGATGCAATTTATTTGAGATGAATGATTTTACTCTTGATTTACTTCATTAAATAACATAGAATCCTGAGTAGTTGGTCCAAGATATGCATTAAAGAAATTTATTATCTCTATATAACAATATATAAATTATGGAAATTAAATCTAAACTTGAAGAGGGAAGTTATTTAATTCATTGGTGTGGAATCCAATTCCCCCTAGGAATCATATCTAGGGATGTGTGCACACCAACAGTTGTATTTCACTAAGAACATGTGGAACCTTGTAAGTTGATCGAATTAAACATGGGGATTTTAACCATAGTGATATGATTATAAATTAATTTATTCATGTAAGTGATTATGAAATGATTTAAACATGAATATTTTATATAAATTCCTATTCATTATGGTTTTGATGAAAATGTTAATTTATACCCACTTTATACTTTCCATTGAAATTATTTAAAAATCACGTTTTTTGGTGAATGTGAAAAGTTTTACCGTTCCGTGTTTTTTATAAATTGAGAATAGTTTTTTATTTTGATATATAATTGTTATGTAGTTATTGGTGGTATCTTATTTGAATAGTGTTTATCACACCCTAATTTTTCCTTTAGGCATTTGTAGACTTTATTTTTTCAGGTCTGGTATGGAAAACCTTATCTTTTATATACCTTATTTCATAATTTATTATATAAATATACACATAATAAAAATGTAGAAGATTAATAAGTATAGTGTATTTGGGAAAATAGATACATAACACATTAAATTTAAACATGAATATAAATACATTATTTAAAACTCCATAACATGCCCTTAAAATCCATTGATCCTCTAATACTTCATGAGATAGACTGGGGATATACATAAGAAAGGGGTGAGAAGTAACGCTTGATAACAGATAATTAAACCATAACATGATGAAATAAACACATGTGAGTAAAGAGGAACATAAAATATATATAAAAGGATAAGAATAATAAACATGAACATGGAATCATTATATAAGATGATATCATCAAGGTGATGTGAAAACAGTATAAAAAATAACATCATAACCATAATTCAAGGATAAAATCAAAGAAATCATAACATAGTGTGCTTAATATGACCTCCGATTCACTATATGTGGTATCTCAAGAGATAAAAACATTAAAAAATTAATTAGAGGGCTATATAATTTTGGCTCTACCCATCACATTTATATCATGTACATGCATTTATGTGTCACATTGATCACAAAACATAAGAATGTAGTTAATAACTTTTAATCCCAAGATTAAGGAGTTTGGGATATAAATATGGGAGTCCCTAATCAATGAAGGATAGTTACATATTGGTTAACACCATTATGTGGAAATGGGGATGGGAATACACAACATAAATGCTTGTCATGGAAAACCACAAGATAATTTCTACAGCATAACGAGTGTACATAAAGGTTCATAAAAGGGTTTAATGAGAGTGAAAGATGGTATATAATTTTTTTTGGAATCATAATAATAATAAAGGGATGTGTAAAAAATATTAAAACATGAATAATTGGAAATAAAATGTCATAATACAAAGAAATGACTTGAATAAATAAGAGGAATAGAATCCCTTACCTTGGGAGGGTGCTTCTTAAAGCTTGGTAGGAGCTTCTTAAGGGCTTGGGAATACATGGTGAAGGATTTAGAGAGGTATATGGAGATTAAATTCATAAAAATGTGTTTTTAATGGATATTAGTTGGATATTGAGTGTATATTTATATCAAAAGAGAGGATAATTCATTTTTAAATTATAAACTTATGTGTTAGACTCTATATAATAAAATAATAAAAAACACAAACCTTCCCATGGTTTTTCCTTTACTTTATTAAAAAAGTATGTTTTTAAATATTTTATAAGTATAATATATGAACATATTAAAATAATACCATTGGTGATTTGGAGGTGAGTGAGGTTTATAAAGAATTAATTTTAAAACCTTAAAATATCATATAAGTTTTTAAGGATTCACTAAATGTTTATAAAATTAAAAATATATCTTAAAAAATTCATTTTAAAGAGAAAATTAATATTTGTTCTTGGATTATATTTATAATATTTATTATATCACTTTGGTCTATTATGATGCAGTAATATTTACCTTATATGTTTATCATATTTAATTTTTACCCAAAAATTCATCTGTCTCATAAAATTATGAAGAATTCACACTAGATAATTTCAACATGCTGTTTTAATAAATAATATTTGTTTTAGAAATAATAATTCTCTAAATATTATAATCTACAATTTTAAATAAAAATCCTTATTTACTTAAAAATACTTGTTTTTACGATACTAACATCTTTCTAAACATTATAAAAATTTAATTAGAATTAAACAAATTATATTATTATTTATATATAAATAAATATTATTTAATAAGAATATTTTATGAAAATGATATTTATGATAAAAAAGTTATAAATTTATCAAAAAGAGTGTTTTAATTGAAACTAAATATTCTTTAAAATACAATTTTGGTTTCTTCATATCAAAATATAAATTTTATCAAACCCATTATATAATCCTTTATAAAGTAATAATAAAAAACAATAAATATAATAATTATTTAATTAAAAATAAAAAAAATTCATATTTCTTGGGTCTAGATACATAACTAGTTTTTTACCATCCTACACCCTAAGGGTAAGGTGATCGATGGTGGTTCTTTCATGGGGGTAGTTTGGAGAACATAGTTTGGGTCATGATCATGATAAGATATAACTTATATTTTAAACAATTTCAATTAAGATATAGTCATTGAATCTCGTCTTTAGATTGATCAATGGTAAATACCAATGATGTTATATCCCTTATAATCTATAATAAATAGGTTTCATAGGGTATGTCACGACCCATCCTCGGGGCCCGTGCTGTGACTATCCCAAGCCCACCTTCCATAGGCCAGGGGTTGGCGACTAGCACCAAGGCGTAATTCCTGGTAAAAAGGGAAGGTGTTGCCTTTGTAAAGTAAACAAACACCACAGAGAAAGCAAGCAGTAGAAGTAAACACTAAGTATAAACTGGGTACAACAGTAAGTGCAGAAAAGTAAGTGGACCAGAATACAAACCCAAACTGAAAGTAAAGTACAACTGGAAAAGGAAAACAACAACTGAAGGTAAAGCCGCAACGTCGAGCCGCCCACTGGAAGTCCCACCTGAAGCGTGAGTACAGATAGCCTCCACAGCTCCTTAGGTCCAGCCGTCCGCTCCGAGTACGTCTTGCCCAGTGGTCCACCTCTAGGTACCGTCCTACTCAGCAAGCCTCAACCACGATCAGCGCTGTCCGTCGTCTGCAACCAACACAACGTAGTATGGGCATATCCCGTGCAGGGGTGAGTATAAGCTACTCAGTAGGGACCCCGAGACCCCCGAAGGTCTCCCAGAATCCACAAAGGATAATCCACAAAGGAAATATACAAACACGAAGTAACATATGACACTGCTTAGTTATATGCCCATACATATACCTAAGTCACCAATTCCAGTCCGCTCCAACCTCCCAGCCCAAGTACAACCCAATCCACACAAGAAAACACAACACAATCCACAAAGGAAAACAAACAGGGTTAAGATCACATAGGTATACTACTTCGTAAGACAATAGAGTCGATCAGATGTATCCACTGATTCATCTAAGTCATCAGACCCATAAAGGATCGGTAGGTACTAACCCCCGCAATGACCCACAAAGGATCGATCATGAAGTTAAAACCACAGCTATTGGGAAACTTCTTCTCTATCAAGTATAGTGGGTATGCCGCTACAACCAAGCGCTTCCCTCTAACCTTGCACTACTGTAGTACTCCACCTATCGAGTACTGTGGGCCTGCTGCTACAATCAAGCGCTTCCCACCATGGGTCTGCCGATACAACCAAGCACTCCCCCTCATATCCTCTAGAGGTACTCCTTCTGTTGAGTACCACGGGTCTTCCTCTATAACCAAGCGCTCCTCTACCTTGGGTCTGCTACTACAACCAGGCGCTCCCCCGTGCTGCTACAACCAAGTGCTCCTCCATCGTAGGTCTGCCGCTACAACCAAGCGCTCCTCCGTCGTGGGTCTGCCTCTACAACCAAGCGCTCCCCCTCATAGCCTCCAGAGGTACTCCTTCTCTTGAGTACCGTGGGTCTGCTGCTACAACCAAGCGCTCCTCCACCGTGGGTCTTCTTCTACAACCAAGCGCTTCCCACTGGGCTATCTGTAACACACCGAGTCGTTCGATCCGCAGTCGTCAAGTCTCAACCGGCTCTAGGGTTTCCGCACACAGCATGCTTGTTCTGGGAGGGTCCACTCCATGAGCCAAGAGGTCGATGCATCAACTGACATGTAGTCCGGAGTTGATGTATCCCAAAAAGTACCGTAGTGGTCACAACTGAACCCACAGAGGATTCTCGTACTGTCTTCATTGTCGTCGCAGACGCAGCCAGCTCTAGGGTTCCCCCACATAGCAAGCTCGTTCGGGAGGGTCCGCTCCACGAGCTGAGGGGTTGATACATCAACTGACACATAGTCTGGAGTTGATGTATCCAAAAGTTCTGTATCGTCATCAGGAACTCAACGTCACAGACGGCGCGTCAATCGGACGCCCGGTCTGAGAGTTATTGGCTTTTTCGTCCCAGGGGTCCGGTTGGTTTTTAAGTCAAAACCAACCCGAACGTACTCCACCTGCGTCCAAACCTCGGGCGGAGTAAGCCAAAAGACCCGTCTCACTAAGAGGAATCCAGAAAAGTTGATGGTACGTCAATCGGACGTCTGGAGCTCAAGTTATGAGCGTTTCCGCTCCGAGGGCCCGGTTGGTTTCGTGTACGAACCAACCCGGCTGAACCCAAAGTACTCCGAAACCATGAGTGTAATATATCAAAACGACCATCTCATTCCAAGGATCGCATCGCTGCTGACGGTGCATCGATCGGAGGTATGTAGCCCAATATATGGAAAAAATACCGAAAGGGGTCTGAAAAAGGGGGGTCTGGGCCTGGACCGACCCGGGTGGGCACGAACCGGCCCGGCCAGCCCGACCAGCCCATCCCGGCCTGGCCTGGGTGCGACCCGGCTGGTGCTGGCCGGGAGGCCAGTAGTTCGGCTCGGCCGTAACGGCCGAGCGAAGCGGGGGGCGTGCTGCCCCCGCGTGGAGAGACCGCGTCCCCGCGTGGGGCCGCCCTTGTCAGCGGATGCGACCGGCTGCCGCATCTCGTCACCTCCAATCCCGCGCGGTCGCGGGACCGCACCCTGCCGCCGGCACCGCCGTGCCGGCGAGGTGCACCGGCGGGCTTCTCCGCGGACCACCGGACGAGTTCCGGTGGTCGGCATTGCATGTCGTCTTCGCCAATGGCCCTCCCGGGGCCCGTCCTTCACTGCGAGGACCTCACATTGCTTGTGCGGCCTGCTTCATCATCGTCTGCCGTTCCGCACACCATGAACGAAAGGGCAGTGGGTTCAGACTTGTTCGTTGGTCCGCACCCACCGCGTTAGTGGTTTTAAAAGACTTCCAACAAGTATTTAATCATACGCCGTGGGTATAAATCACAAATATTTAAATGAATCAAACCCATACCTCAACGTTGTCATCGAATGTGAGTTCGTCGCAGAATCAAATGTCGCGGAAGAAGAGGATCGTCACGTCGGGGAAGGGGAATCGCTCAATTAGTTATTGATCGATGATTATCGCGGGGGAAGGAACATCACAGAAGAAGCGTCACGAAGGAAGGATCGTCGGCGTCGCGGTACACGACGTCACGTCATCAATCTCCAAGGGTTCGGCGTTATTTGTCGCCCTTCGTCGGAGGTCATCATTCTTCGCGTTCTTCTCGTTCTTCAGCGAAGGAGGATGAAGATCTTCAAGCTTTAGAGTTTCTCCAAATACTCTCAAAAAGAAACCCCTCAACAAACCTAGTGTTGGTCTTATTTTATTCCCCATGCCAACAATTTGAAATTCAATGATAAGAAACGAAAAATTAATTCAAATAATTAATTGCAACGAATTAACCGCCCAATTAATGAGGCGTTTATTAACCCAAATAAACACACAGTTGACTTTAATTAAAAAGGGGGTGCGGGTGCCTTACTTAGAGGGAAAGAAATGGTGGGGCTCGTGCAGGCCCCACCTCACAAATATCCTACCAATGGGTAGGATATTATGGGTTCCCCCTTATCCGCTTAACCTAGCCTAAGTGGCGTTAAGTGAAATAAAATAAAGTGTTGCACCACTTTTATTTTATTTCTTAACTTAACCCAAAAAAAATTAAATAACCACACCCGAGAAAACACAACTCTGGAAAAGGCATTTCTAAGAAAATATCGGCGCTACGATTCCACCGGTGCCATCAGAATTTTATTCTGAGCACCGATTCAAAAGTTAGAAAAGCTCACTCATTCGTTCACTGAACGTACCCGAGCAGAACTTCGGAAAATGATTACGGGCACACCGGGCCTCAGAATCAGGTGCTGTCAGAAACTGTGTTCTTGTAAAATTCCCAAAAAAATTAAGAAAAAAAAAATTCCTTGAATTTTAAGGGTCTTTACAGGGTATATTCCTATTGGTTGAGGCCATCACTTCTTCTATCTATGTCAATTAGACTTTATCTGTACCCTTAATATATAATAATATTAACAAACACAATATAATAGATATATTATCAATTATTATTATTCTTGATTGTATTTTAAATCTAACATAAAATGGTCCAAAATAACCAAATCAATGTATTTGTTTTCTATAACTACATTAATTTACAAGGAATTTATTCATTTAAAAGGGAATTTTGTTTATAAAAGTTCATGTCATTATAGTCTTTCCCATTTAGAAATTCCACCCTCAAAATTTCATTGTGTATACTAGAATAGATAATGGTACTTTTGTTTCATCGTCCCTTCCAATTACCATGTTGTCTCTTCAAACTTGTGGTTCCACCACAACACTTTGAGCAGATGAGTTTTCTTGTTTTATAGAACTCTTTCTCTACAAAATAATATCTTCACCAACTAATACTCATATGAAGGATCATTCTCCATGGGTACTGTAACATCCAGGGTAAATAAAGAATATTACATTTTCATAATTATTAATATTTGTGAATATAATATTAATATTACATTAAAGGAAATGCTATGTTCGATTGCGTACCCAATACGCAACAACGAGTTCCCTTGAAATCTTACATTGCACACTAATAATATAATAATATTATTTTAAATGGTAGTTAACACCTAGCCATTGTAATGGTAGGAATGAACATAATTAACTACAAAATGATTATATATGTGTGTTAAATATTTTTACACTTATCCAATAAATGATAGAGGCTTAAAATGCGAATGAATCCAATTTTAAGCATAAATATTCTAATATTCTTTAAAAGGTCAATTAACTGCCTTTAGATGGCGAACCTTTTTTAAATCTACTTATTGTCAATTTTATATGTTATATTTTATGAAATAAAATCCTTTTTTTAGAATCAAGACATCAAAACTTACTTTTTGTATGTTTTTTGTATTTTTCCGATAAAGTTCATTTTATAATAAATAGTGAAAAATGTTGTATATTAATTCAAAACCTCCTTTTAGTCTAATTTTTTTATATGGTCAGATTATCTTTTTAATAGGATTTAAAGTGTAATTAGAATATATTTTTATCATTTAATCCAATTTTGTTCATTGGAATTAATTTCACTTTGAAATTGGACATAAACAAGTGTCAATCTTTTGATAGATATTGTTTCTTAAAAACACGCTATTTGTTTTGACAGTGGGCATTAATTAAAAAATTAATTAATGAAACTTATATGTTTTCAATTTGGTAAAATGGAAATCATTTTTGAATTTGGAATATCAAATATAGCTTAGGATGAAGTTTTCGTATTTTTATGAAAAACATCAATTTTTCATGAATAATGAAACCACTAAGTGGTAGTTAAAAAACAAAATTTTCATTTAAATGAAATTTTACCGCTTTTGTGACTTTAATTTAAAAAATCCGACATACATGGTTATCATTAGTAAGTAAAATTTGGTTCAATGGGATGAAAATAATTTTTGGTGAATAGTAACTTTTGAGTTTTATTAACCACAATTAGAGGTAATTAGGGTAATTTAAGGTAAAAATAATGTCATAATAATATGAAATTACCTTGACACATGTCTTACCATTATTGGATGAGTCATGGCCAACCAATAAAATCCATGTGTCAATTTGTGGGACCCCATGGAGCCACTTGGGTAAGATAATGTTATTAATACCATTTATTTAAAGTAGAAATAAAAATGTCACAAACATGTATTGTTTTACTATAAAACTTTTTACAAGGGGTTATACAAGTTAAAATTTAGACTATAAATATTAATTAGAAATATAAAAACATTTCCTACATCATGGTAATTGTTTTATAATTTTTAGACATCAAATAAATAAAATTATTTATGACACAATGATGATGCAGATTTTCCGTCATTAATGAGTAAATTAAATAAATAAGAAGATAAATTTTAAAACAATATACAAAACTTGTCCAATTCTTATTAGATGATTTTATTTAGAACATGGGACACCTTATATTCTAATTTAATGATTATTGGACCTTTAGAAACCGAAAAGAATTATATAATAAAATAATAGTTTCAAGATTTCCAAAAGAGCCCCTCCTCTCCCTTATAAAAGACCCCATTTCCTACCCATTTATCAGACTCCTCAAGCCCTTTGGCTCATCCAAACTCTAATAAAATAATCTACCAATATCCTTATCTTCATCATAGATACCTTAACTTAGGCAGAAAGCTCTTCATGAAACCCTTTTGGTTCAAACCAAGAGGAGTTACCCGATTTAAAGGTAATGTCTTCTCTTATATTCTTTTGTTTTATTTTGCTTTTCCAACCCCCTAAACTCTTTTTGTTCCTTTATTTTGTAACAAAACCAGTATATTAAATATACTAGGACGATTTTATAATAATTATTTGAGCTACACTTACACACACCTCCATCTAATAGGTGAAGAAAATACTGTTTCTGTGGACGATGAACAATTGCCTTACGAAACGATGATTGTTCAATTATCTTCTACCACCTCTCATGGTGGACATTATGATGTCACTGTATTTTATATATGATATATAAGGTATATATGTTTTCTATATGATTCTGTATTTTATATTTAAAACATACCTTTATGATTTTCATGTTGTGCAAATGTGGTAATTTCATATGAGGAAGTGTGGACTACCACCCCCTCAAGTGATGTTACCCATTTAGGCAATACATGGAATGTATAAAAAATGAAATTAATGAACTTATGTGACCTATATAACATATATATTATAATGTAATTATAATATATATATCTATCATTTAGTTTTAATTCCATTAATATAAAAAAGAAATGAAAGTAGCGTTCATGCGTACGTACGACCTACCATCTCCATGAACGGTGCATTTCATTTTTTTATCTCCAAATGTTATGGAATAGTATAGAATGAATATATAATGAATATATATGACATTTAAATCATTAATAATATTTTGGAGATGATCTACTTATAACTACATGGACAATTCTTTTCAAACAAGTTCATTTTACACTCATGTACCGAACATCGACAAAAATGTCTAATATGAACTCACATAATTAACTAATTACTATAACACTATAATATTTGATATGAATTGAATAATAAAATTTAAATGAGTTCCTTATGAAATTATAAATTGAACACAGTTTATTATTCAGGAATATAAAGAAACGAACAAGACAAGTCAGACTTGAGGTAAGTGATCCTACCTCTCTCTTTCTTTTTAAGTACTCTTTTTTATGTCATTTCTTTTAAGATCCTCTTTATTATGTTGGGGGATGTTCTTTTATATTCCTCTTACTGTAATTTTTATGTTCATATGATGATAGAACCTATTTTGATCTTATCAATCCATTTTTGGATGTTTTAAGTGGCGCCGTTAGGCTGCCGAAATTTCGTAAGGGATTTCTTATCTCACTTTCAATTCCATGAGATTTCCATTGTTTGCCACTTATTGGTTGCATGTGGTGTATTTTGTACTTCCATTTAATATATATTATCATTAATATATTTATATTCATGGTTATATGTGATTCATTTGGTGTATATTATCTTTTGGTCATACGACTCAATTGATTACAACGAGGTAATGGGTTTTTATCGCACTTTTTATTCTCGTGAGATTCATGCTATAATTGTCACTATCTACTTTGAGTGGTGTATGTAATACCTATTATTATACTATTTGTGTAATATAATTTCATTTATGGGTATTTAAATCAATATTGTATGGTCCTACTTTCATGGGGAGTATGTTTCGTAAGTTACCAAATCGGTAAGGGAACCTTTCACCCTCCTATTTTTAAAAGACTTATTTTTGGTATGTCTTTTAATTTACATCTTATTATTTTGGGATATCTTCTTATATATCCTTATTGATGTAAATTTTATTTCCAAGTGATGTGATACCATTTTATCTCTCATCAACGCATTGTCTGAATTTTATATTGACGTCGCTAGGTTTTCGAATTTTTGCAAGGGAACTTCTTAACTCAATTTGAATTCTTTGGGTTAATCTTGTACTTCTTGAATATGTTGTCCTATAATCTGGGTGAATGACATCTACTTTTTTTCACTTAATACCCATTTATATTGGGTGTAATCTTATTTTTCACACATAATTAGGTAATTGATTTATCCTTAATCAAAGGGTACCGTCTTTATAAGGGATTTCGTCTCAATTTACATTCCATTGAGATGTCATTGTTGTTATGCACCAATTCACTTTGATAGAGTGTATATGATGTCCTTTGGAATATTATATCATGAATTCCTTTATTCTCATGATATTATAAAGTTGTGATTAAATTTTATTCCTTTAAAGCTTCAAAGTGGTATGGGAGACTTTGATTAAAAAATATATTTATTAAATGATTTTGAAAATAGTTTGATAAATCATTGATATTGTCGATATCTTGAAATGATATACTATGATTTCAAATGAAATTTTAATAGTGAAATGTTTATATTTTAAATATTTTATGTGCTATGATTTTTTAATGGTACTTGGACATTTGACGGGTGGTTACATGATTAACCAAATGATGGGTGGTGCCGTGAAAACCAGGATGGGTGGTTACATTATAACCTCCAATGCATTGGGTATGAAAGTCAGCCGTATGGCTATTCCATTTAGTGAAATGTGTGGAATTATACCATATGGTTATTCCATTTATGTCTGTTTGTGTCTCAAGTTACCTTTATATGTTATGTGTTCTTTATATGGGTTTTATGGTGATCTTTTGGTTACAAAAGGGTAAGTAATGATCTTTTATTCAATGAAGAGTATTTACTACTTCATAAAGGTTAAAAGTATTACTTATGATGAAGTATTCATGATTTACTTGTTGTTTTAAAAAACTAACAGTTTTCCTTCCTTGACTATCCCTTACTAAGATTTTTATGATCATCCCAAGTTTTTGAAATGTTTTCCACAGGACTTAATGATGAATAGGGTCAAGGATGAGATCAAGGAAAGACATACTGTCTAAAACATGGAACTAGTCATGTTTCTTTTTTAAGAGTTTTTATTTTATGAAAGAATTGAAATTGAGTAGAAGTGTCTACTTTGTAATCTTTGAGATGTAATAGTTATGTCCTAATTCTCTAAAACTCTAAACCTAAAAATATACTCAATGTGAATTATTCATTTAATTAATTATTATTTAATGTTTTAAGTCCTAGTTTTTATAGTTTGTATCAAAGGTTAGTTTAGATAACTTTAGAGTTTAGGGTATTCTTTAAGCATAAGTGTAATTACCATAATGGTTAGGATTTTAGAAAGAGTCATAGTTTTTTTATATAGATAAAGTAAATTAGTTTAAGATAACATGAATAATTATATATTAGTATTTACCCTCCTCATAAGATATAATATGATGATTCTGATGATATACTCACACTGAACTTTTTGGTTTTAGTAAATGGATGGATCTAGCAGGCACCAAAGTAACAGTGGATGTGATGAAAACTGTGACAGTTTTCTGAAAGAACAACTGAATGATATTGGAGCTGTAATGAGAACTCTTGTGGTTATTCTCAACCAACTATTAGAAGTCATGATTAACCAATTGAACCTTGGTGAGTTCTCTAATGCATCATGTATGAGAGAACCAACTCAATTTGGAATTTTAGGTAATAATTATAAAGGTAACCATTAGGGTTTATATGATCCTTACTTTTAAGGTAATTATGGGTTACTATATGTTATGATGTACAATGAAAGGCATGAGATAAACTTGAGGTTAAATTATGTTATGGTTTTTTTTAAGATTTTATCTCTTTTTGGGGAATGTTTTAAGAATTCTATAGTTTTGGAAAAAGGAAAACACACAGACCGTGTGACAACCCGTCACGTCGGACGGAGCTACGGGAATCGAAGCCAGAACCAAAGTGTGACTGTGATTTATCACCTACCACTGGACTATGTGAAGTACCTGGTTAGTATGACTAATTATTTTTAGTTAGATGATCTTATGAATCAGGAATAATTTGATTTTGGGTTATCTATGGAAATGATTAACCTATCATGGAGGATATGTGATTAGGTTAATTACTTTTCAATATGAGACTTTAAGAGTAATTGATGTTATTTGGAGATAAATGTTAAGATTTTCCTTGGAAGACTATGTGATTAAATCCTTCCGAGATTTGTGTTTAAATATTATTTTGGATTACTTTTGAATAATTTTATGGATAGTAGTTTATTGAATGGTCTTTGTTGAACTTTTGGTATTATTGGACAAATTTTGGAGGTTAATAATAGCTTTTCTTTTGTAAAAGATTATACATTTTGGGTATTATCTGATCTCGTACTAACAATTTTGTTTTTGGTTAAGGTATAAAGACATGGTAAATATATAGTTCATATTTTCTGGATTAGGTGATTCTCAAGAAGTTGATTATAATAGTCTTAATGTGAACAAGTCATCCCGAATACTCATCTTTTGGAGAAAATATGAGTTTGAGTTATAAATATAGTAAGAGATGAAAGTTTACATGAAAAGTAAGTAGGTTTACTTATGTTTTAGTTAATCCCATAAATAAATTACGCAATGAAAAGTAACTTAAAACAAAAACGTTGTCTATTAACTTTTCCTACTGGGCAATCAAATACCGTTTAACCCGTCTGAATTTTTTGGTTTTCTTGTGGTTAACTTTCTCCTAAACATGTTTTCTATCACTCTCCATCAGAACTTGACCCTTTGTTTTTTCTGCCATATCCATGTTTTCCTACATGGAATCCTAGGATGGGTTAACTCGGGTGACCTTTGTACATCTCTTTATTCCTTTTAAAGTGATAGTTTTACTCACTCTTTTTCCGATGTGGGAATTGCAATGAAGTTTCCGAGCCCAATTTTAAAATTGATAGGATGCAATTCCTAAAAGGGGTGAAGGATGTAACTTCTCGGGTAAATAAAGAATATGAAATTTTTATATTTATTAATATTTGTGAATAAAATATTAATATTAATTTAAATGGAATGCTATGTTCGATTTCTTACCCAATACACAACAACGAGTTTCTTTGAAATCTTACATTGTACACTAATAATATAATAATATTATTTTAAATGGTAGTTAACGCATAGTCATTGTAATGACGGGAATGAACAGAATTAACTACAAAATGATTATATATGTGTGTTAAATATTTTTACATTTATTCAATAAATGATAGAGGCTTAAAATGTGAATGAATCCAATTTTAAGCATAAATATTCTAATATTCTTTAAAAGGTCGATTAACCGCCTTTTGATGGTGAACCTTTTTTACATCTACTTATTGTCACTTTGATATTTTATATTTGATTAAATAAAATACTTCTTTAGAATCAAGACATCAAAATTTACTTTGTGTATGTTTTTGGTATTTTTCCGATAAAGTTCATTTTTTAAGGAATAGTGAAAAATGTTGTATATTAATTCAAAACCTCCTCTTAGTATAATTTATTTATATGGTCTGATTATCTTTGTAATAGGTTTTATAGTGTAATTAGAATATACTTTTATCATTTAATCCAATGTTGTTCATTGTAATTAATTTCACTTTGAAATTGGACATAAACAAGTGTCAATATTTTGATAGATATTGTTTCTTAAAAACACACTATTTGTTTTGACAGTGGGAATTAATTATAAAATTAATTAATGCAACTTATATGTTTTGAATTTGGTAAAATGGACATCATTTTTGAATTTGGAATATCAAATATATCTTAGGATGAATTTTTGGTATTTTTCTAAAAAACATCAATTTTTGATGAATAGTGAAACCACTAAGTTATAGTTAAAAAACAGATTTTTCGTTTAAATGAAATTTTACTACTTCTGTGATTTTAATTTCAAAAATCAAACAAACATGGTTATCATTATTAAGTAAAATGTGGTTCAATGGGATGAGAATAATTTTTTGTGAATAGTAACTTTTGAGTTTTATTAACCGCGATTAGAGGTAATTAGGGTAATTTAAGGTAAAAATAATGTGATAATAATATGAAATTACCTTGAAACATGTCCTACCCTTATTGGATGAGTCATGGATGACCAAGAAAATCCATGCGTCAATTTGTGGGACCCCATGGAGCCACTTGGGTAAGATAATGTTATTAATACCATTTATTTAAAGTAAAAAAAAAAATTCACAAACATGTATTATTTTACTAAAAAAAACTTTACAAGGGTTTATATAAGTTATCTTTTCGACTATAAATATAAATTATAAATCTAAGAAAATTTCATAAATCATGGTATTTTTTTATAATTTTTAGACATGAAATAAATAAAATTATTTATGACACAATGATGATGTAGTGTTTACGTCATTAATGAATAAATTAAATAAATAAGAAGATAAAGTTTAAAACAATATCCAACATTTGTCCAATTATTATTGGATGATTTTATTTCGACACCGGGACACCTTATCTTTGAATTTAATGATTATTTTACTTTTGTAAACCTAATAGTATTATATAATAAAATAATTGATTCAAGATTTCCAAAAGAGCCCCTCCTCTCCCTTATAAAAAGACCCCACTTCCTACCCATTTCTCACACTCCTCAAGCCCTTTGGCTTGTCCAAAATCTACTCAAATAATCTCCCAATATCCCTCTCTTTATCATAGATGCCTTAACTTAGGAATAAATCTCTTCAAGAAACCTTTTTGGTTCAAACCAAGAGGAGTTACCCGATTTAAAGGTAATGTCTTCTCTTATGTTCTTTTGTTTTATTTTGATTCTCCAACCCCCTGAAATCTTTTTATTCCTTTATTTTGTAACAAAAACAGTATATTAAATATACTAGTATGATGTTATAAGAAGTATTCTAGCTACACTTACACACACCTCTATCTAATGGGTGAAGTATATACTGTTTCTGTGGACGGCGAACTACTGCCTCACGAAATGATGATTGTTCAATAATCTCCTACCACCTATCATGGTGGCCATTATGATGTCACTGTATTTTATATATGATATATAAAGTATTTATATTTTCTATATGCTTCTGTATTTTATATTTAAAATATACCTTTATGATTTTCATGTTTTGCAAATGCGAAAATTTCATATGAGGAAGTGTGGACTACCGCCCCCTCAAGTGATGCGACTCATTCATGCAATACATGGAATGTATAAAAAATGAAATTAATGAACTTATGTGACCTATATAACATATATATTATACTGTAATTATAATATATATATCCCTCTTTTAGTTTTAATTCCATTAATATGACAAATAAATGAAAGTAGCGTTCATGCGTACGTACGACCTACTGTCTCCATGAACGGTGAAGTTCATTTTTTTATCTTTAAATGTTATGGAGTAGTATAGAATGAATATATGATGGATATATATGATATTTAAATCATTAATACCATTCTTTAGATGATTTACTTATAACTACATGGACAATTCTTTTCAAACAAGTTTTTTTTACACTCATGTATCGAACATCGACAAAAACGTCTGATATGAACTCACATAATTAACTAATTATTATAACATTATAATATGTGATATGAATTGAATAATAAACATTAAATGAGTTCATTAATAAATTATAAATTGACCAATGTTTATTATTCAGTAATATAAATAAACGAACAAGACAAGTCAGACTTGAGGTAAGGGATCCTACCTCTCTCTTTCTTTTTAAGTACTCTTTTTTTATGTCATTTCTTTTAAGATAATATTTCTTATGTTGGGGGATGTTTTTTTTATATTCTTATTAATGTAATTTTTATGATAATATGATGAGAGGACCTATTTTGATCTCATCAATCCATTTTTGGATGTTTTATGTGGTGCCGTTAGGCTGCGTAAATTTCATAAGGGATTTCTTATCTCACTTTTAATTCCATGAGATTTCCATTTTTCGCCACTTATTTGTTGCATGTGGAGTATTCTGTACTTCCATTTTATATATATTATCATGCTTCTACTTATATTCATGGTTTAATGTGATTAATTTGTTTTTTATTATCTTTTGGTCATATGACTCGATTGATTACAATGAGGTAAGGGGTTTTTATCTCACTTTTTATTCCCATGAGATTCATGCTATATTTGTCACTATATCCTTTTAGTGGTGTATATACTACCCATTATTCTACTCTTTGTGTAATATAATTTCATTTATGGGTATTTACATCAACATTTTATGGTCCTTCTTTCATGGGGAGTTTGTTTCGTAAGTTACCAAATCGGTAAGGGAACCTTTCACCCTCATCTTTTTAAAAGACTTATTTTTGTTATATCTTTTAATTTATATTTTATTATGTTGGAATATGTTCTTCTATATCCTTATTGATGTAAATTTTATGTCCAAGTGATGTGATACTATTTTCTCTCTCATCAACTCATTTTTTGAATTTTAAAGTGACGCTGTTAGGCTGTCTAATTTTTGCAAGGGAACTTCTTAACTCAATTTTAATTCTTTGGTTTAATCTTTTACTTATTGAATATGTTGTCCTATAAATATGTGTGAATGAACTCTGATTGTTTTTCACTTAATATAAATTTATTTTGGGTGTATTCTTATTTTTCACACATAATTATGTAATTGATTTATCCTTAATCAAAGGGTACCGTCTTTATAAGGGATTTTATCTCAATTTACATTCCATTGAGACTTCATTATTTTTATGAACCAATTCACTTTGATATGGTGTATATGCTGTCCTTTGGAATATTATATCATGAATACCTTTATTCTCATGATATTATAATTTTTTGATTAAATTTTATTCCTTTAAAAGCTTCAAAGTGGTATGGGACACTTTGATTCAAAATTCTCTTTATTAAATGGTTTTGAAAATATTTTGATAAATCATTGATTTTGTTGATATCTTGAAATGATATACTATGATTTAGAATGAAATGTTAATAGTGAAATGTTTATATTTTCAATATTTTATGTGCTATTATTATTTAATGGTACTTGGACATTTGACAGGTGGTTACGTGATTAACCAAATGACGGGTGGTGCCGTGAAAACCAGGATGGGTGGTAACGTTATAACCTCCAATGCATTGGGTATGGAAGTTGTCCGTAAGGCTATTCTATTTAGTGACATGTGTGGAAGTCCACCATATAGTTATTCCATTTAAGTATGTTTATGTCCCAAGTTACCTTTATATGTTATGTGTTCTTTATATGGGTTTTATGGTGATCTTTTGGTTAAAAAAGGTAAGCAATGATATTTTATTCAATGAAGAGTATTTAATACTTCATAAATTCGAAAAGTATTACTTATGTTGAATTATTCATGATTTACTTGTTGTTTTGAAAAAATAACAGTTTTCCTTCCTTGAGTATCCCTTACTGTGATTTTTATGCTCATAACAAGTTTTTGAAATGTTTTCCACTGGACTTAATGATGAATAGGGTCATGGATGGGATCAAGGAAAGACAAGCTATCTAAAACAAGGAACTAGTCATGTTTCTTTTTTTAAGTGTTTTTATTTTATGAAAAAATTGGAAACTGAGTAGAAGTGTCTACTTTGTAATCTTTTAGATGTAATAGTTATGTCATAATTCTCTAAAACTATAAACCTGAAAAGATCCTCAATGTGAATTATTCATTTAATTCATGATTATGAAATGTTTTAAGGCCGAGTCTTTATAGGTACCACCTCTAGATTCAATACATGTGAGGGGTCTAGTATGTACTTATTCAAGAGGGATACATGTAACACATCATGTACTTGAGATATGTTAGATGAGAGTGATAGTTGACAAGACATACCTTATATGGGACGAAGGATCTAAAATGGGTTGATCTATCTAAGACTATAATTTACATTCTTCCTAAACCTCATGACTTTATTCCATAATGATATTTGAAGGGACACCTTATCTCTACCGTCAAGCTCTAGGTCCCTTTAATGATTGGCCATATGGATTTTATGTTGAATTTTTGTGGATTTAATATGCCATTGAATTTTTTGAACCTTATTTGTCATCTCTTGGATAATATTAGGCCCCACATAATTAAAATCTCTAACCTCATCCCATTATGTAGGAATCTGACACCTATTCCCTTAAAAATATTCATAAGGTGCTATTTGAATGATAGAATTGAAATAGTTGTAATATGATAACTCTACTAGGTGAGGGTGCTAATCCCAACATCCCTGAAAATTCATTGAACAAGATCTCAACATATCCTCTAGATTTTTTAAATTTCATCTACATTAACCATCTTTATGAGGGTGATATGTAGTACTGAAACACATCTCTGTATTTAGTACTTACTGAAGTCTTTTATATAATCTTAGGGGTAAAACTTGAATTTTGATCATATAAAATGGAGATTGGTACTCTATATAGTCTTACCACTTACCATATATTTATATACTATAAGGTTATTTGAGAAACAAATAATCCTTTATAGAAATTAAATTCATTGACTTTGTGAGGTGATCAACTACTGCATAGATAACATTATTTCCTTTAGATGTATTGGGGAGTCCCATGATGAAATATATGGTTATGTTTTCCCATTTCAATACTGGTATGGGAAATGGTTACATAATACTCTTAGAATTCATATTTCATCCTTGACTTTTTGGAATATTAATCATTTAGATACAAATTCTGTAATCCCCCACTTTATTTTATCTCACGAGAATTGTTTTTCAGATATCTATACATATTAGTGCTTCCTAGATGAATATACAAGGATGATCTATGCGATTCTTCCATAAGTACCCTATTAAACTCTAGTTTTTATGGGACACATATACAAGTTCAAAACCTTATTACTCTATCTTTGTAAAACTTTAAATCCAAAATATTTTATACCTTTCATTATAGATCTTTTTCATCTTTTTGGGCCTCCTTGATCCTCTCAAGAATATATTGTTGAGTAGTTATTTGAGAAAGGTAGGATGAATTCATTTGTATGATTCCCATGTCCATTTTTTTTAATTTCCAAGAAAATTAGATCCCTTAAAATCTTCATCATAGATAGGTTTATAGGATCCTTTCTACATTGATCATATGCCACTTTGTTCACCTTCCTAGGACGGTAATAGATTGAAAATTTATAATCCTTTATTATCTCCAATCACATTCATTGGAACATATTGATCACCATTTGTGTGAATGTATACTTGAGGGTTTTATAAACCATATATTTTTCACACTTCTCCCTATAGATATAATGTTTCCTAATATTCAATGTGAAGATCACTATATCCAATATTAGATCATGAATTCAATATTTATTCTCATGGATCTTTAATTGTATAGAGGCATAGGCTATAACATTTTCATATTTCATGAGTACACATATGAAAACATTTTTAATGCATCTCTGTAGATCATACATCCTTAACCACTAGTGGGTAATTTGAGCATAAGAGTAATGATTAGCCTCTTCTAACTCTTTAATGATCTCTTTTCATTTATTATTGAATAAAAACTTCACTCTCTTTAATGTTACTTTGATTATTAATATTGAAAATCATGATAATTTTATCACAAATCGATGATAGTACCCATATAATATAGGGAAACTATAGATATATGTAAAATATGTTAGTTTGGGATATCCTTCAATTACCTCTATTCTCAAAGGATCCATAGATATCCCTTTACTAGTGATAGTATGCCATTAGAATGTTACTTTCTATATCTAAATCTCACATTTACCATACTCAAAAATATATTTTTTCCTTTCACAAGGTCTTTAGTGAAACATTCAAAAGCTCCTCATACTCCACATAGATTTTATAGTAGATAAAAACATCATCTATAAAGAATACCAATTTTTTGAGGTAATCCCTAATGGCACCATTCATTAAGTCCATGAATATACTTAGAGCATTAGTGAGCCCAAATAAAATCACTATGAACATTGTGTGCCTGCAAATTTTATGGACGTTAATATTGGGGATATCCTCTTTCTTCACTTTTACATGATAATATCATGAATAAATATCCACCTTAGAAAAGTATTGGGATCCATGTAGCTGATCAATCAATTCATCAATATGTAGAATATGATAATTATTCTTTATTATGATCTTGTTGAGATCATGATGATCAATGAAAATGTGCATTTACCGACCCTTATTCTTAATAAAGAGGACCATCAAACCCCATGGTGAAGCACTTAAGTATATAAAACCTTAATCTAGATACTCCTTTAGTTACTTATTCTCCTCTTTAACTTCAAAAATGGAAATTCTCTTTAGAGTCTTGGATATTTGAAAATATTTGGGTTTGTGTTTGATTGATAACTCAACTAATCAATTAAGAGGAAGATTATACAGTTCTTCAAGATACACATTTTTATATTCTCTTACAATGGAAATGTTATCAAGGATGACCTTTTAATTAATCTAAATCATTTAAGCTAGATACAATAAGTTGTAATGAAATAATATCCCTTATTGAGATAATGATTTCAAAGGATATCCATCCTTCCCCTTACAATTCTATAGAATCATAGGGAAATTTTTAATACAATGTATAATTTCATTATCTCTACAATATATGTTGGACCTATACAAGGAAATCCAATCCACACATAGAATTGCATAAAAGTATTAAAAAGGGAATATCATAATGCTTTATTGAAAATCAGTCTTATAAATATAGATAAGGGTGAAGTTATATACTTGGGATATAATAATTTCCATAATTCCCATTTTCCCTGATAGTTTCATTTCCATGTTCTGAGGTGGTTTTTTAATAGTTCTACTAAACTTTCATGATAATAAATAATTCATAAAACTAGAATCAAATAGTATATTTTCAATCCTTGATTGAATAACTAGAATTCCTATTACCATTTCATTGTCAGGATTCACCGTAGAATTTTTTATTGTATAATATCACCCTCTATCTGTAGGCCTAGGAGGTTTTTTCATCAGTTTTCATTTAAAACTCTTGGATTAGTTCATCGATTCACATTGCATCCTTGTTTCTTATAGTTGAACCATTAGAAAATAGGATGAGGGTTGATTGAATCTATAAGGCCCCAGCCTTAATCCTTACTTAATCTTGAGTTATTACAAGATTACACATTAAGGATCTTTTCAGGTTTAGAGTTTTAGAGAATTAGATCACAAAACATTCATTACATACCAAATTTAAACAAAATGGTTACATAAAAGACAGTATTCATTTTTCCCATCAACAAAAAAATATTTAAAATAAAACATGGATTCTTTCTTGAAACTTCCTTAACACTATCATCACATCATGTACCATTCCCTTGACCAGTGAAAAATATTTCAAAAACATGGGATGAGTATAAAAAGCTCAGTAAGTGTTATAAAAATTATGGAAAGGAAACATGAGTACAAATATACATAATAATGAAATCATACTTTACCCATAAATCATACCTCATAAAATAAGGAATAAATCATAGAAATAATAAGACATAAAGGTAACTTGAGGCATTCATATCATTCTTACGTAGGGAGTAACCCTCTTGGTTACGTTTGGAATACCCATCACAATATATTCCTTAAATATCTTCAGAGAAACCTTAACATTTAAGTCCTTCGCATTACCCAATGCATTGGAGAGCTATATCGGTCTCACCCGCCCTTAGTTTATCACAGAACCATCCGTCTTCATAACAATGCCCAAGAACCATAACATAATCATATCACATAAAACATGCATAAAGGAAACATAACATTTCTACTTTTCAATAAAAAGATATCAAAACAACACAT